>CM070666.1:10001552-11201552 GCA_036346575.1 Dendrocalamus sinicus | reverse complement strand
ATAAACATGAACAATAAATGATCCATGTCAGGTTAACTGTTTTGCTCAAGTTCTACAACAATTAGCTTGGGACTACAGCTCAATTTTACTCTAGGCATGCAATGGTTGTCAAGGCTGTACCAAGTAAACCTTTAACACAGAATGTTCCAAATATCTTTCGCCAGATCTAGCATCACATGTAGTGTCATATAAGCTTAGTATTTGAAAAGAAGGTACTCGCTATCATAAACATTGGTAAGCGGATTAATCGAGGAAAGAAATTCACAAGGATATGTTAGGGACAAGTAAAAGAAATGTAATTTACGCACTGAAACTGTTTGATGGATGGTAGTTCAAGACCTCGGTGTGTAGGGTGCAAACAAGATCTAAACAAAATGGAAGTAGCCGAAACTTGGAACCCTATGTTCAGCAAGGCTCACCTTGATGTCATGGTTCCATCTCGAGCATGCCGTGAGATCTTCTCCTCCACTCTGCAGAGAATGAAACATTGTTGCACACCACAAACACAATAGTCCAAGTTCAAGCCCACCTCATGAATCAGAACGTTATACTACATGCCAATTTATCGCAACCTTCAACTATATATCTATTGATGGTTACCAATAAGGACTCTGCTCCATAAGACCATAACAAATTTTTAATCCCAGTCATTTTCTAATTAGATCCATCGTCGAACCTGAAATAATTTGATGCCATTTCCATCACATTTAGGGAACACCCTCCTAACTCCGGTTATTGTACATGCACAAATTTCAGCATAGACAATTATAGATGAATGATGATATAATATAGAGCGTGAGAGAGAGGAGGTCTCATTTCTATACAGTACAACCTTCTAAAGTAGACAACTACAACACGATAATCTGCGTGGCATCCCTACTAAGGACTCTTATCAGCTTAAATACATTCCCTTGCAAACCCCACGAAAGAGAAACGATAATTATGAACTCCGCATAGCCTCAGAATCGCAACAATTTTCACACAAAACATAGCAAAGCAGCAGTGTTTCGAAATAAACCCTACTCAATCATGGAGCTGTGATGTTAGCATCGACCAAATCAAGCGCAACCTAATCGCGATCCTGCACAAAGCGCAGTTTGAACACCCAAGAAGTAAATTGAAACCAAATCGAACAAGGAGGAGAGGGGAGGCATACCTCGCGGCGCTGGACGGTCCCGCCAGAGCTCGTGGCCTAGCAAAAGTGGCGACAGGGGACGGCAGCGCAGGAGGCGCCGACCATCGCCGCCACCACGCCGGCGAGTAAGCGGCGTCGCCTCGAGCTCTTCTCCCGGCCGCCGCGCGGCGCGGCGGGGAGGAGGAAGAGGCGAGCCCGCGCGGAGGAAGGCGTGGGCGCGGGGCCATGTCGGGCGCGCGGGCGGTGGAGGAGCGAGAGGAGAGGTGGTGGTGGAGGAGCCTCGGGAGCGGAGGCACGCGCGCGCGCGGCGGTGAGAGGCGAGAGGATGTCGCCGCCGTGATTCGCTGATTCGGTGTGCAGCGCCGGACGCGGCGGTGAAGGAGGCGGGGAGAGGCGGCGGGGAGGCGGGCGGCGGGTCTCAAGCGGCGCGCGCGCCAGTGGGCATTTCTTGGTGGCGGCTGGTCCAGGGCTCCATGAGGATGCAGCAAATGGCGCCGGCGGCTGCTCGAATACTCCACGCCGTCACTCGCCACCGCCACCTCCTCCTTCTCTGCGATCGATGAATCGTAGCTACGCCGCGCCCATCTCGCGCCGCCGACACCCATCTCATCCTCATCGCCGCCGCCGTCCTCCTCGAGTCTTCGTCTCGTCGTCCGAGTCATGGTTGTCCATCTCTTCGTCCTCATCCTTGGAACATGGGATTCGAGATGGCAAGCGGCAGTGAGAAGATCGGGGAGGCGCGGGGAGCGCGGAGCGAGATCGGGAGGATGGGGGAGCGGAGGTGCGGGGGAGCGGTGGGAGCGGAGATTCGGGGAAGGCGAGGGAGCGGAGGCGCGGGGGAGGCGGAGGGAGCGGAGGAGGCGCGGGGGAGGCGGAGGGACAGGGGAGAACGCGGGGAGAACGCGGTTTCTGCGTAGTGGGAGGTGGCGGCGACCTGCATGCGAGCCGCGAGCGTGAGGGACGCGGGAGGGGTACTGCAGATCCATTGAAGGATGACCGTCGGATATGGTTGAGTAAGGAGAGAGACGGGAGGAGAGTTAATCTGGTGCACACATTTTTATGATGGTGTATTTCTAGGTGTATATTGTGGTGTGGACATAGTTAAGATCATGACTGTGGAGCAGATAATTGTTGGGTGGATGTAGGATAATTTTAACTGGTGGATTAATAGTGTAGATGAACATGTGATGTCAGATCCGTAGTAATGGTATTCAGCTCCCATGGCCATTAGAGCCCTATCTCCATCATTCAGAGTCTGAAAATGTATGAGGCAATTATTTACCGAAGAGCAAAAATGAAACAACATACGCTGAGAGGGGACAAATGCTAACCCCCCACACGAACACACAACGTTGCGCCAAAGATCCTCAATAGCTTAGATTCCTTTGTTAAATTTCTTAGTAATTAGTTTCATGTAAGCTCTTTAATTCTTTTCCTTACTGTTTTCGGTGCCATCGCAGCTTGTAAACTGGAGCACATTACGTTGCTTGGCATGTCTCAGTACACATGTTTTTCATTCAAAATTGTCTAACTCGTCACCAGGACCACTACCACTCACATGTGCACATGCACATGCTTCACTGCTGAAAATGAGCACTTATTTTCTGTTAACTCGTTAATGGGAGGTAGCGAACATTCAGACACCATAGTTTGTAAAATCATAGTTATTAATTAAATGAAATACCAAACCAACTCATCTTCCTCTTATCGTTGCTTCCATCACTACAGTATTTGATATGAACACAGACATCAATCAGAGAAGAGAATGTTGCTCAAACTCCCAATATTTCAAGACCTCATTGTACTTAACAGGTTGTAGCTGACCATGAACAAGGTAGGTGAACTCTACTGTCTGGGCCCACACACGGTGGAGAGGATCATAAGACCAAACCTCATTGCTTGCAAAGAAACTGTCATGGTCTCCAGTAAGCGGATCAACTCGATCACTGCCACCACCAATTACATAGATCTTGCCAGCAACGGAGGTCACACCAAAACAGGCAATGTTCCTAATCTGTGACGGCATGACTGAGAGAGTAATCCACTTATCTCGAAGAGGATCATAAAGTTGCCACATGTTTTCAGGTTCAAATGCTAGCACGCATAGCAGTTCTTCTGTCGCACCAATCTGATTCCGAACTTTGAAAAGCTCACCACTACAGACAGATGCTCTCCAGGAGCGGCAAACCAGCTGAAGAACGGGATGGAATAAGAATGGGACCCGTGCAAGGCACTGAAGAGCAACTTCATTAGGGAGACCATCTAGTAAGGTTGACACCATTTTGCACTCAAATCATATAATCTCATCACACAGCAAGAAAGCGACAAGACTTATGAAGCCTGAAAATAATTAAACACATAAAGTTCTGATTATACAGCACACTAAAAACTGAGAAATTAGATTAAAACTAAATGATCAGACATAAAGATACCATACAAGCTGACACTGAATGTAATATAAAATGATGCGAAAAAAAGAAATTATAACTTAAAATCGGCACATAAACACACAGTTAAGGGAGAACTGCTAAAGTGAGACTGCAGAGGAGCATGCAGGTGCATCACATCATAGACACAGTTAAGGAAGATCTGCTGAAGTGAGGCTGCAGATGAGCATGCAGGTGCATCACATCATAGACCTATTCTATCCTCTACTAAAGATTTTAGTGTAAACAAATGGCTACGAATAGATCAAAACTTACTGGGGTTCCTCCTAGGCCATAGCAGAGGTAGCCAATATTTATGTGAGAGGTCCTATCTACACATGCTCTGGATCAGAAGTTGGAACTATTTTTATTTGCAAATTGAGTATACTGCCTAAGAATAGAGGGACTTTTATTCCAGTAATCATGCTCGTCAATATCAACCATGAAAGAAACAGCATCAGCTTCATCTATTAAGCTATCTGTCAACTTTGTGGTCTTTAAAACTTCTGACCATAAGATGTATGATAACAAATATAACATCAAGAAAACAAAACTAATCAGTTAACTTGGTACAAAAGGCAGTATTCCAGCAAAGCTCCACATGGAAATTTACACAGCAGAGGCCATAGTTTATGGGTCTTATAAAGTTTACAAAGGTTTATAAACTGGAGGCTTTTTTTAAGGTTCACTGGGTTATATATTCATCCTCTATAGTCCTCTATACATCATAAAGATAATTAGGACAGTAGCTATTTTTCTTTTGTAACAACATTAGCCGCTCGAATCTTCCCTGCAGGTACTAACAAAAATGTGTAACTTCCCATCATAGCAAAAACAAAAAAAAGGCCCACCAGTAAATATGTAGCTGAAATAGACGAAGATAACTGACAACAGCCAGCTCCAGCATAAACAATGCAACTCACTAAGCAAACCTTAAGGTTTCCATCATTGGTGGATTTGCAGCAATGGATAGTGCCATATATAAAGCAGGAACCTCAATTTATACATCCAACTATGGCTGCAAAGATGGAAGAATTTTCAGCAGGAACTAAAGATGCATTTTGTAGGCTGTAGCAACATCTCTCTCTCTCTCTCTCTCTCTCTCTCTCTCTCTCTCTGGAGGCAACCATGTACCAGATCGGGTGATCACTGTCAAAGAGGCATGTCGTGTTAAATCTGTAATGCAGCTAGTGACTATTGAGCTGGCAATGTAGATCCAAAAAGACATTTTTCAGCACAGCAGTAATTTTAAAGGGTAGCATAAAAAAAATATCTGTACGTGAATCATCAACATGTGCATTGTCAAACAAATATAGCCATCTGATTCCATGAAGCTAGCGCGGACCATGAAAAATCACAGTAAGAGTCACTCACCTGTTTCCTCTCTGCCTTTGCTAATCAAAAGCTACAATCAGAAAAGGCCCTTGTGAACTAAAAAAATTAGAGTTCTGAGACAGCAAGACAATAGCACATTATCAGAAAATCAAGCTCTGAAAGAGGTGACACTAAATCATAATCCTTAGCAATCATCTTACCCTCCATGAGAAATGGCAGCATCCTTTTGTAGCTAAATGAGCTCGGATGATGAACAAACCTTGACCTTGGGCACCGGGTAAGCCACTGAAACACAGAAGCACATATGAGCTCCATGCTATACAGGACATACAAATATACAACAGATCTGAATATATATAGCTAGATTTATGGATGCAAACGAAAGATGGTATAGCATTAGATTCACCGACTTGCTGTATGAACGATCATCAGGGGCAATCTTGGTTTCTTCCTTGACATTGCTACAGCAATCCTTCATCTCCTGATCTCCTCCAGTCTTGACAACAACTGACTCTATAGAATCCATAGGATCAGCTTCACCGTGACTCCGATCCACAGATTCATCAACCAACCCAAAATAAGATCTGTTGAGCTCTTTCTTCGGGTTCTCAGCCGTTTTTTCTGAATTATCTGAACCACTCAACAACATAAACACAAGGAAATGGCCTAAGAAATGCGATTCGGACCACACGAAGAGATGAATCAAAGGGAAGTCAAACCACAGAGGATGTTGTTACCGTTCTTGGCCATCTCGTTGAGGAAAGGCAGCAGCCTCTGGCGGAAAATTTGGCCGGGCGCCGTCCTAGAGCTCACCAATGGCGCCCTTGATGGCGACGATGTTCCTGTGGCCGGAGAGGTGGTGCATGATCTGGATCTCGCGGCGCACGTCCTCGATGTCCTCCTTGGTGATGAGCTTGCGCTTGGAGATGGACTTGCAGGCGTAGTCGACCCCCGTGGCCAGCTCGGTGCAGAGGTAGGTGGTGCCGAACTGCCCCTGCCCGAGCTTCCTGCCGAGCGCGTAGAGGTCGCGGAGGTTAGGGGTACGGAGGTTAGGCGGCGGAGTCGGCGGGCTTCGGGGGATGCGGCGGAGGCGGCGGGCTTCGGGGGATGCGGCGGAGGCGGCGGCCTTCGGGGGAGGCGGCGGAGGCGGCGGCCTTGGGGGGGAGGCGGCGGGAGGCGGCGGGCGGGCGGGGATGCGGCGGAGGCGGCGGCCTTCGGGGGAGGCGGCGGCCTACCCAGGAGACGAGGAGACGATCCGCGGGTCTGGAACCCAGGAGACGATCGACCTGCATGCAGTAGCGGCGCACAGGGAGTCCGCCAGTCAAGTCCTCATCTCCGCCTCTTCGGTCTCCACCAATGCCGGCTAAAGGGAAGAGGGGCTGAGGGGGCAACAGAGGAGGGACGGTGAGGGGAGCGGCGGCGCGGGGGAGGACGGGGGGAGCGGAGGGAGTGGAGGCGCGGGGGAGAGGTGGAGATGGGGGAGCGGCGGCGCGGTGGAGGACGGGGGGAGCGGAGGGAGTGGCGGCGCGGTGGAGGACGGGGGGAGCGGCGGGAGTGGAGGCGCGGGGGAGAGGCGGAGATGGGGGAGCGGCGGGAGTGGAGGCGCGGGGGAGGAGGCGGCGGCAGCGCAAGGTGGGGGGGAGGTGGCGGCGGCAGCGCGAACGAGCGAAGAGGCGGCGGCAGCGCGGACGAGCGAGGAGGCGGCGGTGGAATGGAGGAGCGGGGGAGGAGGACTCGGTGGGGACGACAGCTGCGCGGAGAACGGAGGAGATGATTTTTTTGAACTGGACAGAGGAGAGGATTTGGTGAGGGGTACTGCAGATCCATTGAAAGGTGATCGTCGGATATAGTTGAGTAAGAGAGAGAATAGAGGAGAGTTAATCTGGTGCGGACGTTTTTAGGATGGTGTAATTCTGGGTGTATATTGTGGTGTGGACATAATTAAGGTCATGACTGTGGAGCAGGTAATTGTTGGATGGATGTAGGATAATTTTAACTGGTGAATTATAGGGGTAGAGATTGAGACCTGATTAAAAGAAGATTCGACAACAAACAACAAATATCTAAAATGAATTAAACAACCTATCTATGCAACTAGCACCCGCTTCTCTCCACAATTTACACTGATCTCTTTAACAACCAGCGACAACTCCTTGGAGGAGTTTCTGAAAACTCTTGTGCCTGATGAAAAAGAATGATGATAGCATTGCAACCTTTCTTCTGTCTGATAGGACCCAAGGACCACCAATCACACATAATGTCAGTAGCACCAGGAGTGAGTCTTTGTAACCTATACTAGAGTAACACTTGGTACCAAACTGTCTGGAGTAACATCAATTGATTAGCAGATGATCAGTCGTTTCCTCCTGTTGACAGAGAACACAAAGAGAGTGATGATGTAGGCCACGTTTCCGCAATCTTTCAGCTGTCCAACGCGATTATTGAGCACTAACCAAGCCGAAAATTTATATTTCAGAGGAGGCCAAGTTTTCCAAACCTGCTTACTGCAAGGAAATTTAATTGCGCCATGAAAGAAAGCCAAATAAGCTGACTAAAGAAAGCCAAATAAGCTGACTGAGATGAGTAGATTTTACTAGAAATCCATTTCCAAACAAGACTATCCTCCATGTCTACCATAAGATGAGCATTTTCAATCTTCCTCCACACTGACAAGTATTCCAGCAAAGCCGCAATAGAAAAGAGTACCTTTGATATGAGAAATCCAGTGTCTGTTCTGCAGAGCTTCGCACACCGAAGTTTGATGAATGGCCTTCTTATCAATACAACGCACCAAATTCGGCGCCATCTTTTCGAAGCTAGTACCATCAATCCAATTATCAATCCAGAATAAAGTGTTGTGTCCATCCCCCACAAGAGGGCTAGTAGAAGCCTTGAACATGGCTAAAACTTCTTCATTGCTCTCAAGAGCCATACCGCAACAAGGTTTGTTACGTTCTGTTTTTTGAAGCCACCTAAATCTCAGAGCATAATTAATCAGACGAAGATTGTGAAGTCCCGAGCCACCATATTCCACCGGTCTGCATACTTTGTCCCATGAGACTAGACAATGTCCGCCCTGCACATCCTCTTTCCCCCTCCACAGATAACCAAGACGAAGGTCATCAATACATTTAAAGAGCCGTTTAGGGATGTCCAACGCGATCATATGGTAGATAGGAATTGTCAGGGACGGAGTCAGGAATTGGATATAGAGGGCTACATGGATAATAAGTAGAGTAGAATCAATGAACCATGCCGGATTTACCGATCCAATAGTCACATATCAGAGTAATATGTTTCACAAATTACAATGCAAAGAAAATTACATCTCTATTAACTTAAACTTAGCTCTACGACTACCAACAAGATCATAGGCCTTAATAATATCATCATTACTAATCTTTGCGGCCAATTCCTTTTCAATATAAATTACCAAACAATCTCGTAGAAATCCATCTCCCATTGTACTTCGAAGTCGCGTCTTCGCAAGTTTCATCTAAAATTGTAAAGGGAAACTACGAACCAGCTCTGAGATCCACTCCCAGACCCTCTCTGCAGATGGCGGGCTCCCATCCAAGTACATTACAAATCACATTCATAGCAGAAACACACTCGAATCCTGAGAATTCCAATTTCGCATGAATTGTACTCCTGTACTAATTGATTCAGATAGTAGTAAGTAGTCACCGAATCCCACAGTATTGGGAACGAAAGGGGATCGAAGTGAGGACTCACACGCGCCCTTCTGGCCTCATCGGTGCGCCGAAAGAGGGTCAGGCCGACCTTCGCGGAGACGAACAAACAGAGCGTGTGCAAGAAGACGAACAGACAGAGCGTGGAGCAAGCCGGCAAGCGTCAGTCTTCAACTACTAGGCCTAATTGGGCTGCATATGACTAAGATTTAAACATACTTTATATTTGGGCTAAATTGGGAGGGAGCAGACCACTAATTAAATACATGTAATTAACTATATAATAAAGAATTAATAGAAGGTTGGGGGTGCCAGCCCCCAACCCCCCTCTCTCCGCCATTGGGAATTGCTGTCATTACGGTCTTCACCAGAATAATACGGCCCGCAGCAGATAAGAGTGATGGCTTCCATGTAGGGAGCCGCCTGGCCACTTTATCAATGAGTGGCTGGAGATGCGAATTTTTAAGACGAGAAGGTGCTAGAGGCAAGCCAAGATAGTCACAGGGAAAATGAACCAAATTACAAGGTAATTCTGCACTCACTTGTTGTATGATGCTTTCATCACATCTGATTGCCACAATGGAGCTTTTAGAAGAATTGGTGTGCAGACCAGATGCTTGCCCAAAGCATTCCAAGATAATTTTCGTGCCATGTAATTCATCTTCCTTTGGAAGGATAAACATGATCACATCATCCGCAAATAAAGAAAGCCTATGAAGAATTCCCCATTGAGATAGATTTTGATATAAACCAAAAGAACCCGCAAGCTGAATCACTGCGTCCAGGACATGTATCACAAGGTAAAAAGCAGTGGTGAGAGGGGATCACCTTGCCTTAGTCCCCTACCATGCCAAATGATCACCTGTACTTGCATTTACCAAAATCCTTGTGCTAGCAAAAGAAAGGATTATCGCAATCCACGCTGTCCACCTTGGGCCAAACCCTCTATACTGAAGCATTTCCATAAGAAATGGCCACGCCACTGAATCAAAGGCGCGTGCCATATCCAATTTCAGAAGAAGTGCTGACCTTTTCTCTTGATGAAGCAACCGAGTTGAACATTGGACCAACAAGAAATTGTCCAGTATACATCTTTTCTTAACAAAAAGCGCTCTGGTTTGGGGCAACTAAGTCACTGAGTTTAGGAGTCAACCAAGCCGCCAGAAGTTTAGTAAAAATTTTGGCAAAGCTGTGCAATAAGCTAATAGGCCTAAATTCTTTCACATCTAAGGCATTCCCTTTTTTGGGCAATAAAGTGATATAAGCTTGGTTCAAAAGATGAAATGAGCTACCATCCATCCGAAAAGACTATCCAATGCTGCCATGACATCCTTTTTTATGATTCCCCAGCAGCATTGATAAAATTGGGCCGTGAAACCATCCGGCCCGGTACCTTTTCTGCCGGCAATCCCTTTATAACTTGCCAAATTATTAGACCATGTTGTGGTCATGAATTTATTAATAATAAATAATTAACTTTTAGGTTGTATTGAAATTTGTGTTTAGGAAGTTTCGGTCGGTACACTTTTACAGAACTAAAATCGACAGACTATGACCACGACAGTACGAGCACCACGATTACAGAAAAACGACCACATCAGCCTTCGATCACGGTATTTCAATCATGGTATACTTCAACCATGTCCGATTTTAATCACGTCCGGCTTCGACCACGGCAAATCAACTACGATATTTTGACCACTACAGGTAATCGCATATTTTGACCTTGAACAGTGAACCAGTCGTAAGCAACATTTAACCGGTCGTAAGCGACAGTGAACCGGTCGGAGGACGTAAGGTCATCTACTATAGTAACTGGTCAATGGTCATAGCTACAATACTTTTCCATGGTCGTAGCTACAGTACCTGATCGATACTCGACAGTTGTGGACTTTACTGGTCGGTACTCAATAGTCGTATACTTTACTAGTCAGTACTCAGCAGTCATAGACTTTGCATTCTACGGTCGTTGTCTTAGGCTTTTTGATCGGTTGTTGTAGACCTCGTGATTGGTAGTCGAAGATTTTATGATCGGTTGTCTAGGTTTCACGGTCTGTACTCGTAGATTTTGTGGTTGGTATGAGTGTTTTAACTCTTGTAATCTTTGAGTACTTTGAGTACTCGTTTTAGGCCAGCGGTATGACTGGCTAGTGCATGATGGTCAGTAATTGGTGAATAGTGCTCGGAGGAACAGTACTTGAAGGATTTGGTACTCGAAAGATGGAAGTGCTCAATGGTCCGATGTTCATGGTACTCAGTAGTGGTTGTCGGTGATACAATACAGAGTCGATACTCAATGGTTCTGTGGTCAGTAGCGATGCTTGTTATTCTTGAGTGTTTTGAGTGGAGCGATGGTAATTTTCAAGTACTTGTTGTTTTTTAGTACTCGTTGAACTAGCGGTCGTATTGAGTGATCTAAGGCTAATTTCTGGAGAACGATGAGATTTGTAGTTGTGGATGACCTGGATGGTGTTCATGGTTGGTTGAGGTTGTGGTTATACGTGTGTGTGTGCTAATGACAGTCAGGTTGGGAAGAACTTATGCTGGAAAAATGTTTTTTTGGTTTGCATGTGTAGGTGAGCGTGGAGACGATCATGGTTGATGACGAAGAGGACTAGGACTAGGATGGGGAGATCTAAGATCTAGATGGTTGATGATGTCACGTGAAGTGGTTGGGCTAACGCTAGAGCATGTGAAGATCAAAGGTGGTGATTCGTGAAAAAGCTATGGGCAGTGCGGTCTCAGAGACTTCAACACATAAGGATGATGCATAGAGAAGATACGAGAGGTGCAGTCCCAAAGGCTTTAACATGTGAGATGATATGTGGAGAAGATACGGGAGGTGCGGTCTCAGATGTTTCGACATGAGAGGTGATGGTGCGTGATGAAGATACATGAGGTGATGTCCTGGAGGCTTCATCACCTGTTGAGTTAGGAGTTATGGAGGGAGTCGATAACTTGGAAGAGGTAGAGATTGGTTAAAACCTGTTTTTGGAAGGGTTTCGAGTCCCTTGATTTGATGAAGATATAGGATTTCGTGTTCGTGTTTGAGTCGAATACAGTTTCGGGTTCTAGCATATAAAAGCAGGTAGAGGCTAAGCGTTTTTGTCGTGGCTTTGAGGGGTCTTTTTATGCTAGAGTTTTTAGGGGTGCTATGAGGGTGTTTTGTAGCCACAAACATGATATAGAAGTGAAATATCAGATGAATTCTCAAAGAAAAAAATCACCCTCGACGTTGCTTCATTGTGTCAATTGAAGCACGGCAAGTTTTTTTGAGCATTGCTTTATTGTGTCCTTGTCAGTGTGCTATCACATCATGACTTGTGATCTATGAGTAGGGTGTCTTCAGTCGTCAGGTCAATCCAACTAATCGAGCACGGCGTTGTCCTTGGCTTGTTCTCACTCGAGCAGTCGAATCGATTAAGAGGATGAAGTGCTCGAAGCGGTCGAAGCTTTCGAGTGGAGGATGGTTTTGATGTGCAAAGGAGGTCAAATGAGCATTCGAGCAAACGGTTGAACGACTTGCGGTTGAAATCTACATTGGGTAATTTAGATTGCTTTTCTTCTGGTTTGAGATTTCTTTTCAGGTATCAAAAAGTAGAGGCAATTATTCACCCTCTCTTTGATTGTGCCATACAATTCTACAAGTGGTATCAGAGCCAAGTTGCAATGGCTTCAGATTGAGACCGGTTCTCAAGTAAGCCACCGTTTTTCAATGGATCAGATTATCTCTACTGGAAAATGCGCATGGAGGTTTTTCTATAAGCACAAGGTAACACTATTTGGCAAAAAGTTGAGAATTCTTATGTAGTGCCTTCTGTTCTTACCATTTAAAATATTGCTGATGTTGAAGCTAATGCTAAGGTTAGAAATATCTTATTGTAAGGTTGAAGTAGAAACGAGTTTGTCAGAATTGCTCACATTAAATCTGTAAATAAAATTTGGACTAATCTAGCTAATTATCGTGAAAGATCTAAATCTGTTAAAGGTGTTCAATAGAATCAATTCAAAAGGAGTATTCTGAATTTGAGATAAAACCTGGAGAATCAGTAGATGCACTTTTTGATCGCTTCAATAAAATTATTAGTGATTTGCAATATGTTGATATCACATATTCTGATTCTGACAATGCTTGACAAATTTTAAATTCTTTGGATATGTCTATTTGGAATGTGTTAGCCACTATCAATCATTCTATTAGCATGGAAACACTCAATTTAAATGATCTTTATTCCAAGATAAAAACACATGAGATTGATGTTTTGAGCTGATAATTCTTCTAGTTTTTATATTGTTTTCTTTGTCTGCATTGTGCTCTATTTCAGATGAATAATTAGAGTAGATTCCAGTAGAGTAGTTTGTACTTCTTTCCAACAGAGTGACCAAGGCGATTAATAACAACAGGTCAAGATGGAGCGAAGGTCCAATAAGATGTTACGAATGTGGTGAGCAAAATCACATCAAGATAAATTGTCCCAACTGAGGAGCAAGGAGGTTAATGATGACAAGACACCAACTCGTCACTCTCAAGTCAAGACTGGCCCAAACAAGAAGCATAATTATTGTAGGGTGGCCAACAAAATAAGTTCAGCAACTTGATGAGATTGATTTGAGTGATGATGATTCTAGAAGCGATGATGAGGGCAATGACAAGAAGGCAAAGGAGGTGAGCTTCACAGGGATGTGCTTTATGGCAAGCAGTGAGGAGCTCAATAATGATGATCTGTACAGTGATATTGATAAGATCAAACCTTCATATACATATTTATCTTGTGTTGTGCTTAGATTGACAGAAGAGCTCCAAAAGTATAAAAAGAAAATTAAAAAAACATGATCTTATTGTTGAGAGTTTAAATTCTGAAATCAATAGACTTATAACTTCTGTTTCTGATGATAAATCTTATGAGTCTTGTCAAGTTTTACATTTTGAATTGGAGTCTGCTAGAAAAATTAATGCATCAAACTTGGTTCAATTTGGTGATGTAACTGCAAAACTTGATGAATTAAAATTGGCATATGACTCTTGTGATGAAAAGTTAAAAATTGCAAATGATGAAATTGAAAAGCTCAAGTCTAGTTTTTCTACATGCTTAGAAATAAGTATTTCAAATGCTCAATCTAAAGTTTGCTCTAGTTGTGACTTGCTAGAAGTTAGGCTTAATTCATCTCAGGAATCAATTAACAAATGCTTTATCATGAGACTCTTTTTTGCTCTAACTGTCCTAAGCTTAATACTAAAATAGAAACGTTAACTAGGCAACTTAATAATTTTGCTGATAAAGAAAAATTAGCTTAGGCTAGTGTTTCTAAAGATCTTGCAAATGAATATTTTAAGTGCTCATCTTGTTCCTCACTGACTAAAGAAAATGAGTATCTTAAGGACATTTTATAAAGATTTTTTTGGTAAAAGAATTTAAATATGACCCTAAACAAATCAAAAACAAGTGTAAAGAATTGTGGTCTAGGATTTAATTTTGTTAAGCATGGCAAGAATAATTCTCCTAAGATTGTTAAGCTTATGGAATCTGGGAAAATTGAAGTGAAATCAGAATCAAAATAAATTGTGTTTAAATCTGATGACCCTCTACCAAACTGGGTGCTGTGAAGTCGAGTGATACGACTACTCATCAAGTGAAATATCAATGCACTCATTGTAGTAGGGATGGTCATTTGGCTCAATTTTGTTTTTGGAAAGCTAAGAAAGAAAAGAGGGATAAGTTAAGAAAGCGTTCTCGAATGGGATCTATGCAAGCTCCTTGTCATTGCATTGCTTTCTCTAATCATTTTTCTGCAGATTCAGGAGCTTATTGTCACTTTGTTCCCTCTAACCAATTGTTCATAGGTTGTCACTCTACTCTCTCTAATCATCCTTCTACAGGGTTGGGAGTTTTTGCAATAGGACCGCTTAGATCAGCTTTTACCCCTGGTTGGAACAGCGTGGTAGAATCAACATTATGACCAGCTTTTCAACCACCAGTGTCTTCTACTCACTTACACTTGTCGTGGGTTAGACCAGCCTTGCAGATGCAGTCATATCGATCTCAGGCAATTAGACTAGCTGGTTCTCATGGTTAGACCAGAGTCACCGAATAAGATTTTTGACTAGTTGTTTCCCACGGTCAGACCAGCTTCTCGAGAGATTTTCGACTAGCGTTCTCTACTCGATTAGACCAATCAGGAGTTACACCAGCTTTGTGTAAGGGGTCAGATCATTTTTGAATGGGATTTATTTCTTGTCTAGATCGATCGGCGGTCAGATCAGCCCTGCTGAGGAGGTTAGACCACCTCGTGGTCGAACTGGCATCTTATCGACTATCTGGTCAAAATATGTCAAATGCTAATGCTTCACTCAAATCCTTATCATTGCCTGCTATTGCCCTTGTTTGTCCGGCTTCGACCACGACAGAACGACCATGGCAGGTAATCATAGATTTCGACCTCGAACAGTGAACCGATCGTAAGCAATATTTAACCAGTCGTAAGCGACAATGAACCAGTCAGAGGTTGTAAGGTCATCTTCTATAGTAACCGATCGATGGTCATAGCTACAATAATTTTCAATGGTCGTAACTACAGTACCTAGTCGATAATCAATAGTCGTGGACTTTACCGGTCGGTACTCGATAGTCGTAGACTTTATTGGTCGGTACTCAATAGTCGTACACTTTACTAGTTGGTACTCGGTAGTCGTAGACTTTGCGGTCTGCTATTGTTGTCTTAGGCTTTTCGATCAGTTGTTATAGACCTCGCGATTGGTAGTCGAAGACTTTGTAATCGGTTTTAATTTCATGATCTATACTCGTAGACTTCGTGGTTGGTACGAGTGCTTTAACTGTTATGATCTTCGAGTACTTTGAGCACTCGTGTTAGGCCAACGGTACGACTGGCTGGTGCATCGTGGTCAGTAATTGGTGAACAGTGCTCGGAGGAACAGTACTCGAAGGATTCAGCACTCGGAAGATGGAAGTACTTGGTGGTTAGATAGTCATGATACTCAGTAGCGGTTATCGGTGATATAGTAAAGAGTCGGTACTCGATAGTTTTGTAGGACCAGACTAGGATTGGAAGATCTAAAGTCGGGATGGTTGAGGATGTCACGCGAGGTGGTCGGACTAACGCTGGAGTACGTGGAGATCAAAGGTGGTGATTTGTGAAGAAGCTATAGGTGGTGCGGTCCCGGAGGCTTCAACAAGTGAGGATGATGCATGGAGAAGACACGGGAGGTACGGTCCTGGAGGCTTCAACACGTGAGGATGACATGCGGAGAAGATATGGGAGGTGTGGTCCCGGAGGCTTCAACACGTGAGGACGACATGTGGAGAAGATATGGGAGTTGCGGTCCCAGAGGCTTTGACGTGAGAGGTGATGGTGCATGATGATGATATAGGAGGTGCTGTCCTGGAGGCTTCGTCACATGTTGAGTTAGGAGTTGTGGAGGGAATCCATAACTTGGAAGAGGTAGAGATGGTCAAAACTCGAGTTTGGAAGAGTTTCGGGTCCCTTGATTTGAGGAAGAGATATAATTTTATGTTTGTGTTTGAGTCGAATACGGTTTAGGGTTCTAGCATATAAAAGCAGGTAGAAATTAAGTGTTTTAACTGTGGCTTTGAAGAGGTATTTTGTTATAGAGTTTTAGGAGTGCCGTGAGGGCAATTTGTAGCCACAAAGATGATATAGAAGTGAAATATCAAATCGAAATATCAAATCTGTTCTCAAAGAAAGAAATCATCGTTGACAGTGTTATATTGTCTCAATCGAAGCACGGCAAGTTTTTCTGATTATCGCTTTCTTGTGTCCTCGTCAGTGTGCTATCGCATCACGATATTGTGATCTACGAGCATGGTGTCTTCGATCATCGGGTCAATCCAACCAATCAAAGCACGGCGTTGTTCTCGGCTTGTTCTCGTTCGAGTGGTCGAGAGGACGAAGCATTTGAAGCTTTCGAGTGGAGTAAGATTTCGACTACATGCAAGGGAGGCCAAGAGAGCAATCGAGCGAGCGGTCGAACGATTTGTGATCGAAATCTATATCTGATAATTTATATTACTTTTCTTCTGATTTGATATTTCTTTTTAGATATTAAATGGCAGAGGCAATCAGCCACCCCCTCTAATTATGCCATACGATCCTACACAAATATCTTCCTCCAAGAAAACACTTTCAAGATCCATAAGTTTCCTCTCTGTTTTTGTAGACAATTAAGATTTATAGTATGGTCACGGCTCACTGAACTTCCTAGCAATCGAACATAATAATAAAAAAACCATCTTGTCTTTCTCTTCTTGAGAGGTAACACATCTATCACCATTCTTAAGAATTGATATGAAGTTTCTCTTTCTCTTTCTGCTTTCGCGTAGATGGAAGCAATGAGTATTCGCATCCCCCTCTTTGAGCCATAGCAATCTTGACCTTTGTCTCACTATCGTTCTTTCTAAAGAAGCTAATCCAAGAGATTTCTTCTTAAGTTCATTTTTCAACCACCGCTCGAGAGGAGAAAGGACCCAAGATTCTTGTGCAACATCAAATCTTAGGATTGTTTCCCTTGCTAGAAGGATCTGCAATTTAACATGACACACCTTTTTCTGCTCAAGGTATTTTGGGACCTGTTACAATAAAAGGTTATTGAACAAGAAGTTTTTTCCATGACATGAGTTATGCTTTGCAGTGGTGGCTAAAAGAGCAGCATATTAATTGATGTGGTTCTCACAAAGAAAAGTGAACGAAATGACGCAGAGTTAAACTAGGTTTGTATACTATGCTCTTTCCAAGAAAAATAACACTAATTTGTTTGAACGTCACTAACAACTCAAAACAGAACCCAACTATAGCTAACTAGACACCAACAATATTTTGAAAAAAGTACCAGAAACTAGCTAGAATACACGGTCGTACGTGATATATAAGAGTATATTATATGCATTTGCGAAACTTGAAATCGATAATACTAAGTTCAATGCGAACTACACTTTTAGTAAATAACTAACTGAATGTTTGTGTGCTGCCATGAATCGAAAAAGATCATATTACTTTAACATGTCAAACCATCGCTCCCAAGCTCTACCATTGACTCCGTCACGGCTCCCAGCTAAGCACCACCAGCACCACCAGCACCACCCTACTCTGCATTACCCTCTTCTATCGTGCTTGGTCTGTGCTACGTCTTCGACTTCGCAGCTTTATCAAGGACTGTGATGGACTATGTGAGAGAGTTCTGATATTTGTTGTGATGAATTATTGTAATTAAAAGTTAAATTTACTTATGGTCACTGTCATATCAATTGTTAGCCGAATTGATGAGTGATAATTTAATTGACCAGCCATGCATGTGTTCTGTTAGTAGTGCTTGATCTGGATTAAAAAATGCATGCATTAGTCTAGTTGTTGAGTTAGGGCCTGTTTGGCAGAGCTCCACCACTGAAAAAATAAATCTGGAGCAGCAGATCCACCAAAAACAGCTCCACCGTGAATCTGGGATCCCACCATGGAGCTAGACAAAACTGTTTGGCTTGCACAGCAGCTCCAGATCCACGAAACTGAGTTTTTGGTGGGAATGACCTGTTTTGCCCATGGGTTTTATGGTGGTATGGGATGGGATGTGTGACCAGTGGCAAAAGGTGGTTAATTACCACCCAACTCCACGAGTAGGTACGAAACAAGGTTTCGTGGAGCACCCCTTGAGGTGCTCCATGGATTTCATGAATCTGGAGGTAGATTCAGTATTTTGGTGGATCCAGATTTCGTGGAGCTGGAGCGTTTGGGTAAAAATTCGTGGAGTGGAGCTGTTTTTGGTAGATCTGGAGTTGGTGGAGCTCTGCTAAACATGCCCTTAAGTTGTGATGTCGCATAAGCCATGCATGATGTTCAATGCATCAATGAGTCAATAGTAGGGGTGAAAACGGGTCAGGTTAATCCCGACCGATCCGATACCGAATCCGATTGGTACCGAATCCGACTAGTACCGAATCCGGAGAAAAAAATATGGGTTAGGATATGGTAACAGCAATATCCGTCCGAATCCGAATATCCGTCCGAATCCGATACATCTTCAAGTTTGATTTCATGTTAGTACTACTATTTGACGTGTCATTTTCTTTTGCAATGGTAAAATAAAATCTTCCATATCAGCTATTAAATAGTAACATCAAGTCAGTGCGTCCTACTCCATTTACTGCACTGTATGCATTCCTTACAAACAAGTAGGGGTGCAAACGAAATGGGTTAATCCCGACCGATCCGACACCCAATCCGATTGGTACCGAATCCGGAGAAAAAATATGGGTTAGGATATGGTAACAGCAATATCCGTCCGAATCCGACCCGTTTTCACCCCTAGTCAATAGTGATTAATTAAGTGCATGCATGCATTGTCTCAGCGGTGAAGTTTCAACCGCGAGGCAGTTCCAGTTTGACTGGATGGTTTCAGTGTTCTGGCTGGTGAAGGTAAGTGGTTAGATCTGCTGATTTAGGGATTTTTAGCTAGATTTTTTTTTATTTTTCAGTCGAGGAATGGGTTTTGGTGATTAAGATTAGTGATTTTAGATTGCATGAGGTATGTTACTGCTAACGTCAGCCGAGTTGTGAAAAACTTATACCCAAAAATGGTTTCCTTGTCTTTAGTTGTACAGGGTCGTTTGGAATCAATTGTGGTCAACGGCGAGGATCAGAATTATGCTCATGGAGGAGCTGAGATCCAGAACAATCAATAATGCTGGGTGAGATGGTGAGCTCAAACATAGCACGAAAAAGACGAGAAATGTCGGAGGGAAGTTTCAACGGTAGGGTTGCACCATGTAGCTTGGTAGGTCCAAATGAGGTGTGATCTGGTGGAACCGAAATGGAAGAGACTTACTGACGAGTGGCAAGCCAGTGGTGCATCTGCATGTGGCAAGTATGGTGTTTGCTTATAATGGAAAGAGATGACCGGGTTAAGGAAGAGTATTTTAGTAGTTTAACCAAAATACCAGAAACGGTTTTGGAAGAAAACCGTGGCACGTGAGAGGTGTTTGGGAAAGTGATTTAGGTCATGGAGAAGTTGATATGTTCAAGATGGATAAAAAATTAGGACTTAGCATATTCGAACTTATGCGCTTTGAAAAGTGCACATAAATGTAGTGAGTTAAAACCTGTGTGTGTGGTGTTATCGAGTTTTCTCATTGTGATAAGTAGATAGTATCTGTTAAGCGTTAGATGTGATTGGCTAGACCATCTATTTGAGGGGTTAGGATAGATACTTGTGGTTAACGATCCAACCTTGCTCTCAAGTGTTCATGTGTTAGGGTTAGGGTTTGAGGGTTGAGTGCTTATGGTGTGCTGCTCTCTGTCCTGCTCAAGTAGCAATGTATCAATTTTTGTTCATCTCCATGACTATCTCTTGTGTTGATTAATTTGCTTTTGATTTGGTTAGTTTTTTCTCTCCTCTCACCTCTTCTTAATCTTGTTGTACCAATATATAACATATAAAGATAACTTCTGGATATTGATCTCCACCCATCTAGGCACTTTGATAGCAAGTTCATGGAGAAACCTAGTTTCACATGTTTTGACCCTTCATGATTTGAGGATTTAGTGTTCAGTTCTCTTACTCGTTGTGACATGTGGAAATACATCTAAAGCTATCTTGTTCATCTCTTACACACGAGTAAGCAATATTGATCGTTTTCGTAATTTGCCTTTTTTTTTGGTGCAATCTTGCTTCAATCTTTAAAATATCTAAACTTTGATATAGATTTCTGTGATCCATTAATGGAATAGGTTCCTAAGATCTTAAGCAAGATATGTACAAAGTTTCACAACTTTTGAATCATCGGATCAAAAGTTATGTGGGTTTGAAGTTTCGTAACCATGATGAAAGCACTATTCACTCGCCTGATTTTACTGCTCACGGCGGTCAAACTGCCAAGAGAGAGGTCAGACCACTCTTTTTATGGAGGTTAGACCTCTAGGGATTGGGTTTTCAGTGAGGTTGATTTTTTTGTCAATTTGATTTGAGTTTTTGGTTATGGATTCAATTCTCAGTAACTCTATAGTTATTTGAGAAGTGGATCAAGAATACTTGCGGGAAAATTTTGGACAACACTATTCACCCCCTTTGTTGCCTTTCCATCCTACAGACTAGCTAGTGGCAAGTGTCCGAGCTAAATTTGCCTTCTTCTCTCTTGCTCTTCCTACAATTCCACCATAATTCAGTAAACCCAACCCAACCATCATAAGCAAACTCAATACCAAACTACACCACTCAACCAAGCAACCGAGTGAAATCACCGGGACCATATCAATATCCAAAATGATATGTATTTATCACTGCACGGAATATAACACCAAGCAAAATATTCCAAACTAGATCGACGACAGGGACGTACATATACGTGCAAAACTAGTCGTCCTTGGTATAAAAGCTTTAATTAACCTCCATAAATGGAACAGTCACGCGGATATAAGACTTTTAGTAGCTGGTAGATGATCAAGTCATTAATCAGAAACTAACCATGTAAATGTATCGATCGATGATGCTACTTGACGGACAAGTCTAGATAGCTCCGAGTAACGTACGTACAGTTAATATAATGCCTCCCTATCTCTCAAAGCTCATAGCTTATGGCTGAAAAATACTGTAGCTGGTTGAAAAAAGCACTGTAGCTAACAGCGGCTTATTTAGCATAATTAAATTTAAAAATATAAAAAAATATGTTAGCCCATTACGTATAATACAAACAAATACGGGAAAAAAAAGAACCGGCAAAAAAGCTAACAAAAAGCCAAAAGTTCAGAAAAAGACGAAACTTATGAATAGTGAAAAATAAGCCAGAAGCCAGAAGCCGAAGCCGAGTTAATCAGGGCAACACAAAGTGCAAAAGTTTTTAAAAATTCTTAGAAAATTTGTAGTTATAGGAGAAGACACATTTTATAGCCATGTAAAATGTTAAGATAAAACTCAATCACATTTCCCTTTTTCATGCATATTTTCTTTTTTCATATCTTGGAGATGTGATTCAGTTTGATATTGAAATTTTTACATGGCTTTAGAATATCACCTCATATCTACAAGTTTTCTGAGAATTTTAAAAAACTTTTACATGGCTTTCTCGAAGTTTGCACTTAATTCTGGTGTCCACATGATATTTGCCCAATATATGTGAGGGGGTGCTTGTGCTTACTATCTACCGTGAAATCGTTATCAAATGGTCCCTAGCATATGCACCGAAAGCCCTGGGTGGATTGGGGCTGGTTTGTGTGTTGACGCCCAAAACAAATTTTGCTGCGCCGTTGAGCGCTACTAGCTAGCTGAAAATTTGACCGGATCGATCTCACACTGTACAACACGTGGATGCATGGGTGTTTCTTGGAACTGTGATGGCAATTACAAAAACAGATAGTATTAATTTGCGACCAACTTTTCATATAATTGCAAGTTGGAACTCGTCAGAAACGTACTCCCTTAAGTTACAAAAATAAATCATCTTAGATTGATTACGTACAGTTAAACTTTTAAAACTTTGACTATTAATATTTTTAAAAATATTTAGATTAGATACATAAAAATCATATATATAGATTTATCTCAAAAATACTTTTATTATATTATTATATTATTATATTTTATAAATATATTATAATATAAATTAGTGGTTAAATTAATGTTTGGAGATTGTATCCACGTCTAAAAGATATGAAGGGAGTCTAACACCAAGCAAAATATTCCAAACTAATCGGCGACAGGGACGTACATATGCGTGCGGCACTAGCCGTCCTTGGTATAATAGCTTTACTAATTAACATCCAGAAATGGAACAGTAACATACGGATATAAGACAGCTGATAGATGATCAAGTCATTAATCAGCAACTAACCATGGAAATGTATCGATCGATGATGCTACTGAACGGCCAAGTCTAGATAGCTCCGAGTAACGTACAATTAATATATCCCTATCTGTCAACATCGACACATGCAGATATGGACACCCCGTCAGCACAAAGAAAACTAAATTAAATTAAATTAAATTAAAGGAAAGAAAAGAAAAGGCTTTGGTCATGAGTTCATGATAGCGACGAACACTTGGCCTAGGATGGTGAGTTAGTGCTGACGTACCGACTAAGGAGCCGTTTGGTTGATGAAATCAAATAGGATGGGATGGGATCGTCCTTTTTTTGGATGGAATGAAATCGGATAGTTTAAATAGGGTGCTTGGTTGGGAGGATGGAATGGTCTGAGATTTTATTTGGTTAAAAGGATGGGATAAAATAGAATAGTCTTAGTCAATGTTTGGTTGGAGGAATTAGATGGAATAGGATTGGTTAGGTAACTAGGATTGGTTAGGTAACCTTCCCCCGTAAGAATATCTTTTTTTCTTGTATTTTTTCCTTGTTCTTTCTTCCCGGTCGTTCTTTTCTTCTATTCCTTTCTTTCTTCAACTTCTCCCCTCAGCGGCGACCTCAGCCCGCACCCTCAAAAGTGACCTTGGGCCCGCTCCCCTTTCCCTCAGCGGCGGCCTTGGCCCCGATCCCCTTCCCCTCGGTGGTGACCTCGGCCCTGCTTCCTTTCCTCTCGATGGCAACCTCGGGCGCGCTCCCCTCAGTGACGACCAATGGCTCTCAGTGCTCTGCTCCTTCCCACGCATCCCTGCTAAGCACAACCCGAGCCTCACCAAGCCTCTTCTTCTCTGGCAAGCCCCCCTGTAACACCCCATTTTCAAAACCTGGCTTATTGTAAAATTCAAATCTATGTTAATGAAATTTTGCAAGATTTTATTTCCAATTGGATATTCCTTTTGGTTTCCAAAAAGAAAATTTAAGTTGAGCTTAAATAATTTAATTGGAAAACCTTGTCTGTCTCCAAAAAGAGTAAAATGAAATAATCTTTTAAAATCCAGAGATTGAAATATACTCCAAAATTAAAGGTTTAGGAAATTAAGATGTGACTTAATGTGTTAAAAAGAGGAGAAAATATACATGTATATATTATCAAAGGAAATTTTCTCCCAGCCATTCCTGACCATCCATTTCTTCCTCCATGCCATCCCAGCCATTCAATTTCCTTCTTCATGATGGCAAAGCCCCTCCTCCTTCCTGACTCCAACATGGTTCCAGCACCCCCTCTGTAGCTTGTCGTCATGCGCCACCAACTCCGTCGGTGAGTTATTGCGCTGTCCCCTCGTCTTCAGCACCGCCTCGCCATCGGCGCTGGCGGCAGCGGCGCCTCCGTCACCTCTCACGCCCCGGTCGTGCACCATCTCCCTACGCCAATGGCTGCCATGGTACTCTCGCCGCGGTCACCTTGCGTGCCGTGGTGGCACGGCTCATCGCCGCTTTGTCCCC
This sequence comes from Dendrocalamus sinicus, assembly GCA_036346575.1. Lineage (NCBI taxonomy): Eukaryota > Viridiplantae > Streptophyta > Magnoliopsida > Poales > Poaceae > Dendrocalamus > Dendrocalamus sinicus. Next base: position 11,177,650 of record CM070666.1, on the reverse strand, counting down.
GACGCAGCCGCCCTCGTCCTCCATAAGAGCGCCGAGCTCGCTGCACATACCACCGAGGCGCACCCAAGAGCATTACACTCGCCGCCTCTCTCGCGCTGGTGCGCCTCCGGGAGAACCCGCCGCCGAGCACCACCGGTCACCCCCAAGGCCTTCGAGCACTTTTCCCGCACTCACCTTCACCTCCTCTCTCTCCTCCCCTAGCTAATTGCCTTCTCGTTTCCCGCAGGCCGCCGGCGCCGCCCCTCTTCCTCTACTCCAACGTCGGTCCCCGCCTGAGAACCGCTGCACCGCCGGCCGATTCCTTACGCGTGGAGCACCGCCGGGACCCCGTGAGCACCTTCCCGACGTCGCTGGACCCCGTCGCCTTCTCCAGCGAGCCGCCGCCGTCTCCCTCCTCACCGCCGAGCCCATCCACGCCGCCGGCCCTCCCCGCTTCATCCCGGCCGCCGTTTGGACTCCAGGTGAGGTCGGCGCCCCTCGGTGATGCTCCACCGCCGATGAATTGGGCCCCAATAGCCCGAGGCGCCGGCGCCCAAATCCTCCGCTCGGACCGCCGCTTTAGCCATCGCCGGCCGCCGCCCGGCCAAAACTCCGGCCGAGTTCCCCCTCCCCGAGGCGCGCACCGGGTTGGGTAACCCATTTGGGCCGGCGCCGCTGCCCCTCCGTGCTCCCTCCACCGCCGGCGAGCTCCGCCCCCCTCCACGGCCGGGACAAAACCAAGGAAGCTCATTTACCATGTCCTAACCGGCCATCTAAGCATTGCCCAAGCCGACCAAATAAAAGGGGCATTAGTGCTGTCATTAATAGCCCACCCGTCAGCGGCACAGCCCCCTCCCTCTATCCTTTTTATTTTTTTTATTTTATTGTTATTCCAGAAATTAAAATGTTATAACTTCTTAACCATAACTCCGAATTTGACAGAACCAACTTCTAAATTTTTCTAAAATCAAGACCTGTCTAATGGTTCTGGTTTGGTTCAATTCTGAGTTCATTTGAGTTGCTTTATTTTATTTGGTTCTTACTCGGCTCTCGCTTTCTCGTGTTGCTTTTTCCGGTTTCTCCCGTCCGAGTAGAGTTCGACGACGTGAACGAGACCCCGCTTGAAGCAGCACAAGACCCCCAAGCCTTCGATCCAGGCGAGTCAATACTTTGATCATTTTGCGCCTACATTTTATGAAACTATGTTCGTTTAAACTATGAAAATTGCATGCGTTATTTTATGTGCTAAAAATATGTGAGTCTTAAGGTAGATAACAACCTTATGTCCACCTGCTAATATGATCCACCACCAGTAACATTTGAACTCCCATGATCATTTGTCGCCCTAGATACAAACACTAGTATGGTAGTTATATGACTTAATATTGCTATGCTAACTTTGTCAAGTCCAGGGTTCTAGTAACCCTGTTAATCACTCTTTAGTCATGAACACTAAAATTTGGGATAGTCATGGGATGTACATGGCTAAACAAATATGTTGATTTTTGTTATGCTTCTCAAAACCCTAAAATCTGCTGAACCTGTTTGGGCGGGTGGAAAGAACGGTGGGTGTGGATGTAACACAGGGGATTGTGGAATGAACCGCCCGAACAATTTAAGGACTTAATCCTGTGTGGACCCTCCGTGTATAACAGTACAACCACAAGCTGGCATATTGTAGGCTTGGTTAAATAATTTACTGAACTCTCTAGTCATTTCACGGAGAACGTGTGTAGGTGGGTAGTGAAAGCCCCACTTGGAATGGGACACTGGATGTAGGTGACGCCGCCTAGGATAGCGTATGTGGAGAGTGGAGTCCGACTGCGCTAACCTATGGTGGACATCCCGCACAACCTATGGACGTAACCCCATAGGAGTGAAATGCTAGAGTGTGAAGTATTGTAAAGGCCTCGTGATATTTTCTCGATCTGCATGTCAAAGGCATCATGTAGAAACATCGAGACAATTATCTCTTGTGGGTAAAGATGTACAGTCTCTGCAGAGTACTACACAAACTATTCGAATAGCCGTGCCCACGGTCAAGGGCAGACATGGAAATCTTCCTCGAGTTAGTTCTGTTTAAAAACTATTGTGGGTGGGGAGAAAGCTGTCAGGCGGATGTAACCTGGCTTTGGTAATTTGTCCTGGAGGGATGTACTACAGTGTTGGTATTAAGGTGGAAGTAACCTGCTATGCAAAAATGTTAGGCATTGGTGGATGTAACCATAAAATATGGTGGATGTAACCATAAAAATTTGGAACTGGAAACTACTCCGTTTATTACACACCTTCAGTATTTAAATCATAAGTTCTTGAAAAATGCTAGGTCATAGAAATTTTAAATTATGGTATTTCCAAATGCCGCTTTATGCACACAAAAGAACCCGAGCCATCCTTGAATAGCCTTGCATCTATAATATATGCATTCGTGTGTTGGCTCATGAGCACGGTTGTTTGTGCTCAATCTCGCTCTTAACCCCTTTCGTAAGATGTGAATCAAGAGCACTACGCTTATCATGAGGATCGGGATGCCAAGGAAATGAAGATGGTGGTTATTAGAATATGCTTCGTAGTCTTGCCTCTCGCCTCAGAAAGTGACTGTGCTAGTTTTGGCAGTGCCTTCGTTATTAGTCGTCCCCGATTAACAGCATTGGTACTCGTGTTATCCCGCCGCTGTTCGTGGTGAGTTGTGCCCTCACGCTATGTACGCTCGCTTTTATGTATTGTAAGACATTTGGCCCGACGGCTCTATTGTAACCCGGCCCGACGTGGTCTATTTGAACTCTGGTGTTGTAATGTATGAATTTATCGTGTATGAAATGATGCAGCGATGTATCTATGGGCATTATCTACTGATCCAGGGAATAATGCAGTGTTATCACAGAGGATTCCAGGTGTTAAACTTGGGGTCCGACACCCCCCGTGACGATTGCCTTGCTGCTGACTAGGTTCACACTGCTAGGCCACCTTAGTAAGCCTTGTGCCCTACTGAGCTCATTGACGCAATCGCCTTGCTCTCCTTCTGCTCTCACCACGCCTAATCAGCCTCTCTTTGCCTGTAGCTTGCTGGAGCCCCTCTCTTCCCCATCTTCGGCGACCTCCGCCTCCCGTCAACCCCCGTGTACCATCGGCCAATTCTGCTTGCTAGGACCCCCCTCGCGACACCATCACTGCTACAGACAGCCCTATCACAGACGGTTCGGAACCGTCATCACAAACGGTTCCGAACCGCCGGTGTTTAGGTGTCGATGATAGTTGGTGGTTATCGCGATGGTTCCCGAGCCGCCTCGTGATAAAACATTACAGACGGTCTTGATTACTAATCGTCAGGATAGGCGAGTATCACGACGGTTTTTTATAAACAACCGCCGGTGATACTCGCCATCAGCGATGGTTAGTAATCAAGACCGTCATGATATACACAATATCACGACGGTTTGTAATACTAACCGCTGCGTGATATTGTATATCATAGACGGTCGAGTAAAAGCCGCTCGTGATATTAGTCACACCACGCGGTACTCTTTGAAACTGTCGTGATATGGTATCACTGACGGTTTTAACAACGAACCGCCTGTGATACCAAGTGCATCATCCATTTTATATGCTGTTTCTTGGCTAGCCTCAGGATATGCTAGCCATGCCCTCTGAAAGCAAGCAGATTATAGATAAATGATAGATATAAGTTAATTGCAACTCATAGTAAATTACAACAAAATTCGATACACAGATGAATGTAACAATATCACAATATCACATATATAGAATGAAAATTGTTACACAAAATCTGACAAATGAATTCAATTGAAGGAATTGTTTGATTTGTACAGTTGAATCCAATGTTTCAACATCTAATTATCACCATCGCCGGCGTGGAACTCTCCCCTCTTATTTATGACCTCTGCTAGCAAGAATTGGGAGATGATTGCACGAATATCGACGAGATTGTCAAGATCATATGCACTTCCGTCTGGTTCACCACGTCGCTAGGAGCAATGTTAAGTCATTGATTAGCATGTGTGTGTAATATAATCAGAAAATAATAATTATTGGAAGGACTCGACAAACCTCGGATCATTGATCTTAGTACCCATGATTTCCATCATATGGCGGCAAACGAGAATCCACATACGTTGCCTCGTAGCTACGGTGGCACCGCAAAAATAGAATTACATACATCGGTATTGTCAACTCTAGAGGCATTATTACAAAGTATGATATAGGATTGTTGTGTTGTAGCGGTACCGAAATCGCGTGTTGTGTCGTAGCGTATCACTGGATTTGTTGTGTGTTCCTCCTTGGGCAACATATTCGGCAAACGCCCTACGTGATTCAAAAAACTTAGCCTCGGCCGTGGCAAACAAAAGAAATATTACAATAGAGTTATGTATGGAGGAAATGAGTTTACATGTTAAGTATTTCTTGCACACGCATCAAGTCGTGGTTGCTCCTAAGGAGGGAATCAAGGTATATTACCTTGCTCCACTTTGGTACAATCACAATCAAAATCCAGTGATTCCTAGTCATATGTGTCGCCATAGTGATTAATCCTAAGTTCATGCTGCATGTAAAGTACAAATGAAACATATGTGAGGCAACTAGTGAAGCACTTACCCTTGGTTGAAGGGTACCATGACGTACTCCTTGTCGGTGTGAGCAATCAATCCCTCGTTATGTAACCTTCCACGAAGGATGCATCTGCGTTGATAGATTGCTCGAGAGACCAAGTGAGGGTCGAGAAACCCACCGGTCGTCGCAATTTCCGGGCTTGTTGGATCATGTATCTATACATAAAGAAAGAGTAATGACATTTATCGTATAACGTGAATGTAGAACTTCATTGTACAAGACATTTACGATGTCCAAAGATCGTAGAAGTGAGGCGTTGAGTTCGCCGAGATTGAATAGTAAGAATAAATCTTCAAATGTCACGACGATGTAGCCCAAGTCATGGAGGAAATGCGTCTCGTTATATTTCACGTTGAATGCACTCGCCGGTTTGGCTTCATGTTGGACTTCTCCATGTACTGCATGCAATGTATTGCAAATCATACCAAGTGGCGTAATTGTGAATCGGGCACCAACGACACTCCTAGAATAAACTTCCATGGCACGGACCCGCTTAATTTTCTTCGCATGAGCCTTGGAGGCCTTGGAGCCTCGCTTATGATATGTTCTCGGTGGCGTCTCGGCGGAGCCGATGCAACAGACTTTATGGATTTGGAGGTGGAGGTGGAGCCACCGAGCCGATGTGCAGTCCAGGCGACGCCCTCTTGGGCCACCGGATGTGAAGATTGTGGCACGGACATGTCGAGGACGATGTCCCTCTTGGGCCATCGAATGAATGTGTGGACGGCATCCCCTAATGTCTTAATCTCTTCGTTTGGGGACTTCTCAAGAGGGACGGACTTAAAAATATCATTAATCATGTCCACCTGGACCTTTATGAAACCGGTGTCTACTTGTACACCGTGCACCAGCGTCCCTGGCAGCAATGGATACACCATGCCGCGCCCAGCGTCAACGGGAATAGAGCCAACAAGCCTGACTCTGAGGCTGCAAGGGATGGGCTCCTACATAACGATACAAGAGATGAGTTAAGGCGCCCACTGAGAGATCTATGTACCATTCTAAAGAGGTACATTACCGAATGTCATCAATACGTAAGTGGTCATCGCTATGTTCAGAAATTGGTGACGCGCAGCGACATCGCGACGTTGAGGGGACGGGTACCGCAGTACTAGGAGTGGGTTGCGATTGGTTGCGGACTTGTCTCGCTTCTTCCCGCAACGAATCTATCTCTCCTCGGTGAGGCACCGCTCTTGAATTGAGGCGATAGTTGTTCCTCAAGTTGAGCACGAAGCTCTGCTTTATTTGTTCGCCGCGGTACGCCTTGGATCTCTTTCTACTCCCATATGTGTCGGAGTAATTTGGAAATCCGTGCCTCCAAGGTACATAAACCCCCATGCCTCGTGTGCGACCTAGGTGCTCCTTGTTTTCCAAGGCCTGTGATAGTAAATCTATCTCCCTATAATCTTCAAAGGAGCCACGAGAAGATTCGGTAGTCAATGATTGCTGCAAGAGGCAATTAATCATGTTATTTTTGAACCCATGAATTTCAAGAGGTGTTAACAACTATGTTGTTTAACATATTTTACCATGCATTGGGACACTTCCTCATCTGCGGGGTTTTTGAAAGAGACACCCGAAGATGTGGTTGATGACCTCGCTCTTAACCGCCGAAGCGCGCTCGCTTGCGATCCGGCAAATGGCGAGAGGCCTCCGATCGGATTGCGACCTCATCCTGCATCCTCCATTGCGGATTTTACCCGCGTACCCAGCAGGCCGAGTCCGTGAGGGTGCGTGTTTTGTGACTGGAGATCCTTGTGCGCCGCACTTTGTTGTACAAATTCGGGCGTCGTCTTCATCTGCACAAAGGCCTCCCATGTTTCCGGTGACACGAAAGGATACTTCGTGAAGGGCGTGACATCCTCGGCCACGTACTTCGTCACAAGAGTGCTCTTAAAATTCTTCCATGCTTTTCCCATCGCGAGGAGCGCCGCTGCACGAGTCCATGTGCTTCACGGGATCTCGAACGAATTTGTAAGTTCCTCCCATAGCTGATTTTTGTGATCCTTTGTCAAATCTTTCCAACTTGCTATGGTGATGGGGACCCGTTGCCTTCCAATTATCCCGCAGGGAGTCCGAAATGATGACGCCGCTGTCGGTTCCAGAGGGACCCCATTCGGAGAGACCACCGTGATGGTCATTCGGCCCTCTGGCCTTTTCGATACTCCTCGGCCACGTTTAGATTTCGCAGTCTTGGGAGCGTGAGACCCAGATGACGACGACGAAGACTGTGCGGACGCCATCTCTCTTCTAAGAAAAAACTAACTAAAGTGAGCTATGGACCCAGCTTGTCAAAGTTCTATGAATCAAGTGACACAAACCAGTGCATCAAGTTCATTGAACAAGATAGACTGGAGTGTGTCACTTGCTTTATGCCCTTTGACAAAGTTCTAACGATTAACTAATTGCAGTGAGCTATGGGCCTTCTAAATAGACCTTGCAGCTAACAAGTGCAGCATATATTATTGTTACAAGGTTCTATGAAGTGCCTACAGTGAGCTAAACAACTGCAGCATATATTATATGCTACATAAAATACATGTGAAGCATATAACATAAAATACATGTGAAGCATATAACATAAAATGCATGTGAAGCATATAACATGTGAAGCATATAACATAAAGCTAACATGTGAAGCATATAACATAAAATTCATGTGAAGCATATAACATGTGAAGCATATAAAGCGGCGTCGGGAGGGACCGGCGGCGTCGGGAGGGAACGGCAGCGTCGGGAGGGAACAGCGGCGTCGGGAAGGACCGGCGGCGTCGGGAGGGAGCGGCGACGGGAGGGAGCGGCGACGGGAGGGACCGGCGGCGTCGGGAGGGAACGGCGCGTCGGGAGGGACCGGCGTCGGGAGGGACCGGCGGCGTCGGGAGGGAGCGGCGTCGGGAGGGAGCGGCGGTGGGAGGGAGCAAAACCTAGCTAGCAGGGGCGCTGCAGGGTGGAGACAAGAGACTGCGCCAGAGCGGACTCCGCAGACCTAGCTGCGGGTATTTAAAGATGAGCTATCACAGACGGTTCTATCAATATAACCGTCTGTGATATGACATTATCACAGACGGTTATATTTATAGAACCGTCTGTGATGTATTATCACAGACGGTTTCTTTTGATAAACCGCCTGTGATAGTTCACTATAAATACCCGCAGCTAGCTAGGTTCCTATGTCATTTTACAATTACAATATGGAACATAGATACATTTATGAAAAACGCAAGCATAACCATAAATATAACTATTTCTTAGTTCCTTAGTCATTTTACAATTACAATGGAATAACCAATATCACTTTGGCTATATAACATAGATACATTTATGAAAAACACAAGCATAACCAATATCATTTATTACACTTTGGCTATATCATTTTAAATAAAGCCCTTCACGATGATCGACACGCATATAGCTTGCTTCATCGCCTTGTTCTTCGTCGAGCCTGATGCCGTGTCCGAATGGAGGCAAATCATCAAATTGATTGTACTCTTCCTCATCCACAACATTCTCAACCCCGACAATCCTTCTTTTTCCCTGAAGAACTACATGGCGCTTCTTATTTGCCGGGTCGGTTACATAAAATACTTGAACAACTTGCCTCGCGAGTACGAATGGTTCGTCTTTGTATCCTACACATTCGAGGTCCAGGGTAGTGACGCCGTACTTGTCAACCTTTACACCCCGTGGAAGTTGGACCCAACGGCACCGAAATAGAGGAATTTTGAAAATTATGTAGTCAAGCTCCCAAATCTCCTCTACAAGCCCGTAGTACGAGCTTGGGCCAGCGGTACTGCTGTGCGCATCATAGGCATCTATGCGGACACCTGAGTTATGCACTGTGCTCTTTCTATCTTGATCTGTTATATAAAATGTGTAGCCATTAATGTCGTATGCTTGCCATGTCACAATTGTAAATTTTGGCCCTTTTGCCAACCATTGTAGTGTTTCACTTGACGACCTCCTAGTCAATTGCGCCTTGAACCATTCGTTGAACTGACGGTTGTGTTGTCTCGTGATCCAAACTTCTGACTGGCCTGCATTCTCCTGACGTAGCATGTCCTTGTGCTCTTCAATATATGGGGTCACTTCAGTCATGTGTTGTAAAACCATGAAATGGGCTTGAGCATACGTATGTTGATCCGGAGTTATTGCTTTCCTCCCAATAGTCCCGATACCCTCTAGCCTCCCCTCGTGATGAGATAGAGGTACACCTATCGGCTCTACCTGAGCCATGTAGCCGATGCAGAATTCAATGACCTCTTCTGTTGTATAACCTTCGATGATGCTACCCTCCGGTCGAGATCGATTGCGTACATAGGACTTCAGAATTCCCATGTACCTCTCGAAAGGGTACATATGACGTAGAAATACGGGGCCACATATTTTTATCTCTTTCACAAGGTGGACAATGAGATGGACCATGATATCAAAAAATGATGGAGGGAAATACATCTCTAGATGACATAGAGTTGTCACCACCTCGGTTTGCAGAGCATCTAGTCCATCCGGATCAATGACCTTCTGAGCAATTACGTTGAAGAAATAGCATAGCCTTATGATTGTCACTCGAACCTTGTTCGGCAAAATACTTCTAATTGCAACAGGTAGCATTTGAGTCATTAGCACATGACAGTCGTGAGACTTCATGCCAATCAATTTCAAATGTTCCATGGAAACAAGTTTCTTCATGCTTGTCGAGTGACCGGATGGAACTTTCACACCATTTAAGGACTGGCACAATTTAGTTCTCTTGGACTTAGACAGAGTGTAACATGCTGGGGGAAGGTAGGTCCGGCCTTTATCGGTCTCTATCGGTGCTAACTCGGTCCTGATGTTCATAGCGACCAAGTCACGCCTTACGTTAACACCATCCTTTGTTTTGTCAGGAATGTTCAGTAAGAGACCAATCAAACTATCACATACATTCTTCTCTACGTGCATGACATCGATGCAATTGCGAACTTCTAAGTGCTCCCAATAAGGCAAGTCCCAAAATATTGACCTCTTTTTCCACATGTTCTTCCTCAATTTACGTCCCTTTCCAAACACAACATTTATATCCTTGACCATATCATACACCTCTTTCCCGCTAAAAGGTTTTGGTATTGAGTCATCCTCTTTTTTCCGTCAAATTGTTTCTTCATCTTGCGGTATGGGTGATACTTTGGAAGGAACCTACGGTGACGCATGTACACGGTTTTTCGCGAGTTGTTCAACCACACACTCTCGGTACAATCTTGCATCCTTGCGGTTTGCAAATAAACGCTTCAAACGGGGGATTACAGGAAGATACCACATCACCTTAGCAGGAGGTCCTTGCTTCACCTCGATGCCCTTCCCATCATCGAGTCATTTTTACGCTTGTATCGGGATGTTTTGCACACGGACAAACATGTAAGCTAGCATACTCTTTACTGATGACAGATACAATCATTCCGACATGCATGTATTCTTTCTACTTCCATTCCTAATGGACAAAGAATCTTCTTGGCTTGGTAGGTGGTTCTCGGCAACACATTTCCCGTTGGAAGCATGTCCACTAGGAGACCTAATAATGCCGTGAAACTCTTGTCGGACCAACCATTGCTTGCCTTCAATTTTAGCAGTTCTAGAACTGATGACAACCTCGTGTATTGCGGCTTGCAGCCCGGGAACAAAGGTTTCTCGAGTCGTCCATCAAGCCCTCGAATTTACCAAACTCTCTCACTATAGTTCCTTCGCATCACGTAACATCGATCCAGTTGTCATCCTGCGACCTATCCTCATGATTGAAAGAACAGTCCACAAGCGGCATATCGTTGTCTCCTCGGCTATGTCATAACTATCTTCTTGTGTACTATTCTCTTCACCGTGATGGTCCAACATTTGTACCCTTTTCGAAACCCCTTGAATCAAGTGAGCTTCAATCATATTGAGTTGCTAAACATCTTGAGATTATCACAATCAATATATGGGCAATACATATATTTCATCCCCTTCTTCAACATATCCATTTCATTTTGCCCTTCTAAAGGCGGACACGCCGAATGTACTCTTCACTCACACGGTTCTCAATATACATCCAGCTTGGTCCATCTACGCTACACAAGTGACAAATGGGTGTCAAAAATGATTATTACCTCTACTACTAACCTCGATCGATCACTAAGAATGTTAAGTAATTGAATACTAATCTCGATCGGATCACTAAGAATGTTAAGTAATTGAGTATGCTAACCTCGATCGGATCAATAAGAAGACGGTGATATTTTTCACCCCAACTCCCTAAAGCGGCGCCTTGCTCCACCGATGCAGCGCAATGAAGACAGATCGGTGTCGACATCCTTCAAGCAAATACGCCAAGTAATTAATACTACGCGAGAATATCACGACGGTTCCAACTAAAAGCGGTGCGTGAAAATTATATATCACGCAGGCGGTTCGTATTAATACCCATCGTGAAGTATCACAAGCGGTTATTAATATTAACCGTGCGTGATGTACATAATATCCCAGACGGTTCGAAATATCAACCGTCTGTGATTTATGCGTATCACAGACGGTTCGTGTATAGAACCGTCTGTGATAGTTCTTCACAGACGGTTTACACTACAAACCGCTCGTGATAGTTACGATGAATCTGTTTCGTCGAGCGCATGATCGCCAACTCGAAGCATATATAGCATAGCATTCGAGGCACATCCGAGGCCTGCTGCTGTGTCCTGAGGAATGCCAAGAGCTGGTCTTCAGATGTGGCTGCCACATCTGAAGGTCAGCTCTTGGCATTCCTCAAGACACACTGCAGCCCTGATGTGCCTCAATGCTATGCTATATATGCTTCGAGTTGGCGATCATCTACGACAACGATTCATCTTTTCGACAAAATTCAAAGCAATTTTATTACAATAGTGCAAAGAAAGACATTTCAGATTCTTCGTTGAGCGTGACATAGCCGACTTCTTGGTGGCGACTATCCATCTGCTTCTTCCCTCCTTTCTACATCTCGGTCTGCGTATCACGCACGCCGAGCGGCGATTCATCTACTACTGAATCATCGCTATTGGCGACGTGATCCGAGACCGAGATGAAGAAAAGGAGTGGAAAGAGGCGATGGATAGTCGCCACCGAAGAAGTCGCTATGCTCGGCCGCCACCAAGAATCTGGGAATGTCTTTTTGAACTTTGTAATAAAATTGCCTTGAATTTTGTAGGAAAAGAAGGATTGTTGGAGTGGACATCACATCTCGGCAGTAGTCGGCATCGTCGAGGAACATGCAAATACAGAGGCAAGCAAGCAAATAAAATAATGTTACCCATACCCTCTGAAAACAATCAAATACAGAGGCAAGCACAACAACACATTCAAATCTATTACAGCTAACGAACCCTTCATGGCACGACGGTGCGTCTGAACAAAGACACACTTACGACACTTACGGTAAGAGTGTGTTGTCCAGCCGCCCGCCGTGCCGCGACGGAGGCGCTAGCTCATAGCGGAGGGGAGATGCATGAAGGAAGCTAGATAGTGGATGAACTCACGCGTGACTAGTACCGCTGGAAAGGTAGATGGGGTTATTAATAAGGGCTGAGTAGTGGGAGGAACTGCTGCCTGCCATTCCATGTGGAGAGAATGGACGGTCGAGATCGAAATCCTGGGTATACACCAATTATTGGTCAACAATTATTGGTGACCTGTGATTATCACAGACGGTTTGTTACACGAACCGTCTGTGTTGGCAAGATTATCACAGACGGTTTGAATTAAGAACCGTCTGTGAAACTTCACAGACGGTTCTTAATACGAACCGTCTGTGATATCTCCATTATCACAGACGGTTCGTGTTAATAACCGACTGTGACAATATCACAGACGGTTACCCGTATAAACCGTCTGTCATAAGCTTCATACCAGAACGCTTCGCGCGTGTTTCGATGCCAGAACGCTTCGTGTTTCGATCGTCTAGTTAACGTTTGGGTATACGAAGCGTCTATATCATTAATGTTTGGGTATACGAACCGTCTGTGCTAAAGGTTAAATATGCGCGCCTAATCCAGGTCTCTTCTACGTACGTACAATACAATATACAATACAACATGGCTTCTACTACTGTTCTTGTGATCATCTCCTTCCTCTCATCTATTCATCACGAATTGTTCGGCCGGAACCTTACACAGGTGGCCAGCAATTTGCATCTGGAGCAGCTTCTCCGCACCCGCCCTGCTCTCCTTCCCCGACTTTCTTGCATCCGTCAGCTTGACCTGATCCTCCGCCGTCGACGGAGGCGTCTCGCTGCCGCTCAAGAAAGGGAAACAACCCTCACCCTAGTTCTTCTCCACAATGTGCGCAATGCGGAAGAAGCTCTACACGCATTGCAGAGACTGATGGATAGCCTTGCCGATCAAGCGAACGGCGGTCTCGAGGAATCTTTTCATGCTATCCTCTCGACATTATGGATCTGCGATGATTTGCCCAGGCTGCATGAGGAAGTGCTGAGGACAAGGGCAATCTTAACGGCGTTCGAGAATTTAGCGGCTGATCCTCCAAGTCCCCAAGTTGAAGAAGAAGCTTACGAAGCCCAAAAGAATACAATCTGGGAAACTCTTTACAATGCGACTTTTGTAATAAATTTGCCTCTAATTGAAATTAATAAATTTGCCTTTAATTTGTGATCTCTTGTCTCGAGTAGTTACGTAGTTAAGTTATTAGAAGCAATGTGTACTTATATATTAACCTCGATCTAGAATATGACAGACAAAGGACATCACAGAGGCGGTTTTTAATTAAAAACCGTGCGTGATAACATTTATCACAGACGGTTTTCATAAAAAAAACCGTCTGCCATAAGCTTCAAAATTTCGATCCATTGCCGTAACGCCGTGTTTCGCGTGTTTCCATTAACGTCTGTTGATCGTTATACGAAGCGTCTATATCATTAATGTTTGGGTATACGAACCGTTTGTGATAATGCTTATATTTGCATGCACTATTCCATTTCTTCGATCTAAACGTATTGTCCTCTCCCTCATCTTCTTCGATCATCACCACATTTCTCAACAATGACATCTAAAATTTTGTTCATCTCCTTCCTCTCATCTATCCATCATGAGTTGTTCGGCCGCAACCTTACACAGGCGGCCAACAATTTACGTCTGGAGCATCTCCTCCGCTCACGCCCTGCTCTCCTTCCTCGACTCGCTTCCAATATCGTCCGTCAACTGGACCTCATCATCCGCCGTCGACGGAGGTGTCTCGTTCTTTGCTCACGAAAGGAAAGCGCCTCACCTTGTTCTTCTCTACAATGTCCACAAAGCGGAGGAAGCTCTTGCGGAAGCGCAGAGTGTGCTAGATAACCTTTCCGATCAAGCAGACTCGGCCGATTCTGTTGAGGTTTATCATGCCATCCTCTTTGAGATTATGGGCCATGCTAATGATTTGCCCAGGCTAGAGGAGGAAGCGGAGAGGGCAAGGATAATCTTCACGACATTCGAGAACTCAGCGGCTGATCCTCCAACTCCAGAAGTTGAAGAAGAAGCATATGAAGCCCAGAAGATTAAAATCTGGGAATCTCTTTTTCTCTTAGATTTGTAATAAATTAAATTTGCCTTTAATTAAAATCTGGGAATCTCTGTTTGTCGAACTTTTGTAATGAATTAAATCTGTCTTGAATTAAAATCTGGGAATCTCTGTTTGTCGGACTTTTAATTTGGAGGCCGTCTGTGGTGTTTGTGGCGGGAAAAAGGAGTATCATAGACGGTTTATGTTTAAAAACCGTCTAGGATCGAAATGAAGACAGATGCGGTCTGAGCAGCGCCTACCATTATCACAGACGGTTCTTAATAAAAAACCGTCTGTGAATTATCGCAAACGGTTTTTAATTAAAAACCGTCTGTGATAACGATCTTATCACAGACGGTTTTTAATTAAAAATCGTCTGCGATAATATGGGATCATCACAGACGGTTTTTAATACAGACCGTCTGCGATACTAAATTATAACAGACGGTTCATAGTTAAGAACCGTCTGTGATACTCGTTTTCTCCGGCGCGCCAACACGAGCGGTGTCCTAATTAAAACCGTCTGTGTTAGTGTTAGTCACAGACGATTTTGTCAAACCGTCTGTGATTGGCCGTCTACTATTAGGCTTTCTGTAGTAGTGCATGGAGCTATCCCCCACCGCCTATTGGACCACCCTTGCCTCTTCACCGCCGGTGTCGTGCTCCTCCTCTGCACCACCTTGGTCTGCTATCGACAGCCCACGGCCGTCATCTATGAGCTAAGCTGTTGCTTCCAGTGAGTTTCTCTCCTCCTATAGATGCTCTCATAGCAAGGAATTGAGGTCGGTAAGGTCGAGCCTTTCCTTCTTGCTGCCTGCTTCGATGTGGCTTGCTTCGCCTTCGACTTGGACTTTGCCAACACGCAGCCGAGGAGAGGAGAAGCCCTAGGAGCGAGAGTTGGGCGGTGAGGAGAGGCGAGAGGAGAGGCCAGAAGGGCGGCGCCGAGGCTAGTTAGTGGCGGCGAAGGGAGAGGCAACACGATTTGTGAGGGTACCCTGCTGGACTAGACGAGCGAGGCTGGACCGTGTGGTTCGCCCATTTTCAACAAGCGGAGCCGTTTAGCATCTAGCACGAATATACACCAAATCAGTACCATCTCGTTTGAGACATCCTGATTCGATTCGCTCAACCAAATACAGGGTCAAAGTCATATCTCGAATCATCCCATTCTATTCCCTCACGATTCAGCCAACCAAACGCCCTGTAAGCAGGCATTATCCTGGAAGTGGCACTAATTTTCTAACCTAAACACCCTGGCGCAATTGACTTGGCTAGTTATGTTTTGTAGGCAACCTAGATGCGCCCGACAGCATCATTAGCAGGATCAAACAAATCAAGAATTGCATGTACTACTAGGATGAGCAGACAAGTCACAGCCGTCAACTAGTTAGTAACCTCGGTCAGCCTAAACTGCCGTCAGCTACGTACGTGCATCAGTGCATGCATTCGCGTGCGTGCCCAGTCCACGCTTGACCATTCGCTCCCGATTGAAATGACGTGGCGTGACGCGCCGAGGTGAAATCGACCATTTCTTCTTAATTTAATCTCACTTTTTCCACCACTAAAAACGAGTTAATTGCGCGCTATATATACCCCCATCTGTCTCGTCCATGGCAACAGCATTCTCCAAGAAGCAGTCTCTTATCCTCTTGAGCCTGCCGTTCGAGAAGCGAAGCGAAACAGAGCAAGGCAAAGAAGAAGCAAGCGCGCGCGTGGTGGCCGCCTAACCGAGGAGGAGCGAGAGAAGCGACCGGCTGTACGATCGATGGCAGCGGCGGAGTGGTGGTGGTGGCCGCTGCCGGCGTGGCTGGGCTCCGGCGCGGGGTGCTTCGTCTTCCTGAACGTCGTCGTGGGCGCCATCGCTGTTCTGTCGTCGCGGGCGCGGCCGTCGTCCTCGCCCCGCCTCGGCGGGATCTCGCGCAGGGCCTCGTCGGCGGTGCTGCAGCGCCTCCGGTCGTTCTCCATCTTCTCCTTCCCGTCCGCGTGCTTCCACACGGCGCCGGACACGGCCACCGCCTTCCGAGAAAGAGAGGAGCCAGGGACGGCGAGGAAGAGGCCGTCGCGGCCGAGCGCGCTTGCACCACCAGCCGCGGCAGAGCCAGCTTCGGAGGTAGAGGAGGAGGATGAGCCGGAGGAGGATCCGAACTCGATGAGCCTGGAGGAGGCGTACGCGCTGGTCCTGGCCGGACGGCAGCGGCCGGCGCCAACGGAGGAGGAAATGAGCAGGTCGGAGGTGGACGCCAAAGCGGAGGAGTTCATTCAAGGGTTCAAGGATGACCTCAGGCAGCAGCGCCTAAACTCCATCTTCAACTACACCCAGATGCTCAAGAACCGAGCGTTCGCCGCCGGTCGCCGGTAGCCGAGCGAGATACCAGCCATTGATCAATCCGCTGCTCGACTGACACACGTGCATGTTCAAAGTTTAGATCACACCACAATCCAGAGGTCAATTCAGCTTTGAGTTGTTCTCAAGTACGGAGCCGCGGGCTCGCCGCCGGCAGCCGGGTGGTTCAGCTTTGATTCACGTGTTCATTTGTTCAGAGGAGGGCAATTAATTTTTGAATTTTGCTCTCGTGCAATGTGTTAATGTATACATATTCTTTCTACAGTCTAGCAAATTACTTGTGCATTTTTTTATTGTACGCTTGGTAATGTTCTATTGTACACACATTTATTTGTTTTTTTAACAAAAAGCGGTTAGTATAATCACATGTATGATTTTTGCCTGCTGATAAATTCTGTGCATATCAATGGGGAAGGAAAATAATGACCAACCATTACCATCTGAGTTTTTTGGCCAAGGGCTAAAACTTGATATATTCATGGTAGCTACACTCCGGATGATTTATTTATACAACTAACAAGGTGGCCCGCGATGTGCGTGGACGCATCTACTAGCACACATGAGATCATCATAGACGGCTCGTAACCATCATCAGAGACGGTTTTTGAACCGTTTGATTTATTACGTCAGTGATAACAGATGGTTATCACAGACGACTCCTAAACCATCTATGATGAGTCACACACTACTACAAAAAGGGTCAATATAGACAGTTCGGAATTGCCATCATAGACGGTTTTCTGAACCGCCTGTATTTATGAGTCAGTGATAATCGGAGGTTATGACACATGGTTTGTGAGCGTCTGTGATAAAGACAACACAGACAGTTTATAACTAGAACCGTCTGTGAAGAAAATTATTACAGACGGCTCAAAACAAAAACCGTCTGTGATACTCACACATCACAAATGGTTCTAGTTACCAACCGTCTGTGATTGGCGAGTATCACAAACGATTGGTGTATACAACCATCTGTGATAGTCCTTCATAGATGGTTTATAGCAGAAACCGTCTATGATAGTTCATCATATACCTAAGACCTTTGAAAACAAGTAAATACAATGGCAAACACAACATCACATTCTATTTTCGTTAAGATTAGAATCCATCATTACAACATAACAAAATAACGAATCCAACTCTTTAACACGGTAAGAATATATAAGAAGTAGAGATCCTAGCAGATAGTAGAAGCTAGATACATCATATGGCTGCCAGATATCACCGGCAATGGAGAGGCGGCGCTAGCGCCACCTTTGTGGCACGACGGTGAGACTACACAAGACACTCTTATGACACTTACAACAAGAGCGTGTTGTGCAGTCGATCGAGGTGTCACAACGGAGGTGCTAGCTCACGGTGGTAGTTAGCGTCGTTGAGGAACAAGCGACTTACATTTGAAATCAGATAGAGTATTGTGGCAGCCCGAAAAATTCCAAAAATGCATTTTTTTTCACAATATCTCTCAATTTGTTTATTGCATTTATCTGAATTTGTTGTATTTTTCATGCATCGGAAATGCTATCTTTTATCCCTGAAATCCTTGAAAAGTCATCCAATTTTCCTAAATTCTTTTCCCTCTCTCTTAGGCCATTTCCAATCCAGCCCATGGGTTTTTTCCTTTTCTTTTGTTGTTTCTTCCTTCCTTCTTTTCTTACCCTGGGCCACAGCCCATTTCCTTCTCTTCTTTCTTTTCCTTCGGCCGGCCCATCTGCCCCATCAGCGTTGATGCCAAAATCTCACCGCTCGGTCACATCGCTAGCCACATACTGTCATCGCCACACCCCCACTCCTACGTTAGCGCTGCATTAACTCCGCACAACGACTTTCGAGCCATCACTCGCTAACTCACCTGTGAGATGCGCTTGCTCGTCCACACCGATGAAAGCATCTAGGCCCCTAAAAATATTTTGGTAATTAATGACAATGAGTGAATATGAGACTAACATGTTTATCAAGTGTTTAAAAGATGTAGTCCCAGAAGTTGGTTTACGATTTGAAGAAGCATGACAAGAATTGAAGAGAAGATCACAATAGCATGGAAGAAAGGTATAAGTAGTCTATGATCTCTTTTTGATTTTACCGGTCTTTGGAGATTTGGTGGAACACCGGATTTTAGGCTAAACGTCGTACTATTAAGAGGGATCATAACTAATAGCTTGAAAGAAAATTCTTGTGCCATTTGGATCAACTAAGGATCATGCATGCACTTAGAATTAAAATTTCAAAGCCAACTATGCATTCATAGGAAAAACGGTAGTACCGGAGGTCACTTGGCAGTACTACCTCTCCGCGATATAACCGGGAGGTGGTGTGGAACTACCAAAAGCCAGTATGAGAAAAATTTAGTTGGCGGTATGTAATTTCTAGAAAGGTATGGTTTGGAGCATGTTTGCTACTGGGTAAAACTGTAGTACCCGAGTACAATTGGCAGTACTACCACATTGTGGTATGGCCGCAAATAGGAAGCAGAACTACCGTATCCTGGTAGGACCAAAATTTAGTTGGAGGTGCGTTATTTCCATAGAGTTCAAATTGAGAAGTGATTTTTGCTCTGAGAAAAGCAGTAGTACCACTCCCTGCAAACGGTACTACCGTAGTGCGGTAGTACCGGACTTTAGATGGCGGTAGTACTGCTCTGCACAGTAATGGCTAGTTCAAAAGCATTAAATATGCCTGTTATAGCTGTTATATGTCAGGAGTGATAGTATTGGCTGATGAACGGTAGTACTACCGTATTTGCTAAAAATTCTAAATTGTGTCCTCAACAGTCGAATTTGAGGGTGAGGGGTATAAATACACCCCCACCAGCTCTAGGACAAAGGGAGAACACTTCATTGAATACCCTTGAGCTTGTAGCACACTGTTCATACCTCATATATATTAATTGCATTCATTTGAAGTAGTTGAGCCCAATTCAAGTGCATCCATTCCTAGTTTGATACTTGACACTTGATTGCCTTCAAGAGGAGTCCGTGGTTTATTATTCTTAGTGCTTGCTGACACCTGAACGGCTTGGAGGTGGTCCACGTGGTGATCTCTTCAAAGAAGATTGTGAAGAGGCCAAGTGCCAATTGTGAGTGGCTCGGTGTCCACCATCTCCGGAGTAGAAGAAAAACAACCACTAGTGAAATTGAGGAGCAAGGCTTAATTTGTGGAGCCAGTCTAATTCATTTGAACTTTTCTCAATGTGGACTAGTGAAGACCAGTAAGTCTTCAATACCACGTCAAAAACACACGTGTCTCCATTTGGTTATTTCTTTGTCTCCACTCTTCAGCATTTATATTTCTAGCAATTAAAATTGTCTTATCTTGTTGAGCTAGAAACATATTTGTAGAAACATCATTGCCAGAGCCGTTGTTGCCTTTGTTGTGTTGTCAGCCTTCTCATTGCCACCATCGATCCATCACTGAAGGATCTAGGACCCATCATTATGAGTTCATGACATGTTTTAATAATTAATGACAATAGAATTGTAGAATTAATATTTTCATTGAGATGGATGGATAGGATGTGTTTCGCGATGATAAATGACTTGAGAAGGCTTCATACAGGTGATCGTCCTCAAGTCTAAGAAAAGACATCATGTGAGGATGAATAAAGTGAAAGAGCCGAACTTGAAGTTGATATGTGTGTCATCAAGCTTCAAGAGGATGTGTAAGGCAAATGTATGACTAGCTAGGGTTAAGGATGTATTTCTAGTTTTTTATTGGTCTTTGTGTTTGGTTGGAAAGACCATATTACTAGTATAGGATGTCATACTATTAAGGGGGGTCATGGCTATTAGCTTGAACTTATCATATGTTGATAGCTCATTTACATGCTATAGCACTCTTTGTGGCATGATGCTAATATTTTCGAATGTGTTTTAAAAATAGTTGTAGCTCATATGTAAGTTTCTTGTGACATGTGTGGGACCCAGATTTTTTTAATCCAGAATCCTCTATGATTCCACCACACTATTCTTTGGATCAGTAAATAATGCTCACAGATACAGTACTGAACATCAAAATACATATCATGCAGAGGTGTAAATATAATAGTAGACTTACTCATGGGCCAGTTAGGCCGAAATCAATAAAATGCAGCAGCGAAAATGAAGCAACAGGTGGGACCCTCAGGACGTGCCCACAGACAGCCAACTGGGGGTTCGCGACCTAACTCTTGACATCTTCACCTTCTTCACCATCTTGGCCAAGTGTATTGTTGAAGAGCGGCGATCTGACTCCTGATTCTGGATTAATTGAGTGAGCGAGGGTGAACACAAACCACCGTGCTCAACAAGCCAATACCCATGATGCAAATAGATAACATGCATGGCTTATCAAGGGGAGGCTCGGGTTATTTCATTTGCCATAAATTGCTTTTAAAATATGATACATAGAAATCTCCTAAGACCTAGCAGTTTGAACTAAAACATAGTGTATGTGAAAGAATGCTTTACTAATATTGATCCAGATTCCATCCACCGTTACATGTTTCTGCACCATATGCTAACCTTTCAGCGTTATAACCGCTTACATTATCACTAGGGTGACACCCAGGGCAACACAAATCAGTGCTTCTGCTGCCCACCACTTTTCCAATTCCACTCACAAAGTTTTTGAAATAGAACTATATCTGGTTAAGTTCCCATGTCCGCCCTTGACCGTGGGCACGACTATTCGAATAGTTTTGACTCTACAGAGTTTGCACACTTTACCCACAAGAGACAGTCCGCTCGTTGCCCCGCATGATTCCTTAGTCGTGTGGTTGAGTAAACCATCACAGTAACTGTTCAAAGTACCTCGCCCCTTCCATCATCTCACCCATATAGGCTTATCCTGCTTGCGGCAGGTCCCATAAGTTGTGTGGGATGTTCTTCTCCTATGCGCCTAGCAGCTGGCTACCCACACAGCTAGCACACCGCAGAAAACTTCACCCTCTATGGGTGTCCCATTCAAGCCGTCACACAGACCAGCCACTTGCACTACCTCACCTCCTCCACCGATGATGACGACTTTCAGGGTTCAGTAAATCTACTAAGTCAAGTTGTAATTTACAGACTTGTGGTCGTACTTGTTTTGCACAGGAGGTCATGACAAGATTCGGTCCTTAGGGTTATCTGGGCGGTTCTACCACTATCCACACTCTCGTGCACCACTGCACCATACCCCCGAACCATCCGCCTAGATAAATAAGCAATTTTTGAGGGTTTTTGGGGAGCATAAAATAATTATACCAAAATAAACCAGTCATTTCCACTATGACTTCCCAAATCAGTCTCCCATGATTTAAAGTGATGCTTGGGCTATTTTGGCACCCCCGAGTATCTAAGCAATACTAAGCATAGCGTATAATTACGGACTTATTTTTGTAAGGTTACGGTTATAATTTTGCTAGGGTGACAAGCCTCACATATTCAAATATTCCAAAAGAGATGTAATACTAATCAAGTTAAACAATGGGCATATAACTCAAATCTTAAATCAACATATATTTGCATATAAAATAATAGCATGCAATTTGATGATTTAAACAAATGTAATTTGTAGAAAATGTAGGTTCAACATGATCAAAGTATTGACTCGCCTTGCGCGGTTTACCGCAGTCTTGAGCTCACTCAAGCTTTCTCATTTGTTGGTCTTGAGCTTCTGGTCTTTATCTTTACCTCGATCTTGATCTCGCTCGATCCATAGAATCTTCAAGACTTCCAATTTCTAATTACGCGCTAAACAACTAAATCCAAATAAAAGCAAATAATAAAAAGATCCAAGTAAATCCAATTGAACATGATTAATTTTTATTATGATAAAATGGGTGATCTAAGGTTGGGTTGGTTAGGCACAGAGTATTGATGGGGTCAATGCGGTTGGAGCGAAGTGAGGAAATGACAACAGGGAGATCCGCTGAGACGAGTGCCAAGGAAGGTTTATAGTGAAGGAATATTCACGGGAATATTTCCGCTTAGGACTCGAGGATGGCTAGGCATGGCCGATGGTAGAATACCATGACTCGATCTTTTTATTAATAACTTGTTTTATTATTCTTAATTTATTAAGGAAGTTCCATGAGTTAGGTTAGATCTGTAGACAGATGTGTGATTTTAGTCGGGGTATCGAATATTATTTTATCAGTATTATCTTTTAAGAGTCAGGGCATAAGTTTTACACATAATGTATACATTTCTACTTTATCGAATAGATCTTAGAGTTCATAATTCTGGTAAATTCAGGATGTGATATCTTATGGCATTTTAATTATCAGTGAGTTGAATTTATTAGTTTGAATGGTCGGCCCCATATTTTCTTTAAGCAGGGGATTATTTATCCAATTTATCACTTTGTATTGGTTAGCTTTAATTATTATTTACCATTGATTCGTGACTCCTGAACCTTCCTAGGGTTTAAACATATCTAGGAAAATGCAATTCTTTATTAGGTCTATGCATTACTATTCTTTGAATTACTATCTATTGGTGCGTTAGCGGATTATCTTTACTATGGCCTAATCAGTTTATCTTAGTATCACTTTGTTCATTAATGTGTAGGTTAGCATGACTCTTAGGATAATTAGATATTCATACCAATCTATATGTCAAGGGTGTCTTCTGTTAGTATTGGAGTTTAAGATACTTTTTAATGGCCTACTATTTATATTTAGTGTCTTAGTCAATTATATGCAATCCAGCCTCTAATTTAATTTGGGTTTTATAGTCTAAATGTTAGTGGCTTAATACTCACATCACTTAATCAATATTCGAAAAAGGGTTTTCACATTTTCTAAGACATAGAGATAATAGTTACGTTTTTAAACCATTTAGTGGTCAATTCTATGATCTTTACTAATATGCAAGGACTTATGATTTATTCTTTAAGCAATCTTTATTTACTAAATCATCATTTCATGAGAGCATAGACCTAAACAAGATTTGACTCAATTTCTCACTATGCCTTTAATTAATAATTAGCCTTTAAATAAATATTCAAGTCGTATTAATTATTCATATATGATAATCAATCCAATATTAAGTCTTAAATAATATTATTTACATCCTACTCAAATTTATTCGTTTCTATGGATTAATTTCTAATTTTTCCTTAATTTTCCTTCATTGAAATAAATTAAAAAGAATAAAACAAAAAAGGAAAGAAAAGGTGTGGAGAATGGGAATCAAACACGGGACCTGTGCGTTCACTACTCGCTTGGCTAGCCAACTGGGCGTTTGACTTTTAGCGACTTTATTGGAGGGAGTAATATAGAAGAACGAGCGGGTGGATGGGGACCAAAACAGAGGAGCAACGGCCGAAACAGGGGAAGCGGCGGCGCTGGGCAGATGGCGGAGTGCCGGTGAGGTGGGCAGCCGGAGGGAGGCGACGACCAGTGAAATGGACTCCAGGGTAGGTAGGGAGGCTAAGGGTGGCGGTGCATTGACTAGAGCGGTGGCGAGGCGGGCTGGCGGCAGCCCGAAGCGGCCGGCGGCGAAGTGGTCACGGGGCGACGGTGTCGGAGAGGACGAGGAGTAAAATTAGGATGGGCATGAGAGAAACTCACCAGTGGTGATGGCTTGGCCGGGGAGGCACCGAGGCGAGCCGACTGTGATGGCCGATGGTGGCGCGTGGAGGTCACCGTGGAGGGAGGAGCTCAGGCGATGGGAAGCTCGGCTGGCGGTTGGAGAAGGCTAAGGGCATCGAGGAGATGCTCTCCAAGTAGGGAATCGAAGGGAGGTCAACCAAGTGGGGAAGAAGCAGCGGCGGTGAGCTTCGACGCGCGGGAGTCCAATTGGCTTGGAGGGGAAGTACATGGGGAGCGGGGACGCGGTATGACGTGGTCACCTTGGCCGGAGCTTCGCCGGAGAGCCGAGAATGGCGAGGGGGCGGGTCGGCCGTCACTCGGCTGAGGCGTGGCTTCGCAACGGAGGCAGCGAGGAGAGGAGGGGCTGCAAAGGGAGGAGCTAGGGCCCCTTTATAGCCGAAGGAGAGGCACTGTTACTGTTGACCAGGGTGCAGTGGCCGAGATGGGGCGATGACGCACGGCCAGTCGGGTTGCGCCAGAAGAAGGAAAGCAAGGGAGAGAAGAGGGGGAAGGAAGAAGATAGGGGATGCGATGGAGCAAAGTGCGCCGAGCAGAGTCTTACGCGGAGGCATGGCGAAGTGATGGTGAGACGATGGGAGCAAGTGGCGCAGGGTATGGGATGCAGCGTGGGCGTGAGCACCAAGACACCGGTGGCCAAGCGGGTGACGCGACGGAGGTGGTTGGCGCTAGAGGAGGCAGGGCTGGCCGGTCGAGCGGAGACTGAAAGCTGTCGGAGGAAGAAGACAAGGCCGAGCGCGTGACGCCAGGGACATGTGTTGGAGGCGACAGGCGTGGTGACGGGGGTAGGCATGGCTGGCGCAAAGAGGACAGAGGAGCGAGCGCAGAGTAGAGTAGAGAGACAAGGAAAAGAAGAGAATGGGAGGAGGGAGAAGAAAGGGAAAGGGAAGGCGGGCCCGCGCGCAGAGAGGGAAAAAGGAGGGAGAGAGGGAAGAGAGGAAGGGGGCCAGCAGCAAAGAGAAATCGGGAGAGAGGGAGGAGAAAAGAGAAAAAGGAAATGGGGCCCACATGGAAGAGAGAGGGAAAAGGGAAGAAAAGAGAAAAGAAAGGCTCAAGCAAAAATTTAAAATTTGGATTTCTAATTTAAATTTTAACTTACATTAGGATTTATTAATTTTGAGTTTTGCATTATTTCAATTCAAATCTTGGCTCCAATATCTAGATACAAAATCCAATATTCCTCTATTTTCGATTTTATTTGGTTTGCCCTCGGGTTTTTTATTTTGAGTTTTGCATGATTTTTCAAGATTTTGAATTCTTAGTTTAATTATTTACATGCGAGCTTTTAATATTGGTTCAGCCATTTCTTTTCTTTACTTAGTTAAATTGATGTTCAAAATTTTATTTCCCTTAACTAATTCTTAAATTTTAATTTGCACTTCGATTATTTTTTAGACTTATGTTTGTAATTGAATTTTGAATTTTAAGTTTGGAAAACTCGAAGTTGAACCTGAGATTGAGTTCTCAGGTCAATTTGATTTAAGGCAGATTTTTATTTAATTTGATTTCTAAATTTTGGTTCTTAAAGTTTTAAACTCACATTTAAATTATTTTGTATCTTTTATCGTCATAACTCTTATTTTTATTTGAGAATTATTTCCAGTTATTATTTTGTTTTGAATTTGTATATAAATTTTGAATATTCGACCTTGGGTTTTGTTTGCTAATTGAATTTAAAAGAAGGAATTTTTGGTTTAATCATTTAAAGAAAGAGTCTAGTATTCTGTTATTTTTATTTTTATTGACTTGAATTTGAATTCAAGATTTTGGTATTTTGAATTCATGATCTATAATGTCATTTTCTATTTTTATTATTTACATGATCATTATTTGCACTTGGGATTATTTTTGGGTTATTAATTTGCGTAGCAGAAACTCAGAAAATTTCAAATAAATATTCAAATGAAATTTGAATGCCAGCAAAATGCAAGAAAAAGTTTTAAAAATTCATATTTTCTGAACACCCAAAATTTGGGATGTTACAGCATGTGACTTAAAACCTACAAATGAGTTTTGCAGATTATTGGAGTCCATGTTTTCTCTTCCTTGTGGTATGATGCTAGAATTTTCAATTGCTTTTGAAAACAGTTGAGGCTCATACAAAGAATTGGTATATTTAACTTGAGTTTGACCAAAAGCAAGTGGAAATTGGTTCAAGTCCATGTTGCCATTTGTATGGTATGATTCTAGAAGGTTTGTGGATGTGTTCCATGATATATTCAGAGTCTCATACCAACCTTGAGTGCTTAATATTCAACCTACAATCTTGTCATCAAAATTGCTCATGATTTATGCACTGCTTTGTGCTTGCTTTGAAAAAACCAGTCTGACTGGCTTTGCTGAGAATATGCAGTCAGACTGCTGTGGCGATTAGACCGGTGTAACAGTTGCAGTCTGATTGGCCCCGGTCTGATCAACTCACAAGTGGTGGTCAGACCAGCATCACGGTCCAACCGGCAAGCATATGGTGGTCTGACCGATACCTAAATGGTGGTCTGACCAGTCTCTGATACAACTGCTTTGGTAGCGGTACATTTTTTCCAGAGACTTGCCTGCTTGAATAATTTAGCTAGCGGTCAGACCGGTGTTTTTGCAGTCAGCAGTGAACATAGATAACAATAATCTTATTACATTGTGGTCCACCGTTACGAGTTCACATGTCAAAATTTATTACCGTTATGATATGATGAATAAAAATATTGGATCACTCTCCTGGAGTGATACTGTGGAAATTGTTAGCTGAGAGAGGATATAGGTGTGTGGTTTAGAGGTGACTGTGTGTATATGCTACCTAGTGGTTGCGTGTATACGTCTCTGCTAGAAAGGTGATTCCATCCAAAGCATATAAAAAATTAACATGTGCCATGAGAAAAGACATGATTATCGTCCATCCACAGGATCGATTACTTGAACTTGATTCAATTACTATATTAGTTTTATTGGTATAGCCATGGGTAGGTTCGGTGTTAGCGTGGATCACAGACCGACCAATGCCACAATATGACACCTGAGAGTAGTGGAGGAGTCTCCCATACATAGGCCTGATAAGTGACCCACTACTCAGAGATGCTTCTCTGTACTGGATAGTACTAATATTGTGAATCAGTAATGAATTTTGTTATCCCATCTTTGATCAAGTCGTGGGTATTGAGTGGATAAAGCTTGGTATTATCTACAGAGATTAAACCAAATCATTCAAATATGATGTGCTTCTGATTAATGGAGCTATGTTAAAATGGGTGATTTCTAAATCAAGGCATAAGTAACATTATTAGTTAAAATTGTGGTAACTTGGAAGTGAGATAACCTGTTGACATACAACTCCTTAACAAAAATTTTCTTTATGAACTTGTTTTGATTTAAGTCAAAATATAAGGAAGTCAAACTTTCTTTCATCTATAATATAAATAAATTTGGTTTGTAAGCCTTAAAACTGTAATCGGCTGCTATGTCGTACTTTATGTAAGAACTTTGTTATGGTATTGTAATCATACCTAGATTGTTCATCAATGTGTGCACAATTGAAATCCTTAATAGTTACGTAAATATGGAGATTTCTAATAAACCCAGGGTCCCTACAAGTATCAACAACAAATTAGCATCGGTGCACCATCTTTCTTTGATTTGAGGTTGAAAATTGTGCTAGGAACTATTGACACGGAGCTTTTAGAGGAATTTGATTAACCAAGATTGTTAAACGTCGAAGTTTCCCTCACAACTTAAATTGTGCTGTCATGACCTAGTTGCAACCAACCAAGTTCGAAGGCCTAAATAATTAGCTATTACTAAAATTAAGGTTTATTTCATGGTGTAAGGGATACAGATAGACAAATTTAAGGCAATTGATGTCCTGCTCCAACAAGTTTTTGCTTCTCGCTTCTGACTTCTACCCTCATAATTTCATCTTTTTTTTTGGTTTTTTTGGATTTTCTTTTTTCTTTTTTCTTTATATTGTCTGTAATGATATAATTTTTTATTTTTTAAAATTTAATTATATAAAAAGCTAACAACTATTATAATATATTTTTAGTCACTATAATGTAAAAAAGCCATAACTTATAAGCCCTTTTAGACAACCTGAACAGACAAAATAGCCACTGCGCATGTGCTACACTTACATGTGCTGAAAGGAAAAAGTGTCACTCAAGAGATGAAGAAGCAACCAATTAACATGGACAGGATCGACTTTTGCAGCAGTGATCTTCCGATGCCTACAGCAACCTACCTACCTCTCCATCGTCAATCATCCGAACCACTCCCGACGTGCATCACTTATTTCCAAAAGAACAGCTCCGTTCTTCGACCAATCGATCTTTTCCGATGTCATCTCGATCGCTAAATGATCGCGTGAATGCATGATGGCCTGTATGGCCCTGTTTTTTTTTTGTGCTTTAGATTTTTAACTTCTCTAAAAATCAAAATAAATAAAATAATTTTTTAAAACAGATTTTCTAAAAAGGCTTTACTTGAACATGGAGATCAACAACAGTGTACGACTGTACGTGCATGTATGATGTATGCTTTGGGCACATTGGCTTAATTACTTGCATATATATAGACGAGTGCACGCGTAATTTAATCATGCATGTTTGATTCAGATTTTGGAAACTCGTAGAATAAACACACCCAACTTGCGCTTAATTAGTCGAACTCAGATTGTTGCAGTCATTAGGCACAAACATGTGTTCCGTACACATTCAGCTCGACTAGCCACTGGTCGGCAGAAACTTGGTACTATGCATACTCATGATGTTGTTGTGTGCTCTACATGTGGGCATTGGCCGGCACCATGTATGTACGCTAGATGGCTTAATTAATCGACTGGGTGGTGCGTACGTGTCATCCACATATATACTCTTAGTGTCACGTCACTACTACAGAAAACCTAATACTAGACGGCCAATCACAGACGGTTTTGTCAAACCGTCTGTGATTGACACTAACACAGACGGTTTTAATTTGGACACCGTCTGTGTTAGTGGCGTCGATATAACGCAGTATCACTGAGCGGTTCTTACCGATGAACCGTCTGTGATACTAAAGTATCCTGACGGTTTTATTAAAACCGTGCGTGATATCTGGGATTATCATAGACGGTTTTTTTTATTAAAAACCGTCTGTGTTGTGTAGACTATCACAGACGGTTGTTGTTAAGAACCGTCTGTTAATGTTCACAAACGGTTTTTAACAAGGACCGTCTGTGATGTCTCTTTGTCTGTCATATTCTGTTCATGATCAGAGGTTAATATATAAGTACACATTGCTTCTAATAACTTAACTACAGAACTACCGAGACAAGAGATCACAAATTAAAGGCAAATTTATTAGTTTCAATTAGAGGCAAATTTACTACAAAAGTCGCACAGGTAAAGAGTTTCCCAGATTGTAATCTTTTGGGCTTCGTACGCTTCTTCTTCGACTTTGGGAGGATCAGCCACTGAGTTCTCGAACACCGTTAAGATTGTCCTTGTCCTCAGCACTTCCTCCTCCAGCCTGGCAAAGAATCAGTAGCATAGCCCATAATGTCGTAGAGGATAACATGAAAAGATTCCTCAGAATCTGCCGTTTCTGCTTGATTGGCAAGGCTATCCATCAGTCTCTCCAATGCGTGTAGAGCTTCTTCCGCTTTGCGCACATTGTGGAGAAGAACCAGGGTAAGGGCTGTTTCCCTTTCTTGAGCGGCAGCGAGAGGCCTCCGTCGACGGCGGATGATCAGGTCGAGCTGACGGATGCAAGAAAGTCGGGGAAGGAGAGCAGGGCGTGTGCGGAGAAGCTGCTCCAGATGCAAATTGCTGGCCGCCTGTGTAAGGTTCCGGCCGAACAATTCTCGATGAACAGATGAGAGGAAGGAGATGATCACAAAAATAGTAGAAGTCATATTGTACGTACGTAGAAGAGACATGGATTAGGCGCGCATATTTAACCTTTAGCACAGACGCTTCGTATACCCAAACATTAATGATATAGACGCTTCGTATAACGATCGAGAGACGTTAATTAGACGATCGAAACACGAAACGTTCTGACATAAAGCTTATGATAGACGGTTTTTTTAAAAAACTGTTTGTGATAATATTTATCACAGACGGTTTTAATAAAAACCCGTCTGTGATAAGCTGGTTATCTGTGATAATTCACAGACGATTTTTAGTTAAAAACCGTCTGTGATAATGGCTAAGGCATTTATTGCGCTGCTCAGACCGCATCTGTCTTCATTTCGATCCAGATCTAGCCACTGCTGCGCACTTTTTCACTCGGGAGGAAGCTAGGCGATTTCAGGTCAGTTAATTTGGTGGGAAGAGACAGATTGAGCTTTGAAGATTCAGACTTTCCTGATTGCTCTAGATATGGTTAGTAATGAAATTTATTTTTTCTTTAATTGCATTACAATTTAGGTCTAAGTAATCCATGCATGTTATTGAAGATTGTTAATTTGCAAAATTGTTGGTTATATAATAACTGTTGTGTTTGTAATATGAATTGAGCTAGCAAATTAAGTCTCAATATAATAAATGTGGCCGGTATATATGTAGTTATAATTAGTTAATCTAGATTTTAATACTAAGTTGTTATATATGTACGTAACGTAGGACCGAAGCTGGATGTATGCCGCGAGCCGTGTGAGTGAAGAGTACATTAATGGCGTTTCTGCTTTTATAAGAGCCGCCGAGGAGGATATGTTGAATAAGGGGTGGAATATATGTGTTGTCCATGCACTGACTGCGAGAATTTGAAGATGTTTAAGAACCGAGGGCAAATTGAAGTGCACTTGATTCGGAGGGGTTTCAAAAGGATTATACATGTTGGACCAGTCATGGCGAAGTGAATGATCATATGCGCGGATGACATCGCGGTGAAGTGAATGATATGCCCCGGATGACATCGCGGTGAAGTGAATGACATGCCACCGCTGATGTCGATTGTGGCTCGGATTCGGATAGGTTGCACGATGATAATCTGGATCAGATGCTTCGCGATGTAGAAGAGAACTATGATGAGAGAGAGTATGTTAAATTCCGTGGCTTGATGGAGGACTCAGACAAACCTTTGTACACGGGCTGCAAGTACACGAGGTTGTCGGCCATGCTTGAACTGTTGAAATTGAAGGCAAGCAACCGTTGGTCCGACAAGAGTTTCACGGCGCTGCTAGGTCTTTTAGCGGACATGCTTCCGGAGGGAAATAAGTTGCCTAAAACCACGTATAAAGCCAAGAAGGTTCTTTGTCCGTTGGGAATGGAAGTAGAAAGAATACATGCATGCCCGAACGATTGTATCCTCTGAGAAAGAGTATGCAAACATGCATGTATATCCGGTGTGCAACACATCCCGATACAAACGTAACAATCAATCAGATGATGGCGAGGGAACAGAGGCGAAGAAAGGACCTCCTGCTAAGGTGGCATGGTATTTTCATATAATTCCCGTTTGAAAAGGTTTTTGCAAATCCAAAGGAGGCAAAGCTGCTGCGTTGGCACTCGGAGGAGCGCAAGAAGGATGGAATGATAAGACACCTTGCTGATTCGCGCGGTGGAGAAACATCGATAGGAGTTTTGCGAGTTAGGTGCAGAACCAAGGAATATAAGGTTTGGACTGAGTGCGGATGGAATGAATCCTTTCAAGAGCATGAGCGACCAACATAGCACATGGCCCGTGACTCTGCATCTATAACCTTCCTCCTTGGTTGTATATGAAGCGAAAGTATATTTTGTTGTCGATACTTATCCAAGGGCCAAAACAACACGGGAATGATATCGATGTGTTTCTAGCACCATTGGTGGAAAATCTAAAAATCTTGTGGAACGAAGGGGTGCAGGTATGGGATGCATACAAGCGAGAGAACTTCACTCTGCGCTCCTTATTGTTTCGCACCATAAATGATTATCCCGCCCTTGGTAACCTATCGGGCCATAGTACAAAAGGTGTCAAAGCTTGTACTCACTGTTTAGATGGTACCGAGAGTGTGTGGCTGAGACACTCACGCAAAAGCGTCTACATGCGTCACCGCGGTTCCTTGGAGGGCTCACCCATACCGCAAGATGAAGAAACAATTTGACGGAGAGAAGGAAGACGGTTTAGCTCCAAGGCATTTAAGGGACACGAGGTTTATGATATAGTTAAGGATTTAGATGTTATCATCGGAAAGGGACGTAAATTGAGGGCTCATGAGAAGAACACCGGAAGAAGAGATCAATATTTTGGGACTTACCTTATTGGGAGTACCTAGATGTTCGACCTTTGCATCGACGTCATGCACGTAGAAAAGAATGTGTGCGGCACTTGATTGGTCTCTTCATGAACATCCGTGATAAAACAAAGGGCGGCGTCAACGCGCGGCTTGACTTGGCCGACATGGACATCGGCCCGAGTTAGCATCGACAAGCGCGATAATGGACGAACGTACCTTCCCCTGCGTGTTACACTCTGTCCAAGGTGAGAAAACAGAGCGTGCGGTGCTTGCATGGTGTCAAAGTTCTGTCGTTACTCCGCAACGTGAAGAAACTTGTTTCGATGCAAGATTTGAAGTTAAATGGCATGAAGTCTCATGATTGTCATGTCTTGATGACACAGATGCTCCCTATTGCAATTAGAAATATTTTGCCGATCAAAATCCAAGAGACAATCATGAGGCTATGTTATTTCTTTAACACAATTGCTCGAAGGTCATCGATCCCGAAGGACTAGATGCTCTGCAGACGAGGTGGTGATGACTCTATGTCACCTTGAAATGTACTTCCTCCTTCGTTTTTCGATATCATGGTCCATCTCATTGTTCACGTTGTGTGGGAGATAAAAATGTGCGGGCCCGTATTCCTCACGTAGCATGTACCCATTTGAGAGGTTCATGGAATTCTCAAGTCCTACGTGCGGAATCGTTCTCTCGGAGGGCAGCATCGTCGAAGGTTATGCAAGCGAAGAGGTCATTGAGTTTTGTGTCGATTATATGGCTTAGATTCAACCGATAGGTGTCCTCAATCTCATCATGAGGGGAGGTGAAGGGTCTCGAGAACTATCGGAAGGAAAGCAATCACTCCGGATATGGACACGTATACCAAGCCCATTTCACGGTGTTGCAACACATGACCAAGTGGCGCCTTATGTGGACCAGCACAAGGATGTGCTTCGCAATGTAATCCAGAGCGGCGGATGTTTGGATCATGAAGCAACATAACCGTTGGTTCAACCAATGGTTGAAGGAGCAAATCGCTAGGAGCTCGCCGAGTGAGGCGCGACATGGTTGGCAAAAGGGCCGACATTTACAGTTGTGACATGGCAAGGATATGACATAAATGGGTACACATTCTATACGCAGATCTCGGGATGTCAAGAGCACTAACGAACAGCGGTGTCCGCATAGATGCATTCGATACCGATGGGTCGAGAAACTCGTACTATGGCTTCATAGAAGAGATTTGGGAGCTCGACTATGTGGTTTTCAAGATCCCCTTATTTATTGCCGTTGGGTGCATCTCCCACATGTGAAGGTTGACAAGTACGGTGTCACGACCGTGGACCTCCAACGTGTCGGGTACAAAGACGAACCATTCGGACTCGCCAATCAAGTTGTTCAAGTTTTCTATGTAACCGACCCGGCAAATAAGAAACGCCATGTAGTTCTTCATGGAAAAAGGAGAATTGTCGGAGTGGAGAATGTAATGGACGAGGAGGAATACAATCAATTTGACGAGTTACCTCCTTTTGGAAATGGCATAAGGGTCGACGATGAATAACGTGACGAAACTAGTTACGTACGCATTGATCATGATGAAGGGCTAATTTTTAAAGGAAATAATTAAGCAAGTACAATAATAATGTATATGTGAAAATGTGTGACAATTTTGAGATGTATATGTGAAAATGTGTGATGTAGTCAATTTTGAGATGTATATGTGAAAATGTGTGATGTAGTCAATTTTGAGATGTATATGTGAAAATGTGTGACAAAATTTATATGTGAAAATGTATATGTGTATTGGCATTTATGTATATGTGTGATGTATTTGAGAATGACAAAATGTATCAAGAAATACACTGTGTGAATGCAGCTGGTTGGTGTTGTATATGAATGCAGCTGTTTGGTGGTTGATATGAATGCAGATGTGTAGTTATTGGTGTTGTCTTAATAACAACAGCCGACAAAGGCTTATCATAGACGGTTCTAAACTTAGAACCGTCTGTGATAGTAAATTATCACAGACGGTTCTAAAAATTAGAACCGTCTGTGATATCATATCACAGACGGTTCTAAGTTTAGAACCGTCTGTGAAATGATATCATAGACTGTTCTAAGGTCAGAACCGTCTGTGATAATCTCCCTATATATACCCTCTCGCTAGGGTTTCCCGTGTGCACTGCAGTTATTCGATCTAGATCTAAATCCCGAGCCCGTCGTCGCCGCCGCCTCCCCGAGCCCTCGCCGGCCGCCTCCCCGGACGAAGACGTCGCCGCAGCCTCCTCCTCCTCTGTCACCGCCTCCTCCTCAGTTAGATGAATCATCGCTACTGGCGTACGTGATCCAGAGACCAAAGATGAAGAAAATAAGTGGGAAGAAGCAGATGGATCGTCGCTCAGCGAAGAAGTCGGCTATGTCGGCTGCTCACTGAAGAATCTGGGAATGTCTTTTTTTGCACTTTTGTAATAAAATTGCCTTGAATTTTGCGGGAAAAAGAAGGACTTGATACATTGGTTTGTGTTATTTGCTTCATAGAACTTTGTTTAGGGACTTTGCTATTTGGTTTATAGTATTAGCAACTAAAGTAGGTGCTAAGATAGGCACATCACCCCCTCCCTTCTCCCCCTCCCCTCTACTCCTCTCATCTCTTCCAATCCAATATGATCACTTTCTCATCTTATCTTAATAGACCCACAAAATGAGCAACATGTCACCCGCGCATTCTTCAACATCATCGCCGGAGGCGTCCGCTCCAACATCAAGACGCCAAGGAAGAGGGCTATCAAAGAAGCTTGAGGGCCGACAGACCATCACAGCGGTAAATGCATTTCGAACCATGGTCGGAATAGTTGCACGAGAACGAATTGAGATCACATACAATTCATAGAAGAACGTGCCTGACACTCGGAAACGTGAGCTGTGGACCAAAATTTTGGCATCGTTCGAGTTCCCAGAAGAACACCTACACATTATGCAACGACAAACCTACCAAGTGGCGTGCAAAGCATAGAAGAACTTCAAGAGCACGCTTGTCAGGAAATACGTGGAGACGGACGAAACACCGGTTCATAAATACACATTCCTGGAACCACAATGGGAAGAGTTCAAGGCGATGAAAACGACCGAAGATTTCAAAAGTACAAGTGTGGCGCACAAGGCCCTCCAGGCAAAAAACACACACCCCCACAGACTTGGCACATCTGAGTATGCGGGTAAAATCCCGCAGTGGAGGAAGGAGGATGACCTGGCAGCTGCACAGGACATTGCCTCGCCGTTTTCCAATATCCCGGATGAGCGCGCTCGAAATTGGATTAGAGCAAGGTCATCTACAACGACATCGGGGGACGTCTCCTTTCGAAACCCTGCAGACCAGCAAGTGTCCCAGCGCCTGGTAAGATATCGATCGAACTACGTAGCATGTAATTACTCCACAACTTTGTACGAATTGAAATGACATGTTGTGCTCGTGCAGGAAGAGCTGAGTTTTGAATCTACCCTGGGATCATTCCAGGGAACAAGGGAGAATGATATGCTCACCGTGGCCCTGGGAAACAAGGAGCACCAGGGTCGTACGAGAGGCCTTGGGCTTTACGTTCCTTGGAAACATGGTTTCCAAGATGACTCCGGAATGTATCGGCGTAGGAAGAGAAACAAAGCCGAGCGTGACGCACAGCTACGAGAAGAGATCAAGGAATCTCTTACAGAGGAGCTATTAGGTCAGATGGCTGATGTAATCAGAGATGAGGTGCGAAGCAGACGAGAAAGTCGCGAGCCGCTATTGCCGCTCCTGTGCTAGCTAGCCCGCACAACCATCCGAGTAGCTGCGCGTCCAATCCGACGCAAACCCAGGCCAAATTTCCTGTGGACGACATCCTGGTAATAATTATTATCTCTCGAATGCTTGCTCCATTGATAGGCCTATTCGAGTAGCTAATTTTGTATCGTTATGTAGGAGCCTACGGCGCAGTGCTCCAAGTGAGATATGACTCCATTCCCTTGTACGCTGCCAGGGCGTGCATATTAAATGCAGTATCGGGGCCATGGTGCACGGTCAAGCTTTAGCGTCAGGCTTCGCAAAAGTTAATGTGGATGGTGTGTATGTCAATTTTGAGGTGGTCCCGCTACCAAAGCCCCCCAACGACGAGATCGTGACTCTAGGACAGGCCATTGGAACATTCATCCAGTGGCCCAAAAGCGACATCTCCCTGGAGGCTTCTTCACCGGTGGCAGGACCAGAAGTGCGGCGGCGGCACAGCAACATGCTGTGGTACCATCTCCACACGGCAAAGGCGCGAGCTACCTGCACCGGTGCTATCTCCACGGGTGCTATTCTCGCCAAAGCAGAAGCCGGGCAACACGTGTGGATACTACGTGTGCCACCATATGAGACTACTCCTCGATTCCACCAAGTTCACCAATTCTAAGGTTTGTCAATCTTCCCACATTTATTTCATACATGTCAAGTTTTATATGTGCACGCATTGATATTCCTATCGACAGGCTGCGCCCATCTCTACATCTACATTGAAACAGCCGGATTTTGCAAAAATTCGAGGAGAGTTCATTTGGTTTTTGTGGATCAGATAGAGAGTTCCACTGCCCAGAATGATTTTTTATTGTAATTCTAAGTGCAAATGCAGTGTAGATCTTTTACAATTGTGTATTTGTTAATGGATATTTTATTTCAATTCAATGAATTGATTTGCGAAATGGATGCTTTATGTTTGTGAAATGAAGTGCGTTGTCAATTGGATGTTTTATGTCTGTGAAATGAATTGAGACGTGAAATGTATTTGAAATGAAATGAGATGTGTGAATTGTATATGTTTTATGTCTGTGATTATCTGCTTGTTTGAGAGGGCATGGCTAGCATTTCTGAGGCTAACCAATAGCAGAAATATATTTAGGGTTGAAGGGAATATCACGAGCGGTTTTGAGTTAAAACCGTCGTGATAGTTGATAATCGAGCGATTTTTACTTAAAACCGCTGCGTGATGATCGATATCACGACGTTTTTAACTCAAAACCGCTCGTGATTATCGATATCATAGACGGTTTTAACTCAAAACCGTGCAGTGATTATCGCTATCGCGACGGTTTTTACTCAAAAACCGCTCGTGATAGTCGATAATCGCGCACGTTCAAAACCGTCTGTGATGACCTTCGATTATCATTGACCCATAAATACAGACGGTTCATAAAACCGTCTGTGATGACGTTTTCGAACCGTCTGTGATGACATTTTCTGTAGTAGTGCGTACTAGTATAAAGTTTGATATATTAACGATTTATTACTGTTCTGTTCTTTTTTAATGATATTTTTTAAGTTTTCAAGATATGATTATAATCAGTACTGCTATAACTTTATCTTATTATATACTAATAAAGTTGTAATATTATAAAAACTATTTTTAACAACAAATATAATGTTGTAGTTTTTATATAGTCAATCTTGATAGGGACTTTGACGGCACACAGATTCTAAGGTGTCAAATAAGAAAAGAAGGGAGGGAGCAATGATTTCGCGCGCGTTCTTTTAGAAGGAATTTTATTGCCCAGCTTACATTGAGCCAAAATTCAGAACAAGGTAGAGTAAGACAAGACTGACTGGGGAAGGTCCAGTTTTACACCCAGGTTTACGTAGGGGTGGGCAGCGCTGTGCATATATGTTGCAAATGCAGCTGTCACGGCGCCTGTAGCAGGTCTGGCAACCAACCAACTGAAGGGGGCGGTTACCGAGGAGATTAACGGAGGTGGCATATATGTTGAGGCCGCGACTTTGGGATCAAACTAGAGTCCAAGTGTAGCTCGAATCAAGTTTAGCGCAAGTTGAACAACTGGTGAGTCTTAAACTTCTTTTTACGTCCTACGTACCACCCCATAAAGAAGAAAAGAATGAGTACTCAACAAAGATTTTAGACCACCCCACGAAGGATGACTCAACAAAGATTCGATTAAGGCGTGCAAAGGTAGCTCTGAGAAATGCGGATTCTCGTATATATTGAGGACCAACTAATAAATGGAGGACCAAACTAATCAAGGTCAAACTCAAGAGGCAAAAGGCAAGCATGATTATATATTCTTCAACCAATATATCTGAATTCCGATGCCGCTGTCCCTTTGATTTGCCCGCCTGCCGGTACAGCTTTCGTGCCAAAGCTAGCTCCCTGTGAATCTTGTGAAGTTGAGTGATAGCACCATGCACACCGCTTGTATACGCATGTGTGCACGACGTATCTATCTATATCATATATGCTCCTGCCAGTGGAGAAAGCAACACTCTTCTAACACCCACCTTGCATCTTTAGCAGTTATCTCCCTTTGCTACAGTACCTTCCAATTGTCTCCCTTTGCTACAGTACCCACCTTGCACCTTGCATCTTTAGCAGTTATCTTTTTCGCAAATTTTGTACCTTTGTCTGGCCTTATTTTGTATCCCCCCTCTGGGCTTTTTAGCAGAAATTCCAGGAGAGCTTTTAGTCCTGTTCTCCCATTTAGCAGTTCGGCGAATTAAGCAAGTCAAACTGGTGTCTGAATTAAATTTGAGGGTGTTGATGCAAAATTCGTATCTTTCTTGTCAGTAAACATGCATATGCTTTTTTATGTAGATGTCTGCCATGCCGGAGACTAGCGTTGACTCGAGGTCCCATTTGCCGTGTTCAATTTCTGCCATTCAACATTGTGGACTTCATTTTTTCAGAATGATCTGTTCAAAATATTCTTAAGATCTGAAGGATCAATTCTTTACAAAGTTTTAATATTCACATGGAGCACGAATAAGTGCTACTAGCTAGCTCGATTCTCTCAATCAACTGACATGACCTTTTTTTCATTTGTATAAGAGCTCTATGTGGGTTGTATACAATATTTTCTCTGGACAAATTAAGAGAAAAATGTGAATGGCTACACTACTACAAAAAGGATCATCACAGACAGTTCGGAACTGTCATCATAGATAGTTTTCTGAACCGTCTGAATTTATGGATCAGTGATAATCGAAGGTTATCATAGACGGTTTGTGAGCCATTTGTGATAAATTCAACACAAACATTTTGTAACTAGAACCGTCTATGATACCCTAACATCACGACGATTATAATATAGAACCATATATGATAATCCTTCATAGACAGTTTATATCACAAAACCACTTGTAATAGTTCATGCTATACTTAATTTTTTTGTTTTTTGGCTAGCCTCAAGAAATGTTAGCTATGCCCTTTAAAAACAAGCAAATACAGCATCAAACACAACAATACACTTCATTAGAATCCACCATTACAGCATCACAAGGTAATGAGCAGGTTACCCATCTAACACAGCAAGAACATGGCAAGAACATATCCTAATTATATGTACGAACCCAACTCTTAAACATGGCAAGAACACATCTCCTAATCCTACGAGCCCAACTTAAAAACATGGCAAGAACATATCTCCTAATCCTACAAACCCATGGGAAAAACATAGAAGAAAGAGAGATCCTAGCAGCGCGCGAACTGGATGTCCTTAACGCCGACTTGAGCACCGTCTTGGTAGCTAGCTACTTCCGCGGTGCCTTGCAGCGAAGGAGAAGCGGCAGTAGCATCACCTTTGTGTCACGACGGTGAGACTGCACAAGACACTCTTACGACAATTACGACAAAAGAGTGTATTGTGCAGTCGACCGTGGTGTCACAACGGAGGCGCTAGATCACGGCGGTAGTTGGCGTCGTCAAGGAATAAGTTAGGAGTGGATGAACTCGCTAGGAGCAACCAGTAGATCTCATGCATCTCGGAGTGAAAGGGAGAGGGGGAGTAATTAATATGGGGCAAGAGATGGGAGGAACCGGTGTCTGCCGTTCGATGCGGAGAGAATGGACGGGTGAGATTCGAATCCTGAGGGAGATGCCACGGATCGGTGTCGTGGCATTATCAGAGACGGTTTGTTATACAAACCGTCTGTGATAATACACATATCACAGACGGTTTTTATAAATAAACATCTGTAAATTATCACATATGGTTAATACTAACAACCATTTGTAATATTTTCACAGATGGTTATTTATAAGAACCGTCTGTGATGTCTGTGAAAATATCACAGACGGTTGTTAGTATGAGTTGTCTATGATGTAGCCGTCCAGTATAACCTCTTTTGTAGTAGTGCTAGTTACTATTTTTTGTTTTAGGTTAACACTCAAACAATTTATATGTCAAACAAATCCCATATTTCCTCTAGGAAAAACAAGACATATTCTACATAAATTTTGTATTTGCATAAATGCAAAGAGTTTTGTGGTCTTAGATATCAATGCCACTCAATTCCCAGTGGAAGTAGTTAAGGCAATTTTTATAGAATGGAAGCCCTTAATTGATCTCTAATGATTATCTAATTTAAGTTCAAGCCCCCTATATAGCTGGTCTCACTAAGTTTGTTGCTGATTGCACTATTTCAATAACCAAGATAATATAGCTTGTCACAACCGTTATGAAGTAGATATTATATTTAAGTTCACATCATATAGATCTTAGGCAGTTTTATGTAATTGCACACAGTTGAATTATGCATATACCTTCCATAGTTCTATATTTTAGTGCTACTTTATCAAATTGTGGTGGATGGGTGTCCATATGAAAAGTATCAAGGCATAATATTTCCCCAAAGAAAGTGGAAATAAAATTGAATAAAAGAGGACCGGCCGGTTGGGGTTTAATGAGGTTAGGCAACACCTTCAAACAGTGGCGGAGCTAGAGCAAAACGGAGGGGGGGTGCACCACTTCACCATATCTATATAGGCATATAGAATTTTCAAGCAAAATAATACTAAATAATAACATTTGTAGATAGCTTTTTATACCAATACTTCATTGATAGAACGATACTATATGACAACTTAGCTTAGCATTGATGATTAAAAGTGCTTACCAAAATTAAAAAAAGAAGTGAAACGGAACATCATGATCATAAAAGATA
This sequence comes from Dendrocalamus sinicus, assembly GCA_036346575.1. Lineage (NCBI taxonomy): Eukaryota > Viridiplantae > Streptophyta > Magnoliopsida > Poales > Poaceae > Dendrocalamus > Dendrocalamus sinicus. The sequence goes on along the minus strand of CM070666.1, from coordinate 11,136,465 downwards.
GTCAAGATTTGCCAAATCCTGAAATACATCATCAAAGATAGTAACCAAAGATAGTAATGATTGATCCCTTACTCCTTTTTGTCTCGATCGGCGGAAATGAGTAATGACAGACACACCACGGCCGGTTCTTGTCCTCACGAATGCAGAGCTGAATCCAATTCTCTCCTTCCCCACTGATCACTCCGGGAGGCGGGAACCAATCACAGATTCACACGCCACATCAACGCAGCACGCAGGCGCTCGCAGCCTCCAGGCTCACGCGGAAAGGCCGAAAGGACAGGTGCTCGCATGCGGCACGCAGGCAACGGCAGCACTCCAGAGTCTAGTCTCCAGGCTCTAGCGATGAACAACAGAACAAGATGAGAATTAAGATTTGAGAAGAAGTTTCGTCGCCAAGACGCCAACGCCGTGAAACTGCTCGAGTGCTCGACCCTTCGGTTACTTTCCGTGCCGCAACGGGCCACGCGTGACGGTGGGAGAATGGGCTGGACAGAGCTGAACAAATTTTGTTGGGCTAGGGGTACACCATATTGGGTCAAGGGGGTGCACAAAGGGTGAATGCTTACTAATAATAACTAAATTTTATTTTAGACCCGGGTTCCTGGGAACCCCCTCCAGCCCATTGGGCTCCGCCCCTACCTTCAAAGTGAAGAAATACCATGCTTCACATGAGTAGCTAGCCCTTTTTCACATTTCGAGTTTACTTTTCAAAATAGTCTCAATAAAAAAAAGTTTACTTTTCAATATAAGGTAAAAGAGAGTAGCTTTCACTACTTTGAAAAGATGAATTTTTTATCCGTAACTTCCGGTTATAATAGTATAGTATTACTTTCTTTTGAGACGGGCTAATAGAGTTTTTTTTTCGATTATAAGGAAAGCCCATACGCACCACAGCACACATGCCACATACATATGTGGGTACACCTCTTTAGCGCATATTTAGAAAGACAGAGTCCTAAATAAACCTTTTAAAATTTCTACTGAAAGTGCACTCATATATGTATAAAGATGGACAATAAAATCACTTGGTAGAGTCGTACACTCATAACTTTACCACCCACCAAGAGTTGGCTAAGTATTGCTTGTTTTAGTGCTTGTTTTGCTCTGAAAAAGAAGTAAACACGATTCTTATAACCATATATAGATAGCACAAATATGCACGATTCTTATAATCATATAAAGATAGTGATAATTTGGTGCAAAGTACTCCCTCAACTTACTTATGGTTTTCTATGTGATTTTCACATTTTTCTTTAAATGTTATGTGAAAACACCTCAAATTTCCATATGAAGTTCCAAAATGGCATACACTCAAAGATCCCGGAATATCAAACATACATTGAATGTTCTTCAAACAGGCTGACATAAAGAAGTCACAACCTGACATACAAGATGAAGACTACATGTATCCCAAACGTTGTGCTAGTAATGAAATCTATCACTAATCAACCACCTCGTCTGGCCGCATGCAACATGTGTAGACCAACACGCATTTTTCTTGTAGAAACCTTTCAGTGAATTCAGGGACGCATGTAGGGAACAGAGAGGCTGGTGAAGGAGCCGTGGCCTCCAATCACGGCCTAATCGCACAATTTTTTTTAAAGACCTGTAAAGTGGGGCCCGCCCAGCTACCCAAGGCCCAAGCCCAGCCAACACCATATGTGTAACGACCCACGTCGTGAATTAACCCTAATTAGCGAATTAGGACGTTAAGTAGAATTAATTACATAAATGATAATCTAAAAATACGAGGGAATTTAAACTTTTCTATGTAGCCGTATAAATTGAAATCAACGAATGATAAACTAGTACCTTGTTTTCATAATTTTATTAACGAGGATGAATATCGAACTGTATGGACTGAAATGAGAAACAAAAATTCAATTGCACGACAAATAGAAATTTTCAAGTCAATTAAAATATATATAACAGTCCGTAGTACAACAATAGTTAATTACAATCTGTGTAGGGTAAAATCAATAACATACATTGATCGATAATGAGAACTCATATCAAGTCCAATAAAAATATTACAATTTGCATTACATAATAGCGACAATACGAATTACAACAGATAAACAATTGTGTGTCTTAACCAAATAACTATCTCAAAAATGAAGCAATTACAACAGAGAGCATCAATTATAACTAGAGATCCATCTCATACATAATTATTACAATAGGGAAATGAAGAATACAAATTACATTAAATTGTATACCTCAATATTAAGAGAAAGCCCTATTACAATTTAGATCATTTCATACATTAGAAGATATCATCGAGTTGCCACAACACCACTATTCTAATTGTGAACAAACCAGTAGTTATAATGCCGAAAAAGACCGAACAAAAGAACGAATAAAATAAACAAAAGAAAGAAGAAAGAATTGCCGTCAGAGCCCTAGCGATTAACTTCGGGCGGGGTAATCCGTTCACGGAGATACCTGACCGTCCCAGGACCAGTCGGCACCTCTCACAACCGTAGGCTCATCACACGGCGTATACAAACCTGAGTGATTTAGGGACCAATCTATGCAAAGCAAAATCCCACAAACCCAATTTACAAGCCCAAACCGCAACAGGAGCCATATGCTCAGCCAGCACTGCATACCATAGCCCTCACCAAGACAGTACAAGGCCAACCCGAGCACAGCCAGCCGAATAAGAGCACAGAGAGAAACTGAGTACAGTCTGCACTGGTAAGCACTTGCACTTTCCCCATTTCTTTCAAGCCAACCCGAGAGACCATAGGCGACAGAAGAGGGACACAAGCGACGAAGACCGGCAGGCCGACCAGGCGTACGGCAAGGGTGACCGCGACGGCAGGAGGCCAAACCGCAAGCCGGGAGCCATCAACCGTAGGAGGCCACCATCAAGCCACAGTTCCATCACCGAGAAGGCAACAACTACCAGCAAACCCTAACTCTTTCTCCACCATACATCAACCAGCAGCGGTGGAGGTAAGTCACCAAATACCTCAACCCTAGTCACCAACTCCAGTATTAAGCCCTGCATAGCTAGAGTCAAGAAATACCAGGAGTGTCACAACCACCCTTAGGGCAACCAAGATTCAACATAGAGGATGACCATTGGAAGTAGAAGAAGAACCCCTCTTTATGCCCACTAGTATACCGGCAAAATCATCGGGAATCAATGCAAATCGCAACCAAACCACAACAAATCAACCCTAAATCGGGGGGGGGGATGGAGGATCTAGGCGTCGGATCCGGGCCCTAGGCCACGGATCTGGCCGTGGTTCACCGGCGGCAGGAGGCCAGGCGGCGGGGCAGTCAAATCACACGGCGCGGCGCCGCCGAGGTTGATGGCGACTGGGGGCGGCACGGCGGGAGGCCGACCGAGGGACGGCGCCTGGGGTCAGGCGTCGGGGAGCCAAGACTGGGGGCAGAGGCGCTGGAACCCGGGGCGGAGGAGTAGAGGCGCGGCAATGGGGGTGAAGGAAATCGGCAGGGGAGTGAGAACCGAGAAAAGGGGATCCGGGGAAGGAGATGAAGCGGCTCGGCCGCAGGCAGCAAGAAAGGGAGGGGCCGGGTAGAAGAAAGAAATAGGAAAGGAAAGGAAAGGAAATAGAAAGGGGAGTAGGAAAAATTAAAATGTGAAAGGTTAAGTTGCTAAAGTTAGGATTATTTAGCAACATGCATTGTAATAAATTGTCCATAGCAGGTTTCTATAAGTAGGTAATGAAATGCAGAGATTAAAAACCTTGTAAAGGAATTCTAGTTGCACCAATATAATAGATATCAGTAAAATCAGGTAGAGAATTAATATGAACTTTGGGTAGTATAATACCTTAGATTATTATGCATTTAGGTCTATTTGGGCGGAATGTAAGCAGATTGAGAAATCAGAAAACCGCAATGCGCTTAGCCGGAACTTATAGAAATCTAGATTATTTCTCAAGTTCTTATAATAAATGTAATACTGTCGATGGATTAAAACTGGTATGCAGGTGTATTGAAATTTGTGTATCGTCGCTTAAACCATTCTAAGGCATATTCAACTATTCGGACAATTTGATTAAGAGCATTTAAATTATAGAAATCCACCCTTGGTTACTTAAGGTCATTAGAACAAGTTAATTGGGTCCGATGATTTAAAAGAAGCGAGTCGATTAAGCTCATACACGTACGGATTTAATTAGAGTACTATAGTCTAAGACCATTTTGGTTGCAGATTTAAATACCTAGATAAATTGATTAGGTCCATCTAAATAGTAGAAGACCACTAATTAGTATTTACAATGATTAGAATAAATGTATTGCCATCTGTAAAATAAAGTCGTAGCATGTACCAATTTAATTGATGCATTGTTAATTAAATCATTCAAGGTTATAACTAAATACTTAATTAGCCTGGATAGTGTTAAATCATAGAATTTTCCTAGTAAACATTATTGGATCCTAAAAATAAATTAAATGATGTCGTAGGCTGGAAATTGCACGCATGCGGAGAAAATGATCATAATATCATTTAGATCCTTCTATTACGCATTTAAATGCCCAGCTAAATTTTGTTAGTCGAATATAAACCGTAGAAATCCACTAATAACTACTCTGAATTATTAGAATAAATTAGTAGCCGTTAGAGGATTTAGAACTGGTCATGACGACTAGAATAACCTATACCGAATTAAAATAGTAAGCCATGATTTAAAATTTGTGGCCGCCGATTAAACTGGTACATAGTAATTTAAATAGCATAAGCAGTAACAATTCGCAGCTAGCTAAAATAAAATATGGAAGTCGTACGGAGACGCTTTAGTATAATTTAATTAATATTAACTTAGGAGTTAATTTTATTGGTGTAGATATCTTAACTAATCACACGTGTACTAGTTACGAGAGGACCGGTACCAAGAATAAAGAATTTATTTAAATAACCCTAAGACCTAAAATGATTTAGAGGTGATTGCATGCGCGAGATCAACTAGAATTAATCGTCGCCAATAATTGTACGCGTATATATATTGTATCATATCGCAAGGATAGATAGTCAGAAATCAACAAAAGATGGAGTTTAACTTTAAGTAAACAACCCAGCTCATGCTAATAAAATAATGTTAGGTGACGAGGATAGAATACGAGTTAATTAGGGCTAACCACGATCAGGTTAAGTTGAGCTAAGTCCTACCTTAGGAGCACAAGCACGTCTACATCTCGTCATTTATTATGTTTTCATAAATTAAGCCATAGTCGACGTATTTTAATTGCAGACGCAGATCCAAGCTACGGGAGTGACCTCACCTGATCCTACTTGAATTCGATTCTATGGTTGAAATTCAGGCAAGCATTCCTTTGATCAAAGCTTCTGAGTATATTTTGTAAAACAAGTATTTTAGTAATAATCTAGTATCACCCTGCATGAAAGAATTAAAAGATATTTAAACCGAATAATTGAGATAAGAGACATGAGAAAATGAAATAGAAGGCAACTGATAGAACAGTTGGCCATATAAGCAAGTAAGAAGGTGGGCAGAGGTTGCCAGGGTAGGTGACAAGTGGGCAGATGTGGGACCTCTGCATAAGAATAGAATATAAGGAATTTACCAACTTCGTCCGTGTGAACAGACCGTACCACACCGTATCAACCAACATCCCGTATTGACGGACATGCTAGTAGCTCTATCAAAGTATTATATTCTCCACATGGATAAGTATTAACTAGGGAGTGGAACCCACAAGGCGGTTTGTGATCGCAAGGTGGGCGATCCGATTCTGCGAGAACCGAGGCGGTAAGTAGGCGAGAAGTGGGGAGGCGGATCGCAAGAACCCAAGACGGTTTGTGATCGACAGCAAGTGCGCGATAGGCGATATATTCTGCGATGGGGTGTTGGGAGATGGTCGAAACCGCCCGACCAACGATTATTGTCGCTTTGGTGGAGTGCGCGAGGTTGTACACCGCTCCGGTTGCCGCTTGTGAGTAGCGGGTGGAGATATAATTGCGAGATAGATGCAAGCGTCTTGTACTCGATCGGGCGGCGTGCATCTAAGGAATTGCGGAGTTAGGAAGCCAACAGGTCGAGTGGTGATGGGTAAAGTGAGACAAGCTTGCGCAATGCTATCCAAATCATAAATTCATGCCCGTCTCGGGAAGGAGAATTACGAAACTTATGGGGTTTCTTTGTTCATGCGTATGTTGGTAGTTTTCTAAATTAATAAATCAGACTTCTTTCAAAACCAACAAACCTTATTTTCTATAAGTCATGGAAATGACATGGATGATGAAAAAGAGTGTTAAGAATGAACACGAGACTGAAGAGAGGAATTGAGATTCCTACAAGTGTAAATGATGGGCATTTTATGCATTTTGTATTATAACGCTTGCTGAGTACTTCTGTACTCACCGTTGCTATTATTTCCCCCTTTGCTTAGGAGCATGTCAATTCAGAGAATGGCTAAGATCAGGAGAAAGCTACCTGGATGGAATACCGTGGACTCGGAACACAATGGGTACAAGGTGGACACTCCGCGTGGAGTTGTTTTGAATAGGAAGTAGTTAGATTATTTTGTCTAAAAGACTATAATATTTAAGCCCTTGAGGCTTTGTAATAAATTTTAGCCCCGTGTGGCGATATTCTTGTAATATCGTGTTGTCTCTAATATTGTTCTGCTGCAACACTCTGATAGGCTTATTATTCGTTAGAGCGATGTTCTATCGGCTAAAACGAATAATAATCCGTTGACTAGCGTTATTATCCCATGGTAATAATGCGGGTCGTCACAATATGGCAGTTGGCAGCCCCTGATTGGCCTGCTCCTTGTCCACCTGTCCCTTAGTTGACCACCACTACGTTTCTCCATGCTGGCACCATCATTCACACCAGCACACAGGAAATGCAATCATGAGGAACACACCATTGCGCAATACTCGTAGTATTTACCGGGTAAAATTGCTGGGAGCGTTAAAGTATGAGCACATATCCATCCACAATTGAGCTTCATATAGCATTTGAAGAGTCCAATGGGAGGTATAGAGGATCTTTGAGGTGTGCCATATCCTCGCACCATTGTGTTCAGTTCACAATTAGGATTTCCATGTTGCAATTTACGGTTTGAGTGCGATTACACTCGTTGTCTTAAATTATAAAATAAAATTTATTTTTCAATAATCAGAAAAATGAAAATGAAAATAAGTACGCAGGAATTAATCTAGAGACTAGAGGTGACCAATACAAGGAACAAAAGTACATCTACCTTCCCTCCCTGGTGCCCTCCCCTGTTCCCTTTTGCTTAGCACAGAGGATAAGCTTCACTTACAATGGTGGCCACAACCACCTTTTAAAGCGGGGTGGCTCCCGCTTTACAAGTCTATAAACGGAGTCGGTTGAGATGAAGAATTCAGCAAAGGTGCAGTGCATGCAGTGCGAGGGCAAGGTATCTTGGGAAACTTCTGCGAGCAACAACAACACACACACGGCTAGCTAGTGTACAACACAAATTCTCCTTTGGATGCAAGGAAGCGGCTTAGCTAGCTACCGCCTTGCAACAGCTACAAAGGGCCTATATATACCCCTCTTGCGATCCGCCTTCAAGCTCATTCCAATCACTGCTTGCTCCTGCTTGGCTGTTACGTAAGTAGTCTTTGTGAGTGTGGCTGGCCATTTCGGGAAGAGAAACAAGTTTAGGTGCAGCGTTGTTCTGTTCCTTGTTGCTTTCTTTGAGAGAACAAGTTGATAGTACTAGAAATCCAAACACTTGATTTGTTTGAGACAATGGGGGCACTCTTGATTACATGTCGGCGTGCAGGCGGTTCCAGACGGTGGAGCTCAAGGTCGGGATGGATGCGGCAGTGCGAGCTCAAAGTCAGAAACGCCCTCTCCAGCATGAAAGGTGCTTAAATATCTCATTGATTTTCCCCTCTTTTTTGTTCCTTTCAGGGATTCGGAGAATCATGGCTAAAAATGAAGGCTAGTTAATGAGTTAATCGTCGTGATGACATAATTAACATTTTGGTTCATTCTTGATTCCTGCAGGAGTGCAGTCGGTGGAGATCAACCGGAAGCAGTACAAGGTGACGGTGCAGGGGTTCGTGGAGCCGCACAAGGTGGTGAAGCGGGTGCAGGCGACGGGGAAGAAGGCCAAGGTATGGCCCTACATCCCCTACAACCACGTCGCGCACCCCTACGCCGCGCCGGCCTACGACAAGAAGGCGCCGCCGGGGTACGTGCGCAAGGTGGACGCCGTCATGCCGGTGGCCAGCTACGGCAGCGCAGCGGCGCAGGAGGAGCGGCTCGCCGCCATGTTCAGCGACGACAACCCCAACGCGTGCTCCATCATGTGATGACTTAACGATCAATCAGCTTGCCTTGAATTGTTGTAACTGAAAAAGGATGTCAGTTGTGCAGCAAAGACGAGATAATTTGTTCTTAGTGACATGTAAGTAGCTATATATGTGTGTGTAGATGAGAAAGAGAAATGAGAAAGAGTTTGGGAGAAGGAATTTTTCGAGGGTTTCATCTCTTGCATGTGCAGTGGAATAGTCTACCTTTAGGCAGTAATAGAAGTATAGATTACATATATATAGTTTGTATGCTAGCTGCTGTGAGATGTTATATATAATATGTGATATGTTTGTTCTTGACGGTGCACCTGGATTACTTCTGTTTGGGATATTTATACATGCTTTCTTAATTACTTCTGTTTGGGATATTTATACATGCTTTCTTACCCACTGAATAATCTATGGGCATCACATCTTTAATAGTGCCATCTCAATTATCTCTTAGTTATATTAAATAAATAAAATCTTATGTATAGAAGAGAAAGGCTAAAGAGAGATAACATGCTGTCTCACATGTAAAAGATAACTTGAGCCTGCAAGCCAACACATATAGTGAGAGACAGAAAATTATAGTGAAAATAGTATAAAATAGTTAAATAAATAATTTACTGTTAAAAATATTATCTCTAGTACTGTCTTCAGATAAGATAAAAATTTTATAGACAATATTAAAAAATAAACTATTATACATGCCGTTCATACTCACTCGAAGAGTGCAAAGATAATAGCTGTTATACGGGACGTGCTGACAGTAATGTGAGACGGTAGGTGAATTATCCAGTATTGGTTGGCCTCGCCACAGATAACAAGTCACAAGCTAGACTATTATTTTGTTTTCTTCTAGAGTAAAAAAGGGATCCATAGTATAAAATACCAATGTTAGCACTAAGAAATGGCACATCACACGATATGCTAAGTTTGCTTTCCTCTCAAGTGTTTATCTTCTAGATACGACTTACTACTACTATAAAAATGATCATCACAGATGGTTTTAAACTGTCATTAAAGACGGTTTTCTGAACCATGTGAATTTATGCGTCTGTGATAACAGACGGTTTATGAGCCGTCTGTGATAAGCCACAACACAGACGATTTGTATTAAGAACTATTTATGAAGAAGACTATCACAGACGGCTCGAACCAAAAACTCTTTATGATACTTGAACATTACAGACGGTTCTAGCTACCAATCGTCCGTGATGTATGAGTATCACAGACGGTTGGTATATAGAACCTTCTGTGATACTTTCTCATATAATGTGCGAGTATCACAGACGGTTTTTGATTCGAGCCGTCTGTGATAATCCTTCACAGATGGTTTATACCACAAAACCGTATGTGATAGTTCATTCTATACCTAAAATTTTTCTATTTTTTGGCTAGCTTCAAAAAAATGTTTGCTATGCTTTTTGAAAATTAGTGAATACAGCAATAAACACAGCAGCACATTTTATTTCTATTGGGATTAGAACCCACTATTACAGTATCACAAGATAACGAGCAAGTCACCCATCTAACACAGGAAGAACATGGCAGGAATACATCTCCTAATCTTACAAACCCAACTCTTATATATGGCAAGGACATAGAAGAAGCAGATACTCTAGCATATAGTAGAAGCTCAAATGCGCCAACGAGGTATCTATGCCTAGGCCCTCTCGCCCCTGATGTAGCGTGTGAGCTAGATGTCCTTGACGCCCACTGTTGAAGGCACCAACTTGAACATCGTCTTGGTAGCCAACTGCTTCCGCGGCGTCAGCTCTTGCCGCCCGTAGACTTATGTGCCGTCTACTTTGTAAGGGATGGAGAGGTGGAGCTACAATATGTGGGATGGGGTTGGTGGGTTTCTACTGGCTGGGATTAGATTGGGGAGGATTGACAGGCCCATCGGTCAGGGACAATTTGACTATATAGATTGGTGCAATTTAAACATCTAGTCTCAAAAGGTAAAATAGTGAAGTTTTATATGGCTTATATATACTCAATTGAAAGGTTTCGATGAGATCTACAATTTTGCAGCTGAGGCGAACCCCAAATTACAAAGGGAAGACCGAAGGAATTGGCAAAAAAATAGAAACAAAAAACTTGTGACACAAATTTAGGGTTAAGGATGGCCTATTTTGGGGGTCTTAAAGGGTGACTAGCACAAGTGGATTAATTTTTTTCGATCGGGCTTATCGTTAGCTTTCCAACGAGTATAAGAATGTCAAAAACAAACTCCGTATACAAAAGTTATGCCTATTCTACTGAAGGTGTCTCGAAACAGAATCCTACTCGGACTCGAATTCGTCTCGGGTTCAAATTAAAACTGCTATATCTTTCAATCCTGTGGGCCAAATTTGCTGAATTTTTTGTAAAAGTTTACAGCTATATGTAGAATGACTCCACTAATTTTCACTATATTTGGTATAAATTTGACACGCTTCTCAATTTTTGAGAAGATAGACACTTTTGGGAAGTTCTACATGGCAAAATTGGAACAACAGCCACACCGAATTTAGATTTTAGGAGATCCAACAACTCAAACAAGGTACGAGGATTTGGATTTTTAAATGATTTTTAATTGCAACGTCACAGACAGTTTTTAATCTGAACCGTCTATCATAATTTTAGACATCACAAATGGTTCTTGTTAAGAACTGTCTGTGAATTATCACAGACGAACCATCTGTGATAATTGTAAACATATTACAGACAGTTCTTAACAAGAATCATCTATAAATTATCACATAAGTTCTTATTAAAAACCGTTTATGATAATTGCAGACATTACAGATGATTTTTATCCGAACCGTCTGTGATAATTATGTATCACAGACAGTTCTAGCCATTGCTTGTAAAACTGTCTGTGATAACTATAACACAGATGGTTCTAGGGAACTGTATGTAATGAGGTGTCTAGTATAGCATTTTTTGTAGTAGTGTACCACCCTACTCTCTCACTTCCTATTTCACTTCACTACTACAGACAAGGCTATACTAGATGTCTCGTCATAGATAGTTCCACAGAATCCATTAGTGTTATAATTATCACAAATGTTTTACAAGCGTGACTATCTATGTTACTAACGATGGTTAAAAACATCTGTGATATATAATTATCTCAGATGGTTTTTTTTGTTAAGAATCGTTTGTGAATTATCACAGATGGTTCAGATTAAAAACCGTTTGTGACATCTGCAAATATGGCAGACAGTTTTTAATAAGAATCATCTGTGATAATTCATGGTCGAAGCCATCTATGATAGTTGATCTTCATAGACAGTTCTTTATACGACCGTCTGTGCTGTGACTTATCACAGATGGCTCAAAAACTGTCTGTGACTAGCTGAATGCCCGTGCGATGCAACGGATCTTAACTAATTGATAACACAAATAAGCCCAAAAGAATTTTAACATGTTGCTACATGCCCATACGTCAATAAAAATTTGTATTGCTCAGATAGTAAAATGGTACACTTGAACATATTTTATGTCACATATTACTAATACCACAAGTTTCTTTTTTATATATAATGCTAGATTTGTTATTTGTTAGCATATTATAAATTCTTCTTACAAATACTGCAACTTTTTATTTGAAAGAATGCAACCTCATCCTAAAATATAGTAAGCTTAGGACATTGCTAATGATAGAGGCAAGAAAACTTTCCAGCCAAGTCCCATTAATTGATCATAACAATATCGTGGAAATGCTGCACGGACCCATATATATAGAAACAGAAAAAGAAGAACCTTGATACTAAACCAGATCGAACAAGGGATCTTCTTGGAAATGGGAAGATCTAGGATAGGCGGCCAACCTCCTGGAAAGAGCGATGTGCATAGACCGGGTGAGTAGGGATGCAGCTCCGTGGACCACTCGTCGGGCCTGATTGGTGGTGGTATCACACCCTTCTCAAAGGAACCGTACGTGAGACTCTCGCCTCATACGGCTCCGTCCTGGAATCTGGACCCCCCCTTTCCTTTGACCAACGGGTCCTCGAACCCATGGGGGTTACGAATCATTCATTGATTGATTGATTCAAGGTGCGTCTACCAAGTTTCTAACGACGTTACAAGATAGGCCTCAACGAACTGTAACTATTATTCAATGCTATAACTCAGACTCATAGCAAAGCTGGGGAATTTCCTCTGGAGCCGAAGCTTGCGTTCAGATGATGTGCCACCATATACATCCATTATAAATATACCACCTCATTTTGAGAGTGCGCTGGAAGCATGCCTGTGGAGGCAACAACAACTGTAGTTGAATGCACAAATAATGTCACTTGAAACTGTCATATTAGACAAAAATGCAGCCTCTTGCCTTTTTAGTGTTTGCTTCATGTTAGGCATGGTGCAAACTTGGATTTAGGGATTGCTATTTCTGTGGACGCAAGGCGTATATGCATGCAGAAGGCATCACATTTAGCATGCACCTACTCAGAGAGTCATCTAGCTGCAACAAAAAACATACACTAACATCATGCTCGAGAGATACCAACAATTTATTGTATAGATTTGTTCCCAATTTATCGTTTCAGCTGTCAATTTCACGACTGTATAGCTCTCAACTTTGCAAAGCTCATACCTGTTGGGGCACTTGTGGATGAGTAGATATGTACTTTGTGCTTATGGTACATTAGCATTTAGTAGTGCTCCTAGTGTAGGGAGCACATTTTTTATTTTGGGCAAGATGGCTTTTACACATGTATTAATTGAAGAAAGAGGGCAGATTCAAATAAGTAGAATATGAGGTTCTGACTATACTTGTTGATCATGAGGTGAAACACTCATTTAATTTCTAATTAAAATAATGACTTGCACTGCCGAACTTGCAGTTTTCAATTCTACCTATTTTAACCTGGGTGTTTACTTTAGCTAACTATTTCTGCTTAGGTGGGTACAAACGAACCACCTTTGTCTAATAGAAATAATCTGAACTCTCCAGGCACAGACAAGTTGTGTAGAGTCTAGACACTTGATCAAAGCCTGTATTTGTTTACAACTTTACCTAATCCAAACTATGTGTGCATATCATTATACCAGTGGATTCCGAATGATTAGAGAACACAACATCCAATCAAAGGATGATTACCACTGAAGGTCTATCTACCTAGATGGTAAAAAGAAATATCTAACATTGAACTACACTAACCTCAGCTATACTGAGATGATAAGATGTACTTAATATGATTAGCTAACCATATTGAAGCTTCCAGTAATAGATATTCTTTTGAGCTGGATAGACAGTCCCAAGCAAATTCTCAAACTTTCCATACATGTCAATTATCTAGGGTAAAAGAATTTCTACCCAAATAAAAGAAAGTGAAGACCCAATTTTCTTGCTAGAATAGTTTGCCTTTTCTAAGTTCTGATACATATGCTTTGATTATTTAATTAGTTTTAAAACACTGAATTATATTCTAAGCATTACAGATAACCTCTACCCAAATAAACAAAAGAAGAATCTCGCAAACACGGTACATGAACACCAATCATGATAATACCTCTGCAAAAGAGCATGCCAATCATTTTTTAGCATACTTGTCCTGCTCATGCTTTCGGCTTCTAGGGGTAACCTCACCAGAAACACCTGCAAGACCATCATCACGTTTTGCCATTTCCATCATTTTTTCTGATAGTGTATCAGCATCCTACTTCTTTCACCTTTCGCTTAATGCATCTATTACTGGCATGAATGCGGCTGGATCAAATGAATGCTGCCATCACTACTAATTCTTAGTGATTACAAGGTAATTACTATTCCCCAAAATTACAATCTATAAAATTATTAACACATCCAACCATTCTTGACAATCGAGCAGTTGGTTGTGGTAGTGTTTGATGGCCTGTGGCACAGAAATCCTCCAGCAGGTAGAGAGGGACACGTCCACCAACGTCATAGGCAGATGATGGCAAGTCATCACCGTTGTTGCCGCCGAAGTGTGAGGCACCGAAGACGCCGTGGAAGTATGAGCGTGTGGATCTAGGGGGGTGGAGAACGGGGAAGAGGTATCAACATCAGCGTAGGGGGAGGTGGAAGCAATGGCATGTGGGGAGGAGGCAGCAGCGGCAGTGGTGTGTGGGAAAAACGCAAACCAACTTTTCCATTAGGAAACACACAAAAACCTCTGCCAAGAGCATCAAATCACCCAAATCATAGAAATCAAAAACAAAATAACATACCTTCATCGTCGAACACTACCATGCGTCCATTGGCGCGGATCAGGCGGGCTGGGATAGCTCCGGGAAGTCAGGGTAGTCGAAGTCATCGGCCTGCATGTTGAACTTGAGGAAGGTGTAAGCATCGCCGGCAGTAGAGGCGGAGTGTTCGGGCTACAAGGCCGTCTCTTCGAGGTCGGCGGCCACAGCCACAGCCCAGGAGCGCAGCTGTGTCGCCATCCCCAGCGGGCTAGGAGAGCTCTGGGAAGTCGGCGTAGTCAAAGTCACTGGCCTATGGTTGATTCCTGTGAATGGAAGGGGAATCGCATGAACCGCATCAATCCAACTCAGGATTCTAATCTTTCCGCGAGAGGGGAGGAGCGGGGGCGGAAGGGAGGTGGCGTGTTAGGGTTTCAGGAAGCTATACTGGGGCAAGAAGGCGGCGAGGACAAGCGGAGGAGGCGATCGGCCCCAGAGACGACGCCTCGGTGACGGCTGGGGGCACGGTGCTGGGGTCGGAGGGTCACGATGCTGGAGGGCAGGCCTGCACGGGGGAGAGGCCGCCGATCGCTGCCGTAGATCTAGGGCTTCTCCACCTGATCCTAACCATTACCGCCACCGCGACTCCAAGGCCTCCGATGGATGGGGACGCGCGGGACTTGTGGTGGTCGCAGTAGCACGGGGACTCCTCACGGTGGCGATGGCGACGGTAGGGTGGGGAGACGGCAGGCAAGACGGAGGCGGAGGAGTTTGTTCTGGGAAATTTGGAGGCGGAGGATAAGAATTGGTGAGGAGACCGAGGGGTAATAGGCGGCGGTTAAGATATATAAAAAGTACGAACAACCTATATACGGATCTGGACGGTTGATCTTTAATCAAACGGTTGAGAAAAGAGAAGGGAGAATGGACCAACGACCACCAACCCACATTTTTAAGTAGTAAAGATAATCGCCTGTTATCACAGACGTAAGAAATTAGACGGTTCAGAAACCGCCTGTGATAAGGGTTTAGAACTATCTGCGATGACACTCTATGTGTGGTAGCGCTTACATGTGAGGCCACTATCAAGTCTAGCACCAGTACTAGAATATTTTCGTTGGTACCAACCCTTCCAATGCGTGGTATTGGTACTAGCAAATACGCCACAGTGGATGTGGCCTAATTCCTTTAAATTCACAAAGTTTTTATTCTGAATGTATAAAGTAGGCTTTAGAAACATTTTCTTTGTAGAAAAGGAATACCAACTTGGAGGCCCATTTTTGCACTCCATGCGCATGCTATTGCTAATAAGATTGCGCGTTCAACGCTGCTACAAGAGTAAACTTCCTCATGATCTTATTTGGTCCGTGCAGGCATGGTTTAGTGCGGTAATACATGTGCGTCAATGTCAAAGAATTTTGAGTCGGAACTTTTCTTTCTATCTTTTTCCCCTTCTTTTTGGAAGAAATTTTGGTGTCGACACTAAGCTTATGTTGTTTCACAAACTCCATGGAATAATTAAAGCACCATATGGCCATTTGATTAGAAGTGAGAATTGGTACTTTATTTATAAGACTCGTTAACGCAAATAATTACTCCCTCTGTTGCTTAAATTATTTTTCCAATATATAATTAGAAAAATTGATATCAAATATTTATATTGAAGATCATGTTAATGTCCAAAACGAGAAGTAAAAAAGAACATAGGAGGTAACTTCTTGTTGTCAGGGCTATAGCTGAACTGGAAACTGATGAAACCAAATTTGTGTCACTAATCTCTTAATGTGTTAGTATATGGCCAAGTTAAATAGAGATATTCTTTCGAAGAGTCTAAACAAAGTAAAGTTCGAGAAATTTTGAGAAGCTCATGATATGTTTCTGCAAGTCAACTACGGAAAGAAGTTTACATTGAGGAAGAATATTAAATGATGGCAACACAAGTTTCTACAAATATCTATATGTTGCAAGAACTAGATATTTCATAGGGAAGACACTAGAATAGCATAGGTAGATGGTATAAAAAGAGAGGGTAGGAGAGTAAGAGAGGAGTGAGTGCTAAGATAGCCACATAAAGAATGTGTCTGTACTCTTTGGTTATTGTATTTATATTTTAATAAAGTAGTATTTTGTAATTGTAGGTCTTCCTGTTTGGAGTACTATTTCTCTATACTTAATAAATTATTATTAAGTTGTGATTTGGAAGAAGACAACTTGGTTACCCAAATCGCAACGGTCTTAGCTTTCTTTAGTGAAGCTTTCTTTAGTGGGTAGCTTGGTTATCTAAAATCTGGATGGTTAGCCCTGCCACCTAAAAGACCAATAGTCGTCATTATTGTCTATGTTAATTAATGGTGCACTATGTAAGTAGAAATTAAAAGGCTAACTAATTTTACTAAAGGAAGAAGTCCACTTTAACCCCACAACTTATGCCCCTAGTCTATTTACACCCTCAAGTATAAAATCGTTCATTTTCCAACGCACCCTCCCCCAACTAGCAAAATCAGTGCAAATCGCTCCTTCATCCAAAACCACCCCAGTTTTGACTGAGTTGGTATCTACATGTTCAAGTTTTGATGGCATGTCATCCACGTAAAAGTAATTGAAATTACACAAAAGTAATTTTTTCCATCACAATGAACGAATTAAATTCTACCTTTAGTATTTCCTCCAACTGATTCACATATGTATATGCTTACTTTGCATACTTGAGATCAAATGAACGATAGTCTCGAGATACCATTGTCCCAACAACGAAACCATCAAAACAAAATATTGTAGCCCCAATAACACTCTCAATCTTAATTGGACAACTGAATGCAAACGCATCCTCGGTGCCTCTCACACACTACTTGTTGGCCCAGTCCTTACCAAAGCATCAACACGTTGAGTACTAAAAAAAGAAGTTAGTAAACAACAAAGAACAAATCTAACCAATAATAGTAATAAAAAACTTATCCATATATAGTCCTTCACCCTTCAGGCCAGCCAGTGTGAAGACATCAGTCCTCTAAACCTTATCTATATTAGTGGCTTTGGTTTTTCACACATACAATTGAATGGTCTGACGATGTCCTCTTAACAAGCATATTCACGCTGATGCTTGAACCATCATTAAAGTGCACATAAATGATACCCTTGGCCTTCAGAAAAGAATGATGCAATGCTACGAAACTATGCTCCTCGTCAACATAAACCACAAAACCAGTGGCTATAAAGGTATTCTACATGGATAAATTGATTAATACATGCCAAAATGCCTTTATTCAAAATAGAAATATTATGGATGGAATTTTATCCCTTGATAAAATCTTGCATGAAACCAAAGCTAAAAATCAGAAAAGATTAGTGCTCAAACTAGATTTCAAAAAAACTTATGATAAGTTACTATGATTTCCTGTTCTATTATATGGAAATTAGAGGCTTGTCCTAAGTGGTGCAATTGGATTAAAAAGATTAGTGCACTCGCAAATAACCTGCGGGATAGAGGAGGAAGGATCAAAACTATAGTTTACATATGTACTAATATACAGTTCAACATTATCCTAATGAGATTAGAAATGAGAAAAACGTAGAGGTTAATGCTATGATAACAGAAGGCCTAGAAGGGGGCAAAACGAGGGTAAATTGCCTAATCTCTGGTCCTGCTTCTGGCACTGGGCTACTCTTCGCGCCGCTCCAAGTTGCAGAGCCATCAGCCGGAATCCCTCTACGTACCAGTAACGCCGCTGCTTCAGATTGAGGATACGCCGAAAAGGGGGAACGCATTAGGTTTAGATGGGAGTTGGAAGGAGGGCTAATGGGCCGAAGGTCCGACTCCAATAATACCTGGGCCAATTGAGGCCACTGTAATGTAGGCCTGAGTTCGACGACATGATATTGCTAGTGCAGCTGACACCGCTATAAGAGGAAAGAAGAAATGACAAAGCAAGAATAACTATCGAACCACAAGTTCCTAACACCAGTGAAATCAGCAAGCAATATAACGTGGCAACTCTCACGAGCACTCTGCATGTACTTCCTGCCAGCAAACCTCTCCTACATGAGAGAGCTGTTACATAAAATTGCATAAAAATCGTTGACACCTCATCTTAGCATCGACAGGTTAGAACAGCTAATCTAACAATGATCACAACAAGATCATTTCCTACAGTTCTCATTCAATAAAAAACAATGAACATAGTAGGATCACCCACCAGCTCATGCTAATGGCTCTATTTTTTTTGGCTTTTACTTACAGCCAAAAATCAAAAATTGCAGCCTAGCATAAATAAACCATGCCCAATGTACGGAGATCTGAAGCAATAGTTGCAACTTTAGATGTCCAGACAGTGCTACAATCATGAGTCTCATGACACACAAAAGAGCCATGGTTTACGAAAAACCATAAGATACAAATAAAATCAGACATCCGTCACATAGCCACCGAATCTCACTCGCCAATCTCTAGCCTACAGCCAAGTTATGCGGAGTCGTCAAGGCTTTGCCTCGTCATGCTCCTTGGCAGGTACCTAAGTGCCCATCTCAGCTTTGAGGTCGTTGACGCTCTGCTCCAGCTCGTCGATCTTGGTACCCATTTCATCCAGTGCAACGTGGTTAAAGAAAACAGAGGATTGTAGCCCATAGGTATGTGGAACTCATGCATCGATCAACTGAGCGTAAATTTGATGGCTTCAAAACAGAGATACATTTTGTCTATTTGTCTATAAAAGAAAATTTGCAATTAGCTCTTGTCCATGCCAACAGTAATTCAAATTTTGAATAAGTTCGAATGTGATAATTGTGTAAGTAACCTTGCGGTGATTAGCAAATATCTTGGTACACTATAAGTATCAACACTATGCTACACGTAGGAACGGAGTACAAATGTAGTATCGCTGTACCTAATTTGGATTCCTTTTTTGTACAGAGTACAGCTGAACAGCATGGAACATCACAGAAAGAAGCACCATAAACTAAGCATAATAAAATAATACTAGAAGTGGCATTTCACTTCAATTCTAATGGCAATAATTTTCAACTATCTGGCTTCAACTATGGAATCAGACAAAGGCTGCAATGTTAAAATTTCTCCTCTCACGAATAGTCGATGAATCCCAAGCACTTTAGCGGATCGTATGCCAACCAACAAACTTTCATACTCAGCTACGTTATTAGTGGCTAGAAAGAGTAATTAGATGACATACTTTAAGGTCTCTCCCACGGGCGATTCCAGGATCACCCCAGCCCCCGAGCCACTTAGTGTAAGTGACCTGTCGAAGTACATCGTCTACTGGTCACAGGAAGCATACTATTGGGATCCTAAATAGGTTTAGGATTTTTCCATTCGGCCACAAAATCTGCCAAGATCTAGGATTTAATGGCCGTTTGGAACACGAAATGGAGGTCGAACTCTCCAAGTTCTACCGACTATTTTGCCATGCGCCCCACTGTTTTCCTATTCTGAAGGACCTCTCCTAAGGGAAATACAGACAACACAATCATTTTGTGCACCTAAAAATAATGCTTTAGCTTCCTCGAAGACATGAGGAGGGCATATAAGGATTTTTGGACCTGAGGGTAGCGCTCCTTAGGCCCATGTAAGACTTCGCTTACATAATATATTAGTCGTTGAACGCCTTCGTGTTTTGCAACGAGTATAGTACTTACTGCTTGTGGCGTGGTGGAAAGATATACTAAGGGTGTCTCACCTGGCTCCGAAGAAACCATAATATGAGCACTCGCAAGATATTTCTTGACATCCTCAAAGGCATCATTAGCCTCTTTTGACCACTCGAAACCTTCGTGTTTCCAAAGAAGTTTCAAAAAAGGAAGTCATTTCTCTCCTAGACGTGCAATGAAATGACTTAGAGCCTCCACACAGTTGGTGAGTTTTTGAACTTCTTTCTTCATGGTCAGAGGGCGCATCTGCTCGATGGCCATGTTCTTTTCAGGATTTGCCTTGATACGTCTTGCCAAAATAAGGAATCTGAGCAACTTTCCTAAAGAAACTCCGAACACACACTTCTCGGGATTGAGTTTCAAATGACGCTTTTTGAGGTTGTCAAAAGTCTCCTGTAGGTCTGAAATACGATTAAGTTGTTTGATGCTTTTGACGACTACATCATCAACATAGGCTTCCAGATTTTGATCCATTTGATGTATAAAGGTCAATTGCATCAAACGTTGAAAAGTCGAACCTACATTTTTTAGGCCAAATGAAATTTTGACATAGCAAAACACTCCAAATGGCATTATAAATGCGGTCTTCTCTTCATCTTCTGAAGACATACTGATCTGGTGATAACCAGAGTATGCATCTAAAAAACTTAACATTTCACAACCAGCAGTTGAGTCAACCAATTGATCAATACGAGGAAGCGAAAAATGATCTTTTGGGCAAGCTTTATTTAAAATGTTATAGCTATACACATGCTCCACTTACCATTAGACTTCTTAACCATTACAATGTTAGCCAACCACTCTGAGTGATTGACTTCTCTTATAAAGCCTGTCTTGAGTAACATTGTCTAATTACGATCTAATAGCTTCTCGTTGATCTAGTGCAAATCTCTGTAACTTCTATTTTATAGGCATCTTATCAAGCTGTAGAGA
Organism: Dendrocalamus sinicus; assembly: GCA_036346575.1. NCBI lineage: Eukaryota > Viridiplantae > Streptophyta > Magnoliopsida > Poales > Poaceae > Dendrocalamus > Dendrocalamus sinicus. The sequence continues at coordinate 11,115,449 of CM070666.1, read as the reverse complement.
TAGCCTGTGCTCGATCACCTCCCTGGGAACCTAGGTTTGCCTGGTGGAAAGTGACGATGGCATCTTCCTATGCGGGGTTGGAAGTAACCCCGATGCGAACAGTCTTCGAAGGCTCCGCTGGGTCCAAAGGAACCTCCTTGACCTCTTCATCCAGCTTCGACGTGGCTTTTGGCTTTGAGTGCTTGCTCAAAGGTGGTGCCTTGATAGCTTCTCGAGATGGTAGTTGGCCGACCATCTCGAGGGACTTGCGGTCGCACGTCAGCGCCATTTTCTTATCACAGTGAACTGTGATGACTCCCTTGGAACCTAGAAACTTAAGATATTGATATGCATAATGAGTAACTATCAGAAAATGTGCCAAAGTTGGTCATCTGAGTATGGCGTTATATGCCATGTTGGAGTCAACCACATCAAAGGAGATTTTCTCTGTCCTAAAGTTGCTCAAAGGTCCGAACGTAACAAGCAAAGAAACTTGGCCAATAGGCTTGGTCGAAGATATTGGTACGATTCTATGAAGTAAATATCATACTGGTTTTATTCTGTTATAAGGGACTTGCATCTCGTACAGAGCACTAACAAATAAAATATTCAAAGAAATACCACTATTAATCAACACGTGATTCACTTGACAGTTGTTGATGGTGGGCTTAACCACGATCAAAAATCGACCAGGTCGAGTTGAAGGGATCGGACAGTCACTCTTCTCGAAAGAGATAGTGACATCTGACCACTGAGGAAGATTATTAATAAGGGATGGTTGATAGAGTTTACCTCTCGTTTGATAGCCTTATACTGCCTCTTTGACTCGTACGCAGACGAACCTCCATAGATATGCTCGATAGTGTGCTTTGGATCCTAGAAATTCATGTCCTCATCCTCGTCCGAGTGCTTTTGATCACTCGACTACCCCACCTCATCGAGTGTGGGAAGCAATCCCTTGCCAGAAAAGTAATCCTCAAGTTTTTGTTGGAAAACTCATCAATTGCGAAGGTCATGCCCCTCCTTCTTGTGAAGTGGACACCACCTATAGGCTTGTTGTCCTTCCACATGGGTGCTTTGCCTTTGCCACGATCAAAGTATTGCTTGGAGTTTTGTGGCTACTTATCACCTACGGCCAAGACTTCCTTTGAGGTCTCGGTCGGAGGCTTCTGACTTTTGGCCTTACTCTTGGACTTCTTGGGCTTCTCCTTCCTCTTTGGAGCTTTGGTTGACCTGATCGATGGTTTTCATCCATTCAACCACCTCAACAGCAATTGCATAATAGTTAGCCATCTCAAAGAGTTTGGCGACGGTGGTCGGAGGATGCAAGGTGATGTCCTTCATGAACCTCCTATTGTGGACACCCTGCTTCAACACCCTAATGACAGAAGCATCAGAGACCTCTAGAATTGCATTACGAACCTAGCTAAAGCACCTGATGAACTATCGTAGGGTCTCATTGTTGTTCTACCGCATTTGGTGTAGGTCGTCCTCCAATGCGATTGTATGTGCCTTGGAAGTTGGCCAATAGAGATTGCAGAGGTGTTGTCATGCGTAGATCGACTTGAATGGTTGGTTGAGCAACCATGACCGAGAAGACCCTTCGAGTACTGTTGGAAGATAATTTGCCATAATGTGCTCGTCTCCTTCTGACGCCTGAACTATGGTTGTGTAAATTTGAAGGAACTCGATGGGATTTTGAGACCCGTCGAATTTGTCCATGTCGAATTTGTCCATGTTTACTGGCCAAAATTGTGGTGGCCAGCGTACCACTCGGAGTTTAAGGATGAATGCCTGATATCCGATAACAATTTCCTAAGGCCTCATTTGGAGGAAAGGGTAATTAGCATCACTAGGCAATCATACTCGATGATGCCCGATAGTGAGCAGACCCGACCTATAGTTGGCCTATGTTGCTGTAGATTGCTTGCTCGAAGTGGTGATCGATCACCTCCTCGGTCACCTACCTGATCTGGAGTCATTCGAGGAACTCTCCTTCGGCTCACTGAAATTGTCCAGATGGTCGTCAAGGACTCGAACACTTGGGGGCATGCCCATTATCGTGTTACGAGCCCTGCTCACGGTTGGATTGACCCTTACCATTTAGGGGAAGTGGCTCGTCCGTTTGACATACTGCTGCAGGGGATATGGATCCCTTCTTAGCCTTTCACGCGGTGTGGTCTCTGTGATCTCGGGATGGATCTCTAGGGACAGCCTCATCGTCGGAAGCAAGCATCATCTACTCATAGTCATAGAAGGCATCCATGTCAATATCCATGTAGTCGGCCAAGTCGAGCCAGTTCTCCTTGTTCAACTCCCCTGCCATGAGGACATCAGAAGAAAGAGAATTTGCTGACGAGGAAATTTCCAGAATCTTAGAAAAATCTTCCCATGGTGGGCGCCAACTATCAATGTTCTAATATCGATCTTACGTATGATTTGTTTAGATTCAGAAAAGGTCTAGAAGACTTGGTGTGTGATTGTGCAGAGTAAAGACACAAGAATTTTTTATACAGGTTCGGTCTTCTCCTTGGAAAATAATAACCCTACATCCTGTGTGGCTATTACTCAGATAAATTGATTACAACTGAGAGTAATGCGAAATGCCTAGCACTATCTCCTGATCCAATGTCTTCTCTTTTTCACTCTTCCCTGACGTCAACCTTTATATAGTCCACGAAGCGGTGGCAGTTGTCCCATGCCGAAAGGCACCTCAACGCTTCGAGTGATAACCATATGAGAGAAGTTACTGTCAGAGAGACGTAGTGGCTCGTTCGCCGTGCAATAGTTATTTTCAGAGAGAGATTGTGTGCGCTTATCATGTTCTAACCGCCTTGTCAGGCGACCCCATGATAAAGTAGGTCGTCATAAACAAGCTAATTGGGAATATGTTGGTTGCAGAAATATCTATGACCATGAAATGGTCGTAGGATATCTTATGATTATGTGGTCATAGAAAAACTTACGATCAAGGAGTAGTCATAGTAAGATTTACGACTATGTGATCGTAAAAAGACTTACGACTAAGGAGTAGTCGTAGTAAGATTTATGACTATGTGATCGTAGAAAAACTAACGACCAAGATGTAGTCCAGTAGTCGTAATAAGACTTTATGACTGCTCTGTAAAATCACTCTCTTATCATTAAGAGATATGTTTGGAGAACATACTGACATAATAATTAGAGAATTATTATATTCTGGTCACCACCTCACCTCCCGTCCCCATCCCACCTCCCAAACCCCTAAACCCTTCCCGCTCCTCGTTGCCACCTCGTTCCACCAGCGGCCGCGCGCAGACGAAGCGTCGCCATCTTGGCGCCGGTCTCTTCGACCTAGCAGCCGTCGGTGCCAATGGCGTCGCGCTGCAGCTGCGGCATTGCCATGCGATCCGCACGACCCGTCCCTCTCGAGGCTTCTTCTCCCTCCCATCCCCAAAGAACCACGACTACGCGCGCGCTTAGCGTCTGTCACCAAACGACACGGCATCTCGGCCTCCCTCAAGTCCGGGCACCTCGGGAGGGCCAAGAAACCTCATTGGCGGACGAAGAGGCGGCGCCGGTGGGGGCTAAGAAGGAGAGCAAGGTGGTGGTGTGCGCGTGGTGCCACTCGCTGCGCCACTACGGCGCGTCAAGCGCCACGGCGCCGAGCCCTGCTCCCGAATTCAACCGTCGGCGCGATCGCCCGCGCCTCACCTCGCCGTCGGGAGCGGTCGCTCGTGCTGCTCCTCGCGGACGCATGGGGCTTCGACGGCTCCTTCCCGCCTATGTAGCACGGACACTTGGCAAAACAGCCGTATCCGTGTCCGACACCATATCGGACACGGATACGACACGGACACGTCTTCGACACGTGTCGGAGACGTATTGGCTGATTTTAGAATTAATTTTAATTAGTAAAATTCTTGATACGTGTCAAACACACTAAATACATGAATTGGACACGGCCTGGTCACAGCCGGCCCATTACCCATAACGCACGTCGCCGTGCCCTAACCCTAACGCACGCATCACAGGCACGAGCTCCGAGCGCATTATTCCCACTGCCCGCATCGTCTGCTCGCGCCACCCCGCATCGTCTGCTCGCGTCGCCACCGCTCCCGCATCTCGCCGCCGCTCGCTCCCGCCGGCTCCTGCACCTCGCCGCCGGCCGCTCCCACTCGTTCGCACCTCACCGCCAAGCGTGCCACCCGTCGGCTTCTACCCCAAGCGCCGCCCGTCGGCTTCTTCCCCATGGGCCGCCCGTCGGCTTCCTCCCCAAGCGCTGCCAGCTTCTTCCCCGCGCACCGCCAGATTCGTCGCTATGCGCCGCCGGCTTCTTCCCCAAGCGTCGCCCGTCGGCTTCTTCCCCAAGCGCCGCCCGTCGGCTTCCTTCCCAAGCGACGCCAGCTTCTTCCCCGCGCGCCGTCGGATTCGTCGCCAAGCGCCGCCGGCTTCTTCCCCAACATCGTCCATCGGCTTCCTCCCCAAGCGCCGCCCTCTTCTTACCCACTTGCTGCCGGAACTCCCCGCGTGCCACCCACCGAGGTATCAATGTATCATGACCCTTCTCTGTTCAGCAATCAGCATTTACAATTTTAGGGTTGAGATGCACTGCAGTAAGCCAGCAATATGAGACTCCCAGCAATATATGCATTTAGGGTTAGGTTGGCATTTAGCAAACTTGTGCTTGATTGTTTGTTTCACTTTCATCATTCTAGAAAAATGGAAGCCACTAATTCTAGTGCTAGAGAGGAGGAAAACACAAGCAACAATAGGTCAAAGCTTCCATTGTGGAATCATGTTGAAATTCTAGACAGAGGTGGTCAAGGGGGAGGGAATGTGAAATGGAGATGCAAGTATTGCAAATATGTTGGCACTAGTAGCTACTCTATAGTCAAAGCACACCTGCTGAAAATTACTAATGGTGGATGCAAGATATGTCCTAGGGTGACAGTACCAATTCTTGCTCAACTTAAAAATGAAGTTGCAAAGGCTGAGGAAGAACAAGCAAAAACAAAGCCAAGAAATGTGCCCTTGCCACCATCAAATATGGGTAGTGTTGCTAGTGCTAGTTTTTCGTCCTCAAGCATGGACTCGGCTATGTTGGGGACTAAGAAGCGGAGGGGACCTCCTTCAGCATTAGAGAATGCTTGGGCTCAGGATTTGCGCAATCAATTGGATGCACAAATTGCAAGGATGTTTTATTCTGGAGGTATGCAATCAACTTTCAATCACTGTTTCAATTTTATCCAACTTACAATTTGCACTCAACTAATTTTGGTTATGTGAAATTGACAGGATTGTCTTTCAATCTAGCAAGAAATCCAAAATTTCAACAATCTTATAACTTTGCTGCAAACAATATCCTTTCTGGTTATGTCCCACCGGGGTACAACAAGTTGAGGACTACACTTCTTCAACAAGAAAGGACTCACATTGAGACCTTATTGGAGCATACACGGAGCACATGGCCTGAAAAGAGTGTCACCATTTGTTCAGATGGATGGTCAGATGCACAGAGAAGACCTCTCATTAACTTTCTTACTATTTCTGAGGGTGCACTGATGTTCTTGCGAGCTATCAATGTAGAAGGCGAGGTAAAGACAAAGGAGTACATTTCTGAGAAGTTGATCGCATATTGATTGATCGTTGGGCAAAAGGCAACACTCTACTCCATTGTTTGGCACATTCACTTAATCCAAGGTAAATTATAAATCTTCGTTCTTCCTTTGCTTTTGCTTGTAGATAACTAGATATTATAATCCATTTTTGTTTATAGATATTATAGTGACAAATGGATCAACCATGAAGGTGTTGTTGGCCGTGTATCCCCACACAAGGATCTTGAGATTTCACAAATGAGAATGAAGTGTTTCAAAAAGTTCTTCTCTCTCCTTGAAGATCTCAAGAAAGTGAAAGAAGACTATGTAAGATTTTCCACTTGTTCTGAAGAATTCAATGACTTCGATTCTATTTATAATAGATGGATCCTTGATCCAATGAATTGGTGGGCAAATCATGGACAATCCGTTCCTGTGCTACAAAATTTGGCTCTCAAATTAGTTAACCAACCGGCCTCATCTTCTTGTTGTGAAAGAAACTGGAGCACATATAGCTTCATCAACAGCATGAGAAGAAATAAATTGACTCCTGAGCGTGCTGAAGATTTGGTATTTGTGCATAACAATTTAAGACTTCTCTCAAGAAGAACAGAATCATATAAAACAGGGACAACTAGAATGTGGGATGTAGGAGGAGATAGCTTTGAATCTCTAACTGGTGTTGGCATTCTAGAGGTTGCTCAGCTCTCTCTTGAAGAACCAGAGTTGCAGTGTGTGCTGTTTGAAGATGAGCCTATTGCAATGATCCAAGAAGAAAATGAGGACGAAGTTGAAGTCTAAGAGTCTCATGCTATCTTTAAACTAGCCTTGCTATTAGAATTTGAGTTTTTGATGTATCTTAAGTTGAACCACTCCTATCCTATGTTGGATAGTGGATATTTGCTTTTGGTTGAATGGTTGAACTCTAGTACTCTACACTTAAGTTTCTATGTTCAAACTTGGCTATTTCTTAATATTTATCGCTTATCCTTATCAATTATCAATTGTTGTTGGCTTGTTGCTCTATTAGTCCATTGCTTTAATTGTTTAAGAATCAAATATACATATTATCTTTGTAGTCTTGCCGATCTAATCATGTTACTTTTTCCCAAGTTAATGGAATTCTTATTTCTGAAAATAGTATTCACATCAACAATTGTCGTCATGATTAACAAAATAATTCATGAGGTACATATTCCAAGTATACACTTTACAAATTATAAGTTTACAATTTATATTATTACAATTTAATAAGCATGTGGAAACATAGAAAATAATACATACATACATATACATATATATATTATTTAAATATATATAGCTGTGTTGTCGTATCGGTCTTTTTGGGAAAACGGTGAATTTCCGTGTTGTGTCGTGTCGTGCCGTGTTGACGTATCCGTGTCCGTGCTACATGGTTTCCCGCGCGCCGTGGCGCGCTTGGTCGCGGCCGCCGGTGAGGCCCACCGCGCGGACTGGAAGCGCTGGGCACCGGCCAACCTCCCGCGCGCACTGCTCGTGGTCACCAAGCTCGACCTACTCCCGTCACCGTCGCTCTCCCCTGATGAAACCGGCGCCGACCTGCGGCTCGCCGGGGTGCACCTCGTCAGCGCCTCGCGCGAGTGGGGCGGCGTGCGCGACCTGCTTAACCATGTGCGCGAGCTTGCCGGGGCGCGCGGCAACGTGTGGGCTGTTGGCGCGAAGAACGTGAGCAAGTCGACTCTGCTCAATGCCATTGCCCGGTGCTCCGGAGTAGAGGGCGGACCAACCTTGACGGAGGCGCTGGTTCCAGGAACAATCGTCCGGGTGATCCGAGTGGACGGCGTTCCGAGTGGACGGCTTTCTTGGAGCTCAGGTTAAACTGTTCCACACGACCACACACCAGGCCTGCTTCATGGGCACCAGCTGATGTCGAGAGACACGCTCATTTTTTCCCTATCTTATGCACCCTTGACCAATTATGTTCGTGATTATGCGCAATAGTGATAATTGCTGCTCAATTCCTCAAGCCATTGGTCAGTGATGTTTCTTGTGATTTGTGAGCAACTCTAGCCTGTTTCCCCCATCTTATGCACCCTTGACCAATTATGTTCGTGATTATGCGCAATAGGGATAATTGCTGCTCAATTCCTCAAGCCATTGGTCAGTGATGTTTCTTGTGATTTGTGAACAGATCTAGCCTGTTATAGTTCTGTGCGACAGAACTGAATCTGCTTTGTTTAAGCAATTGTGGCTGTGTGAGGGCCCGTAGGGAAGATTGAAAGGTAAAATACTTGTTTTTTTCAAGTAAAAAAGATTGTGGAACTGGAGTTGGCAAATGCGTGTTAATGAACTGGACTGGGAAAGTTACACCCTGTTGTACTTACGAAGTTTCAGCTCTCTTAAAATAGCGATCGCATATTGTGGCTGTTGTACTTACGAAGTTGCAGCTCTCTTAAATTGTCCATGCTTATATGTACTTCGTTTTATAATCTTTACATGCAGGGCAGTGTATACATATAGGATGACTAGTGCGCCTGGACGTTGAAGAGTGAACTGTAGGCACTGTGGGCATCACCACTTGTGCCACTTCACATGGGGAAGATAGAAAATGCAACCGCCATGATAAAAGACCACTTCGGCTCGCAACTGCAGTATCCTTCTTATCCGAATGGACTTTTTTATTTTTTTTCTTTTAATTTGTTGTTAGAAATAATCCTGACTTAGACTTCAAAATGTAGTAGAGTCCGTCTCCGTATGTAACTCAAGTTGAAATTATGTCTAACTTGAAATCCGAATATGTATGCTAGTAGGAGATTATTAGACTATATATTGAGAAGGCTTGTAACCAGTTTTGCAAGAGAAGTAAGAGAAAAAAGGAGCAAGTAAGATAATAGAGAAATTCAGAAATTCTTCTGTGTTATCTCAGTTTATTTGCGATATGTGTGTTTTCTCTTGGATCAAAGTTTTAATAAGTGGTATTAGAGTCTAGGTGAGAACCGAGTCGCTGAAAAATCGTCACGACGATTTCGTTTCACACTCGTCTCGCACGGCACTCCCGACGCACGGCGCTCGGTCCGTCAAGAAAGTCAAAGAACGCAACAGGCTTAGTTGGTTTGAGAACTGCAGCCTCCCATTGGCCTGGAACGGGTGAACGAGCTTGGTATATGGGTAAGGACACAGTTTAAAGTTTCTGGGAATAGTTGGGATGCAAATTCTATGGATATAGCCATTGCCGGTCTTGGCTGGTTTGGAATCGGGCTAAAAGGACTATGGACATACGATGGTGTTGATGTTGTCTCCAGGAGATCCCTCGTCCATGAGAGGGCATCCATTTTTGAGGAAGCTGGATTCACAGTTTCAAAGATTGTCTCTCAGGCAGATAGCATGACAAATAAGCTGAAGAGCACTAAGAAAACTAACAAGAAGGAGAGCAAAACCAGTTTATCTTCCTCTTCAGCAGCTGAGAAGGAGAGCAAATTAAAGCAAGTTCATCTCCCTCTGCAGCACCAGAACATTCAGAACCTACTGCGGCCGTAGATGCTTGAGTGTTTACCATTCCATTCTGTGACAGTTTTGCATAGGTGACTATGTTCTACAGTGTTGGCATTTACCTTCCATGACTTCTCCAAACGGTTGGAGTGGGCTGTTGTTGGGTTGGGTTGGGTTGGGTTGGGTTGTTTGCCTGTACGTATCAGTTTGTTTTTCTATTTTTTAAATAAAAAATAGCTCGATACTCCTTCGATATGTATGGGTGCAGTATCGGATGCCGGTACGCTGACTCGGAGTATGGTGCTCCCTAGCCTGGCACAGAGAAATCCCCTGCAAAATGAGCAGCTACTCAAATTATATGCATACGTATCTCTGAAGCTATCTCTGCTTGCTTTCCTGGGTAGCTGGGTGCAAACAACACTAGAGCATGAGCATGCAGAACCGAAACTTCTGCCCTCTTTTTTTAGCTTTCAAAAATCTGTTTTTCGATTTTTCCCTCTTCTTTTTAGCTTCCAAAAAAAGCTATTTTTAGCTTTTCTATAGTAACTATCTTTCAAATAAAATATCTTTTAAAGACGAGATCTATAAGTTAGTTGTAGTACATACTGTTGCGACTTCATTTATATCGGCTAAAACCTCACGAGTTTTTATTAGTCCATATTCTTTTTCACGAGCAGTCCAAAAATTATAAGTCGTAGCTAAAAACCATAAATCAAAATCAAAAATTATAAGTTTCTGCTTTATCTATACTCTATATACTATTCGACTTATGCGCTATGCACTGAAGATGCTAATACATGCTCCTATATGATATAATGCATAAAGAAGAAGAAAAATAACTTTTGGATTATTCAGTGTTGAAGGTCTGAAATGCAAGATTTGTTTGGCAGGTAGAAGGTAATCTTTTCAACCCAAATCTTGAGATGCTACCTTTGACATAAAGTAGAAACTTTTGGATTAATTAAAGGGAAGCACCAATATAATCATTTCATGTTAAGGTCGGTTGTTAACGGCTACGCTTTCCGGGATTAGCTTTTGATTTTTGAGGAGGCTTGTAAATAAATACTTATAGTTTGCTCGATTTGGCTACGATGTCAATTAAGAGTCAACTCTGTTAGAACCCCATTCTGAAAGGTGGACTACTTGATGTTGCAGCACATCAAATATTCCATCCGATTCCAAATTTAGGTTGTTTTAAACATTGGCATGGTCTTTACGGTGATATTTTAACCATCAATTTCTATAAAAATATGTTATTTTAAAGAAAAATAATTATACATTATGAAAGTATATTTCATGATGAATCCAGTAATACCAATTTTATGTTCAATCTTGGTAATTATTTATATATTGATAGTCGAATTTAAAAATGTTTGAACGACACATATTCTGGAGCGACTAACATTTGAATCAGAGGGAGTATTGTGGCAGCCCAAAAAATTCCAAAAATGCATATTTTTTTAATAATATCTCTCAATTTGTTTATTGCCTTTATCTGACTTTCTTGTATTTTTCATGCATCGGAAATGCTATCTTCTATCCCTGAAATCCTTGAAAAGTCATCTAATTTCCCTAAATTATTTTCCATCTCTCTTGGGCCATTTCTAATCCAGCCCATGGATATTTTCCTTTTCTTTGTTTCTTTCTTCCTTCTTTTCTTACCAGGCCTGACCCATTTCCTTCTCTTCTTTCTTTTCCTTTGGCTGTCCCATCTGCCCCATCAGCGTTGATGCCAAAGTCTCACCGCTCAGCCACCTCGCTAGCCACACGCTGTCATCGCCACACCCCCACTCCTGCGTTAGCACTGCATTAACTCTGCACGACAACTTTCGAGCTGTCACTCGCCAACTCACCTGCGAGATGTGTTTGCTCGTACACGCCGATGAAAGCATCTAGGCCCCTAAAAATATTTTGGTAATTAATGACAATGAGTGAATATGGGACTAACATATTTATCAAGTGTTTGAAAGATTCAGTCCCGGAAGTTGGTTTACAATTTGGAGAAGCATGACAACAATTGAAGAGAAGATCACAATGGCATGGAAGAAAGGTATAAGTAGTCTATGATCACCTTTTGATTTTACTGGTCTTTGGAGATTTGGTGGAAGACCGGATTTTAGGCTAAATGTTGTACTATTAAGAGGGATCATGACTAGTAGCTTAAAAGAAAATTTTTGTGATATTTGGATCAACTAAGGATCATGCATGCACTTAGAATTAAAATTCCAAAGCCAACTATGCATTCACCAAAAAAAAGGGTAGTACCGAAGGTCACTTGGTAGTACTACCGCTCACTGATATGACCGGGAGGTGGTGCAGAAATACCACAAGCCGGTATGAGCGAAATTTAGTTGGCGGTATGTAATTTTCAGAAAGGTATGGTTTGGAGCATGTTTGCTACTTGGGAAAACTGTAGTTTCGGAGTACAATTAACAGTACTACCACATCACAGTATGGCTGCAAATAGGAAGCGAAACTACCATATCCCAGTAGGACTGAAATTTAGTTGGTGGTGTGTTATTTCCAGAAAGTTCAAATTGAGAAGCGATTTTTGCTCTAAGAAAAGCAGTAGTATTGTTTCCTACAAACATACTACCGCAGTGCGGTAGTACCAGACCTTAGATGGCGATAGTACTGCTATGCACAGTAATGGCTAGTTCAGAAGCATTAAATACACTTGTTATAGTCGTTATACGTTAGGAGTGATAGTACTGGCCAATGAACGATAGTACTTCCGTATTTGCTGAAAATTCTAAATTGTGTCCTCAAACAGTCGAATTTGAGGGTGAGGGGTATAAATACCCCTCCCACCAGCTCTAGGACAAAAGGAGGACACTTAATTGAATACCCTTAAGCTTGTAGCACACTCTTCATACCTCGTACATAAGTTTCTTGTGACATGTGACTTAAAACCTACAATGCGTTTTTCATATTATTGGAGTCCATGTTTTCTCTTCCTTGTGGTATGATGCTAGAATTTTCAATTGTTTCTTAAAACAGTTGAGGCTTATACAAAGAATTGGTATATGTGACTTGAGTTTGACCAAAAGCAAGTTGAAATTGGTTCAAGTCCATGTTGGCATTTGTATGGTATAATTCTAAAAGGTTTGCGAATGTGTTCCACAATCTATTGAGAGTCTCATACCAACCTTGAGTGCTTAATATTCAAGCTGCAATCTGGTCATCAAAATTGCTCATGATTTATGCATTGCTTTGCTCTTGCTCTGGAAAAAGCGGTCTGACCGACTTTATATAAATAGTCAAACCAGGCTAGAGGTCTAACCGAGAATATGCAGTTAGACAGCTATGGCGGTTAGGCCGGCGTATGCGATTGCGATCTAATAATATTTGATGCGATCGACTCACAAGTGACGGTCAGACTAGCATCACGGTCCAACCGGCAAGCATATGGCAGTCTAACCAATACCCAAATGGCGGTCTGTCAATCTACGATACAACAACTTTGGTAGTGGTACTTTTTCCGAGACTTGCCTCCTTGAATAATTTAGCTAAGCGGTCGGGCCAGGTGTTTTGCGATCGGTGATCCTGTGTGGGAGGTCTAACCGGTGGCCCGAGTAACAGCTAGTTTTATAGTCGTTTGAAAGACTATGATAGTATCGACCATTTGTTGACAATAATACTGGGCCTCGGGCTGTTTGTATCTAGCTTTTTGCTCCAACGGCTATTTTTCTTGTGTGAGGTATATATACCTCCTTGTGGCCTGTTGCAGGGTGAGGCTAGTTCCATTGTATCATTCATTGAGCCTAGAGTAAGTTCTCTCCTACAATTATACATGTGTTGCACTTAGAGAGTTTTGAAAAGGCATAACCTTGTGCATGTGTTGCACTCAGTGGTGGACTTTGTGTCCTTGAACGGTGATACTTACCTCATTTAAATGAGAGTATATAACTTATTACTCTTCGAGATTGTTGACTCTTAGACGGCTTTGAAGGAGTGGTGGTCCGATAATCTTCTCAAAGAAGATTGTGAGAAGGTCTAGCTTGTTATGAGTGGTGTGGTGCTCGCTATCTCCGGAGTGGAGGAAGAGCAACCTTAGTGAATTGAGGTGGTTAGGCTTAATTTGTGGAGCTGGTCCAATTCATTTGGACTTATCTCAATGTGGACTAGAGGAGACTGGCAAATCTTCGAATACCACGGTAAAAAAAACCGTGTCATTGTGGATTGTTCTCTTGTTCTCAATTACATTCAAGCAATTCATATTCATATAATCAAATAGATTGCTTGTCACCTGAGGATTGCTTACCTTGACTTAGAATCATATTGTTGGTGCATTGGTCGAACTTAGACAATTTAAGTCTTACTTGTGCAAAACCAAATTGTTTACACTAACGCATTACAAAATTGGTAGTAGCCTAAAGGAATTTTATAAAAACCACCTATTCACCCTCTCTAGTCGGCCTCCTCGATCTTACAATCACCTTCGTCATCCCCCTTTCCTCGCCATCCACGTCACAAGGAGCGCTCAACACTGAATATCGGTGTACTTTATGTAAGAACCTGAGGATTGCTTACCTTGACTTAGAATCATATTGACTGCTATGTCGTACTTTGCTTAACCACCGCTTACACTAAATATTGGTGGAGCTTGCCACTGACGAGTTTTGCCTTTCCACTGCCATCACATTTACTCTGCCTTGTCCAACAACTATAGTCCTCGCCGACCTCCCAAATCACCCAAAATGGGTTCACATTGTTAGGCAACACCTAGTGCGCAAATCTTCACCACCGTTCCGCCGCCTCATCGATGTTGCCGTTGCCTTCTCTCTCTCTCTCTCACTATTTCCCTCTACTCGGTCAAAAAGACAAACAATGCCGATCGGCACTATGCTCACGTGGTTTGACCAAGCGACTCAACGGCGACTGAACCAGCGACACTCGACCCAAGCCGTATGCACCGAACTCAAGTTCTACTGAACTCGTGCGTAGCATTGTGCACACACAGTCAAACCAGACCACCTTGCGCCAATCCAAACTGGACCAAACCAATTTCAGACCGAGTCCAATCCAAGTCAGACCCGTTTAGTCCAAGTCCAAACTGACTCCCACTAGCTCTAGCCAATTTAGAATCGATTTATGATTGATTCACTTAGCTCCAGACCATTTCTCATTGAGTTAGTGCCGATTCTGCACAGTAAACTAACCCTAGACCCCTATAGACCACTCATTTATCACTATTTACCCTCCATCTCCAAATCCAAGCTTTTCAAAGTTGATTCTTCATCAGTTTTCCCTTCTGATGTCTTTTTGGCTCCATTTTTCCTTTTCTTTTGATCGTGTTTTATCTGTAGCTCTGTAATAGGCTAATTTGGCTTTGTTTATGTGTGTACGCTAGATTATAGAGAAGAAGCCCCCAAGCAATTGGAGCAGAAGTTGGAGAAATGTACTGAAGCGGTGAACCGACTACAAGTCACAAAGCAAGCCATGTTCCTTGTTCATGTTGAACTCCTATTTGTTGGGTTATATTACGTATAAGTTAATTTTCGTATTATTTATTTGTTGATGTTATTTGTTATCAGTTACTTTTGAATGATCCTATTTAATTAGTTAATACATTAATTACATTATTTACTTACCATCCTTGATAATAATCTGATATGATTTTCTTTGTTAAACTTAGAGTTAGTATGTTATACTTTAGATTAACATAGTAGTGAACATAGATGTAACATCCTGATTTTCAGAGCCTTTTTGAAGCTTTTAAAATAAAATTCACCATTTGGATTTTTTTTGGATTTAATTAAAGCTTAAATGGAATTTTTATGAATTAAAAGGATTTAATATGATTAATCTGAACATGAACATTTGCCAAAATTATTTTATTTGAGTTCCTTGTGTCTCAAGGAATTTATTAGTTTTCTGTTTTTTCTGGATTTATTTGCTATTTTCTAGAGCTCAAATTAATTTAAATGAATTTATAAAAGAAAAACCCCAAAATTCCCAACCGGCCGATGGGCGAAACCCACCAATGCCCGCCCGGCCAATGCCGCCAACCCCGCACCGCCGCGCGCCACGCGTCGTCAATCAAATCTGCGCGCTCGCGCCTTGATCGCTCGATGGCCGCGCGTGTCGCCCATCCGCCGCAGCCCCCGCCGCGCGCGTCATCCTCGCGCTTCGCCGTCGAGCCAGCAGCGAGTGGGGCCCACTGTCGAGTCCCGTCCGGCGGGACTCTCCTCCGTGTCGGCCGGACTCGCCCGCCGCCGCCGTTTCGCGCGAACTCTCGCGCATCCGACCGGCCGCCTCGGCGTCCGTGTATTCGCGCCGACCCTCGGCTTCTCCGCCGTCGAGACGCCGCCTCGCGCCGCTCATCGCGGGCTGCCGTGCGTTCGCCGCCGACGTCCGTCGCGTGCTCGCCGTTCGCCGCTTCGTCGCGGGCTTCGTCGCCGTGCACCGCCGTCGTCGTTGCTGCCGGTGAGCCCGCCGCCGTCCAGACCCATCCGTCGGCCGGCCGCCGCCGCTGCCCGCCGTCGGCGGACCGCCGCCGTCGTACCGTCGCCGCACCTGCACCGCCAGGGAGCGCCGTGTCCGCGTCCCCTCGGTCCTCGCGGCCGGCGTGCGTCGCCATTGGCGTCATCGCGCCTTCGCCTTCCGTGCTCTTGGTTCACCGTCGCCAAGCCATTGACACGCCGGGTCCACCGTCGGCCGAGCCCGTGAACCGTGCGCCGCCATGAGCCACGTCACTGCCCGATCGGCGCCACGCAAGCGAGCCACGTCGGCCACCACATCGACCCTGGTGGCGTGTCGACCCGATCGGCCGAGCCACGTCGGCACCGAGGCCAGTGCCACGTCGGTGCCGCGTCGGCATGACACGTCACCTGTAGTCGGCGCCACGCGTCGGCTCGGGCGCACCGCGTGTCTGCCGCGTGGTCGACACGTCGACTCCGCCGCTGCGCCCGCGCTTGATCAACCGCCTTTGTTCCGTGCGCGGGTCCTGATGGTGGTTATTTCGTGAGCCAGGTCTACAGCATAGTGCCATTTTCTATTTTCCCGATTTTACGTAGATTTAATTTTCCAAGAGCGTTCTTCCTCGTCCTAGCTCCGATTGACCCCGTTCTTTTTTCTAAATTCATCTAAAATTGAGCTCTATATTTTGGTTCAGGTTTGAAAGTTTTTGGAGTTCATTTGAATTTTATTTGAATTTATTTTGTCTTTTCGTTGCGCTTTCTCTCTCGTTAGATCGCGTTCGAAGGGCGGAAGTGGATTTGAAGACCAGAGACCTCAGTGAGCAAGGCCAAGGCAAGTCGTGTCCTTTGATCATGTTGAACCCAGTTTTCAAATCTATTATGTATTATGTTGCTTTAAATTATCATGCATTGCTACTTTATTATAAAACCATTGTATTGGTAGTTAATGACCTAATTGATTATTTCCTCCTTGATAATTTGAATACCATGATTCTATTGTCACCATAGGATGGGAAATTATTTAGCGATACAATATTAGTTGTCACATGGGTTGACGTCTAAATCGCTTAGCCATGCTTATCATTAGTTCGTTGGGATCTATCATCACATGTAGTTAATTAATCTTGACTTAATGATATACTTGAACGTGGTGGTTAACCACAGTTATAAAATTTGTTTGCCATGGCATGGGTAGTGTCATGAGCATTGGTTATACAAACTTGGCTTTCACTTGGGCGAATGATCGTGCGATAAAGGGGTGCGGGTTGCACATTGGGATGTGGATGCTTCACGGGTAGTCTTTAAGGACTTAACTTTGTGCGCCATTGATCGAGCTTAATCGTGCAAACCACATGTCTAGTATGGGATAGACTGGCACAATAATTTGTGAAGTCTCAACTTTGGTTTCATTCTGATGTTGTTGTGGCGCAAGAGGGCAATTATCGACTAGAGGTTACTCTACTCGTGGCGAAACCTTAGCGAGTGGGATCAGGTTGAGATGGATCATTGTAAAAGCCTTGTTGTGATTTTCTTTAACGTGAGGATGATCACATCGTGTGGGTGCAGTTGTGCAACCTCTGCGAGTGTAAAACTATTCGAATAGCCGTGTCCTCGGTCATGGACAATGCTCGGTGATTTCACACGAGGGTAGAGTTTTCATAAAAACCTGGTTGGGTTAAGTTGGGAAGTGAATGGGTAGTTCACGGGTGTTCATTTCATGGATCTTGGTTCATGGTGGATTCCTTGGGTGAATGGTCAGTTCACTTGTGGTTGGTCTCAATTCCTTTGGTTACTTACTTATTATCATTTACAAAGCTTGCTTTTCAATCTACTTATTGTATTTACTTTAAATTGTTGCTTTACGCAAAATTAACTTTTCAACCATCCATTGGTAAGCCTTGCATACTATATTGCATCTTTGTTACAAGCGACTTCTTGAGTACTCTATGTACTCACGGCTTTATGCCCTGTTGCTCGATTGAGGAGGAGGAGAATCATCGTGAAGGTGCGGAAGGAGAGTACTTGGCGTCTTGGCGGATTAGGCCGTTCTCCACTCGATAACTTTGTGGGCGTGTCGATTGGCTGCTGCGCTTTCTTTTGGATTTCATTTGCTAGTTTCTTTTAAGCCTTTCGGGCTATTAATTGTAAGCTTGGCCATAAGGTCATACTCGATGATTATTAATAATATTTGAGTCTTTTCTTAGTGAATCGTGATATGTTCGATATTTCATCTTTGTTTTCTTGTGTGCACTAGCGTGATCTGGACTAGTGCGAGAATACGGGAGAGTCGGATTTGTATATTCGGGTCTCGGCAGAGATGGTATCAGTCGATATGTAGGATGAAGCCTTGGTTAGAATGGTGGTTATAGCCAATTTCAAAATCTACTTTCTAAATCAAATCAACAAAATAAATATCTAGTGATCCTCTATCCTTATCTTATTCTTAGGATTCTTAATCCTCGCCTTTTCGGGAATATTATTTTTGAAAATCAAGTTAACTTCTTATCTCTACAATATCTATAGATGCCTCGAGTGTCCCAAGATCAGAAAGGAGGTCAACCCAGAATTCTTCAAGCTGTGCTGTGAAGTTTGGCTCAAGGAAGCGCCCAATATGTCAAGAAAAGATTGAAGACTTTCGTGAAGATTAGGAGCCATTAGATTTGAACCCTGTTATAGTTTTAGCATCGTATAGATCGTCTTGCTTCTTATTTGCCGTTGGTTGGGATGTGAGCTGCGGTTTTGCTTCTAGCATTATGATGCGATCATGTCAAAATCTTTTGTGGAGTTTATCGCTTCTTTTGTTAGCCTTACAGGCTAAGTGTGCCTTAGTTTAGGATGCCATTAGTTATTCCCTTAGGCGAGTTTACCTCTCATCTATGCTTTTCCACTTATCTTTAAAACCGGTCGAGTTTTGGAAGTGTCGAGCAACTAACCGGAATAAAGTTGTCCAAGTTCAACCTCAAGTCTTACCTATGCTTTTCCCCCTTACCTTTTACTTTGGAGCGATCGGTAGTGTTTCTCTTGAGGCGACAAGATGGTTGGACCGGGAACCCGCAGAAGCATCGAGCAATCTCGCCCATTCCTTTCAAACTTGGGAGTGCACTGCCAAGACCTTTTCTCCGGAGCAAGCCGTGGAACATCGTCAAGTCGGGAGCCCGGATACCTCGAGCGTTGCAAGGAAGCTTGAACCACGTCGTCTCAACGTCGCACTGGTAACCTATTCTTTTAGTAAGCTTTGAATCTCGGGGTGAGATTCCGTTTAAGGGGAGGTTTGTAACATCACGATTTTGAGCCTTTTGAAGCTTTTAAAATAAAATTCACCATTTGGATTTTTTGGATTTAATTAAAGCTTAAATGGAATTTTTATGAATTAAAAGGATTTAATATGATTAATCTGAACATGAACATTTGCCAAAATTATTTTATTTGAGTTCCTTGTGTCTCAAGGAATTTATTAGTTTTTCTGTTTTTTCTGGATTTATTTGCTATTTTCTAGAGCTCAAATTAATTTAAATGAATTTATAAAAGAAAAACCCCAAAATTCCCAACCGCGATGGTAGAAACCCACCGGCCCGGCCCGGCCAGCGAGCCGCCAACCCGCACGCCCGCGCGCCACGCGTCGTCAATCAAATCTGCGCGCTCGCCTTGATCGCTCGATGGCGGCGCGTGTCGCCCATCCATCCGCCGCACCCCTTCGCGCGCGTCATCCTCGCCGCTTCGCCGTCGAGCCAGCGGCGAGTGGGGCCCACTGTCGAGTCCCGTCCCAGCGGGACTCTCCTCCGTGTCGGCCGGACTCGCCGCCGCCGCCGTTCCGCCGCGAACTCTCGCGCATCCGACCCGGCGCCTCGGCGTCGTGTATTCGCGCCCGACCCTCGGCTTCTCCGCCGTAAATCGGCGCGCCGCCTCGCCGCGCTCATCGCGGAGCTGCCGTCGTTCGCCGCCGGCGTCCGTCGCGTGCTCGCCGTTCGCCGCTTCGTCGCGGAGCTTCGTCGCCGTGCACCGCCGTCGTCGTTCTTCGCCGGTGAGCCCGCCGCCGTCCAGACCCATCCGTCGGCCAGCCGCGCGCTGCCGCCGTCGGCGGACCGCGCCGTCGTACCCGCCGCCGCACACTGCACCGCCGGTGAGCCGCCGTGTCCGCGTCCCCTCGGTCCTCGCGGCGGCGTCGCGTCGTGTTGGCGTCATCGCGCCCTCGCCTTCCGTGCTCTTGGTTCACCGTCGCCAAGCCATTGACCGCGGGTCCACCGTCGGCCGAGCCCGTGAACGCGTGCGCCATGAGCCACGTCACCTGCCCGATCGGCGCCACGCCGCGAGCCACGTCGGCCACCACATCAGCCCTAGGTGGCGTGTCGACCAGTCGGCCGAGCCACGTCGGCACCGAGGCCAGGTGCCACGTCGGTGCCACGTCGGCATGACACGTCACCACCTTAGTCGACCGCCACGTCGGCTCGGGCGCACGCGTGTCTGCCACGTGGTCGGCGCGTCGACTCCGCCGCTGCGCCCGGACCGGTCGACCGCCTTTATTCCGTCGCGGCGGGTCCATGATGATGGTTATTTCGTGAGCAGTCTGACATAGTGCCATTTTCTATTTTCCCGATTTTCTGTAGATTTAATTTTCCAGAGCCCGTTCTTCCTCGTCCTAGCTCCGATTGACCCGTTCTTTTTCTAAATTCATCTAAAATTGAGCTCTATATTTTGGTTCAGGTTTGAAAGTTTTGGAGTTCATTTGAATTTTATTTGAATTTATTTTGTCTTTTCGTTGCGCTTTCTCTCGTTAGATCGCGTTCGAAGGAGCGGAAGTGGATTTGAAGACCAAGAGACCTCAGGTGAGCAAGGCCAAGGCAAGTCGTGTCCTTTGATCATGTTGAACCCAGTTTTCAAATCTATTATGTATTATGTTGCTTTAAATTATCATGCATTGCTACTTTATTATAAAACCATTGTATTGGTAGTTAATGACCTAATTGATTATTTCCTCCTTGATAATTTGAATACCATGATTCTATTGTCACCATAGGATGGGAAATTATTTAGCGATACAATATTAGTTGTCACATGGGTTGACGTCTAAATCGCTTAGCCATGCTTATCATTAGTTCGTTGGGATCTATCATCACATGTAGTTAATTAATCTTGACTTAATGATATACTTGAGCGTGGTGGTTAACCACGATTATAAAATTTGTTTGCCATGGCATGGGTAGTGTCATGAGCATTGGTTATACAAACTTGGCTTTCACTTGGGCGAATGATCGTGCGATAAAGGGTGCGAGGTTGCACATTGGGATGTGGATGCTTCACTGGGTAGTCTTTAAGGACTTAACTTTGTGCGCCATTGATCCGAGCTTAATCGTGCAAACCACATGTCTAGTATGGGATAGACTGGCACAATAATTTGTGAAGTCTCAACTTTGGTTTCATTCTTGATGTTGTTGTGGCGCAAGGGGGCAATTATCGACTGAGGTTACTCTACTCGACGGCGAAACCTTAGCGAGTGGGATCGGGTTGAGATGGATCATTGTAAAAGCCTTGTTGTGATTTTCTTTAACGTGAGGATGATCACATCGTGTGGGTACAGTTGTGCAACCTCTGCGAGTGTAAAACTATTCGAATAGCCGTGTCCTCGGTCATGGACAATGCTCGGTGATTTCACACGAGGGTAGAGTTTTCATAAAAACCTGGTTGGGTTAAGTTGGGAAGTGAATGGGTAGTTCACGGGTGTTCATTTCATGGATCTTGGTTCATGGTGGATTCCTTGGGTGAATGGTCGGTTCACTTGTGGTTGGTCTCAATTCCTTTGGTTACTTACTTATTATCATTTACAAAGCTTGCTTTTCAATCTACTTATTGTATTTACTTTAAATTGTTGCTTTCGCAAAATTAACTTTTCAACCATCCATTGGTAAGCCTTGCATACTATATTGCATCTTTGTTACAAGCGACTTCTTTGAGTACTCTATGTACTCACGGCTTTATGCCCTGTTGCTCGATTGAGGAGGAGGAGAATCATCGTGAAGGTGCGGAAGGAGAGTACTTGACGTCTTCGCGGATTAGGCCGTTCTCCACTCGATAACTTGTGGGCGTGTCGATTGTTTCTCTGCGCTTTCTTTTGGATTTCATTGCTAGTTTCTTTTAAGCCTTTGGGCTATTAATTGTAAGCTTGGCCATAGGTCATACTCGATGATTATTAATAATATTTGAGTCTTTTCTTAGTGAATCGTGATATGTTCGATATTTCATCTTTGTTTTTACTGTGTGCACTAGCGTGATCCTGGACTAGTGCAGAATACACAGGAGAGTCCGGATTTGTATATTCGGGTCTCGACAATAGATAACAATAATCTTATTACATTGTGGTCTGTTGTTATGAGTTGCCATGTCAAAATTTATGACCATTATGATATGATGAATAAAAATATTAGATCACTTGCCTGGAGTGATATTGTGGAAAATGTTAGCTGAGGGAGGATATGGGTGTGTAGTTAGGGTGACTATGTGTATATGCTACCCAATGGTTGCGTGCATAAATCTCTGCTAGAAAGGTGATTCTGTCCAAAGCATATAAAAAATTAACATGTGCCATGAGAAAAGCATGATTATCGTCCATCCACATCCACAATATCGATTACTTGAACTTGATTTAATTACTGTATTAGTTTTATTGATATAGCCACGGGTAGGTTTGGTGTTAGCGTGGACCACAGACAGACCAATGCCACAATATGACCCCTGATAGTAGTGGAGGAGTCACCCGTACGTAGGCCTTATAAGGGACCCACTACTCAGAGGGGCCTTCTCTTTACTGGATAGTACTAATATTGTGAATCAGTAATGAATTTTGTTGTCCCATCTTTGATCAAGTCGTGAATATTGAGTGGCTAAAGCTTGGTATTCTCTATAGAGATTAAACCAAATCATTCGAATATGTTGTGCTTCCGGTTAATGGAGCTATGCCAAAATGGGCGATTCCTAAATCAAGACATAAGTAACATTATTAGTTAAAATTGTGGTAACTTGGAAGTGAGATAACCTGTTGACATACAATCCCTTAACAAAATTTTTTTTTATTAACTTGTTTTGATTTAAGTCAAAATATAAGTAAGTCAAACTTTCTTTCATCTGTAATATAAATAAGTTTGGTTTGTAAGGCTTAAAACTCTGTAATTGACTATTATGTCGTACTTTATGTAAGAACTTTGTTATGGTATTGTAATCGTACATAGATTGTTCATCAATGTGTGCACAATTGAAATCCTTAATAGTTACGTAAATCAGATTTTCGATAAATCTAGGGTCCCCACAAGTATCAGCAACAAATTAGCATGGGCGCACCATCTTTCTTTGATTTGAGGTTGGAAATTGTGCTAGGAACTATTGACACAGTGCTTTTAGAGGAATTTGCCTCACCAGGATCGTTAACCATCGAAGTTTCCTTCACAACTTAATTGTGCCGGCATGATCTAGTTGACGCAACCAAGCAAGTTCGAAGGCCTAAATAATTAGCTAGTATTAAAATTAAGGTTTATTTCATGGTTAAGTGATACATGCAGACAAGTTTAAGGCAATTTATGCTCTGCTTCAACGAGTTTCTACTTCTCGCTTCTGGCTTCTAACCTCTTAATTTCACCTTTTTTTGTTTTTTGGATATTTGTCTTTTCTTTTTTTATTCCTTTACATTATCTGTAATAATATAACTTTTTATTTTTTAAAATTTAATTATATAAAAAATAACAATAGTTATAGTGAATTTTTAGTCACTATAATATAAAAAAAGCTAAAAACATACACTTATAAGCCCTTTGAGACTACCAGACAAAACAGTCACTGCGCGTGTGCTACACTTACATGTGTGCAAAGGAAAACCGAAAAAGTGTCACTCAAGAGTCAAGAAGCAACCAATTATTGATCGTGGAACATTGGACAGGATCGACTTTTGCCGAGTGCGCGGCCAACACACCGCAGCAGTGATCTTCCGATGCCTACAGCAACCTACCTACCTCTCCATCGTCAATCATCCGAACGACTCCCGACGTGCACACTTCTTTCCAAAAGAACGGCTCCGTTCTTCGACCAATCGATCTTTTCCGATGTCATCTCGATCGTTCGCTAAATGATCGTGTGGATGCATGGGTCTTGTTTTTTGTGCTTTAGGTTTTTAGTTTATCTAAAAGTACAAAGAAATAAGATAATTTTTTTAAAAACAGATTTTTTAAAAAAAAATCTTTTCATATTGATGTCTCTGTGTTTCACTCTTGTTTCAAAAAACATATATACACGTGAACTTGGAGATCGACAACAGTGTACGACTGTACGTGCATGTATGATGTATGCTTTGGACACATTGGCTTAATTACTTGCATATATTATATATAGACGAGTGCACGCGTAATTTAATCATGCATGTTTGATTCAGATTTTGGAAACTCGTAGAATAAACACACCCAACTTGTGCTTAATTAGTTGAACTCAGATTGTTGCTGTCATTAGGCACAAACATGTGTTCCGTACACATTCAGCTCGACTAGCCACTGGTCGGCAGAAACTTGTTACTATACATACGCATGATGTTGTTGTGTGCTCTACATGTGGGCATTGGGCACCATGTACGTACGCTTGCTGGCTTAATTAATCGATTGGTGGTGCGTACGTGTCATCCACATATATACTCTAAGTGTCACGTACACGTATACAGTTTAATATATTACCGATTTATTACTGCTCTGTTCTTTTTTAAATAATGTTTTTTATTTTTTAGGTTTCCGAGATTTGATTATAATCGGTACTTTTATAACTTTATTTATTATGTACTAATAAAGTTATAATATTATAAAAATTATTTTTAACAACAAATCTAGTTATATAGTTTTTATATATATAGTCAATCTAGATAGGGAGTTTGACGGCACACAGATTTTAAGGCATCAAATATGAAAAGAAGGGAGGGAGCAATGTTTTCGTGTGCGTTCATTTAATAGGAATTTTATTGCCCGGCTTACATTGTGCCAAAATTCAGAACAAGGTGGAGTAAGACAAGACTGACTGGGGAAGGTCCAGTTTTACACCTAGTTTTATGTAGGGCGCGTACAGCTCACAAAAGATAACAAAAAGAAACCAGGAGGGAAGCTAAAAAGAAGTTCATATACGCGAAATCAACACACATCCGTCGCGCGTCAGCTCAGACTACCATGGTAGGGTTTTGGTAGAAAAGGCTGGCCACAGTGTCATTCGTTGGAGCCGACGGGCTGTGCCGAAGGACCCCAAAATGGCCCATGCGCTGGGCCAACATCACAATATGTCTATCGTGCACCAGCCAAGAGAAACAGTGCCCCTCTTCGGTACTAATCTACCCCCGAGGTCCCAGGGCCAGGTATAGCTCTTGGGTATAGTGGGAGGTGGTTACAGGTTACCCAGAAAACCGCTGCCACGGCAGCGCTGTGCATATATCTTGTAAATGCAACTGTCACAGCGCCTGTAGCAGGTCTGGCAACCAACCAACTGAAGGAGGCGGTTACCAAGGAGATTAATGGAGGTGGCATATATGTCGGCGAAGGAGCACTAGGAAGTAGGAACTTATACGTAATTGATGCGCTCGTTGAGGCCGCGACTTAATTAGGATCAAACTAGAGCCCAAGTGAAGCTCGAATCAAGTTTAGAGTAAGTTGAACAACCGATGAATCTTAAACTTCTTTTTACGTCCTACGTACCACCCCATAATGAAGGAAAGAATGAGTACTCAACAAAGATTTACCCCACGAAGGAAGGACTCAACAAAGATTCGATTAAGGCGTGCAAAGGTAGCTCTGAGAAATGCGGATTCTCGTATATATTGAGGACCAACTTATAAATGGAGGACCAACTTATAAATGGAGGACCAACTTATAAATGGAGGACCAAACTAATCACGGTCAAACTCAAGAGGCAAAAGGCTATCTAGTTCATTCCCGGGACAAGCATGATTATATATTTTTCAGCCAATATATTTGAATTCCGATGCCGCTGTCAGTGACGGACCCAGAATTTTACTAAAGGGTATGCTGCACCAAAATTTTCATATGCAATTCGGTAAAACCATTTATCAATTCGGTAAATAATTATAAAATTTGGTAAATTTTTTTTTCATAAAGCAGTACCTCTGAGCGAACTTCACAGAGCGCTTTAAGTATAAACAAACGTTTGATTGGATCTTGCTGCTTATATGTCTCAACTTCCTTCCTGCACACACAAATAGGTTCGGTGATATAAAGAGAGAGTAATACACAGACAAAGCCTTATTTACAAAGAGCTCATGTATACCTGGACTAGTTACGACAGGTTTGCTCCTTCAGCAAACTGAAACCAAAATAATATTAAGGTCGAGGAGCTACTCTATTTTTATTTACATTAGCGAAAAGCCAAGCGGTGCAAAACTAGCAACCTACCCACACTACTACGAAGAGGCTATATTGGGCGGCTACATCACGAGATGGTTCATACGGAACCGTGCGTGATTAAATCCTGAGCGGTTTATACGGCAACCGTCGGTGATATTTTCTGACGGTTATTAACACAACGATGCGTGATAAATGAGACATCACAGGCGGTTCGTTTTACTAACCGTGCAGCGAAGTTCCTGACGATTATTAACACGAACCGTGCTGTGATGTCTAAAATTATCACGAGCGGTTTACATTAATAATCGTGCGTGAAAATATCCTGACGGTTATTAATCGAACCGTCTGTGATAATTTTAGAGATCACGAGCGGTTCGTATTACTAACCGTCTGTGACTTTCGCGACGGTTAATGTCTGAATAAATCGCTGTGGTATCGTTTAAACTACAGAATCTATAGAGGCGAGTCAAATTCAAGATAATTTTATTACAAAAGTGCAAAAAGATATTCCCAGATTTGAATCTTACGGGCTTCATATGCTTCTTCGTCGACGACACAGGTTGGAGGATCGACCATTTGTGTTCTCGAATGCCGTCAAGATTGTCCTTGCCTTCTCGACTTCCTCCTCAAGCATGGGCAAATGATCATTAGCATGTTCCATAATCTGAAATAGGATGTCAAGATGCGCTTCCGCATTATCGGCCCATTCGCTTGATCGGTAAGTTTATCCAAGTGTATGCCTGCGCCGCAAGATCTTCCTCCGCTTTGCGCACATTGTAGAGAAGAACGAGGTGAGGCGGTTTCCTATCTGAGTGGCAATGAGACACCTCCATCGACAACGGATGATGAGGTCCGGTGACGGATGGAAGCGAGTCGAGGAAGGAGAGCGGGCGTGGCGGAGGAGCTGCTCGGACGTAAATTTTTGGCGCTGTGTAAGGTTGCGTCAGAACAACTCATGATGGATAGATGAGAGGAAGGAGATCAAAAGAATTTTAGATGTCATTATTGAGAAATCTAGTGATGAAGAAGATGATCAGGGAGAGCATAGTGTGTAGAAGGATTAGGGCGCACATATATAAGCATTAACGCAGACGCTTCGTATTTCAAACCATCTCTGCTATTATGATCAGGGAGAGCATAGTGTGTAGAAGAGCAGGATTAGGGCGCGCATATTTAAGCATTAACGCAGATGCTTCGTATTTCAAACCATCTCTGCTATTAATATCACAAACCGTTCATATTTTGATATTAATATCACGCATCGCGTTAAATGCGATATTAATATCACAGACCGTTATTAATACGAACTGTCTGTGATAACTAAAACATCACAGACGGCTCGTATTAAGAACCGTCTGTGATATTTATTATCACAAACGGTTCGCGTTAATAACCGTCTGTGATAATCACATATCACCGATAATTGGCGTGTGATAATCATGTGTCACCAATAATTGGCGTATACCGAGTTTCGATCTCACCGTCCATTCTCTCCACATCGAATGGCGGCGGCGGTTCCTCCTCTGCTCGGCTCTTATAAATAACGCCCATCTACCTTTCCACGGTACTAGTCACGCGTGAGTTCATCCTTTGTGAGCATATATGGTTGTAAGTGTGGTAAGTGTGTCTTGTTCACCCGCACCGTCGTTCCATGAAGAGTTCACTAGCTTGTTATCATGTAATAGATCTAAATGTGTTGTCGTGCTTGCCTTTGTATTTGCATGTTCTCGGCGATGCCGACTACCGTCGAGATGTGATGTCACTCGACAATCCTTCTTTTCTGCAAAATTCAAGGCAATTTTATTACAAAAGTGCAAAAAGACATTCCCAGATTCTTGGTGAGCGGCCGAGCTTCTTACGCTAAGCGACTATCTATCGCTTCTTCCACTTCTTTTCTTCATCTCTGGTCTCTGGATCACGCGCGATGCGCGATGATTCGATTAAGCGAATCATCGCTCTTGGCGTCGTGATCCGAGACCGAGATGAAGAAAAGAAGTGGAAAAAGCGATGGATAGTCGCTCGGCGAAGAAGTCGCTATGTCGGCCGCTCACAGAAGAATGGGAAATATTTTGCACTTTGTAATAAAATTGCCTTGAATTTTAAGGAAAAGAAGAATTGTCGAGTGGAAATCTAATTCGAAGCATAGCATAGCATCAGAGGCACATCAGGGCTCGCTGTTGTGTCTTGAGGAATACCACATCGAAGACCAGCTCTTGGCATTCCTCAAGACACGGCGGGCCTCGGATGTGCCTCTGATGCTATGCTATGCTGCAATTTCTATCACGCAGCGGTTCGTTGTTACAAGCCGTCGAGATATATATATCACGAGCGGTTTCAAATCGACATGTCGTGATATATCCTGACGCCGTTGTTATTAACCGTCTGTGATATTGTGTATATCACAGACGGTCATTGTTATGAACCGTCTGTGATTGTTTAGTATCACAGACGGTTTTTATAAAACACCGTCTGTGATAGTTTAGACTATCACAGACGGTTATTTATGCGAACCGTCTATGATAGGCAACAATCACAGACTATTAATTTGAACCGTCTGTGATATTGTTTGTATCACAGGCGGTTAATATTAATAACCGTCGGTGATAATTCACAGACGGTTATTAATACGAACCGTCTGTGATATATCATTTTCACAGACCGTTTGTGGTTGGAACCGTCTGTGATATTCTGCGTAGTATTAATTACTTGGCGTACTTGCTTGAAGGATGTCGACACCGATCTGTCTTCATTGTGCTGCATCGGTGGAGCAAGGCGGCCGGCTTTAGAGAGTTGGGGGTGAAAAAATATCACCGTCTTCTTAGTGATCTGATCAGAGGTTAATATACTCAATTACTTAACATTCTTAGTGATCTGATCAGAGATTAGTACTCAATTACTTAACATTCTTAGTGATCGATCGGAGGTTAGTAGTAGGGGTAATAATCATTTTGACACCCATTTGTCACTTGTGTAGCGTAGATGGACCAAAGCTGGATGTATATTGAGAACCGTGTGAGTGAAGAGTACATTCTGCGTGTCGCTTTTAGAAGGGCGGTGAAATTTGGATATGTTGAAGAAGGGGATGAAATATATGTATTGCCCATGTATTGATTGTGATAATCTCAAGATGTTTAGCAACTCGGTGCGATTGAAGCTCACTTGATTGAAGGGGTTTGAAAAGGGTACAAATGTTGGACGATCCACGATGAAGAGAAGAGTACACAAGAAGGTAGTTATGACATAGTCGAGGGAGACAACGATATGCCAGTTGTGGACTATTCTTTCGATCATGAGGATAGGTCGCAGGATGACAATCTGGATCAGATGTTACGTGATGCAGAAGGGAACTATAGTGATAGAGAGTTTGGTAAATTCGAGGGCTTGATGGAGGACTCGAAGAAACCTTTGTTCCCGGGCTGCAAGCCGCAATACACGAGGTTGTCATCAGTTCTAGAACTGCTAAAATTGAAGGCAAGCAATGGTTGGTCCAACAAGAGTTTCACGGCATTATTAGGTCTCCTAGTGGACATGCTTCCAACGGGAAATGTGTTGCCGAGAACCACCTACCAAGCCAAGAAGATTCTTTGTCCATTAGGAATGGAAGTAGAAAGAATACATGCATGTCGAATGATTGTATCTGTCAGTAAAGAGTATGCTAGCTACATGTTTGTCCGGTGTGCAAAGCATCCCGATACAAGCGTAAAAATGACTCTGATGATAGGAAGGGCATCGAGGTGAAGCAAGGACCTCCTGCTAAGGTGATGTGGTATCTTCCTGTAATCCCCCGTTTGAAGCATTTATTTGCAAACCGCAAGGATGCAAGATTGATGCGTTGGCACTACGAGCAGCGTAAGAAAGATGGGATGATAAGACATGTTGCTGATTCTACCCAGTGGAGGAACATCGATAGGATGTTTGTAGATTTCGGTGTGGAACCAAGAAATATAAGGTTTGGGTTGAGTACAGATGGAATGAATCCTTTTGGTAACATGAGCAGCCGACATAGCACCTGGCCCGTGACTCTGTGCATGTACAACCTTCCTCCTTGGTTGTGTATGAAGCGAAAATATATTTTAATGTCACTACTTATCCAAGGGCCGAAGCAACCTGGCAACGATATTGATGTGTTCCTAGCCCCATTGGTGGAAGATCTTGCAATACTGTGGAATGAAGGGGTACATGTATAGGATGCGGACAAACGAGAGAACTTCACTCTACGTGCCATGTTGTTCTGCACCATTAATGATTTTTCTGCCCTTGGTAACCTGTCAGGGTTGAGTATAAAAGGAGCCAAAGCGTGTCCGCACTGCTTAGATTATACCAAGAGTGTGTGGTTGAACAACTCGCGAAAAACTGTGTACACGCATCACCGTAGGTTCCTTCCAAAGTATCACTCATACCGCAAGATGAAGAAACAATTTGACGAAAAAAAAGAGGATGACTCAGTACCAAGACCTTTTAGCAGGAAAGAGGTGTATGATATGGTGATATACATGTTGTGTTTAGAAAGGGACGTAAATTGAGGAAGAACATGTGGAAAAAGAGGTCAATATTTTGGGACTTGCCTTATTGGGAGCACTTAGAAGTTCGCAATTACATCGATGTCATGCACGTAGAGAAGAATGTATGTGACAGTTTGATTGGTCTCTTACTGAACATTCCTGATAAAACAAAGGATGGTGTTAACGCAAGGCGTGACTTGGTCGCTATGAACATCAGGACCGAGTTAGCACCGATAGAGACCGATAAAGGCCGGACGTACCTTCCCCCAGCATGCTACACTCTGTCTAAGTCCGAGAGAACTGAACTGTGCCAGTCCTTACATGGTGTGAAAGTTCCATCCGGTCACTCCACAAGCATGAAGAAACTTGTTTCCATGGAACATTTAAAATTAATTGGCATGAAGTCTCACAACTGTCATGTGCTAATGACACAAATGTTACCTGTTGCAATTAGAAGTATTTTGCCGAACAAGGTTCGACTGACAATCATAAGGCTATGTTATTTCTTCAACGCAATTGCTCAGAAGGTCATTGATCCGGATGGACTAGATACTCTGCAAACCGAGGTGGTGACAACTCTATGTCATCTAGAGATGTATTTTCCTCCATCATTTTTTGATATCATGGTCCATCTCATTGTCCACCTTGTGAAAGAGATAAAAATATACGGCCCCATATTTCTACGTCATATGTACCCTTTCGAGAGATACATGGGAATTCTGAAGTCCTATGTATGCAATCGATATCGACCGGAGGGTAGCATCATCGAAGATTATACAACAGAAGAGGTCATTGAATTCTGTATCAGCTACATGGCTCAGGTAGAGCCGATAGGTGTACCTCTATCTCGTCACGAGGTGATACTCGTCTATCACAGACGGTTTTTTATAAACAACCGTCTGTGATACTCGTCTATCACAGACGGTTAGTAATAAAGACTGTCTATAATGTGAGTTATCACAGACGGCTCGGGAACCGTCTGTGATAACCACCAACTATCACTGACACCTAAACACTGACGGTTCAGGAACCGTCTGTGATGACGGTTCCGAACCGTCTGTGATAGGGCTGTCTGTAGTAGTGCCATGACCACCAATCTGATATTTCCTTGACAGTTGCTATTATCCATTCATCAACAACCTTGAGAATTTTGTTAGCTGGTGGTATTCCCTGATACAACATCTGGGACAAACATGGCATAGTATAACATAAACAAGTTAGTACTCCGTTGTGTACGAAGCAAGAAGAATTTTACTAAAAAAGGGGTTAAGTATCATAATATTTGTTCTCTGCAAATTCAGAGTGGCAAATGCAATCCAACATAGAGTAATCGATGCAAACATTTGGTTACTCATACGCAAACCAGGAAATATGCCACACACATATGCTGTCCAGAAAATCAGACAGCACTAACACCTTATGTTTGCATGACTTGCAGGGTTTTACACAAAGTTGATTTCTTCACTCTAGTGGCATATTTTCTAGAATGATGGGTAAGAAACTTGCAGAATATAAAAAGAACATCAATTTGGTTAAAAAAAACAGTGGTTAGACCAACATCTTGATGACTTGATGAAAAGCAAAAAGTCAGTTATTCAGATATTGCTTATAGTTTTATACCAGACATATGCACATAATATAGAATAGACATCTTCTTAACTATAACATGAAACCAATCAGGGCTAGCTCCCTGAGAATCTTGTGAAGTTGAGTGATAGCACCATGCACCGCGCTTGTATATGCATGTATGCACGACGTATATATCTATCTATATGCTCCTGCCAGTGGAGAAAGCAACACTCACCTCACCTAACACCCACCTTGCATTTTTAGCAGTTATCTCCCTTGCTACAATATCTTCCAACTGTCGATTAAGCGTATTTTTTCGCAAATTTTGTACCTTTGTATGGCCTTATTTTGTATTCCTCCTTCTTTCTGGGCTTTTTAGTAGAAATTCCAGAAGAGCTTTAAGTCCTGTTCTCCCATTTAGCAGTTCGGCGAATTAAGCTAGTCAAACTGGTGTCTTAATTAAATTTGGGGGTGTTGTGCAAAATTCGTATCTTTCTTGTCAGCAAACATGCATATGCTTTTTTATGTAGATGTCTGCCATGCCGGAGACTAGCGTTGATTCGTGGTCCCATTTGCCGTGTTCAATTTCTGCCATTCAACATTGTGGACTTCTTTTTTTCAGAATGATCTGTTCAAAATTTTCTTAAGATCTGAAGGATCAATTCTTTACAAAGTTTTAATATTCACATGGAGCACGAATTAGTGCTACTAGCTAGCTCGATTCTCTCAATCAACTGACATGACCTTTTTTTCATTTGTATAAGAGCTCTATGTGTGTTGTATACAATATTTTCTCTGAACAAATTAAGAGAAAAATGTCAATGACTACACTACTACAAAAAATCATTACAGACGGTTCAGAACTGTCATCATAGACGGTTTTCTGAACCGTCTGAATTTATGGGTCAATGATAATCGGAGGTTATCACAGACGATTTGTGAGCCATCTGTGATAAATACAACACAGACGGTTTATAACTAGAACCGTCTGTGATACTCTAATATCACAGACGACTCGAAGTAAAAACTGTCTGTGATACTCTAATATCACAGACGGCTCGAAGTAAAAACTGTCTATGATACTTTAACTTCACAGATGGTTGTAATATAGAACCGTCTGTGATAATCCTTCATAGACGGTTTATACCACAAAATCGTCTGTGATAGTTCATCTTATACCTAAATTTTTTTTCTGTTTTTGGCTAGCCTCAAGAAATGTTAGCTACACCCTTTGAAAACAAGCAAATACAGCAGCAAACACAACAACACATTCCATTAGAATCCACCATTACAACATCACAAGATAATGAGCAGATTACCCATCTAATACAGCAAAAACATGGCAAGAACATATCCTAATCCTATGTATGAATCCAACTCTTAAACATGGAAAGAACACATCTCCTAACCCTACGAACCCAACTCTTAAATATGGTAAGAACACATCTCCTAATCCTATGAATCCATGTCAAAAACATAGAAGGAGAGATCCTAGCAGTGCGCAAACTGGATGTTCTTGACGTCGACTTGAGCACCGTCTTGGTAGCTGGCTACTTCCGCGGTGCTTTGCAGCAAAGGAGAGGCGGCGGTAGCATCACCTTTGTGTCATGACGGTGAGACTACACAAGATACTCTTACGACACTTACGACAAAGACTGTGTTGTACAGTCGATCGTGGTGTTACAACGGAGCCGTTAGATCACAGCGGCAGTCGGCGTCGTCGAGAAACAAGTTAAGAGTGGATGAACTAGCTAGGAGCAGCTGGTAGAATTCATGCATCTTGGAGTGAAAGGGAGATAGGGAGTAATTAATAAGGGATGAGAGGTAGGAGGAACCGATGCCCGCCGTTCGATGCAAAGAGAATGGACGGGTGAGATCTGAATCCTGGGGGAGATACCACGGATCGGTGTCATGATATTATTAAAGACGGTTTGTTATACAAACCGCCTGTGATAATGCACATATCACAGACGGTTCTTATAAATAAATATCTGTAAATTATTACAGACGGTTATTAATACGAATAGTCTGTGATGTCTTTCATTATTACAGACAATTTATACTAACAATCGTCTGTGATATTTTCACAAACGATTATTAATAAGAACCGTCTGTGATGTCTTGCTTTATCACAGACGGTTCGTATAAATAACCATCTATGAAAATATCACAGACGGTTTTTAGTATGAGTCGTCTGTGATAGTTGCAGCATAGATGGTTCATAGGAACCATTTGTGATGTAGCCGTCCAGTATAGCCTCTTTTGTAGTAGTGCTAATTATTATTTTTTGTTTTAGGTTAACACTCAAACAATTTATATGTCAAACAAATCCCATATTTCTTCTAGGAAAAACAATACATATTCTACATAAATTTTGTATTTGCATAAATGCAAAGAGTTTTGTGATCTTAGATATCAATGCCACTCAGTTCCCAGTGGAAATAGTTAAGGCAATTGTTATAGAATGGAAGCCCTTAATTGACCTCTAATGATTATCTAATTTAAGTTCAAGCCCCCTATATAGCTGGTCTCACTAAGTCTGTTGCTGATTGCACTATTTCAATAACCAAGATAATATAGCTTGTCACAACCGTTATGAAGTAAATATTATATAAAGATAGTGATAATCTGGTGCGAAGCAGTCCCTCAACTTACTTATGGTTTTCTATGTGATTTTCACATTTTTCTTTAAATGATATATGAAAACACCTCAAATTGCCATATAAAGTTCCAAAATGGCAGACACTCAAAGATCCCGGAATATCAAACATACATTGATTGTTCTTCAAGCAGGCTGACACAAAGAAGTCACAACCTGACATACAAGATGAAGACTACATGTATCCCAAACATTGTGCCAGTAATGAAATCTATCACTAATCAACCACCTCGTCTGGCTGCATGCAACATGTGTCGACCAACACGCAATTCTTGTAGAAACCTTTCAGTGAATTCAGGGACGCATGTAGGGAACAGAGAGGCTGGTGAAGGAGCCGTGGCCTCCAATCACGGCCTAATCGCACAATGTTTTTTTGGAAGACCTGTAAAGTGGGGCCCAGCTACCCAAGGCCACAGCTCCAGCCAACACCATATGGCAGTTGGCAGCCCCTGATTGGCCTGCTCCTTGTCCACCTGTCCCTTAGTTGACCTCCACTACGTTTCTCCATGCTGGCAGCTTACGGGCATGTTCTTTTTTCTGAGATTTATGATTTTTTTTATTGTGGTCTGTAATTTTTGAGCTGGTTGTGAGAGAAATTATAGAGTAATCAAAACTCACGTGCAGTTTTTGCTGATATAAATAAAGTCAGTATAGTATGTACTATAATTAACTAGTAGACCTCATCTTAAAAAGATATTCTGTTTAAAAGATAGTTATTGTAGAAAAACCAAAGCTAAAAATTAACAGGGGCAAAAACACTTCAGCACCATCATTCACACCAGCACACAGGAAATACATGACCATGTTTCCAGGTGTGCAAATTCATGTCCAGGTTGGAGTGCGCCCTTCAGAAGCTGAAACTGGTTGATTGGGGCCAATGCAATCATGAGGAACACACCATTGCGCAATACTCGTAGTATTTACCGGGTAAAATTGCTGGGAGCGTTAAAGTATGAGCAGATATGCATCCACAATTGGAGCTTCATATAGCATTTGAAGAGTCCAATGGGAGGTACAGAGGGTCTTTGAGGTGTGCCATATCCTCGCACCATTGTGTTCAGTTCACAATTAGGTTTTCCATGTGGCAAGTTACGGTTTGAGTGCGATTACACTCGACGTCTTAAATTATAAAATAAAATTTATTTTTTCAAAAATAAGATAAAATAATATGAAAATAAGTATGCAGGAATTAATCTAGAGACTAGAGGTGACCAATACAAGGAACAAAAGTACATCTACCTTCCCTCCCTGGTGCCCTCCCCTGTTCCCTTTTGCTTAGCACAGAGGATAAGCTTCACTTACAGGGGCGGATCCAGTGGTGAGGTGGGGGGCTTGAGCCCCCTATCGCTATCGAACCCTTGGAGTCTCCCCTGGAGCTCCTTCCATAAATTTTTAGCTATGGATGTATGGTATAGGAGGGGCATAATGGAGTTATGTCGCTATATCTTTTTTTCAGCCCATCCTAAAATTTTTCCTGGATCCGCCACTGTTCACTTACAATGGCCGGCTACAGCCACCTTTTTAAAGGCAGGGGTGGCTCCCCTGCCTTTACAAGCCAATAAACGGAGTCGGTTGAGATGAAGAATTCAGCAAAAGGTGCAGTGCATGCAGGTGCAGGGGCAAGGTATCTTGGGAAACTTCCTGCAGGCAACAACACACACACGGCTAGCTAGCTGTACAACACAAATTCTCACTGGGTGCAAAGAAGCAGCAGCTTAGCTAGCTACCGCCTTGCAACAGCTACAGCTACAGCTACTACCGCCTTGGGAAACTTCTTGCGATCCGCCTTCGTGCTCATTCCAATCACTGCTGCTCCTCGCTATCTGTTACGTAAGTAGTCTTTGTGAGTGTGGCTGGCCATTTCGTGAGGAGAAACAAGTTTAGGTGCAGCGTTGTTCTGTTCCTTGTTGCTTTCTTTGAGAGAACAAGTTGATAGTACTAGAAATCCAAACACTTCAGTTTGTTTGAGACAATGGGGGGCACTCTTGATTACATGTCTGAGCTTCTGGGCGGCGGCAGCCGCCGGAGGTACAAGAAGAGGAAGCAGTTCTGCACGGTGGAGCTCAAGGTCGATGGATCACACGGTCGCGAGCTCAAAGTCAGAAACGCCCTCTCCAGCATGAAAGGTGCTTAAATATCTCATTGATTTTCCCCTCTTTTTTGTTCCTTTCAGGGATTCGGAGAATCATCGCTAAAAATGAAGGGAAATTTAACTTTTTGCCATCCTTATCGTTGCCACCTATCCAAATGCCATCCTTATCATTGCATTCAACAATTTGCCACTCTTAACATGTGCTTGACTAATTTTTTGCCACTTTCGAGCCCACGAAGCGCCATGTCAGCGCTCCCCGCCCCGCTGGCCCACCATGTCGGCGCCTCCCCACCCTCGCGCGGCGCCACCGCTGCGCGCCGCGCGCGCCGCCCCGCTTCGCGGCGCGCCTGGCCCGTCCCCGCGCCTCCGCGCTTCCCGCTCGCCGGCTCGCCTCCGTCCCGCGCCTCGCGGCTGGCGCCACTCCGCCTCGTCCTCGCGCCTCCCGCGCGCGCGCGCCTCGTCCGCGCGCCTCCCGCGGCCGGCGTCGCCTGCCTCCCGTCCCGCGCCTCTCGTGCGCCGCGCCGCGCCGCCGCCTCGGCGCGGCGCGGAGGCACTCGGCTCGGCGCGCGCGGAGGCGGAGGCGGCGCCGGCGCGCGGGAGGCGCGGGACGGAGGCGAGCCGCGAGCGGGAAGCGCGGGAGGCGCGGGACGGAGGCGACGGGGGCGCGCGCGCGGCGCCGGCGAAGGAGGCGCGCGCGGCGCGCGGCGCCAGCGCGGCGAAGCGGGCGGGAGCGCCGACATGGCGCCGTGGGCTCGAAAGTGGCAAAAATTAGTCAAGCACATGTTAAGAGTGGCAAATTGTTGAATGCAACGATAAGGATGGCATTTGGATAGGTGGCAACGATAAGGGTGGCAAAAAGTTAAATTCCCCAAAAATGAAGGCTAGTTAATGAGTTAATCGTCGTGATGACATAATTAACATTTTGGTTCATTCTTGATTCCTGCGCAGAGTGCATCGGTGGAGATCAACCGAAGCGCATACAATGTGACGGTGCAGGGTTCGTGGAGCCGCACAAGGTGGTGAAGCGGGTGCAGGCGACGGGGAAGAAGGCTGAGGTATGGCCCTACATCCCCTACAACCTCGTCGCGCACCCCTACGCCGCGCCGGCCTACGACAAGAAAGCGCCGCCGGGTACGTGCGCAAGGTGGACGCCGTCATGCCGGTGGCCGCCACGCGCAAGAATGCGCAGAGGAGCGGCTCGCCACCATGTTCAGCGACGACAACCCCAACGCGTGCTCCATCATGTGATGACTTAACGATCAATCAGCTTGCCTTGAATTGTTGTAACTGAAAAAGGATAATGGTTGCAAAGAAAGACGAGATAATTTGTTCTTAGTGACATGTAAGTAGCTATATATGTGTGTGTAGATTTTTTTAGATAATGGATAGAAATCCGGCCTCTATATCCACACGTGGATATACGCAGCCAAAGTTTACAGGAGCCCTTAGACTCAAATACTCAAAGCCTCAACACTGAGGTACGCAAAAAACAAAGAGCAAAAAGACTAAGAAAGCTAGAAAGACTAAAATTCTAACTTCTATGCCTTGCTCCAAACTTGCTTTGACCTTGTGCACTGGCAATCCTTCGCATCCTAGTTTACTTAGAAACTCTTGATGTCAGGCCTCAAAATTTGATCTTGTGCAGAAGCAATCCTTCGCATCCTCGTTTACTTAGAAACTATGATATCAAAACGAAGCCACTATGATATCAGGACCAGTCAACAAATTGGTATCTTGACAACGGAGCAAGTAACCACATGACAGGCACACGCGCGTTGTTTCATAAGTTGGATGAAAAGGTGGTCGGTAAGGTGAAGTTTGGAGATGACTCAACCGCTCGATAAAAGGAGAGCCACAATCCTATTGAAGTGCAAGGATGGAAGTCAAAGACCACCGCCGATGTGTATTACATACCAAGTCTTTGCAGCAATGTCATAAGTCTTGGACAATCGATCAAGATGGTTGTCGAATCGAACTCAAAGATGTTTACTCGAGAGTTTTCGACAACAGAGAGCGATCATAATGAAGGTGCAAAAGTCAAGCAAATCGGTTGTACAAGCTACCATTGAAAACTGGAAACCGATGGCATGGAGAAAGTTCTGGAGGAACCAGAGCATGAAAGACTTCATCTCCTGGTGGTCGAAAAACAGCATGAAGTCGTGAACAACAAGTCGAAAGAGTTGGAAGTCGTAACGAGAAGGTTGGCAGAAGGTTTTGGCTGTAGTCGAGAAGAAATTCGACCACAGCAAATGGAGATCGAACGTGGTCGGGAGTCACCACGACCATGGCAAAAGACGATCGAACGTGGTCAGGAAGTGCCACGACCACGGCAAAAGATGATCGAGCACGGTCGGCAAGTGTTACGACCATGGCAAACAAGAGTTGAACGTGGTCGAAACACATTACGACCGCAGCAAACCAGAGGTGCGCGAGTAGTCGATTTCGAACGACTACCTGCACGAACAGGTCCCAGGATCGGCCGGAGCGGTCGAAGCATCGGCCCGAGTAGTCGACACGGACCACATGTAGCAAACGCAGCCGAGAAAAGAAGGCGTGGCCCAGGTGGTCGACATCGACCACACACAAGCAGCGTAAGTCGTAGCAAACGACACAGAGGTGCTTACTCGCATGCGAGATGGAGGAAAGCAAGGCCACACACGCTGAAACGAAAGTTGGTGGAGGAAGCGCGAACCGAGTTGCAGGAAGAAAAAGGCGAGAGCAAAGGTCGTGAGAGCAGTGCTCCACCCGTAAAGACCTGGCCAAGGAAGAAGGTATGGAGAACGTCAAAGTGACCAAGGAAGAAGATCGACATGATGGAAGTTACTAAAAACAAGATTAGGAGAGAATGTTGGAAATAATCTTGTTTAGAAGTCGTACACAAGTTTTGGAAGTAATCGAATCCAAAACGAGTAACAAATCGTAAGTCAAGATAGAGACCAAGTCCTAGACGGTCGGAAACAAAGTAGAAGTCGTGTTAGAATCGAGTCGAAGTCGTAGTTGGAAACAAGTCAAGTCGATAGACTCGGAGTAGGAGTTGAGAACCCGTGTTGAAGTAGGACAGCGGGTATAAAAGGAGGCTTAGAGCCATGTATTCGATGTACCAAGCAATTGAGAAAATACCAAAAGAGGGAAAACCACAAAGCTTTGTGTTGTCGTGTGATTGTGCAAGACGTGGTCGGAAGGACTCACGATCACCGCAAGCGTGATCGGGAGGAGTTACGACCACGCAAAGTTTCAACAGCGTGATCGAGAGGCGCCACGATCATGGAAAAGGTACAGAATTCTTCGACCACGCTGAAGAAGGGCGAACGTGGTCGTAAAGTATTCGATCACGCTGAGAAGGCTACGACTACGGTGAACGGTGATCGCCAAGATCACCACGTGTTCGTAAGAGTTTACGATCACGGTATTTTCGAGAGCGGCCGGAGGAAGACACTACGATAAGGAGGAGTGGTCGTAATTGCTACGTTGTTTTTACGATCACGAAGAAAAGTTGATCGATAGAGTTTGAAGCGATCGAAACTGGTCGAAAGCATCCAGGACCGGTCGTACTCAATTCTATCTGGTCGTAAACGACTCTAATCGGTCGTAAAAGGTCCTGGGAGGTCGTAAGACCTTACAACATTTGGTATCAGAGCCGTGGTTAAACATGGTCGACACGGCAAAGCGTAGCGTGTCGCTGCAGCATTCGATCCTCGGCCGACAACTATCCGGTCTCGGGCGATGAAGATGAAGGTCAACATGATCGCGCAAGGCGCCCGGGTGCGGTCGAACCAAAGGAGAAGGACAAGGTCCTCGATGATCGCCTCGACAAAATGGCGATGGCAGCGATCTATCAAGCGTGCCCGACTCAATGATGCGACAAACTAGTCGGCAAGGAGACAATGAAGGAAGTCCGACTACTCGCGAACCATGCATGAAGGAGTAGATCGAGTGAAGGAAGTTCGACTTCAAACCTTAAGAAGTGAGTTTGAAGCCATGAAGATGGGGAAGAGTCGATCGTGGAAGAGTTCTCTGGTCGATTCAATGAAGTCGTAAATGAGATCAAATCTCTCGCGACGATCTAAAAGATGAAGTGGCGGTGAAGAAGTACTTACGAGCATCGCAGAGAAGTTTCTCCCGTTGTGACTACACTCATGTACTCACAGACCTCTCAAGATGAAGATTGAAGAGGTGACCGAGCGCCAAAGCACACGAGCAGCTCCGAAGAGTTACCAAGCCGACAACGAAGGGCAAGGATCTTACAATCAACAAGCCTTGCTCGTGAGAGAAGACACGAGGAACCAATACAAGCCGGACTGCATGCACTCATATGGCCAGCAAGGTCGTGGAACCGGTCGAGGTGGAAGATCTCAAGATAAGTCTCATATTCAATGCTCAATGTGAAAAATTCGGTCATGACGCTGCTGAATGCGAAGTTACATCCAAAGGCCATACCGCAAGAAGTATGGTCATTATGTCTGGATTGTCGAAGTCACATACAATGCCACAATTGCAAAAGGTATGGACACTATGCTGCAAAATGCAGGAGCAAGAAGAAAGTCAAGAAGTCAACATAGCTGAAACCTCGAATATACGTAACCAACTTTGCTACTATCCCATCGCAATGTTGAAGAACCAATAATGGTATTTTTAAATGAAGGGAAGGTGTTCCCTAGTTTGATGGAGAAGGAGAGGAGACTCAGACCACCAACAAATTGGTATCTTGACAACGGAGCAAGTAACCACATGACAGCACACGCGCGTTGTTTCATAAGTTGGATGAAAAGGTGGTCGGTAAGGTGAAGTTTGGAGATGACTCAACCGCTCGATAAAAGGGAGAGGCACAATCCTATTGAAGTGCAAGGATGAAAGTCAAAGACCACTCGCCGATGTGTATTACATACCAAGTCTTTGCAGCAATGTCATAAGTCTTGGACAATCGATCAAGATGGTTGTCGAATCGAACTCAAAGATGTTTACTCGAGAGTTTTCGACAACAGAGAGCGATCGCTAATGAAGGTGCAAAAGTCAGCAAATCGGTTGTACAAGCTACCATTGAAAACTGGAAACCGATGGCATGGAGAAAGTTCGAGGAACCAGAGCATGAAAGACTTCATCTCCGGTGGTTGAAAAACAGCATGAAGTCGTGAACAACAAGTCGAAAGAGTTGGAAGTCGAACGAGAAGGTTGGCGTAAGGTTTTGGTGTAGTCGAAGAAATTCGACCACAGCAAATGGAGATCGAACGTGGTCGGGAGTCACCATGACCATGGCAAAGACGATCGAACGTGGTCGAAGTGCCACGACCACGGCAAAGATGATCGAGCACGGTCGGCAAGTGTTACGACCATGGCAAACAAGAGTTGAACGTGGTCGAAACACATTACGACCGCAAGAAACCAGGTGCGCAAGTAGTCGATTTGACGACTACCGCACGAACAGTCCCGTGATCGCCGGAGCGGTCAAGCATCGGCCGAGTAGTCGACACGACCACATGTAGCAAACGCAGCGAGAAAAGAAGGCGTGGCCGGTGGTCGACATCGACCACACACACAGCAGCGAAGTCGTAGCAAACGACACGGGAGGTGCTTACTCGCATGCATGGAGGAAAGCAAGGCCACACACCGCTGAAACGAGTTCTTTGGTGGAGGAAGCGCGAACCGAGTTGCAGGAAGAAAAGGCGAGCAAAGGTCGTGAGAGAGCAGTGCTCCGGCCCGTAAAGACCGGTCAAGGAAGAAGCGTAAGGGAGAACGTCAAAGTGACCAAGGAAGAAGATCGACATGATGGAAGTTACTAAAAACAAGATTAGGAGAGAATGTTGGAAATAATCTTGTTTAGAAGTCGTACACAAGTTTTGGAAGTAATCAATCCAAAACGAGTAACAAATCGAAGTCAAGATAGAGACCAAGTCCTAGACAGTCGGAAACAAAGTAGAAGTCGTGTTAGAATCGGAGTCAAGTCGTGAGTTGGAAACAAGTCAAGTCGATTAGACTCGGAGTAGGAGTTGAGAACCCGTGTTGAAGTAGGACAAGGGTATAAAAGGAGGCTTAGAGCCATGTATTCGATGTACCAAGCAATTGAGAAAATACCAAAAGAGGGAAAACCACAAAGCTTTGTGTTGTCGTGGTGATTGTGCAAGACGTGGTCGGAAGGACTCACGATCACCGCAAGCGTGATCGGAGGAGTTTCACCACGCAAAGTTTCCAACAGCGTGATCGAGAGGCGCCACGATCATGGAAAAGGTACGTAATTCTTCGACCACGTTGAAGAAGGGCGTAACGTGGTCGTAAAGTATTCGATCACGCTGAGAAGGCTACGACTACGGTGAACGGTGATCGCCAAGATCACCGCGTGTTCGTAAGAGTTTACGATCACGGTATTTTCGAGAGCGGTGGAGGAAGACATCGCCGATAAGGAGGAGTGGTCGAATTGCTACGGTGTTTTTACGACTACGAAGAAAAGTTGATCGATAGAGTTTGAAGCGATCGAAACTGGTGAAAGCATCCGTGACCGGTCGACTCAATTTATCTGGTCGAAACGACTCTAATCGGTCGTAAAGGTCCCGGGAGGTCGTAAGACCTACAACATTTGGTATCGAGCCGTGGTTAAACATGGTCGACACGGCAAAGCAGAGCGTGTCGCTGCAGCATTCGATCCTCGCCCGACAACTATCCGGTCCGGGCGATGAAGATGAAGGTCAACATGATCGCGCAAGGCGCCCGGGTGCGGTCGAACCAAAGGAGAAGGACAAGGTCCTCGATGATCGCCTCGACAAAATGGCGATGGCAGCGATCTATCAAGTCGTGCTCGACTCAATGATGCGACAAACTAGTCGGCAAGGAGACAATGGGAAGTCGGACTACTCGCGAACCATGCATGAAGGAGTAGATGGAGTGAAGGAAGTTCGACTTCAAACCTTAAGAAGTGAGTTTGAAGCCATGAAGATGGGGAAGAGTCGCACCGTGGAAGAGTTCTCAGTCGATTCAATGAAGTCGTAAATGAGATCAAATCTCTCAATGACGATCTAAAAGATGAAGTGGCGGTGAAGAAGTACTTACGAGCATCGCAGAGAAGTTTCTCCAGTTGTGACTACACTCATGTACTCACAGGACCTCTCAAGATGAAGATTGAAGAGGTGACCGAGCGCCAAAGCACACGAGCAGCTCCCAAGAGTTACCAAGCCGACAACGAAGGGCAAGGATCTTACAATCAACAAGCCTTGCTCGTGAGAGAAGACACGAGGAACCAATACAAGCCGGACCGCATGCACTCATATGGCCAGCAAGGTCGTGGAACTGGTCGAGGTGGAAGATCTCAAGATAAGTCTCATATTCAATGCTCAATGTGAAAATTCGGTCATGACGCTGCTGAATGCGAAGCCACATCCAGCGCCATACCGCAAGAAGTATGGTCATTATGTCATGGATTGTCGAAGTCACATACAATGCCACAATTGCAAAAGGTATGGACACTATGCTGCAAAATGCAGGAGCAAGAAGAAAGTCAAGAAGTCAACATAGTGAAACCTCGAATATACAGAACCAACTTTGCTACTATCCCACCGCAATGTTGAAGAACCAATAATGGTATTTTTAAATGAAGGGAAGGTGTTCCTAGTTTGATGGAGAAGGGAGAGGAGACTCGGGACCTACCAACAAATTGGTATCTTGACAACGGAGCAAGTAACCACATGACAGCACACGCGCGTTGTTTCATAAGTTGGATGAAAAGGTGGTCGGTAAGGTGAAGTTTGGAGATGACTCAACCGTTCAGATAAAAGGGAGAGGCACAATCCTATTGAAGTGCAAGGATGGAAGTCAAAGACCACTGTCAGATGTGTATTACATACCAAGTCTTTGCAGCAATGTCATAAGTCTTGGACAACTGACTGAAGATGGTTGTCGAATCGAACTCAAAGATGTTTACCTGAGAGTTTTCGACAACAGAGAGCGACTGCTAATGAAGGTGCAAAAGTCAGCAAATCGGTTGTACAAGCTACCATTGAAAATCTGGAAACCAGATGGCATGGAGAAAGTTCTGGAGGAACCAGAGCATGAAAGACTTCATCTCCTGGTGGTCGAAAAACAGCATGAAGTCGTGAACAACAAGTCGAAAGAGTTGGAAGTCGTAACGAGAAGGTTGGCAGAAGGTTTTGGCTGTAGTCGAGAAGAAATTCGACCACAGCAAATGGAGATCGAACGTGGTCGGGAGTCACCACGACCATGGCAAAAGACGATCGAACGTGGTCGAAGTGCCACGACC
The DNA here is from genome assembly GCA_036346575.1 of Dendrocalamus sinicus. NCBI lineage: Eukaryota > Viridiplantae > Streptophyta > Magnoliopsida > Poales > Poaceae > Dendrocalamus > Dendrocalamus sinicus. Next base: position 11,070,570 of record CM070666.1, on the reverse strand, counting down.
ACGCAAAGATGATCGAGCACGGTCGGCAAGTGTTACGACCATGGCAAACAAGAGTTGAACGTGGTCGAAACACATTACGACCGCAGCAAACCAGAGGTGCGCGAGTAGTCGATTTCGAACGACTACCTGCACGAACAGTCCCGTGATCGGCCGAGCGGTCAAGCATCGGCCGAGTAGTCGACACGGACCACATGTAGCAAACGAGCCGAGAAAAGAAGGCGTGGCCGGTGGTCGACATCGACCACACACGCAAAGCGAAGTCGTAGCAAACGACACAGGAGGTGCTTACTCGCATGCAGATGGAGGAAAGCAAGGCCACACACCAGTGAAACGAGTTGCTGGTGGAGGAAGCGCGAACCAGAGTTGCAGGAAGAAAAAGGCGAGAGCAAAGGCTGTGAGAGCAGGTGCTCCAGCCCAGAAAGACCGGTCAAGGAAGAAGCGTAAGGTGAGAACGCCAAAGTGACCAAGGAAGAAGATCGACATGATGGAAGTTACTAAAACAAGATTAGGAGAGAATGTTGGAAATAATCTTGTTTAGAAGTCGACACAAGTTTTGGAAGTAATCGAATCCAAAACGAGTAACAAATCGAAGTCGAAGATAGAGACCAAGTCCTAGACGGTCGGAAACAAAGTAGAAGTCGTGTTAGAATCGAGTCGAAGTCGAGTTGGAAACAAGTCAAGTCGATAGACTCGGAGTAGGAGTTGAGAACCCGTGTTGAAGTAGGACAGCCGGGTATAAAAGGAGGCTTAGAGCCATGTATTCGATGTACCAAGCAATTGAGAAAATACCAAAAAGAGGGAAAAACCACAAAGCTTTGTGTTGTCGTGTGATTGTGCAAGACGTGGTCGGAAGGACTCACGATCACCGCAAGCGTGATCGGAGGAGTTACGACCACGCAAAGTTTCAACAGCGTGATCGAGAGGCGCCACGATCATGGAAAAGGTACGAATTCTTCGACCACGCTGAAGAAGGGCGTAACGTGGTCGTAAAGTATTCGATCACGTTGAGAAGGCTACGACTACGGTGAACGGTGATCGCCAGCATCACTACGTGTTCGTAAGAGTTTACGATCACGGTATTTTCGAGAGCGGCTGGAGGAAGACAGCGCTCGATAAGGAGGAGTGGTCGTAATTGCTACAGTGTTTTTACGACTACGAAGAAAAGTTGATCGATAGAGTTTGAAGCGATCGAAACTGGTCGAAAGCATCCAGGACCGGTCGTACTCAATTCTATCTGGTCGTAAACGACTCTAATCGGTCGTAAAAGGTCCTGGGAGGTCGTAAGACCTTACAACATACGCCGCGCCGGCCTACGACAAGAAGGCGCCGCCGGGGTACGTGCGCAAGGTGGACGCCGTCATGCCGGTGGCCAGCTACGGCGGCGCAGCGTCGCAGGAGGAGCGGCTCGCCACCATGTTCAGCGACGACAACCCCAACGCGTGCTCCATCATGTGATGACTTAACGATCAATCAGCTTGCCTTGAATTGTTGTAACTGAAAAAGGATGTCAGTTGTGCAGCAAAGACGAGATAATTTGTTCTTAGTTACATGTAAGTAGCTATATATGTGTGTGTAGATGTGAAAGAGAAATGAGAAAGAGTTTGGGAGAAGGAATTTTTCGAGGGTTTCATCTCTTGCATGTGCAGTGGAATAGTCTACCTTTAGGAAGTAATAGAAGCATAGATTACATATATATAGTTTGTATGCTAGCTGCTGTGAGATGTTATATATAACTAGCTGAATGACTGTGCGTTGCTACGGATTTTTAAAATTTATTATACTACATGTTTTAAAACTAACGAGTGGTAAAATTTTTAGAATATACATACAAACATGTTCTAAAAGTTTTTAAATCCATCAAGTAAGTCAAAACACATCGACCAGTGCTCATAGTCGTAAATTATAAGCCGTCGATCACACCCCGTGGTCGTAAGTTAGAAGCCGTTAACCATCGCGCATGATCGTAGGTCGGGAGCGGTCGACCATCGCTGGTTGTCGTACATTGGCAGGCCTCTGGTGCGCTTGTGCCCTGTCGCCCGATTGCCGACACCAGCCTGCTCGGCCCCGACTTCGACCACGACCCTTTGACTTCAATTACAGCCCTTCGACTTCGACCGCGGACCGACTTCATCCACGGCCCTTCGACTTCGATCACTGCCCTTTCGACCACGGTTTGGACTTCAACCATGACCCTTCGACTTCAACCACGGCCTGACTTCAACCACAGGACCGTGGACCGATTTCGTCCACAACGCTTCGACTTCGACCACTACCCCTTCAACCACAGCTTGGACTTCGACTACGGTCCTTCAACTTCAGCCACGGTTTCGACTTCGACCACGGATCTTTGACTTCGGTCACGGCCCTCTTCAACCATGGTTTCGACTTCAACCACGACCACTCGACATCAGCCATGGCCCCATTCGACCACAACACCGACTTTGACGACCAGCTTGGGAGACCAAAATCATCAGACAGCGCGACAGGCTCCGAGCGAAGAGTAGGAGGAGGTAGAGAGGCTCACTGGGTGAGCGACCGCTGGGCGGCGACAGCGGGGGAGAGCCCCGTGGGCAGGCGTAGTAAGAGGAAGCCACCATCATCACCAAGTGCCCTTCTCTTTGATCCATCGGCCACTGTCGCGGAGCGTCGTGCCACTGGTTGGAGGGACAATGGGAGATAGAATTGGTGGTGGTGCCCTGGGGAAAGTTGGGGGGACTGCGACCAGATGCTACCGCATGGGAAAGGAATTGGTGGCGGCGTCGAGGAGAAGGAGGAGGAGGTGCGGCACGAGGGTTCAAGGGAGAAGGAGGCGGCAGTTGCGGGAGGCGGAGGTGGGGAGGCGGTGGCGGCCAGATGGGGAAAGAAGGCAGCGATGGGTAGATGGGGAGAGGAGGCGGCGGCGAGGGGATGCGACGTTGCTGGGGAAATTGGGGGACTGCGACCAGACGCTGTCGTACGGGGAAGGAATTAGTGGCGGCGCTGAGGAGGAGGAGGCGTGGCACGAGGGTTCGGGGGAGAGAATGAGGCGGCGGTTGTGGGAGATGGAGTGGTTGCGGGAGGAAGAGGATGCAGGGGGAAGAGAAGAGGAAGAGCGTGGCCCACGCGTCAGCCCGACCTTTTCTATGAGGAGCGGAAGAACTACCTATATGCGGATCTGAACGGCTGATCTTTGATCGGACGGCTGAGAAGAGAGAAGAGAGAATGGACAAACGACCACCAACTCATATTTTTTTATAACAGTAAAGATATGTGATATGTTTGTTCTTGACGGTGCACCTGGATTACTTCTGTTTGGGACATTTATACATGCTTTCTTACACACTGAATAATCTATGGGCACCACATCTTTAATAGTGCCATCTCAATTATCTCTTAGTTATATTAAATAAATAAAATCCTATGTGAGGAAGAGAAAGGGTAAAGAGAGATAATATGATGTCTCACATGTAAAAGATAACTTAAGCTTGCAAGCCAACGCAAATAGTAAGAGACAGAAAATTATAGTGAAAATAGTGTAAAATAGTTAAATGAATAATTTACTGTTGAAAATATTATCTCTAGTGCTGTCTTTAGATAAGATGAAAATTTTATATGCAATATTAAAAATAAACTATTATACATGTCGTTCATACTCACTCGAAGAGGGCAAAGATAACAACTGTTATACAGGACGTGGTGACAGTAATGTGAGACAATAGGTGAATTATCTAGTATTGGTTGGCCTCGCCACAGATAACAAGCCACAAGCTAGACTATTATTTTGTTTTCTTCCAGAGTAAAAAAAGGGATCCATAGTATAAAATACCAATATTAGCACTAAGAAATGGCACATCACACGATATATTACAAACGGTATTTTGAACCATCTGAATTTATGTGTCTGTGATAACAGACGGTTTATGAGCCATCTATGATAAGCCACAATACAAACTATTTGTATTAAGAACTGTCTGTGAAGGAGACTATCACAGACGATTCGAACCAAAAACTGTTTGTGATACTCGAACATTACAGACGGTTCTAGCTACCAATCGTCTATGATGTGCGAGTATCACAGACGGTTGGTATATAGAACCTTCTGTGATACTTTTTTATATAATGTGCAAGTATCACAGACGGTTTTTGGTTCGAGCCGTCTGTGATAATCCTTCACAGACAGTTTATACCACAAAACTGTATGTAATAGTTCATTCTATACCTTTTTCTATTTTTTGGCTAACCTCAGAAAACGTTAGTTATGCATTTTGAAAATAAGTAAATACAGCAACAAACACAGCAGCACATTTTATTTCTATTAAGATTAGAATTCACTTTTACAGTATCACAAGATAACGAGCAAGTCACCCATCTAACACAGCAAGAACATGGCAGGAATACATCTCCTAATGCTACGAACCCAACTCTTAAATATGGCAAGAACATAGAAGAAGTAGATATTCTAGCATATAGTAGAAGCTCAATTGCGCCAATGAGGCCTAGGTCCTCTCGCCCCTGATGTAGCGTGTGAGCTGGATGTCCTTGACGCCCGCTGTCGAAGGCACCGACTTGAACGTCATCTTGGTAGCCAACTGTTTTCGCGGCGCCACTCTTGCCGTCAGAGACTTATGTGCCGTCTACTTCGTAAGGGCCATTGGGGTTGAGGAGGAGGATGGTGAGGAAGTTAGAGAGATTTTGAGCACAGTAGGTAGAGGATGACTTTGGGTGAGTATTTATAGGGGAGGGAGAGGCGGGAGTGAGAAAATTTTTGGCGGAATGGGCACAGGGATGGAGAGGTGGGGCTACAATCCGTGGGGTGGGGTGGTGGGTTTCTACTGGCTGGGATTAGGTTGGGGAGGATCGACAGGCCCATTGGTCAGGGACAATTTGACTATATAGATTTGTGCAATTTAAACATCTAGTCTCAAAAGGTAAAATAGTGAAGTTTTATATGGCTTATAATACTCAATTGAAAGGTTTTGATAAGATCTACAATTTTGCAGCTGAGGCGAACCCCAAATTACAAAGGGAGGACCGCAGGAATTGGCAAAAATAGAAACCAAAAACTTGCGACACAAATTCGGGGCTAAAGATGGCCTATTTTGGGGGTTTAGAGTGTGACTAGCGCAAGTGTATTAATTGTTTTGGATCAGGCTTGTCGTTAGCTTTCCAACGAGTATAAGAATGTCAAAAACAAACACTGTATGCTAAAGTTATGCCCATTTTATTGAAGGTGTCTCGGAACAAAATCCTACTCGGACTAGAATTCGTCTCGGGTTCAAATTAAAACTACTATATCTTTCAATCCTGTGGGCCAAATTTGCTGAAGTTTTTTGTAAAAGTTTATGGCTATATGTAGAATGACTCCACCAATTTTCACTAGATTCAGTATAAATTTGATACGGTTCTAAATGTTTTAGAAGATAGACACTTTTGGGAAGTTCTACACGGCAAAATTGGAAAAACAGCCACACTGAATTTAGATTTTAGGAGATCCAACAACTCAAACAAGGTAAGAGGATAAGGATTTTAAAATGATTTTTAATTGTAGACATCACAAATGGTTTTTAATCCGAACCGTCTATGATAATTATGTATCACAGACTATAGCTGAGGGTGGCTTATTTAGCATAATTAAATTAAAACAATTAAAAATAGAAAACGTGTTAGTCCATCTTGTATAATGCAAACAAATACGAGAAAAAAGAAACAGCAAAAAGCTCAAAAAAGCCAAAAAGGAAAAAAACACGAAATTTATAAATAGTAAAAAATAAGTCAAAAGCCAGAAGCTCAAGTCAAAATGAACGGGGCGCAATTTGTGCCACTAATCTTTTAACAGAGTATATGGCCCAGTTAAATAGAGATATTCTCACGAAGAGTTTAAGCAAAGTAAAGTTCGAGAAATTTTAAGAAGCTCATGATATGTTTCTGCAAGTCAACTTCGGAAAGAAGTTTACATTGATGGAGAATATTAAATGATGGCAACGCAAGTTTCTAGAAATATCTATATGTTGCAAGAACTAGATATTTCATAGGGAAGACACTAGAATAGCATAAGTAGATGGTATAAAAAGAGAGGGTAGGAGAGTAAGAGAGGATTGAGTGCTGAGATAGCCACATAAAGAATGTGTCTATACTCTTTGGTTATAGTATTTATATTTTAATAAAGTAGTATTTTGTAATTATAAGTCTTTCTGTTCGGCTGTACTATTTCTCTGTACTTAATAAATTATTATTAAGTTGTGATTTGGAAGAAGGCAACTTGGTTACCCAAATCACAACGGTCTTAGCTTTCTTTAGTGAAGCTTTCTTTAGTGAGTGGCTTGGTCATCTAAAATCTGGATGGTCGGCCCTGCTACCTAAAAGACCAATAGTCGTCACTAATGTCTATGTTAATTAACGGTGCACTATGTAAGTAGAAATTAAAAGGCTAACTAATTTTACTAAAGGAAGAAGTCCACTTTACCCCCACAACTTATGCCCCTAATCTGATTTGCACCCTTAAGTACAAAAATGTTCACTTTCCGGCGCACCCTCCCCCAACTAGCAAAACCGGTGCAAATCGCCCCTTCACCCAAAACTACCCCGGTTTTGACAGAGTTGGTATCTACATGTTCAAGTTTTGATGGTATGTCATCCACGTAAAAGTAATTGAAATTACACAAAAGTAATTTTTAGCATCACAATAAACGAATTAAATTCTACCTTTAGTATTTCCTCCAACTGATTCACATATGTATATGCTTACTTTGCATACTTGAGATCAAATGAACGATAGTCTCGAGATACCACTGTCCCAACAATGAAACCATCAAAACCAAATATTGCAGCCCCAATAACACTCTCAATCTTAATTGGACAACAGAATGCAAACACATCCTTAGTGCCTCTCACACACTACCAGTTGGCCCAGTCCTTACCAAAGGCTCAACACGCCGGGTATTAAAAAAGAAGTTAGTAAACAATAAAGAACAAATCTAACTAATAATAGTAATAAAAAACTTACATCACCACACTGGCCAAAATATGTAGTCCTTCACCCTTCAGGCCAGCCAGTGCCAAGACATTAGTCCTCTGAACCTTATCCATATTAGTGGCTTTCCTTTTCACACATACAACTGAATGGTCTGACGATGTCCTCTTAATGAGCATATTCACTCTGATGCTTGAACCATCACTAAAGTGCACATAAATGATACCCTTGGCCTTTAGAAAAGAATGATGCAATGCTACGAAACTATGATCCTCACAACATAAACCACAAAACCAAGTGGTCAGAAGGTATTCTACATGGATAAATTGATTAATAGATGCCAAAATGACTTTATTCAAAATAGAAATATTATGGATGGAATTTTATCCCTTGATAAAATCTTGCATGCAACCAAAGCTAAAAATCAGGAAGGATTAGTGCTCAAACTAGATTTCGAAAAAGCTTATGATAAGTTACTAGGATTTCTTGTTCTATTATTTGGAAATCGGAGGCTTGTCCTAAGTGGTGCAATTGGAAAGATTAGTGCACTCACAAATAACCTACAGGATAGAGGAGGAAGGATCAAAACTATAGTTTACATATGTATTAATATACAGTTCAACATTATTCTAATGAGATTAGAAATGAGAAAATCATACAGGTTAATGCTACGATAACAGAAGGCCTAGAAGGGGCAAGAACGAGGGTAAATTGCCTAATCCCTGGTCCTGCTTCTGGTGCTGGACTACTCTTCCCGCCGCTCCAAGTTGCAGAGCCATCAACCGGACTCCCTCTACACAGTAGTAACGCCATCGCTTCATATTGAGGATACGGCCGAAAAGGGGGGAACACATTAGGTTTAGATGGGAGTTGGCAGGAGGGCTAATGGGCTGGAGGTCCAACTCCAATAAAACTTGGGCCAACTGAGGCCACTGTAATGTAGGCCTGACTTCCACGACATGATATTGTTAGTGCAGCCAACACCACTGTAAGAGGAAAGAAGAAATGACAAAGCAGGAATAACTATCGAACCACTAGTTCCTAACAGCCAGTGTAATCAGCAAGCAATATAACGTGGCAACTCTCACGAGCACTCTGCATGTACTGCCCGGCAGCAAACCTCTCCTACAAGAGAGAACTCTTATATAAAATTGCATAAAAATCATCAACACGTCATCTTAGCAGTAACAGGTTAGAACAACCAATCTAACAATGATCACAGCAAGATCATTTCCAACGGTTCTCGTTCAATAAAGAAACAATGATCATAGTAGGATCACCCACCAGCTCACTCTAATGGCTTCTTCTTTTTTTTTTTGGCTTTTACCTTACAGCCAAAAATAAAAAATCGCGGCCTAGCCTAAAAAAAAGCATGCCCAATGTCCAGAGAGCTGAAGCAATAGTTACAACTTTAGATGTCTAGAAATTTTGAGAAGCTCGTGATATGTTTCTGCAAGTCAACTTCGGAAAGAGGTTTACATTGAGGGAGAATGTTAAATGATGGCAACGCAAGTTTCTAGAAATATCTATATGTTGCAAGAACTAGATATTTCATAGGGAAGACACTAGAATAGCATAGGTAGATGGTATAAAAAGGGAGAGTAGGAGAATAAGGGGAGTGAGTGCTAAGATAGCCACATAAAGAATATGTCTATACTCTTTTGTTATAGTATTTATATTTTAATAAAGTAATATTTTGTAATTATAAGTCTCGCTGTTCGGCCGTACTGTTTCTCTGTACTTAATGAATTATTATTAAGTTGTGATTTGGAAGAAGGCAACTTGATTACTCAAATCACAACAGTCTTAGCTTTCTTTAGTGAAGCTTTCTTTAGTGAGTGGTTTGGTCATCTAAAATCTGGATGGTTGGCCCTACCACCTAAAATACCAATGGTCATCACTAGTGTCTACGTTAATTAACAATGCACTATATAAGTAGAAATTAAAAGGCTAACTAATTTTACTAAAGGAAGAAGTCCACATTACCCCCACAACTTATGCCCTTAGTCCGATTTACACCCTCAAGTACAAAACCGTTCACTTTCCAGTGCACCCTCCCCCAACTAGCAAAACCGGTGCAAATCGTCCCTTTCCTCAAAACCACCCCGGTTTTGACTGAGTTGGTATCTACATGTTCAAGTTTTGATGGCATGTCATCCACGTAAAAGTAATTGAAATTACACAAAAGTAATTTTTTTCATCATAATGAACGAATTAAATTCTACCTTTAGTATTTCCTCCGACTGATTCACATATGTATATGCTTACTTTGCATACTTGAGATCAAATGAACGATAGTCTCGAGATACCACTATCCCAACAACGGAACCATCAATATCAAATATTGCAGCCCCAATAACACTCTCAATCTTAATTGGACAACCGAATGCAAACACATCCTCGGTGCCTCTCACACACCGCCAGTTGGCCCAGTCCTTACCAAAGGCTCAACACGTCGGGTACTAAAAAAAGAAGGAAGTTTGTAAACAACAAAAAACAAATCTAACCAATAATAGTAATAAAAAACTTACATCACCGTATTGACCAAAATATGTAGTCCTTCGCCCTTTAGGACAACCAGTGTGAAGACATCAGTCCTCTGAACCTTATCCATATTAGTGGCTTTGGTTTTCACACATACAATTGAATGGTCTGCCGATGTCCTCTTAACGAGCGTATTCACTCTGATGCTTGAACCATCACTAAAGTGCACATAAATGATACCCTTGGCCTTTAGAAAAGAATAATGCAATGCTACGAATCTATGCTCCTCGTCAACATAAACCACAAAACCAGTGGCTATAATGGTATTCTACATGGATAAATTGATTAACAGATACCAAAATGACTTTATTCAAAATAGAAATATTATGAATGGAATTTTATCCCTTGATAAAATCTTGCATGAAACAAAGCTAAAAATTAGAAAGGATTAGTGCTCAAACTAGATTTTGAAAAAGCTTATGATAAGTTACTAGGATTTCCTGTTCTATTATTTGGAAATTAGAGCCTTGTCCTAAGTGGTGCAATTGGATTAAAAAGATGGTAATTAAAGGCACTTTAAGTGTGAAAGTTAATAATAAAAGTTGGCCCTTACTCTTAATTTCAAAGCCACAGAGGAGTCATACAAGGGGAACCATTGTCCCCTTTTTATTTGACTTGGCACACATTGTCTGGCCAAGACGATTAACAAAGCTCAAGAAAATAGATTAATTTCTGGCTTGGTGCCATACTTGATTCCAAATGGGATTGCCATTCATATGAAGATGATACCATTCTTTTCATGGAAGACGATGTGGAAAGTACTATGAATATGAAATTACTTCTTTACATGTATGAATCTAAGTCAGGCTCAATAACAATTTTCAGAGAAGTGAAGTTTTAATGATAACATTAGAAAATAATGAAATTATTCAATTCTCTGATATGTTCAATTGTCAAATTGCATAATGTCCTTTGAGATACCTTGGAGTACCAGTCAGTAGTTCTAGGTTGCATGTGATTGATTTGTGTAAACTGGAACAAAAATTGATAAAAATGGCTTGATGGTTGACCAAGTGGCTCCCTGTCCATGGTTGGCAGAAATATCCTAATCAACTCCAGTTTGAACAGTATACCGATCTGCCATATATCAATGTATCATATGCCTAAAATTGTGTTGCCCAAAATGGATAAAACTAGGAGAGATTTCTTTTGGCAAGGAGGTTGTAAGTCTGAATGACCTAAACGCGAGATTATATCCGTTGAGAAAAAAATTACGCGCGCCATCATGAAGAACCAAATATATTCGTGTGCGCAAATAACCCGAGGGGTTGAGGAGGAAGGATCAAAACTATAGTTTACATATGTACTAATATGCAGTTCTACATTATCCTAATGACTACGATACTTGAACAGAAGGCCTAGAAGGGGGCAGGAATGAGGGTAAATTGCCTAATCCCTGGTACTACTTCTGGCACTGGGCTAGACTCCCTTGGCTCAGCAGTAACGCCGCCGCTTCAGATTGAGGATACGGCCAAAAAGGGGGGAACGCATTAGGTTTAGAAGGGAGTTGACAAGAGGGCTAATGGACCGGAGGTCCGACTCCAATAATACCTGGGCCAACTAAGGCCACTGTAATGTAGGCCTGACTTCCGCGACATGATATTGCTAGTGCAGCTGACGCCGTTGTAAGAGGAAAGAAGAAACGACAAAGCAGGAATAACTAAATCGAACCACTAGTTCCTAACAGCCAGTGTAAGCATCAAGCAATATAACGTGGCAACTCTCACGAGCACTTTGCATGTACTGCCCGGCAGCAAACCTCTCCAACATGAGAGAACTGTAACATAAAATTGCATAAAAATCATCAACACGTCATCTTAGCAACGACAGGTTAGAACAACCAATCTAACAATGATCACAGCAAGATCATTTCCTACAGTTCTCGTTCAATAACAAAACAATGATGATGATAGTAAGATCACTCACCAGCTCACTCTAATGGCTCCTTTTTTGGCTTTTATCTTACAGCCAAAAATCAAAAATTGTAGCCTAACCTAAAAAAAAGCATGTCCAATGTACGGAGAGCTAAAGCAATAGTTGCAACTTTAGATGTCAAGACAGTGCCACAATCATGAGTCTCATGACTCACAAAAGAGCCATGGTCTGTGAGAAACCATAAGATACAAATAAAATCAGAAATCCGTCACATAGCCACCGAATCTTTCTCGCCAATCTCTGGGCCTACAGCCGAGTTATGCGGAGTCGTCAAGGCTTTGCCTCGTCACGCTCCTTGGCAGGTGCCTAAGTCTAAATGCCCATCTCAGCTTTTGAGGTCATTGACGCTCTGCTACACCTCGTCGATCTTGGTACCCATTTCATCCAGTGCAACGTGGTCAAACAAAACAGAGGATTGTAGCCCATAGGTATGTGGAACTCATGCATCGATCAACTGAGCGTAAATTTGATGGCTTCAAAACATAGATACATTTTGTCTATTTGTCTATAAAAGAAAATTTGCATGGTACATTGAGTTCTTGTCGATGCCAACAGTAATTCAAATTTTGAATGAGTTCGATTGTGATAATTGTGTAAGTAACCTTGCAGTTATTAGCAAATATCTTGGTACACTATAAGTATCAACACTATGCTACACGTAGGAACGGAGTACAAATGTAGTATCGCTGTACCTAATTTGGATTCTTTTTTTGTACAAACAGAGTACAGCTGAACAGCATGGATCATCACAGAAAGAAGCACCATAAAGTAAGCATAATAAAATAATACTAGAAGTGGCATTTGACTCCAATTCTATTGGCAATTTTCAACTATCTGGCTTCAACTATGGAATCAGACAAAAGCTGCAATGTTAAAATTTCCCTTGTAACAACGACTGCATGTGTCAAATGTTGCTTTCTTCTGTAATTACATTGTAGACCAGTAAACCCTTAACCTCAGAAATGTAGCTTAGCCAAAAAAAAAAGGCCACTGAATTTTTCTTATTTTTATATTGAGCATAAAGAAGCCCAACAAAATTCATAATCAAGGGATACAAAACTAGAGTACAAAAGAGAAGAGTAAGGAAAAGACTCCCACTTCTAGTTAGCAATCGAGCACTGTAACAGTACAGACAGGAAACAGCAAGCCTGGATGATAGCAAAGCAAAAAAAAAACATTGGTTTTCTCAAAATTCAACGTTATGATTCTATGCTTATCGGTGCCGCTGTGTAAGGGTGGAGCAGGGGTTCAGGGTTTTCTCGGTCTGCGTGAGAAGACATTCTTCTTAAGCATGATGCCCGGGGGGTTTCTTCCCCCGCAGGTCGAGTTTTTTTTTATTCTATGCTTATCGGTTAACTAATGGTGTGTGCTATATGTATGTATACTTTGCTCGTTTCTGTTTAATATAAAATAGTTGAAGGACGCTACAATTAAGTTTCCGTGCACAAACCCAAAAGAGATGCTTAACATTGTAGAATAATTTTCTAAATATATCTGCATCTGAAATGCATAAAATAATGCATCATAAAGCATGGCATCAGATATTAGAATGCAACAATTAATATCCCTAAAGTTAATTATGCATTGACGGAGCATTCTTGGTCTAATGTGGCAATGCTAGGGGTGCATTATCAGATTTTTTTTTCTTTCTTTCAAGGATAAGAATATAATAAAAATAATGGCATTGCAGCAGATAAAGATATTCTTTGATACGATGTTCTGAGACATAGACTCGAACCATGTTTGCTGAAATTCATCATTATTTTAGTGAGTGCGAAATATTTGAAAATTCTTCAGCATAGATGTTAACAAAAAAAATATCCAAAGGCACTCACCGTCCGGCTGAGGAGGTTTTGCACCTGACACAGGAAGTTTACCATCAGTAAAAATTGCTGTTTTTTCTATTATATAAAGGGATACACCTCTGCTTCGTCAAAGTAAAATACAAGTTTTCAGCAGCAGAAAAACACTATAATTAACTTGACTGTTCACTTCACCATCTATTAAGTCAATGTTAATGTTTTTATCATAATACAGGTTCAAACAGCAACTGAGTCATACTAACAATGGTCGAACTTGAGCATTGATACTCTTATTCACCCCTCTAGTCGGCCTCCTCGATCTAACAATGGTCAAACTTGAGCATTGATACTCTTTACCGACCTGATACACGACTAGTTTAGAGTCTCCTCTCACGAATAGTCGATGAATCCCAAGCACTTTAGCGGCTCGTATGCCAACCAACAAACTTTCATACTCAGCTACGTTATTAGTGGCTAGAAAGAGTAATTAGATGACATACTTTAAAGTCTCTCCCACGGGCGATTCTAGGATCACCCCAGCCCCGAGCCACTTAGTGTAAGTGACCTGTCGAAGTACATCGTCTACTGGTCACAGGAAGCATACTATTGGGATCCTAAATAGGTTTAGGATTTTTCCATTCGGCCACAAAATCTGCCAAGATATAAGATTTAATGGACGTTTGGAACACGAAATGGAGGTCAAACTCTCCAAGTTCTACTGACTATTTTGCCATGCACCCCACTGTTTTCCTATTCTGAAGGACCTCTCCTAAGGGAAATACAGACAACACAATCATTTTGTGCACCTGAAAATAATGCCTTAGCTTCCTCGAAGACATGAGGAGGGCATATAAGGGTTTTTGGACCTGAGGGTAGCGCTCCTTAGGCCCATGTAAGACTTCGCTTACATAATATATTAGTCATTGAACGCCTTCGTGTTCTGCAATGAGTATAGTACTTACTGCTTGTGGCGTGGTGGAAAGATATACTAAGGGTGTCTCACCTGGCTCCAAAGAAACCATAATATGAGCACTCGCAAGATATTTCTTGACATCCTCAAAAGCATCATTAGCCTCTTTTGACCACTCAAAATCTTCGTGTTTCCAAAGAAGTTTCAAAAAAGGAAGTCATTTCTCTCCTAGACGTGCAATGAAATGACTTAGAGCCTCCACACAGTTGGTGAGTTTTTGAACTTCTTTCTTCATGGTCAGAGGGCGCATCTGCTCGATGGCCATGTTCTTTTCAGGATTTGCCTTGATACATCTTGCCAAAATAAGGAATCTGAGCAACTTTCCTAAAGAAACTCCGAACACACACTTCTCGGGATTGAGTTTCAAATGATGCTTTTTGAGGTTGTCGAAAGTCTCCTGTAGATCTGAAATACGATTAAGTTGTTTGATGCTTTTGACGACTACATCATCAACATAGGCTTCTAGATTTTGATCCATTTGATGTATAAAGGTCAATTGCATCAAATGTTGAAAAGTCGAACCTACATTTTTAGGCCAAATGAAATTTTGACATAGCAAAACACTCCAAATGGCATTATAAATGCGGTCTTCTCTTCATCTTCTGAAGACATACTGATCTGGTGATAACCAGAGTATGCATCTAGAAAACTTAATATTTCACAACCAGCAGTTGAGTCAACCAATTGATCAATACGAGGAAGCGAAAAATGATCTTTTGGACAAGCTTTATTTAAAATGATATAGCTATACACATGCTCCACTTATCATTAGACTTCTTAACCATTACAATGTTAGCCAACCACTCTGAGTGATTGACTTCTCTTATAAAGCCTGTCTTGAGTAACTTGTCTGATTACGATCTAATAGCTTCTCGTCGATCTAGTGCAAATCTCTATAACTTCTATTTTACGAGCATCTTATCAAGCTATATAGCTAGCCTGTGCTCGATCACCTCCCTGGGAACCTAGGTTTGCCTGGTGGAAAGTGACGATGGCATCTTCCTATGCGGGGTTGGAAGTAACCCCGATGCGAACAGTCTTCGAAGGCTCCGCTGGGTCCAAAGGAACCTCCTTGACCTCTTCATCCAGCTTCGACGTGGCTTTTGGCTTTGAGTGCTTGCTCAAAGGTGGTGCCTTAATAGCTTCTCGAGATGGTAGTTGGCCAACCATCTCGAGGGACTTGCGGTCGCACGTCAGCGCCATTTTCTTATCACAGCGAACTGTGATGACTCCCTTGGAACCTAGAAACTTAAGATATTGATATGCATAATGAGCAACTATCAGAAAATGTGCCAAAATTGGTCATCTGAGTATGGCGTTATATGCCATGTTGGAGTCAACCACATCAAAGGAGATTTTCTCTATCCTGAAGTTGCTCGAAGGTCCGAACGTAACAAGCAAAGAAACTTGGCCAATAGGCTTGGTCGAAGATCTTGGTACGATTCTATGAAGTGAATATCATACTGGTTTTATTCTGGTATAAGGGACTTGCATCTCGTACAGAGCACTAACAAATAAAATATTCAAAGAACTACCACTATTAATCAACACGTGATTCACTTGACAATTGTTGATGGTGGGCTTAACCACGATCAAAAATCGACCAGGTCGAGTTGAAGGGATCGGACAGTCACTCTTCTCGAAAGAGATAGTGACGTCTGACCACTGAGGAAGATTATTAATAAGGGATGGTTGATAGAGTTTACCTCTCGTTCGATACCCTTATACTGCCTCTTCGACTCGTACGCGGACGAACCTCCATAGATATGCTCGATACTATGCTTAGATCCTGGAAATTCATGTCCTCATCCTTGTCCGAGTGCTTTTGATCACTCGACTGCCCCACCTCATCGAGTGTGGGAAGCAATCCCTTGCCAGAAAAGTAATCCTCAAGTTTTTGTTGGAAAACTCATCAAATGCGAAGGTCATGCCCCTCCTTCTTGTGAAGTGGACACCACCTAGGCTTGTTGTCCTTCCACGTGGGTGCTTTGCCTTTGCCACGATCAGAGTATTGCTTGGAGTTTCGTGGCTACTTATCACCTACGGCCAAGACTTCCTTTGAGGTCTCGGTCCGAGGCTTCTGACCTTTGGCCTTACTCTTGGACTTCTTGGGCTTCTCCTTCCTCTTTGGAGCTTTGGTTGACCTGATCGATGGTTTTCATCCATTCAACCGCCTCAGCAGCAATTGCATAATAGTTAGCCATCTCAAAGAGTTTGGCGACGGTGGTCGGAGGATGCATGGTGATGTCCTTCATGAACCTCCTATTGCGGACACCCTGCTTCAACACCCTAATGACAGAAGCATCAGAGACCCCTAGAATTGAATTACGAACCTAGCTAAAGCACATGATGAACTATCGTAGGGTCTCGTTGTTGTTCTACTGCATTTGGTGTAGGTCATCCTCCAATGCGATTGTATGTGCCTTGGAAGTTGGCCAATAGAGATTGCAGAGGTGTTGTCACGAGTAGATCGATTTGAATGGTTGGTTGAGCAACCATGACCGAGAAGACCCTTCGAGTACTGTTGGAAGATAATTTGCCATAACGTGCTCATCTCCTCCTGACGCCTGAACTATGGTCATGTAAATTTGAAGGAACACGATGGGATTTTGAGACCCGTTGAATTTGTCCATGTTTACTAGCCGAAATTGTGGTGGCCAGCGTACCACTCGGAGTTTAAGGATGAACGCCTGATATCCGATAACAATTTCCTAACGCCTCATTTGGAGGAAAGGGTAATTAGCATCACTAGGCAATCATACTCGATGATGCCCGATAGTGAGCAGACCCAACCTATAGTTGGCCTATGTTGCTGCAGATTCCTTGCCCGAAGTGGTGATCGATCACCTCCTCGGTCACCTACCCGATCTGGAGTCATCCGAGGAACTCTCCTTCGGCTCACTGAAATTGTCCAGATGGTTGTCAAGGACTCGAACGGGGGCATGCCCATTATCGTGTTACGAGCCCTGCGCATGGTTGGATTGACCCTTACCATTTAGGGGAAGTGGCTCGTCCGTTTGACATACTGCTGCGGGGGATATGGATCCCTTCTTAGCCTTTCACGCGGTGTGGTCTCTGTGATCTCGGGATGGATCTCTAGAGACAGCCTCATCGTCGGAAGCAAGCATCATCTGCTCATAGTCATAGAAGGCATCCATGTCAATATCCATGTAGTCGGCCAAGTCGAGCCAATTCTCCTCGTTCAACTCCCCTGCCATGAGGACATCAGAAGAAAGAGAATTTGCCGACGAGGAAATTTCCAGAATCTTAGAAAAATCTCCCCACGGTGGGCGCCAACTATCGATGTTCTAATATCGATCTTACGTATGATTTGTTTAGATTCGAACAGGTCTAGAAGACTTGGTGTGTGATCGTGCAGAGTAAAGACACAAGAATTTTTTATACAGGTTCGGTCTTCTCCTTGGAAAATAATAACCCTACATCCTGTGTGGCTATTACTCAGATAAATTGATTACAACTGAGAGTAATGCGAAATACCTAGCACTATCTCCTGATCCAATGTCTTCTCTTTTTCACTCTTCCTTGACGTCAACCTTTATATAGTCCAAGAAGCGGTGGCAGTTGTCCCGTGCCGAAAGGCACCTCAACGCTTCGAGTGATAACCATATGAGGGAAGTTACTGTCAGAGAGACGTAGTGGCTCGTTCGCCATGCAATGGTTATTTTCAGAGAGAGATTGTGTGCGCTTATCATGTTCTAACCGCCTTGTCAGGCGACCCCATGATAAAGTAGGTCGTCATAAACAAGCTAATTGGGAATATGTTGGATGCAGAAAGATCTATGACCATGAGATGGTCGTAGGATATCTTATGATTATGTGGTCATAGAAAAACTTACGATCAAGGAGTAGTCGTAGTAAGATTTATGACTATGTGATCGTAAAAAGACTTACGACTAAGAAGTAGTCGTAGTAAGACTTATGACTATGTGATCGTAGAAAAACTAACGACCAAGATGTAGTCCAGTAGTCGTAATAAGACTTTATGACTGCTCTGTAAAATCACTCTCTTATCATTAAGAGATATGTTTGGAGAACATACTGACATAATAATTAGAGAATTATTATATTCTGGTCACCACCACACCTCCCTGTCTCCATCCCACCTCCCAAACCCCTCAACCCTTCCCGCTCCTCGGCTGCCACCTCTCGTTCCACCAGCAGCACCGCCGCCGACGAAGACGTCGCCATCTCCGGCGCCGGTCTCTTCTAACCTAGCAGCCGTCAGTGCCAATGGCGTCTGCCCTGGCTGCGGCATTGCCATGCAGTCCACTGACCCGTCCCTCTAAGGCTTCTTCTCCCTCCCATCCCCCAAGAACCTCGACATCACGCGCCTAGCGCCCGTCACCACTGACGACACCAGCATCTCGGCCTCCCTCAAGTCTGGGCACCTCCGGGAGGGCCAAGAAACCTCGCTGGTGGACGAAGAGGCAGCGCCGGTGGGGGCTAAGAAGGAGAGCAAGGTGGTGGTGTGCACGTGGTGCCACTCACTGCGCCACTACGGCCGCGTCAAGCGCCCCGACGCCGAAGAGTGTACTTCGCTTATATGTACTTCGCTTTATAATCTTTACATGCAGGGCAGTGTATACATATAGGATGACTAGTGCGCCTGGACGTTGAAGAGTGAACTGTAGACACTGTGGGCATCAACCACTTGTGCCACTTCACATGGGGAAGATAGAAAATGCAACCGCGATGATAAAAGACCACTTCGGCTCGCAACTGCAGTATCCTTCTTATCCGAATGGACTTTTTTATTTTTTTTTTCTTTTAATTTGTTGTTAGAAATAATCTTGATTTAGAGTTCAAAATGTAGTAGAGTCCGTCTCCATGTGTAACTCAAGTTGAAATTATGTCCAACTTAAAGTCCAAATATGTATGCTAGTAGGAGATTATTAGACTATATATTGAGAAGGCTTGTAGCCAGTTTTGCAAGAGAAGTAAGAGAAAAAAGGAGCAAGTAAGATAATAGAGAAATTCAGAAATTCTTCTGTGTTATCTCAGTTTATTTGCGATATGTGTGTTTTCTCTTGGATCAAAGTTTTAACAAGTGGTATTAGAGTCTAGGTGAGAACCGAGTCGCTGAAAAAATCGTCACGACGATTTCGTTTCACACTCGTCTCGCACGGCACTCCCGACGCACGACGCTCGGTCCGTCAAGAAAGGCAAAGAACGCAACAGGCTTAGGGTCCCTTTGGTTGGGCTTTTGGAGGTGCTTTTGCTTCCAAAAAGTCAAAAGCCCAACCAAAGGGGTGGCTTTCAAAAGCTACTTCTTGCAAAAGCTACTTTTGTACCAGTTCATTTTCCACAGCAGGTAAGGAGGTGCTTCCACTGGCTTTTGCCAAAAAATTACCCACCTGCCATCGCTTCGTTCTTTCCTTCCCCATCCGCGTGAACCCCAGGCGACAGCAGGCGCGTGAGGCGGGCGCTAGGGTTTGTGGCCGGCGGCGGCGCTTCTCCGGCCGGGCCGCTCTGCTACGCTCCGCCCCGCTCCCCCCGCTGCGTTTGGCGCTCGGCACGCCCGCCGCCCCAAGGCCGGCGACTGCTACCGAAGCCGTCCTGCAGCCCGGCGCCCACATCTCGGCGTTCCTCCACCCGGCGTCGCTTCTCCGGCCTCTCCGCTCCGCTCCGGCCACAAGCCCGACCCCAAGCCCCAAGCCCGGCGGCGGCTCTTCTCCGGCGCCCACAGCTCGGCAGTCCTCCACCCGGCGGCGCTTCTCCGACCGCTCCGCTCCGCTCCGGCCCCAAGCCCGGCGGCGGCGCTTCTCCGGCCCCAAGCCCCACGCCCGGCGGCGGCGCTTCTCCGGCCCCAAGCCCCAAGCCACAGCTGTTTCAACCAAACGGCTTTCAGCTTTTCTCACAGCTCTCAGCTCACAGCAGCTTTCTCACAGTTCACAGCCCACAGCAGCTTTTTCAGAAGCCACAGCCCAACCAAACACACCCTTAGTTGGTTTGAGAACTGGAGCCTCCCATTGGCCTGGAACGGGTGAACGAGCTTGGTATATGGGTAAGGACACAGTTTAAAGTTTCTGGGAATAGTTGGGATGCAAATTCTATGGATATAGCCATTGCCGGTCTTGGCTGGTTTGGAATCGGGCTAAAAGGACTATGGACATACGATGGTGTTGATGTTGTCTCCAGGAGATCCCTCGTCCATGAGAGGGCATCCATTTTTGAGGAAGCTGGATTCACAGTTTCAAAGATTGTCTCTCAGGCAGATAGCATGACAAATAAGCTGAAGAGCACTAAGAAAACTAACAAGAAGGAGAGCAAAACCAGCCTGCTGCGGCCGTAGATGCTTGAGTGTTCACCATTCCATTCTGTGACAGTTTTGCATAGGTGACTATGTTCTACAGTGTTGGCATTTACCTTCCATGACTTCTCCAAACGGTTGGAGTGGGCTGTTGTTGGGTTGGGTTGGGTTGTATGCCTGTACGTATCAGTTTGTTTTTCTATTTTTTAAATAAAAAATAGCTCGATACTCCTTCGATATGTATGGGTGCAGTATCGGGGAGTATCGGATACCGGTACGCTGACTCGGAGTATGGTGCTCCCTAGCCTGGCACAGAGAAATCCCCTGCAAAATGAGCAGCTACTCCAATTATATGCATACGTATCTCTGAAGCTATCTCTGCTTGCTATGGGTAGCTGGGTGCAAACAACACTAGAGCATGAGCATACAGAACCGAAACTTCTGCCCTGTTTTTTTAGCTTTCAAAAAGCTGTTTTTCAATTTTTCCCTCTTCTTTTTAGCTTCCAAAAAAGCTATTTTTAGCTTTTCTATAGTAACTATCTTTCAAATAAAATATCTTTTTAAGACGAGATCTATAAGTTAGTTGTAGTACATACTGTTGCGACTTCATTTATATCGGCTAAAACCTCACGAGTTTTTATTAGTCCATATTCTCTTTCACGAACAACCTAAAAATTATAAGAGCCATAAATCAAAATCAAGAAAATCAGGCCCTTCGCCTGTTTTGGACGTCTGGTTTCTGCTTTATCTATACTCTATATACTATTCGACTTATGCGCTATGCACTGAAGATGCTAATACATGCTCCTATATGATATAATGCATAAAGAAGAAGAAAAATAAAAAAAGAGGGTCTGAAATGCAAGATTTGTTTGGCAGGTAGAAGGTAATCTTTTCAACCCAAATCTTGAGATGCTACCTTTGACATAAAGTAGAAACTTTTGGATTAATTAAAGGGAAGCACCAATATAATCATTTCATGTTAAGGTCGGTTGTTAACGGCTACGCTTTCCCGGGATTAGCTTTTGATTTTTGAGGGGAGGCTTGTAAATAAATACTTATAGTTTGCTCGATTTGGCTACTGATGTCAATTAAGAGTCAACTCTGTTAGAACCCCATTCTGAAAGGTGGACTACTTGATGTTGCAGCAATCAAATATTCCATCCGATTCCAAATTTAGGTTGTTTTAAACATTGGCATGGTCTTTACGGTGATATTTTAACCATCAATTTCTATAAAAATATGTTATTTTAAATAAAAATAATTATACATTATGAAAGTATATTTCATGATGAATCCAGTAATACCAATTTTATGTTCTTAATCTTGGTAATTATTTATATATTGATAGTCAAATTTAAAAATGTTTGAACGACACATATTCTAAAGCGACTAACATTTGAATCAGAGGGAGTATTGTGGCAGCCCAAAAAAATTCCAAAAATGCATTTTTTTTTAATAATATCTCTCAATTTGTTTATTGCCTTTATCTGAATTTCTTGTATTTTTCATGCATCGGAAATGCTATCTTCTATCCCTGAAATCCTTGAAAAGTCATCTAATTTCCCTAAATTATTTTCCCTCTCTCTTGGGCCATTTCTAATCCAGCCCATGGATATTTTTCCTTTTCTTTGTTTCTTTCTTCCTTCTTTTCTTACCCTGGGCCACAGCCCATTTCCTTCTCTTCTTTCTTTTCCTTTGGCCGTCCCATCTGCCCCATCAGCGTTGATGCCAAAGTCTCATGCTCAGCCACCTCGCTAGCCACACGTTGTCATCGCCACACCCCCACTCCTGCGTTAGCACTGCATTAACTCCGCACGACAACTTTCGAGCCGTCACACGCCAACTCACCTGCGAGATGCGCTTGCTCGTACAAGCCGATGAAAGCATCTAGACCCCTAAAAATATTTTGGTAATTAATGACAATGAGTGAATATGGGACTAACATATTTATCAAGTGTTTGAAAGATTCAGTCGCGGAAGTTGGTTTACGATTTGGAGAAGCATGACAAGAATTGAAGAGAAGATCACAATGGCATGGAAGAAAGGTATAAGTAGTCTATGATCACCTTTTGATTTTACTGGTCTTTGGAGATTTGGTGGAAGACCGGATTTTAGGCTAAATGTCGTACTATTAAGAGAGATCATGACTAGTAGCTTAAAAGAAAATTTTTGTGATATTGGATCAACTAAGGATCATGCATGCACTTAGAATTGAAATTCCAAAGCCAACTATGCATTCACCAAAAAAAAGGGTAGTACCGAAGGTCACTTGGTAGTACTACTGCTCACTGATATGACCGGGAGGTGGTGCAGAAATACCACAAGCCGGTATGAGCGAAATTTAGTTGGCGGTATGTAATTTTCAGAAAGGTATGGTTTGGAGCATGTTTGCTACTTGGGAAAACTGTAGTTTCGGAGTACAATTAACAGTACTACCACATCACAATATGGCCACAAATAGGAAGCGAAACTACCATATCCCAGTAGGACCGAAATTTAGTTGGTGGTGTGTTATTTCCAGAAAGTTCAAATTGAGAAGCGATTTTTGCTCTGAGAAAAGCAGTAGTACCGTTTCCTACAAACATACTACCGCATTGCGGTAGTACCAGACCTTAGATGGCGGTAGTACTGCTCTGCACAGTAATGGCTAGTTCAGAAGCATTAAATACACTTGTTATAGCCGTTATACGTCAGGAGTGATAGTACTGGCCAATGAACGATAGTACTACCGTATTTGCTGAAAATTATAAATTGTGTCCTCAAACAGTCGAATTTGAGGGTGAGGGGTATAAAATACCCCTCCCACCAGCTCTAGGACAAAAGGAGGACACTTAATTGAATACCCTTAAGCTTGTAGCACACTCTTCATACCTCGTACATAAGTTTCTTGTGACATGTGACTTAAAACCTACAATGAGTTTTTCAGATTATTGGAGTCCATGTTTTCTCTTCCTTGTGGTATGATGCTAGAATTTTCAATTGTTTTTGAAAACAGTTGAGGCTTATACAAAGAATTGGTATATGTGACTTGAGTTTGACCAAAAGCAAGTTGAAATTGGTTCAAGTCCATGTTGCCATTTGTATGGTATGATTCTAAAAGGTTTGCGAATGTGTTCCATAATCTATTGAGAGTCTCATACCAACCTTGAGTGCTTAATATTCAAGCTGCAATCTTGTCATCAAAATTGCTCATGATTTATGCATTGCTTTGCTCTTGCTCTGGAAAAAGCGGTCTGACCGACTTTATATAAATAGTCAAACCAGGCTAGAGGTCTAACCGAGAATATGCAGTTAGACAGCTATGGCGGTTAGACCGGCGTAACAGTTGCAGTCTAATTGGTCCCCGGTCTGATCGACTCACAAGTGACGGTCAGACTAGCATCACGGTCCAACCGGCAAGCATATGGCAGTCTAACCAATACCCAAATGGCGGTCTGTCCAATCTCTGGTACAACAACTTTGGTAGTGGTACATTTTTCCAGAGACTTGCCTCCTTGAATAATTTAGCTAGCGGTCAGACCGGTGTTTTTGCAGTCAGACTGATCCCTGTGTGGGAGGTCTAACCGGTGGCCCGAATAACAGCTAGTTTTATAGCCGTTTGAAAGACTATGATAGTATCGGCCATTTGTTGACAATAATACCGGGCCTCGGGCTATTTGTATTTAGCTTTTTGCTCCAACGGCTATTTTTCTTGTGTGAGGTATATATACCTCCTTGTGGCCTATTGCAGGGTGAGGCTAGTTCCATTGTATCATTCATTGAGCCTAGAGTAAGTTCTCTCCTACAATTATGCATGTGTTGCACTTAGAGAGTTTTGAAAAGGCATAACCTTGTGCATGTGTTGCACTCAGTGGTGGACTTTGTGTCCTTGAGCTGTGATACTTACCTCATTTAAATGAGAGTATCTAACTTATTACTCTTCGAGATTGTTGACTCTTAGACGGCTTTGAAGGAGTGGTGGTCCGATAATCTTCTCAAAGAAGATTGTGAGAAGGTCTAGCTTGTTATGAGTGGTGTGGTGCTCGCTATCTCCGGAGTCGGGGAAGAGCAACCTTAGTGGATTGAGGTGGTTAGGCTTAATTTGTGGAGCTGGTCCAATTCATTTGGACTTATCTCAATGTGGACTAGAGGAGACCGGCAAATCTTCGAACACCACGATAAAAAAAACGTGTCATTGTGGATTGTTCTCTTGTGCTCAATTACATTCAAGCAATTCACCTGAGGATTGCTTACCTTGACTTAGAATCATATTGTTGGTGCATTGGTCGAACTTAGACAATTTAAGTCTTACTTGTGCAAAACCAAATTGTTTACACTAACGCATTACAAAATTGGCAGTAGCATAAAGGAATTTTATAAAAACCACCTATTCACCCCCTCTAGTCGGCCTCCTCGATCTTACAATCACCTTCGTCATCCCCCTTTCCTCTCCATCAACGTCACAAGGAGCGCTCAACACCGAATATCGGTGTACTTTATGTAAGAACCTGAGGATTGCTTACCTTGACTTAGAATCATATTGACTGCTATGTCGTACTTTGCTTAACCACCGCTTACACTAAATATCGGCGGAGCTTGCCACTGATGAGTTTTGCCTTTCCACTGCCATCACATTTACTCTGCCTTGTCCAACAACTATAGTCCTCACCGCCTCCCAAATCACCCAAAATGGGTTCACATTGTTAGGCAACACCTAGTGCGCAAATCTTCATCACTGTTCCGCCGCCTCTTCGATGTTGCCATTGCCTTCTCTCTCTCTCTCTCTCTCTATTTTCCTCTACTCGGTCAAAAAGACAAACAATGCTAGTCGGCACTATGCTCACGTGGTTTGACCAAGCCAGCTCACTGGCCTGACCTGAACCACTCACACTCGACCCAAGCCGTATGCACCGAACTCAAGTTCTACCGAACTCATGCGTAGCATTGTGCACACATAGTCAAATCAGACCACCTTGCGCCAATCCAAACTGGACCCAAACCAATTTCAGACCGAGTCCATCCAAGTCAGACCCGTTTAGTCCAATCCAAACTGACTCCCACCAGCTCTAGCCAATTTAGAATCGATTTATGATTGATTCACTTAGCTCCAGACCATTTCTCATTGAGGTAGTGCCGATTCTGCACAGTAAACTAACCCTAGACCCCTATAGACCACTCATTTATCACGGTTTACCCTCCATCTCCAAATCCAAGCTTTTCAAAGTTGATTCTTCATTAGTTTTCCCTTCTGATGTCTTTTTGGCTCCATTTTTCCTTTTCTTTTGATCGTGTTTTATCTGTAGCTCTGTAATAGGCTTATTTGGCTTGTTTATGTGTGTACGCTAGATTACAGAGAAGAAGCCCCCCAGGCAATTGGAACAGGAAGTAACGGCCCAGAAATGTACGAAGGAGTGAACTTCGACTACAAGTCACAAAGCAAGCCATGTTCCTTGTTCATGTTGAACTCCTATTTGTTGGGTTATATTACGTATGAGTTAATTTTTGTATTATTTATTTGTTGATGTTATTTGTTATCAGTTACTTTTGAATGATCATATTTAATTAGTTAATACATTAATTACATTATTTACTTACCATCCTTGATAATAATCTGATCGATTTTCTTTGTTAAACTTTGAGTTAGTATGTTATACTTTAGATTAACATAGTAGTGAACATAGGTAACAATAATCTTATTACATTGTGGTCTGCTGTTATGAGTTGCCATGTCAAAATTTATGACCATTATGATATGATGAATAAAAATATTAGATCACTTGCCTGGAGTGATATTGTGGAAAATGTTAGCTGAGGGAGGATATGGGTGTGTAGTTTAGAGGTGACTATATGTATATGCTACCCAATGGTTGCGTGCATAAATCTCTGCTAGAAAGGTGATTCTGTCCAAAGCATATAAAAAATTAACATGTGCCATGAGAAAAGCATGATTATCGTCCATCCACATCCACAATATCGATTACTTTGAACTTGATTTAATTACTATATTAGTTTTATTGATATAGCCACGGGTAGGTTTGGTGTTAGCGTGGACCACAGACAGACCAATGCCACAATATGACCCCTGAGAGTAGTGGAGTCACCCGTACGTAGGCCTTATAAGGGACCCACTACTCAGAGGGGCCTTCTCTTTACTGGATAGTACTAATATTGTGAATCAGTAATGAATTTTGTTATCCCATCTTTGATCAAGTCGTGAATATTGAGTGGCTAAAGCTTGGTATTCTCTATAGAGATTAAACCAAATCATTCGAATATGTTGTGCTTCCGGTTAATGGAGCTATGCCAAAATGGGTGATTCCTAAATCAAGACATAAGTAACATTATTAGTTAAAATTGTGATAACTTGGAAGTGAGATAACCTGTTGACATACAATCCCTTAACAAAAATTTCCTTTATTAACTTGTTTTGATTTAAGTCAAAATATAAGTAAGTCAAACTTTATTTCATCTGTAATATAAATAAGTTTGGTTTGTAAGGCTTAAAACTCTGTAATTGACTGTTATATCGTATTTTATGTAAGAACTTTGTTATGGTATTGTAATCATACATAGAGTGTTCATCAATGTGTGCACAATTGAAATCCTTAATAGTTACGTAAATACAGAGATTTCTGATAAATCTAGGGTCCCCACAAGTATCAACAACAAATTAGCATGGGCGCACCATCTTTCTTTGATTTGAGGTTGGAAATTGTGCTAGGAACTATTGACACAGTGCTTTTAGAGGAATTTGCCTCACCAGGATCGTTAAACATCGAAGTTTCCCTCACAACTTAATTGTGCCAGCATGACCTAGTTGACGCAACCAAGCAAGTTCGAAGGCCTAAATAATTAGCTAGTATTAAAATTAAGGTTTATTTCATAGTTAAGTGATACAGGCAGACAAGTTTAAGGCAATTTATGCTCTGCTTCAACGAGTTTCTATTTCTCGCTTCTGGCTTCTAACCTCTTAATTTCACCTTTTTTTGTTTTTTGGATTTTTGTCTTTTTTTTCTTATTCCTTTACATTATCTGTAATAATATAACTTTTTTATTTTTTGAAAAATTTAATTATATAAAAAAATAACAATAGTTATAGTGAATTTTTTGTCACTATAATATAAAAAAAGCTAAAAACATAGACTTATAAGCCCTTTTGAGACTAGCAGACAAAACAGTCACTGCGCGTGTGCTACACTTACATGTGTGCAAAGGAAAACCGAAAAAGTGTCACTCAAGAGTCAAGAAGCAACCAATTATTGATTGTGGAACATTGGACAGGATCGACTTTTGCCGAGTGCGCGGCCAACACACCGCAGCAATGATCTTCCGATGCCTACAGCGAACGACTCCCGACGTGCACACTTGTTTCCAAAAGAACGGCTCCGTTCTTCGACCAATCGATCTTTTCCGATGTCATCTCGATCGCTAAATGATCGTGTGGATGCATGATACTTGTATGGTTCTGTTTTTTTGTGCTTTAGGTTTTTAGTTTATCTAAAAGTACAAAGAAATAAGATAATTTTTTTAAAAAAGATTTTTAAAAAAGCTTTTCATATTGATGTCTCTGTGTTTCACTCTTGTTTCAAAAAACATATATATACGGGAACTTGGAGATCGACAACAGTGTACAACTGTACGTGCATGTATGATGTATGCTTTGGGCACATTGGCTTAATTACTTGCATATATATAGACGAGTGCACGCGTAATTTAATGATGCATGTTTGATTCAAATTTTGAAAACTCGTAGAATAAACACACCCAACGTGTGCTTAATTTGTTGAACTCAGATTGTTGCTGTCATTAGGCACAAACATGTGCTCCGTACACAGTCAGCACGACTAGCCACTGGTCGGCAGAAACTTGGTACTATACATACTCATGATGTTGTTGTGTGCTCTACATGTGGGCATTGGGCACCATGTATGTACGCTAGATGGCTTAATTAATCGACTGGGCCGTGCGTACGTGTCATCCACATGGATACTCTTAGTGTCACGTACTAGTATAAAGTTTGATATATTACCGATTTATATTACTGTTCTGTTCTTTTTTAAATGATGTTTTTATTTTTTAGGTTTTCAAGATGTGATTATAATCGGTACTTTTATAACTTTATCTTATTATATATTAATAAAGTTGTAATATTATAAAAACTATTTTTAACAACAAATATAAGGGCAGTCCCAATGGGACATTGATGGTAGTTTCTATCCCTCTTAATTATGCTAACACCTCAGCAATTTGATGATGTGGCAAAGGAGTTATTGAGGAAAGAGAGTGCAGAATCAAGAAATCGTTTCCTCCTCAAGAAATCGCGTCCTCACGCGAACGATGCGCCAAGAAACGAAAATACGCGTTGGGGAGAAACTACCGTTTCCATCGCCTCCACGGCATCCGCGCGCAAGTCGCCGCCATTGTGTCCAGAGCGCGCCGCGCGCAGCAGGAAGCAAGCGCTGCCGCCGCAGTCCACGCAGCCGCAAGTCGCTTGCCAGATCGCTCGCCAGCCGCCGCAGTCGCCGCCCAGCCGCCGTCCGCCTGTGCCGCTGCCGCCGCCGTGCCGCGCCGCCATCCGCCCGAGCGCCGCCGTCGCCCAGCCGCTCGCCGTCCCCACAGCCGCGCCGCCGCCGCCGAGCAGCCGCGCGCGCGCGAGCCACGCCGCGCCGCGCGGCGTCGGAGCACCGCGGAGCTCGGCGCGCGCCGGCGAGCGGAGCTCGCTCGCCGCTGGCTGCTCGCGCCGCGCGCTGCTGCTGCGCTGGAGCCCGCGCGCGCGCCGCTCTTGCCCGCGCCGCGCTCGCCGCCGCGCGCGCCGCCGCCAAGCTGCTCTCTCTGGACTTCGCCGGCGAGGGAGATGAGGAGGCGGTGGCGAGGCGCGCAGGGAGTGCCATGGGAGGCGAGCGCGTGGGTGGATCTGGGGCGGGGGCGGGCTTCTTCACTTTGCTATTGGTGGCTTTGCTTCCGGTGGATCGTGTGTGGAGTTGGGAGAGAGAGAGAGAAAAAAGGCAATATTTATTACGCAAAGACACCTGCATTGTGTGAGGTGGTTTCTATAGATGATTTCTTACTGATGTGGCTGCTATGGAAACCGTGTGTAGTTTCCAGCATTGGGACTGCCCTAATGCTGTAGTTTCTATATAGTCAATCTTGATAGGGAGTTTGACGGCACAGATTCTAAGGTGTCAAATAAGAAAAGAAGGGAGGGAGCAATGTTTTCGTGCGCGTTCTTTTAGAAGGAATTTTATTGCCCGGCTTAAATTGAGCCAAAATTCCGAACAAGGTAGAGTAAGACAAGACTGACTGGGAAGGTCCAGTTTTACACCCAGTTTTATGTAGGGGCGTACAGCTCACAAAAGATAACAAAAAGAAACCAGGAGGGAAGCTAAAAAGAAGTTCATATACGCGAAATCAACACACATCCGTCGCGCGTCAGCTCAGACTACCACGGCAGGGTTTTGGTAGAAAAGGCTGGCCACAGTGTCATTCGTTGGTGCCGACGGGCTGTGCCGAAGGACCCCAAAATGGCCCATGCGCTGGGCCAAAATCACAATAAGTCCATCGTGCACCAGCCAAGAGAAACAGTGCCCCTCTTCGATATAATCTACCCCCGAGGTCCCAGGGCCAGGTATAGCCCTTGGGTATAGTGGGAGGTGGTAACAGGTTGCCCAGAAAACCGCTGCAACGAGCTGTGACAGTTGCATTTGTATACAATATTTTCTCTGACATGGACCTTTTTTCATTTGTATACAATATTTTCTCTGACGTAGGAAAAACAAGATATATTCTACATAAATTTTGTATTTGCATACATGCAAAGAGTTTTGTGATCTTAGATATCAATGCCACTCAATTCCCAGTGGAAGTAGTTAAGGCAATTGTTATAGAATGGAAGCCCTTAATTGACCTCTAATGATTATCTAATTTAAGTTCAAGCCCCCTATGTAGCTGGTCTCACTAAGTCTGTTGCTGATAGCACTATTTCAATAACCAAGATGATATAGCTTTTCACAACCGTTATGATGTAGATATTATATTTAAGTTCACATCATATAGATCTTAGGCTGTTTTATGTAATTGCACACAATTGATATATGCATATACCTTCAATAGTTCTATAATTTAGTGCTACTTTATCAAATTGTGGTGGATGGGTGTACATAGGAAAAGGATCAAGGCATAATATTTCCCCAAAGAAAGTGGAAACAAAATTGAATAAAAGAGGACCGGCTGGTTGGGGTTTAAAGAGGTTAGGCAGCACCTTCAAAGTGAAGAAATACCATGCTTCACATGAGTAGCTAGCCCTTTTTCACATTTCGAGTTTACTTTTCAAAATAGTCTCGATCAAAAAAAAAGTTTACTTTTCAATATAAGGTAAAAGAGAGTAGCTTTCACTACTTTGAAAAGATGCATTTTATCCGTAACTTGCGGTTATAATAGTAGTGTGCACTGTGCAGAATTCCCAAGTTCCATGCCTACACATTTCCGCACCCAAGATGTTACTGCAGATGTACAGCAATATAGTATTACTTTCTTTTGAGACAGGCCAATAGAGTATTTTTTTCTTATTATAAGGAAAGCCTATACGCACCACAGCACACATGCCACATACATCTGCGCACATATTTAGAAAGATAGAGTCCTAAATAAACATATTAAAATTTCTACTGAAAATGCATTGTATGTGTATAAAGATGGACAATAAAATCGCTTGGCAGAGTCGTACACTCACAACTTTACTACCCTACCAAGAGTTTGCTAAGTATTGCTTTTTTTAGTGCTTGTTTGCTCTGAAAAAGAAGTAAACACAATTCATATATAGATAGTATAAATCTGCACGATTCTTGTAATCATATAAAGATAGTGATAATTTGGTGCAAAGTAGTCCCTCAACTTACTTATGGTTTTCTATGTGATTTTCACATTTTTCTTTAAATGATATAGGAAAACACCTCAAATTTCCATATAAAGTTCCAAAATGGCATACACTCAAAGATCCCGGAATATCAAACACACATTGATTGGACACAAAGAAGTCACAACCTGACATACAAGATGAAGACTACATGTATCCCAAACGTTGTGCCAGTAATGAAATCTATCACTAATCAACCACCTCGTCTGGCTGCATGCAACATGTGTCGACCAACACGCAATTCTTGTAGAAACCTTTCAGTGAATTCAGGGACGCATATAGGGAACAGAGAGGCTGGTGAAGGAGCCGTGGCCTCCAATCACGGCCTAATCGCACAATTTTTTTAAAGACCTGTAAAGTGGGGCTCGCCCAGCTACCCAAGGCCACAGCTCCAGCCAACACCATATGGCAGTTGGCAGCCCCTGATTGGCCTGCTCCTTGTCCACCTGTCCCTTAGTTGACCACCACTACGTTTCTCCATGCTGGCAGCTTACCGGCTTGTTTTTTTGCTGAGATTTATGACTTTAATTGCGGTTTGTGATTTTTGGGCTGTTCGTGAGAGAGATTATAGAGTAATCAAAATTTACGTGCGGTTTTACCGATATAAATAAAGTCGGTATAGTATGTACTACAATTAAATAGTAGACTCATCTTGAAAAGATATTCTGTTTAAAAGCTATTTATTGTAGAAAAACTGAAAACAGAAACCAAAAGCTAAAAATTAACAGGCCTACTTTCACCTGAAGGACAAAAACACTTCAGCACCATCATTCACACCAGCACACAGGAAATACATGACCATGTTTCCAGGTGTGAAAATTCATGTCCAGATTGAAAATACTCGTACTATTTACCGGGTAAAATTGCTGGGAGCGTTGAAGTATGAGCAGATATCCATCCACAATTGAGATTCATATAGCATTTGAAGAGTCCAATGGGAGGTACAGAGGGTCTTTGAGGTGTGCCATATCCTCGCACCATTGTGTTCACTTCACAATTAAGCTTTCTATGTTGCAATTTACGGTTTGAGTGCGATTACACTTGATGTCTTAAATTATAAAATAAAATTTATTTTTCAAAAATCAGAAAAAAGAAAATGAAAATAAGTAAGCAGGAATTAATCTAGCGACTGAGGTGACCAATACAAGGAACAAAAGTACATCTACCTTCCCTCCCTGGTGCCCTCCCCTGTTCCCTCTTGCTTAGCACAGAGGATAAGCTTCACTTACAATGGCCGGCCACAGCCACCTTTTTAACGGCAGGGGTGGCTCCCCTGCCTTTACAAGTCTATAAACGGAGTCGGTTGAGATGAAGAATTCAGCAAAAGGTGTAGTGCATGCAGGTGCAGGGGCAAGGTATCTTGGGAAACTTCCTGCAGGCAACAACAACACACACACGGCTAGCTAGCTGTACAACACAAGCAGCTTAGCTAGCTACCGCCTTGCAACAGCTACAGCTACAAGAGGCCTATATATACACCCCTCTTGCAGTCTGGCCTTCAAGCTCATTCCAATCACCCGCTGCTCCCTGCTTGGCTGTTCTGTAAGTAGTGCTGTGAGTGTGGCTGGCCATTTCAGGAAGAGAAACAAGTTTAGGTGCAGCGTTGTTCTGTTCCTTGTTGCTTTCTTTGAGAGGACAAGTTGATAGTACTAGAAATCCGAACACTTCAGTTTGTTGAGACAATGGGGGGCACTCTTGATTACATGTCTGAGCTTCTGGGCGGCGGCAGCCGCCGGAGGTACAAGAAGAGGAAGCAGTTCCAGACGGTGGAGCTCAAGGTCAGGATGGACTGCGACGGCTGCGAGCTCAAAGTCAGAAATGCCCTCTCCAGCATGAAAGGTGCTTAAATATCTCATTGATTTTTCCCTCTTTTTTGTTCCTTTCAGGGATTCGGAGAATCATGGCTAAAAATGAAGGCTAGTTAATGAGTTAATCGTCGTGATGACATAATTAACATTTTGGTTCATTCTTGATTCCTGCAGGAGTGCAGTCGGTGGAGATCAACCGGAAGCAGTACAAGGTGACGGTGCAGGGGTTCGTGGAGCCGCACAAGGTGGTGAAGCGGGTGCAGGCGACGGGGAAGAAGGCCGAGGTATGGCCCTACATCCCCTACAACCTCGTCGCGCACCCCTACGCCGCGCCGGCCTACGACAAGAAGGCGCCGCCGGGGTACGTGCGCAAGGTGGACTGTCGAGACCCGAATATACAAATTCGGACTCTACTGTGTACTCTGCACTAGTCCAGGATCACGCTAGTACACACAGCGTAAACAAAGATAAATATCATCCACATCACGATATTCTAAAGGAAATCCAAATTATATTAATAACCAACAGAGTACGACCTTATGGCCAAGCTTACAATTATTAGCCTGAAGGGCTTTAAAGAAACTAGCAGCGGAAATCCAAAATTAAGCGTAGTAGCCACTCGACATGCCCACAGGCAATCGACTGGGGAGCGAAGTCCTAATCCGTGAAGTCCTCGTAGTAGCCTCCTTCTAGCAACTCCTGCCGATCTGGTCCCTCCTCCTCAATCGAGCAACATGGGCATAAAGCCGTGAGTACATTGGTACTCTCGGCAAGTCGTTTGTAACAAATGAATGCAATATAATATGCAAAGCTTAACAATGGATGGCTGAAAGGTTAGTTTTGCATAAAGCGACAATTTGAAGTAAATACAATATATAGATTGAAAAGCATATTTAACAACAGACACTAAGTAAATATATCAAAGGAATTGAATACAACCACAAGTGAACTAACCATTCACTTCCCATCTCAAACCAATCAAATTTTCATAAAGACTCTACCCCTCGTGTGAAATCACCGAGCATTGTCCATGACCGGGACACGGCTATTCGAATAGTTTTACACTCTGCAGAGGTTGCACAATCTGTACCCACACGATGTGATTAGCCTCACTTAAGGAAATCACAACAAGGCTTTTACAATGATCCATCTCCACCCGATCCCACTCGCTAAGGATTCGCCGTCGAGTAGGGTAACCCCCTAGTCGATAATTGCCCCCTCTTGCGCCACACAACATCAGTAGTAAAACCAAAGTAGAGACTTCTCAAATTATTATGCCAGTCTATCCCATACTAGACATGTGGTTTGCACGATTAAGCTCAGATCAATGGCGCACAAAGTTAAGTCCTTAACAATTACCCAGCGAAGCATCCACATCCCAATGTGCATCCAAGACCCCTTTACTGCACGATCATTCGCCCAAGTGAAAGCCAAGTTTGTATAACCAATGCCCATGACACTACCCATGTCATGACATACCAATTTTATAATCGTGGCTAACCACCACGTTCAAGTAAATCATTAAGTCGATTAATTAACCACATGTGATGACGGATCCCAATGAACTAATAGGAAGCGAAGCTAAGCGATCGAACGTAACCCCATGTGACAATTATTATTTTATCACTAAATAATTCCCAATCCTAAGGTGTCAATGGATTCATGGTAGTCAAATTATCATGGAGGATTTAATCAATTAGGAGTATAACTACCAATACAAGGTTTTATTAATAAATAGCAATGCATGATAATTTGAAACAAAATAATACATAATAGATTGAAATCTGGGTTCAACATGATCAAAGAATACGACTTGCCTTGGCCTTGCTCAGATGAGGGCTCTTGGTCTTCAAATCCAACTTCCGCTCCCTCGAACACGCGATCTAACGAGAGAGAAAACGAGACGAAAAGAGAAAAATAAATTCAAATAAAATTCAAATGAACTCCAAAAACTTTCAAACCTGAACCAAAAGGTAGAGCTCAATTTTAGATGAATTTAGAAAAAAGAACGGGGTCAATCGGAGCTAGGACGAGGGAGAACGGGCTCTTGGAAAATTGGATTTTCTGAAAATCGGGAAAATTGGAAAAGTGCACTGTGCTGTGGACCGGGCGCACGGGAGGCTGAGTCTACGGTGAACCCGGCGCACGAAACAGTGCGGCGGCGGCGGCTGACGCGGGCGA
The DNA here is from genome assembly GCA_036346575.1 of Dendrocalamus sinicus. Lineage (NCBI taxonomy): Eukaryota > Viridiplantae > Streptophyta > Magnoliopsida > Poales > Poaceae > Dendrocalamus > Dendrocalamus sinicus. Next base: position 11,035,216 of record CM070666.1, on the reverse strand, counting down.
CTAGGGCTGAGGTGGCGGTGGCGTGGCGACACGCAAGCGTTAGGGTCGACGTGGCCCGCTTGCGTGGCGCTTCGGGAGCACTGTGGCGGGGCAATCGGACGAGCGTGGTGCGGCCGCGTGGACGATCCGGCCGTCGGCCCAGATCGCTCACGGGTCACGGCTCGGGCCGACGGGCGGACCCACAAGGCAGCGGCACGGCTCACATGGACCGGGCGCGACGGAAGGCGAAGGACGCGGGCGCGGCGTCGATGCCGACGCGGCGCGTGCACGGCGCGAGGGCGGCGCGGCGCGGCGCGTCGGGCGGCGCGCGGCGCGGGTTCGCGGCGGCGGCGGCGGCGACGGTGACGGCGGCGACCGAGGTGGCGGGACGACGACGGCGGCGGGGCTCACCGGCGTGGCGAACGGCAGACGGCGGCGGCGAAGCTCTCGGCGACGACGGCCGGCGCAAAGATGACGAGGGCGGCAGCGCGCGGCGGCGGCTCCGCGAAGGCGCGGCGAGAGCGGCGGCTCGGGATGCGAAGCCGAGGGGCGGCCGGCTTTATACACGGACCCGAGGTGTCCGCGACGGGACAGCAGCGGCGGCGGCGCGAGTCCGAGAGACGGAAGACGAGTCCGGTCGGGACGACGGACAGTGGGCCCCACCGCCGGTGGCGCGGTGAGCAGCGGCCGGGATGCGGGGCGCGGCGCTGGCGCGATGGATGACGGCCACGTGGCGATCATCGGGAGGCCAATGAGCGGGCGCGCGCGGATGCTCGACGCAGGGTGCGGCGCGCGCGCAATTCGCGGGAGCCGAGGCGGTTGGGCGGTGGTGGGTTTCGCCCTTTGGCGGTTGGGGATTTTTGGTATTTTTATAAATTCATTTAAATCCTTTTGAGCTCTAGAAAATAGCAAATAAATCCAAAAAATCCGAAAAAATCCAATAAATTCCTTGAGACACAAGGAACTCAAATAAAATAACTTTGGCAAATGTTCATGTTCAGATTATTCATATTAAATCCTTTTAATTCATAAAATTTCATTTAAGCTTTAATTAATTTCAGAAAAAAATTCAAATGGTGAATTTTATTTTAAAAGCTTCAAAAATACTCAAAATCAGGATGTTACAAACCTCCCCCTTAAACGGAATCTCGACCAGATTCGGCTCTCTAAAGAATAGGTTTGGAAACTCCGCTTTGAGATCCTCCTCGCTTTCCCAGTGTTGCTTCCTCCTCGAATGATTGCTCCACCGAACTTTGCAAAACGAACGACTCTTCTTCTAGTGACTCGCTCGACACTTCCAAGATTTTGATGGGATGCTCTTTATAGACAGATCCTCCGGAGATCCATGACCTCAATTGGCACCGCTTCTCTCGGCACTCGCAAGCACTTCTTCAATTGAGACACATGAAAACATCGTGTATCCCGCTCAAGTTCTCGTAGCTCCGGTGATAGGCAACTTCTCCTTGCGCTTCAAAATCTTGAATGGCCCCACATACCTTGGTGCTAGCTTTCCCTTCATTTGAAAACGCTTAACACCTTTGAAAGGTGTGATCCTGAGATACACATAATCATTGGGCTCAAAGCTTAAATCTCTTCATGAGTATCAAGATAACTCTTTTGCTCGGCTTGAGCTGCTTTCAGCCTTTCTTGAATCAAGCGCACTTTTTCTTCGGCTTCTTGCAAACACTCTGGCCCAAAAATTTGCCTTTCTCCTGTTTCTTTCCAATTGAGAGGGGTCCTACACTTCCGACCATACAAAGCCTCAAACGGTGACATCGCAAACCGCCTCGTAATCGTTGTTGTAGGAAAATTCTGCAAAGGTAGGCAATTGTCCCACTTAGCTCCGTGATCCAAAACACATGCTCTCAGCATATCCTCTAAGATCTGATTTACACGCTCTGTCTGACCATCGGTGCTGTGGGTGATAGGTGTGTGCTGAAATTCAGATGAGTACCCATCGCCGTGGAAACTACTCCAAAATCGTGAAGTGAATCTGCGATCCACGATCCGACACAATCCTCTTAGGAACTCCATGGAGACTCACAATTCTGGACATATACAATTCTGCCAACTTATCTCCAGAATATGTGGTTTTGACTGGAAGGAAATGGGCTACCTTTGTCAATCGATCCACAATTACCCATATCGAGTCGTAACCTTCCTTGGTCTTGGGTAGACCTGTGATGAAATCCATGCCCACATCTTCCCACTTCCACTCGGGAATTTTCAACGGTTGCAACAATCCTGCGGGTCTTTGATGCTCTGCTTTCACTCGCTGGCAAACATCACATAGTGCTACATACTCTGCTATTTCTCGCTTCATACCTGGCCACCAGTACTTATCCTTGATGTCCTGATACATCTTGGTACTGCCTGGATGAATTGAATATAATGACTCGTGTGCCTCTTTAAGCAACAATTGCTTTAACTCTTCCTTATTGGGTACGCACAATCGCTTCTTGTACCATATGATACCCTGATCATCCTCCACAAAACCTGTCGCTTTTCCTTCCTTCAATCCAACCTTGATCCGCTGGATATTTTCATCCTCCGGTTGCGCTTGACGAATCTGACTATCCAAGGTGGTACGCAAGTCCAAAGCGCCAACATCCCTTCTTCAACCAACTCCAAACCGAGCTTTTGGAATTCCTCGTGCAATCTTGGTTGACTCTCCTTGACCATAATTGTGTTGCAATATACCTTCTCGCTCAACGACCGCCACTACGCTGGCTTTTCCCGGGTGATAGTGGATTCCAATGTCATAGTCCTTTATCAACTCCAACCATCTTCTTTGTCTTAGGTTAAGGTCCGATTGGGTGAAGATATACTTCAAGCTCTTATGATCCGTGTAGATCTCACATCCGTTACCCATCGTAGTGTCGCCATATTTTCGTGGCATGCACAATCGCCGCTAACTCCAAATCGTGCGTGGGTAGTTCTCCTCATGTGGCCTCAATCGACGCGATGCATAAGCTACCACTCTTTTGTCTTGCATCAATACGCACCTAAACCTTTGCGGAGGCGTCACAATAAATCTCAAAATCTTTCTTGATGTCGAGGCAAAATTAAGATGGTGTCGTTGTCGACTTTCCTTTAACTTCCAAAACTCTTCTCGCACTCTGGCGTCCATTCAAACTTCTTTTCCTTCTTTAGTAGCTGGGTAAGGGGTCGGGCTACACTGGAGAACCCTTCAATGAATCTCCGATAGTAACCTGCCATTCCTAGGAAGCTTCGGACCTGGGTCACTGACGTGGGTGCCTTCCAGGTGAGCACATCTTGTACTTTCCCTGAGTCAACGGACACTCCCTCTGCTGTCAACACATGACCCAAAAAGGCAACTTCCTTCATCCAAAATTCACACTTGCTGAACTTAGCATACAACTTGTGCTCCCGCAATCTTTGCAATACCAATCTCAAATGCTCCTCATGCTCCTCCTCATTCTTGGAGTAGATCAGAATGTCATCAATGAACACAACGACAAACTTGTCCAAGTAGTCCATGAACACCTTGTTCATCAGGTACATAAAGTAGGCTGGGGCATTGGTTAGGCCAAAGGACATCACGGTGAACTCGTATAATCCATAACGAGTTGAGAAGGCTGTCTTGGGTATGTCCTCGGTCGAATCCTCATTTGGCGATACCGATCTCAAATCAATCTTGGAAAACACTCAGCTCCTTTTAATTGATCGAACAGATCATCAATTCGGGCAACGGTACTTGTTCTTGATGGTAACTTCATTGAGAGCTCGGTAATCCACACACATACGCTGGCTACCATCCTTCTTCTTGACGAACAATCTGGTGCTCCCCACGGAGAGGTACTGGTCCGACATACCCTTTATCCAATAACTCTTGTATCTCCGCTTTAATTCGCTAACTCATTGGCGGGCATTCGGTAAGGTCTCTTGAAATTGGTGAGGTGCCAGTGCTAACTCAATTGCAAACTCTACTTCTCTTTTGGTGGCATCCCGGGAGATCATCGGGAAAAACATCGGGATATTCTCTCGCAATCGGTACTTCATTTAGGGCAATCCTTTACTTTGGCACACCATCACTTTTTCTCGCCGCTTCATGTCGGCTTCAAATCTAACCTTGCTTCCATCGGGACCGCCCAAAGTGACCGCTCGGCTTCCACATTCCAATCGCTTGATGCTTCTTGAGCCAATCCATACCCAAAATTACGCCCAAAGACTGGATATTCAAAGACAACCAAATCATGAGAACTCTACTCCTTGGATGGCTATCCTAACTTTGGGGCATCCTAGGTTTGTACTCATCTCGAGCACGGGATTGAACCAATAAAATGGAACCAAGTGCAACGACTTCCAACTTATGCTTTAGAGCAAAACTCAGAAACAAACGAATGTGAAGCTCCGAATCAAACAAAGCGTGGCGGTGTATCGAATTTACGGGAACTTACCAATCACCACATCCGCGCCGCTTGAGCCTCCTCCATGGTGACGTGGTTCACTGGCCACGCATCACGGTCCGCGATCCTTTGTTGGGTTGATTTGATCCTTGAGGTGCTCCGCCCCGATCTCGCTGCAGGGTACGGCAGTGTGGCTCCCAAGCTGAAAGCGAACCGTGTCAACGCGGTATTTTGCGGGCATTTGTTGGCATAATGTCCCGTCTCATTGCATTTGAAACAAGTGATTGCGACATGGGCTTGGTAATCCTCTGCTGTTGGCTTCCCACTGGATTTGGTTTTGGCGCCAAGAGCGACGGGAGCCGTGCAGGAGTTTTGAATCCCGATCGCGAGAAACTCGAGCTGGCTGAAAATTACGGCGGGCTCTCGAGCTTGGTGCATCCGTGATCCTTGCTGCATCATTCTTCTCTTGCGAGATTCTTCCAACTCGCGATGACTTTCCTCAATGAGCATTGCTTTGTCCACCATGTTTTGAAACGGCATAATCATGTCCCACTACCGAACTTTCAATCTCGGTTCAATCCTTTCTTGAACCTCTTCTCGCGAGCATCATCGTGGCGACATCTTACGGAGCATAACGGGCCAACCGAGTGAACTTGTTGAGATATTCACTCACGGACATGTTCTTCTGCACGCAACTCCCGAAATTCTTCCTTCTTCATTTCGATCACCCCATCCGGGATATGGGCATGACGAAAAGCTCCTCGCGAACTCAGCCCAAGTGATGCTCTCGGATCCTCGTGAGCGGCACAATAATTTTCCCACCACTCTACCGCAGCACCCTCAAGCCGATGGGCTGCATACAACACCTTCTCGCGATCGTACCTTCGGGCAAGGTTAAGCTTCTTTTCCATCGAACGCATCCGGTCATCCGGCTTCTAGTGGCTCGGAAGACCGTGAATAGGTAGGAGGCCTTGTCCTCATAAATTCTGCAAACTTGACCGCTGGCGAATCGGTGGAGGCATGGCCATGTCTTGATTCTGTCGATTCATCATGGCGTTCATGTTACGCATCATGGTGTTCATCAACCGAGTCAGGCTGCCATGAATCGACTCAAGGTTGGATCCATCCAGCTGGGTTTGCATGTTGCTCGAGTTGCTCGGCGCCTCGGGATCGACTCATCGACCTCGTCTGCGGAGCTCCGGTATCAACCATCTCAAAAGAAAGATCACTTGCTTGAGGAGGCGGCTTCACAGGGCTTACGGTAAGAGGGAAAAGCAAAGATAAGTGGTAAGTTCGTCTAAGGGGGATATTCTAATGGTAAATCCTAAACTAAACAATCACTTAGCCGAAAAGCTAACAAAAGAACAAATAAATCACTTCAATAAAAGATTTGATATGACTGCAACATATTGCTTTTGAGGGCAAAACTGCAGCTCACATCACACTCAATGCAAACAAAAACCACTTCCTAACCGATGCTATCCTATGCTACGGTCTACTCTTCCGGCTCCCACTCAGGTCCGGCGAGGTACGGTGTGCGATCTTCCTCTTCTTCCTCTGCATCGCTGTAGAACGTCCATCGGTTGCGGAACCGCATTGTAGGGCGCCGCTGGAATGACGAGTTGAAGGTACTCTCGCGATCATCTGCCATGCGTTGCCTTTCCTCCGGGCTGGGTGGCGTAGGCGAAGGTGGAGGTGTTGGCGTCCGCGGAGTGTACTCCTCAGGTTCATACTTTCTCTTGTATTCCTGGATGAACTTGGTCATACTGATCTTGTACCGTCGACAGAGTTGAGCAACGGCCTTGCGTGCGCACCGCCATGGATTTGAACCTTTGAAGGCGTGGTGTACGACGTGACCTCCAAGCTTGATAGTGAAGTACAACCGTGTGAAATGGTACCCTCTTACTTCATCATCCATGGAACTGTACATTGGTGTTCTTTGAAACCAAGACTTCTTAGCGATGCTCAAGCACTCTCCTCCATCCTCCCGACTGCTATAGTTGCTTTATGACATCTCTCTGAAGACGGCACAAGATAAGAGTCGAGTTTAAAAATTTTCATTTTCGCAGAAATTTTAAGGTGAGAGGCAAGAGTCCCTAAGAATAAGGTAAGAGAGTAAAGAATTTGCTAAATATCAGGTTTGGTTGTTTTGTCTTTAGAAAATAGGTTTTTGAATTTTTGAGACAACGACTAACTTAGGTTTTCGTCCTCTGATCGATATGGCTCGATACCATCTCTGTCGAGACCGAATATACAAATTCGGACTCTCACTGTACTCTGCACTAGTCCAGATCACGCTAGTGCACACAGTAAACAAAGATAAATATCATCCACATCACGATATTCTAAAGGAAATCCAAATTATATTAATAACCAACAGAGTACGACCTTATGGCCAAGCTTACAATTATTAGCCTCAAGGGCTTTAAAGAAACTAGCAATGAAATCCAAAATTAAGCGTAGTAGCCACTCGACATGCCCACAGGCAATCGACTGGGGAGCGAAGTCCTAATCCGTGAAGTCCTCGTAGTAGCCTCCTTCTAGCAACTCCTGCTGATCTGGTCCCTCCTCCTCAACTGAGCAACATGGGCATAAAGCCGTGAGTACATTGGTACTCAGCAAGTCGTTTGTAACAAATGAATGCAATATAATATGCAAAGCTTAACAATGGATGGCTGAAAGGTTAGTTTTGCATGAAGCGACAATTTGAAGTAAATACAATATATAGATTGAAAAGCATATTTAACAACAGACACTAAGTAAATATATCAAAGGAATTGAATACAACCACAAGTGAACTAACCATTCACTTCCCATCTCAAACCAATCAAATTTTCATAAAGACTCTACCCCTCGTGTGAAATCACCGAGCATTGTCCATGACCGGGACACGGCTATTCGAATAGTTTTACACTCTGCAGAGGTTGCACAACTGTACCCACACGATGTGATTAGCCTCGGCTTAAGGAAATCACAACAAGGCTTTTACAATGATCCATCTCCACCGATCCCACTCGCTAAGGATTCGCCGTCGAGTAGGGTAACCCCTAGTCGATAATTGCCCCTCTTGCGCCACACAACATCGTAGTAAAACCAAAGTAGAGACTTCTCAAATTATTATGCCAGTCTATCCCATACTAGACATGTGGTTTGCACGATTAAGCTCGGATCAATGGCGCACAAAGTTAAGTCCTTAACAATTACCCAGCGAAGCATCCACATCCCAATGTGCATCCGGCACCCCCTTCTTCGCACGATCATTCGCCCAAGTGAAAGCCAAGTTTGTATAACCAATGCCCATGACACTACCCATGTCATGACATACCAATTTTATAACGTGGCTAACCACCACGTTCAAGTAAATCATTAAGTCGAGATTAATTAACCACATGTGATGACAGATCCAACGAACTAATAGGAAGCAAAGCTAAGCGATCGAACGTAACCCCATGTGACAATTATTATTTTATCACTAAATAATTCCCAATCCTAAGGTGTCAATGGATTCATGGTAGTCAAATTATCATGGAGGATTTAATCAATTAGGAGTATAACTACCAATACAAGGTTTTATTAATAAATAGCAATGCATGATAATTTGAAACAAAATAATACATAATAGATTGAAATCTGGGTTCAACATGATCAAAGAATACGACTTGCCTTGGCCTTGCTCAGATGAGGGCTCTTGGTCTTCAAATCCAACTTCCGCTCCCTCGAACACGCGATCTAACGAGAGAGAAAACGAGACGAAAGAGAAAAATAAATTCAAATAAAATTCAAATGAACTCCAAAAACTTTCAAACCTGAACCAAAAGGTAGAGCTCAATTTTAGATGAATTTAGAAAAAGAACGGGTCAATCGGAGCTAGGATGAGGAGAACGGGCTCTTGGAAAATTGGATTTTCTGAAAATCAGGAAAATTGGAAAAGTGCACCGCGGCCGTGGACCAGGCGCACGGAGGCTGAGTCTCACGGTGAACCCGCGCACGAAACAGTGCGGGCGGCGGCGGACGACGCGGCGACTAGGGTGAGTGGCGGTGGCGTGGCGCGACACGCAAGCGTTAGGGTCGACGTGGCCGGCTTGCGTGGCGGCTCGGGAGCACAGTGGCGGGGCAATCGGACGGGCGTGGTGCGGCGCGTGGACGATCCGGCCGTCGGCCCAGATCGGCTCACGGGTCACGGCTCGGGCCGACGGCGGGACCCACAAGGCGGCGGCACGCTCACATGGACCGGGCGCACGGAAGGCGAAGGACGCGGCGCGGCGTTGGCGTCGCGGCGCTGCGCACGGCGCGAGGCGTGGCGCGGCGCGCGTGCCACCGGCGGCCTTGGCGGCGGGTTCGCGGCGGCGGCGGCGGCGGCGACGGTGACGGCGGCGGCGAGGTGGCGGGACGACGACGGCGGCGGGCTCACCGGCGGTGGCGAACGGCAGACGAAGCGGCGGCGGCTCTGGCGACGACGGCCGCGCAAAAGATGACGAGGGCGACGGCGGCGCGAAACTCCGGCGGGGGCGGCGCAGAGCGCGGCTCGGGATGCGAAGCGAGGGGGCGGCTTTATACACGGACCGAGGTGTCCGCGGCGGGACAGCAAGTGGGCGCGCGAGTCCGGCTCGAGACGGAAGACGAGTCCGGTCGGGACGACGACAGTGGGCCCCACTGCCGGTGGCCTTGGTGAGCAGCGGCCGGGATGCGGGCGCGCTGGCGGCGCGGATGACGCCACGTGGCGATCATCGGGAGGCCAAGCGCGGCGCGCGGCGCGGATGCACGACGCGGTGCGCGCGCGCGCAACTGGTCAAGTGAGCCGAGGCGGGTTGGGCGGTGGTGGGTTTCGACCATCGCCGGTTGGGATTTTGGTATTTTTCATAAATTCATTTAAATCCTTTTGAGCTCTAGAAAATAGCAAATAAATCCAGAAAAATCCAGAAAAAATCCAATAAATTCCTTGAGACACAAGGAACTCAAATAAAATAACTTTGGCAAATGTTCATGTTCAGATTATTCATATTAAATCCTTTTAATTCATAAAATTTCATTTAAGCTTTAATTAATTTCAGAAAAAAAATTCAAATGGTGAATTTTATTTTAAAAGCTTCAAAAATACTCTGAAAATCAGGATGTTACATGGACGCCGTCATGCCGGTGGCCAGCTACGGCGGCGCAGCGGCGCAGGAGGAGCGGCTCGCCACCATGTTCAGCGACGACAACCCCAACGCGTGCTCCATCATGTGATGACTTAACGATCAATCAGCTTGCCTTGAATTGTTGTAACTGAAAAAGGATGTCAGTTGTGCAGCAAAGACGAGATAATTTGTTCTTAGTGACATGTAAGTAGCTACATATGTGTGTGTAGATGTGAAAGAGAAATGAGAAAGAGTTTGGGAGAAGGAATTTTTCGAGGGTTTCATCTCTTGCATGTGCAGTGGAATAGTCTACATTTAGGAAGTAATAGAAGTATAGATTACATATATATAGTTTGTATGCTAGCTGCTGTGAGATGTTATATATAACTAGCTGAATGCACGTGCGTTGCTATGCATTTTTAAAATTTATCATACTATATGTTTTAAAACTGACGGGTGGTAAAACTTTTTAGAATATACATATAAACATGTTCTAAAAGTTTTTAAATCCATCAAGTAAGTCAAAACACATCGACCAATGCTTATGATCATAAATTATATGCTGTCGATCACACCTCGTGGTCGTAAGTTAGAAATCATTGACCATCATGCGTAATCGTAGGTCGGGAGCGGTCGACCATCGTTGGTTGTCGTACATTGGCAGACCTCCGGTGCGCTTGTGCCCTGTCGCCCGACTGCCGGCGCCATCCTGCTCAGCCCCAACTTCGATCACGGCTTGGACTTCGACCACAACCCTTTGACTTCGATTGCAGCCCTTCGACTTCGACCGCGAACTGACTTCATCCACGGCCCTTCAACTTCGACCACGGTTTGGACTTCGACTATAACCCTTCGACTTCAACCACGGCCTGACTTCAACCACAACCCTTCGATTTCGACTGTGGACCAATTTCGTCCACAACGCTTCGACTTCGACCACTGCCCCCTTCGACCACGGCTTGGACTTCGACTACGGCCCTTCAATTTCGACCACGGATCTTTGACTTCGGTCACGGCCCCCTTTAACCATGGTTTCGACTTCAACCACGACCCCTCGACTTCAGCCATGGCCCCTCAACCACGGCCCTATTCGACCACAACACCGACTTCGACAACCAGCTTGGGAGACCAAAATCGCCAGACAGCGCGACAGGCTCCGAGCGAAGAGCAGGAGGAGGTAGAGAGGCTCACTGGGTGAGCGACCGCTGGGCGGGGGAGAGCCCTGTGGGCAGGCGTAGTAAGAGGAAGCCACCGTCATCGCCAAGTGCCCCTTCTCTTTGATCCACCGGCCGCTGTCACCGGGCGCCATTCTTTTCGATCCACCGGCCACTGTCGCCAAGCGTCATGCCACTGGTTGGAGGGGCAATGGGAGATAGAATTGGTGGTGGTGCCCCTGGAGAAAGTTGGGGGACTGCGACCAGATGCTGCCGCGCGGGAAAGGAATTGGTGGCGACACCGAGGAGGAGGAGGCGCGATATGAGGGTTCAGGGGAGAAGAAGGCGGCAGTTGCAGGAGGTGGAGGTGGGGAGGCGGCGGCGAGCGGATGGGGAAAGGAGGCGGCGGCGGGCAGATGAGGACAGACGCTGCTGAGGAAGTTGGGGGACTACAACCAGACGCTGCCGTACGGGGAAGGAATTAGTGGCAGCGGTGAGGAGGAGGAGGCGTGGCACGAGGGTTCGGGGGAGAGAATGAGGCAGCGGTTGTGGGAGATGGAGTGGTTGCGGGAGGGAGAGGATACGGGGGAAGAGAAGAGGAAGAGCGCGGCCCAAGCGTCGGCCCGACCTTTTCTATGAGGAGAGGAAGAACTACCTACATATGGATCTGAACGGCTGATCTTTGATTAGACGGCTAAGAAGAGATAAGAGAGAACGGACCAACGACCACCAACTCATATTTTTATAATAGTAAAGATATGTGATATGTTTGTTCTTGACAGTGCACCTGGATTACTTCTGTTTGGGATATTTATGCATGCTTTCTTACACACTGAATAATCTATGGGCATCACATCCTTAATAGTGCCATCTCAATTATCTCTTAGTTATATTAAATAAATAAAATCCTATGTGAGGAAGAGAAAGGGTAAAGAGAGATAATATGTTGTCTCATGTGTAAAAGATAACTTGAGCTTGTAAGCCAACGCAAATAGTGAGAGACAAAATTATATTGAAAATAGTATAAAATAGTTAAATGAATAATTTACTGTTGAAAATATTATCTCTAGTGTTGTCTTTAGATAAGATGAAAATTTTATAGGCAATATTAAAAAATAAACTATTATAAAGCCATTCATACTCACTCGTAGAGGGCAAAGATAACAGCTGTTATACAGGACGTGGTGACAGTAATGTGAGATAGTAGGTGAATTATACAGTATTGGTTGGCCTCGCCACAGATAACAAGTCACAAGCTAGACTATTATTTTGTTTTCTTCTAGAGTAAAAAATGGATCCACAGTATAAAATACCAATATTAGCACTAAGAAATGGCACATCACACGATATATTACAGACAGTTTTCTGAACCATCTGAATTTATGCATCTGTGATAACAGACGGTTTATGAGCCATCTATGATAAGCCATAATACAAACTATTTGTATTAAGAACTGTCTGTGAAGGAGACTATCACAAACGACTCGAACTAAAAACTATTTGTGGTACTCGAATATTACAGACGGTTCTAGCTACCAATCATCTGTGATGTGTGAGTATCACAGACGGTTGGTATATAGAACCTTCTGTGATACTTTCTTATACAATGTGCGAGTATCACAGACGGTTTTTGGTTCAAGCCATCTGTGATAATCCTTCACAGACAGTTTATACCACAAAATCATATGTGATAGTTCATTCTATACCTTTTTCTATTTTTGGCTAGCCTTAGAAAACGTTACCTATGCTTTTTGAAAATAAGTAAATATAGCAGCAAACACAGCAGCACATTTTATTTCTATTAAGATTAGAATCCACTATTACAGTATCGCAAGATAACAAGCAAGTCACCCATCTAACACAGCAAGAACATGGCAAGAATACATCTCCTAATCCTACGAACCCAACTCTTAAATATGGCAAGGACATAGAAGAAGCAGATATTCTAGCATATAGTAGAAGCTCAACTGCGCCAATGAGGCCTAGACCCTCTCGCCCCTGATGTAGCGTGTGAGTTGGATGTCCTTGACGCCCGTTGTCGAAGGCACCGACTTGAACGTCATCTTGGTAGCCAACTGCTTTCGCGGCACCAGCTCTTGCCGCCCGTAGACTTATGTGCCGTCTATTTCGTGAGGGCCATTGGGGTTGAGGAGGAGGATGGTGAGGAAGTTAGAGAGATTTTGAGCACAGTAGGTAGAGGATGACTTTGGGTGAGTATTTATAGGGGAAGGAGAGGCGAGAGTGAGAAAATTTTTGGCGGAATGGGCACAGGGATGGAGAGGTGGAGCTACAATCCGTGGGGTGGGGTGGGGTGGTGGGTTTCTACTGGCTGGGATAAGGTTGGGGAGGATCGACAGGCCCATCGGTCAGGGACAATTTGACTATATAGATTGGTGCAATTTAAACATCTAGTCTCAAAAGGTAAAATAGTGAAGTTTTATATGGCTTATATATACTCAATTGAAAGGTTTCGATAAGATCTACAATTTAGCAGCTGAGGCGAACCCCAAATTACAAAGGGAGGACCGAAGGAATTGGCAAAAATAGAAACCAAAAGCTTGTGACACAAAATCGAGGCAAAAGATGGCCAATTTTGGGGGCTTAGAGGGTGACTAGCACAAGTGTATTAATTGTTTTGGATTGGGCTCGTCGTTAGCTTTCCAACGAGCATAAGAATGTCAAAAACGAACACCATATGCAAAAGCTATGCCCATTTTACTGAAGGTGTCTCGGAACAGAATCCTACTCGGAGTAGAATTCGTCTCGGGTTCAAATTAAAACTGCAATATCTTTCATTCTATGGGCCAAATTTGCTGATTTTTTGTAAAAGTTTACTGCTATATGTAGAATGACTCCACTAATTTTCACTAGATTTGGTATAAATTTGATACGGATCTAAATGTTTTAGAAGATAGGCACTTTTGGAAAGTTCTACACGGCAAAATTGGAAAAACAACCACACCGAATTTAGATTTAGGAGATCCAACAACTCAAACAAGGTAAAAGGATAAGGATTTTTAAATGATTTTTAATTGCAGACATCACAAATGGTTTTTAATCCGAACCTTCTGTGATAATTATATATCACAGACTGTAGCTGAGGGTGGCTTATTTAGCATAATTAAATCAAAAAAATTAAAAATAGAAAAAACATGTTAGCCCATCTTGTATAATGCAAACAAATACGGGAAAAAAGAAATGGCAAAAAGCTCAAAAAAGCCGAAAATGCAAAAAATTACGAAATTTATAAATAGTAAAAAATAAGTCAAAAGCTGGAAGCTCAAGCCAAAATGAACGGGGCGCAATTTGTGACACTAATCTCTTAACATGTTAGTACACGGCCAAGTTAAATAGAGATATTCTCATGAAGAGTTTAAACAAAGTAAAGTTCGAGAAATTTTAAGAAGCTCATGATATGTTTCTGCAAGTCAACTTCGGAAAGAAGTTTACAATGAGGGAAAATATTAAATGATGGCAACGCAAGTTTCTAGAAATATCTATATGTTGCAAGAACTAGATATTTCATAGGGAAGATACTAGAATAGCATAAGTAAATGGTATAAAAAGAGAGGGTAGGAGAGTAAGAGAGGAGTGAGTGCTAAGATGACACATGGATAAATTGATTAATAGATGCCAAAATGACTTTATTCAAAATAGAAATATTATGGATGGAATTTTATCCCTTAATAAAATCTTGCATGAAACCAAAGCTAAAAATCAGAAATGATTAGTGCTCAAACTAGATTTCGAAAAAAACTTATGATAAGTTACTAGGATTTCATGTTCTATTATTTGGAAATTGGAGGCTTGTCCTAAGTGGTGCAATTGGATTAAAAAGATTAGTGCACCCGCAAATAACCTGCGGGATAGAGAAGGAAGGATCAAAACTATAGTTTACATATGTACTAATATACAGTTCAACATTATCCTAATGAGATTAGAAATGAGAAAATCGTACAGGTTAATGCTACGATAACAGAAGGCCTAGAAGGGGGCAAGAACGAGGGTAAATTGCCTAATCCCTGGTCCTGCTTCTGGCGCTGGGCTACTCTTCCCGCCACTCCAAGTTGCAGAGCCATCAGCTGGACTCCCTCTACGCAGCAGTAATGCCGCCGCTTCAGATTGAGGATACGGCCGAAAAGGGGGGAACAGATTAGGTTTAGATGGGAGTTGGCAGGAGGGCTAATGGGCCAGAGGTCCGATTCCAATAAAACATGGGCCAATTGAGGCCATTGTAATGTAGACCTGACTTCCACGACATGATATTGCTAGTGCAGCCGACGCCGCTGTAAGAGGAAAGAAGAAATGACAAAGCAGGAATAACTATCGAACCACTAGTTCCTAACACCAGTGTAATCAGCAAGCAATATAACGTGCCAACTCTCACGAGCACTCTGCATGTACTACCCGGCAGCAAACCTCTCCTACATGAGAGAACTATTATATAAAATTGCATAAAAATCATCAACACGTCATCTTAGCAGCGACAGGTTAGAACAACCAATCTAACAATGATCACAGCAAGATCATTTCCTACAGTTCTCGTTCAATAAAAAAACAATGATCATAGTAGGATTACCCACCAGCTCACTCTAATGGCTCCTTTTTTGGCTTTTACCTTACAGCCAAAAATAAAAAAATTGCAGCCTAGCCTAAAAAAGCATGCCCAATGTCTAGAGAGCTGAAGCAATAGCTACTACTTTAGATGTCTAAAAATTTTGAGAAGCTCGTGATATGTTTCTGCAAGTCAACTTCAGAAAGAAGTTTACATTTAGGGAGAATGTTAAATGATGGCAACGCAAGTTTCTAGAAATATCTATATGTTGCAAGAACTAGATATTTCATAGGGAAGACACTAGAATAGCATAGGTATATGGTATAAAAAGAGAGGGTAAGAGAGTAAGGGGAGTGAGTGCTAAGATAGCCACATAAAGAATGTGTCTATACTCTTTTGTTATAGTATGTATATTTTAATAAAGTAATATTTTGTAATTGTAAGTCTCCCTGTTCGGCCGCACTGTTTCTCTATACTTAATGAATTATTATTAAGTTGTGATTTGGAAGAAGGCAACTTGATTACCTAAATCACAACGGTCTTAGCTTTCTTTAGGGAAGCTTTCCTTAGTGAGTGGTTTGGTCATCTAAAATCTGGATGGTTAGCCCTACACCTAAAATACCAATGGTCATCACTACTGTCTACATTAATTAACAATGCATTATGTAAGTAGAAATTAAAAGGCTAACTAATTTTACTAAAGGAAGAAGTCCACTTTACCCCCCCCCCAACTTATGCCCCTAGTCTGATTTACACCCTCAAGTACAAAATCGTTCACTTTCCAACGCACCCTCCCCCCAACTAGCAAAACCGGTGCAAATCATCCCTTCCCTCAAAACCACCTCGGTTTTGATTGAGTTGGTATCTACATGTTCAAGTTTTGATGGCATGTCAATCACGTAAAAGTAATTGAAATTACACAAAAGTAATTTTTTCCATCACACTGAACGAATTAAATTCTACCTTTAGTATTTCCTCCAACTGATTCACATATGTATATGCTTACTTTGCATACTTGAGATCAAATGAACGATAGTCTCGAGATACCACTGTCCCAACAACGGAACCATCAATACCAAATATTGCAGCCCCAATAACACTCTCAATCTTAATTGGACAACCGAATGCAAACACATCCTCGGTGCCTCTCACACACCGCCAGTTGGCCCAGTCCTTACCAAAGGCTCAACACGTCGGGTGCTAAAAAAGAAGGAAGTTTGTAAACAACAAAGAACAAATCTAACCAATAATAGTAATAAAAACTCACATCACCGCACTGACCAAAATATGTAGTTCTTCGCCCTTTAGGCCAGACAGTGTGAAGACATCAGTGCTCTGAACATTATCCATATTAGTGACTTTGGTTTTTCACACATACAATTGAATGGTCTGACGATGTCCTCTTAACGAGCATATTCACTCTGATGCTTGAACCATCACTAAAGTGCACATAAATGATACCCTTGTCCTTTCGAAAAGAATGATGCAATGCTACGAATCTATGCTCCTCGTCAACAAAAACCACATAACCAATGGCTATAAAGGTATTCTACATGGATAAATTGATTAACAGATGCCAACATGACTTTATTTAAAATAGAAATATTATGGATAGAATTGTATCCCTTGATAAAATCTTGCATGAAACCAAAGCTAAAAATCAGAAAGAATTAGTGCTCAAACTAGATTTCGAAAAAGCTTATGATAAGTTACTAGGAAAGCTTATGTCATTTTTGTCAGGTTCTTCTCTTTGTTTGATTCATAGTATATTACTTTATTGGAGTTGATGAATGTGTAGGCATGGATCTTCAACTCGGGCAATGCCCATTATCTAACTAGTAACCTCTATCACCTGAGTGACTATCACTCCATGAGCAAGCGTCAGATTTCACTAAGCACACCATTTGGTGAGAAGATAGACGTGTGTTAGAGGGTAATAAAAGGTCAAAGGCTGTGTGGTTGAATAAGGTCTATTACTCTCTGGACACCCCATACAATCTAATGTCAGTTGCTCAGTTAGATTTGGAAGGTTATAGGTTTAGGTTTGCTCATGGTATGTGCCAAATTTTGTGGAAAAATAAGCCTGAACCAGTCGGGTTAGCCTTCAGGGATTTAGGTAATAATCTCTACTATGTTAGAGAGTTCAGAGTTGTATCTCAAGAGGAAAGGGAGACGTTTGGATGAAGTGCCCAAGTTTGGAGAGCCATGTTTGGAGGATGCAATCAATGAATGCTATTAGTAATCTTCAGTTCTCACCTTATGGTGCATCTCCTAGTGCGACTGGTCTTGGTTTATACTTCATAGTCATAACCTTTCAGACTAACTTCTGGTTGTTTGTATTCTAGATTTGGGTATGGATTTCGTTCGAAGAGCTGTTATCTTGTTCCTGATGCAAAAGTTTTCTGTACAAAAAACTTCCTTTACTAGCACTAGTAACTTGTAAGTAGTGTGGAATGATGACAAATGGATACTACATGTTTAATAAAGGCTAATTGTTTCAAATTGTCCCAAGGGCAACCATTGGCTAGCTTGTTATTGTTCTTTTGTGGATTGCTCGTTCCCGTCGGCAAGCGCACAGGCGGCCGATAGTGTCGCTTGCATTGCACGCGGTCCTCGGGCTGCGGCTGTTGCCTGTGACGGTGGCCATTGCTGGCAGAGGCCGGTGGCAGTGGCATTGATCTGGACTTATTTCCCCCCTTATCTGCTTGGAAATTTCAGATCCAAAAGTGAACAAATCTTGAACAATAGTTTCACCTATTTGTATGTTGGTGGGTATTCATGACAACATACCCGAGTTACAGAAATTTGTGATGATAAGTACTGTAATTCATAGCATCCACCGCGCGCACTGAAGCCCACAGCCTGTGTCATGGGGTATGTTCATTTGGGTTGTGATATTTAGATAGGGCTTATTAGTCTAATGAGTAGTGATTGTTGAGAGAAATCAAAAGCCACTGAAAAACCAAAAAGGGTATATTCTTTTAGGCTACGGCTTATTAGTCTAATAAATAATGATTGCTGAGAGAAATCAAAAGCCGCTGAAAAACCAAAAAAGAATGGGGCCATAGTGCCACCACAAGGTGTCTTTCTAGAAAAATATACCGCAGGAAAATCTGGAACTTCCAAAATCCAATAGTACCATGCAACACACGCCGGTACTTTCGCTTTCTAGTAGTACTACTCACACAGAGCCGGTACTTCCGTCGACCGAACAGTCCGCTCACACAGAGCCGATCGGACCACTCACATCTAATAGTACTGCGCAACACATGCCGGTGCTTTTGATGTCTGGTAATACCGCTCACACAAAGCCGGTATTTCTGACCTCCGTTAGTACCACTACATATACAGCGGTAGTTTTGATTTTTCTGACAAGTGCAGATACTTCAACAGATTTTGCAAAACACATTTGTAAACTATAGTATCATGCACACAAGGGTCAAACATGATTCCCAATAAGTTGCAAAACACATTGCACACTTTTAAAATCATGACACAAAGAATAGGTACATAGACTCCTCATATTTGCAAAACATATTTGCAAATATAAACCTCATACTACAAACAATGGAAACATGGACTTCCAGCACTTGCAAAACACATTTGCAATGTATAATCCCATGTTATAAAGATTCAAACACATGAGTTTCAACTATTTGCAAAACACATTCGTAATTATAAACATCATGCCAAAGAGAGCTAGAGCAAGTGAGATTGAGCTATCAACACATGATGAGACTCAAGCTACTAGATATGACCCCTCTTAATAGTACGATAATCTATACTAGCAACCCGGTATTCCAACCAAACACCAAGACCGTAAACACTAGGAACATATCCTTAACCCTATCTAGTCATACCTTTACCTTAAGCATCCTCTTGAAACTTGATGACGCATATCATCATTTCAAGTCTGGGTCATTGTCTTGATATACAGCAACACATGATGTATCCACTCTTGAACTTCATCAACACATGATGAGTCTTTACTTAACTTAATGACCAACGCATGATCATCTCTTCTTGGACATGTATCAACTCATGGTGCATCTTCTTCTTGATGGTCTTCAACACATGAAGCCATATTCCATCTAGACTTGATGATCTTCAACACATGAAGTCGTCCCAAGTCATCCTCATTTGTGGAACCTAACCTATTCATCTAACTCATGAAAAATGTTAGTCCACAAACCAATAGTCATCAATTACCTAACTTCACCATTAACACATAATGAAGGGACTAGATTCTACAAACTTCTCTTTTTAGTAATTCATGATAATCTTAATACATAATGAGATAAAGATAGTATTTGCGAGTATACAACATGTACATAGCACTTGTATACTCTAAGATAAGTTTTAAGCAAAGCTTACTTATCTGGTTGTCATCATCCAACCATTAATACATAATGGAAAAGTTGGATGACAACCCGATTGCAAGTGAGTATATCTAAACTACACAAGCTATATATACTCAAAGGATGTGTTTTAAAGTAAAGATTTTAAATATGTGTATTGAATGAAACATGGATCAATACTTATGAAACCTCAAAACATATAGTGAACTCCCCTAAATGTGTGCATATAAGTATTTGTAATGAAGATATATGCATATATTTATTTTGGACTATTTGTAGAGTTCAATCTATATTTTGGATCCAAGGAATGCACTAATATATAAGAATGTGATTTCGAATGCATACCTATTCGATTTGACCTTTTTATCCAAATGAAACTAAGCAATAATATACTTAAACAAACATATTAGTCTCACATATAGATTTGTTATTTAATCATATATTTGGATGTGAGAAATGCAACAAGATTATAAGAAACATATCGAATGCATACCTCAATGATTTCACCTTTTTCATCCATATATGACTAAGTAATATCATAATCAATAAACAAGATTAGTCTCACAAATGCATTTATCATTATTACCAAAATCTCATAATAGTATTTGTCATTATCACCAAAACTAACTTAAATGGAGCTTGATCTTTCAGCAGGATGACATGGAGGCTGACGTGGATGGTGACATGGCATGTACGCATGGCTCGGGTGGCTGACATGGCAAACACGTGGACTAACATGTCAGACTAGGGTTGACGTGGTTGCTTGTGTGGCTTGCTAACTTGGCTTGGTCTACGGCGCGATGCGTTAGGCGAGGCGGCAGAGCGGGCTGGGCAAACGATGGCGTGGTGATCCGAGGTAGGGTTGGACGGCAAAGGAAGGTCGGTGCTCGACGAAACTCACTGACAGCGGGACCAACAATGACGAACCAATGAAGAAAGCATATGGCGGACGGCCTCAGAGAAAACAATGGTGAGGGAGACGAAAACATCGGTGAAGGTGATTCCGGTGTCTCCAAGCTCCGACGAGGATGGCAACGACAGCTCAAGGCGACGGGCAGCTCGAGACGAGGGAAAAACGAGGGATGACTCGGTATTTAAGTGCAAATGCCGAAGAGTCCAAGGCAGCCATGGCCCGGACGCTGAGGTCAAGATGGACACGGACACTAAGGTGGTTTCCTGGGTGAACACGGCAGCGACTCTAAGTCAGGGAAGATGCACGGTGCACGCTCGCCTCGATGTGTGACACGTGGCACAACGGCGAATCCAATGGTGGGTGCACAAGATCTGTGGATGGCTGACCGTGGACGGGAAGGTTGGCCGCATGACCGACACTTGGTGCACGTGGACACGGGCTGGGCTAGCGGTGCACGTTGAGTCAAGGTGCGGGAAAACAATGGGCTAGAATGGGGTTTCAGCCCAACAAGCTTTTAGAAAATTTAAGTGGCTTTTCTAATTCCAGAAATTTGGAGAAAATCAATTGAGCTCTAGAAAATAGCAAATAAATCTGGAAAAATTTTAGAAAATTTAGAAAAATTCCTTGGAGCAGAAGGAATCCAAATAAAATATTTCCAACAATAATTGAAGTTTAAGTTAGTCACATTAAATCTTTTAATTTTCAAATTTTCAATTTAAGCTTTAATTAATTCTAGAAAAATCCAAATGGTGAATTTTATTTTAAAAGCTTCAAGAACACTCTAAAAAATAGGATGTTACATTTTTCCTTTAGTTCAATTTCAACATTTAACAAAAACATTATCCTACCACAATTATCATCATTAGCATTTTAATAAAAGCATGAGAGCAATATAAAATAGGTACTGTCATATGATAATCATGGCAAGGGTTCATTTAATCACAATTTTAAGCACTTGAATACTACTCTATATTGCACTTGCCTCTGTAGTTGCGATAGTTGGTTCAATTAGGACATGACAATAACTTGAAGCTACTCTTCCAACAGCAATTATTCATTCTTAATACAAGTCATAGCATTACAAGACAACAAACAAATGACAATGCTACTACACACACCCAAATCCACAACTTTCCTCCTTTACCAGATAGTCAACCCCGATGTACCGGTAATAAAATTATCATAATTTTCAATTACCATATTGAAATACAGGAAATAATACAAGTTATGGAATCTATACAAAATTTTCTACAACTTTATAGTGGACCACAAGTTCAGATTAAACCATCTAAACCCCTATTTTTAACCCAGAAGATAGATAGATTGGTCGTCTTCTGGACATCAGACTTAATAATTTAATATCTTTTAATCTACATAAGCAAACCTATTGAACTATGATATTTTTAGAAATTTCATACCACTTTATAGTTATTTCTAAAATTTAATTCTGTCATTAACCTAGTCAAATTAATATTTTCCCATGATAGCGTTCAGCAGCAACCTGGTACTAGACAGCAGCCTCCTAAAATTCATAACTTCTATTCTATTTATCTAAAAATTATGTTCTTGGATATTTTGGAATCCTTAAGAAATTACTTATAATTTTCTTGTAGACCAAATACCCAAGTTATTCCATTTACTATTTTTAATCTACAGGTTAATACGTCCTGTCGCACGTCCAACGCGCGAGTAGGCACAGTTGTCTCACGCAACCGCACGCCTAGCTCCGACGTGTGGTGCTCCCACATGAGGCCAACCAGCAAAGGCTTGGCACACAGTGTGTGCGTTTCACGACAAGCGAGGCACGTGATGATAGGTAGCCAAACACTCGCATGTGGTGATTTTGGCTGGAGTGACAGTCCATTGGTGGTTTTGGTGATGTGTGGGCAGGCGATGCATGGGGAAAGAAATAATGCGGCTAGGGCTTTTCCTCTCCCACATGTTCCTTATTTAACTTGCACGAGATCTTAATCCCACTCTAACTCCCTATACGACTTGTTCTAGGAAATCAATCTCTCCTCTAAAATCTCACACACCCCCTTTTCACATATCCCTTTTTCACTAATTACGCACAAATCCTTAAGAAGGATATTTTCAGAATATTACAAATAATGACCAAGGTAGTCTGACTACCATGGGACGAGCAGGCAAACCAGCCATGGGAAACTTGGAAAATGGCCTGTATGTATGTAGTGCACTAAATGCCATAATGAACTGAATCCAAAATCGAAAATCGATTGAGAAATACTAAAAGTCCAAAGAGGATGTTTTCTGTGCAAGTTAACCGGTCTAACCAGCTAGACCATGGAAGTCAGACCGACATAGTGAGGGCAATTAGATCGGCCATGGTGTTTCAACGAATGATGATTTGAGCTAAAAATTGTGATTTTGGTTGAGAATGATTCTTGAGCTTTGTCAAGGTTGCATATGTGTTGTATTATGTATTTATGGACTAATATGGGTCAAGTTGGAATGAACTTGTGATTGAAAATGGTTTACTTAGTCTATTGTTATGTAGGTGATTCTAGATTCAACTATGGTCAACGGTGAGATTGATCGAAACTTGGTTGGGAGAACCAAGGTCCAATGTGATCAAAGAGGCTAGATGAGATGATTGGACTCAACCAAGACATAACGTAAACAAGGACCATGGAAAGTAAGTGGTCAAGGTCAAGCGAAACATATGGTGCACCAAGTGACTTGAGCCTAGCTGCAAGCGAGAATGGTTTAGTAGGATCCGAACATATGAGAGACTTAACAGCAAGTCATTGTGGCCATATGGAAGAGAGCGGAGCATGGGAATAATTCAAGGTGAAGGAATGGCAATGTGTCGGTCAAAGGGCAAATTGGTCATTTGTCATAAACCAGAAAAGAGGGTGGTTTGCAAAACTGCGGTGGAGGTCTAAGTGGATTAGGTCAAGGTATCTCCAATGAGGACAAGGCACGATGAAGTCGGGCTATTGGAACCAAGCATGAAGAACACGCTTTGAAAAGCGTGCATGTGTGGAATTAAGTGAAAAAGTGTGGGTATGGGTTATCGGGTTCCCATGAGGTGTTAGTGGATAGTATCCACTTTGAGATACTGGTTAGGGTTTTGTTGTGAGCCTCCACTATATAAGGAGGAGTAGAGAGAGGAGAGAGACATGAGTGCTTGGAATTTGCCCTTGGGGCTTTGTCTTCCTGACGGAGTAGCTATAATCATTCCTCTTCAAGTGACAATAGAAAACCACCCTTGCTCATCATGTCTTCTTGATTTTGATTTGGAGTTTCTTGATCCCCTTGTTTCTATCACTTTCTTGCTATGGTGTAGATTGTTGAGATGTCTTAGAACCCATCTAGGGTCATTTTAGCTATCTAGAATTCATGAGCTTGCTTAGATTAAGTTTTTCCCTTCTTGATTGGATTTGATGACCTCTTCCCTAAAATGAAGAAAGGTTGGAATTTTGACAACAATTCTTGAAATCGTTGGGTGGAATAGGTTCTTGATATCCTACGGAATGTGTCCACCAAATTTTGTGTGATTTGAACTGCTAGATCAAAAGTTAGGGCAAATCTTGGTTTTAAAATTGGGCTGAAATTTTTGGTCAGGTGGTCAAACCGCCGGTGACCCATCGGTCAAACCGATCATGACCGACTAGACCGACCCTAGAGAGTGTACTGGTTTTGGTTAGTGTTGTTCCTTTTTGATCGATTTCCACTACTGTGAGTTTAATCTTGATTCTCTTAGCTCTCAATAACTACATAGGAGAAAAGATTGTGAATACCGAAGGGGGCATACAACGGTGTCATTCACCCTCCACTTTGACCACCATTACCGATTCTACACCTTGTGTATATAGGTAATATCATCGGACATAGTACTTCTGTCAGGCAATTCAACAGTAAGAACAACTATTGTGATACCACCATGTATGATGTAAGTAAACCTTTATTTTTTTTATCTTGTTGAACCATCAGATGCAATGTTATTTCTTTTCATATAATCCGCTCAATCTAAATTACTGTCCATTTTAGCTCATGCACGTAGAATAAAGGAAGGACCTAATAATTTAGTTTCAACATTGTTTGCCCTATTGGATGTATAGTGATCTCTCTAGTAGCACTATTAATAAGCAAATAATAAGGACACTTTGTGAAAAATGTTGCCAGAAAACCTAAAATAAAATCTATTTGAAAAAATAAACTCACTTCCCAAAATGTCATCTATGTTGGTCTGAAAGGTGTACGTGTAACTTTGTAAATCATAAAAAGACGCATAGGTCCAATCCTTGTTTATACTAATAGGATGCTCCCCTTCTCCCTACATCAGATTAAAAAGCCTACGTGTTACTAATTTATTCAGTGATGATCTCCGTAATCCTCTGCCTGCACTGTTTATGTTTCAGTGTTTGCTCCCTTTAAGGAAGCAATCTGGGAGTTCAAAATCTATTGAAATGAAAGAAGACTTTTCTTCCCTTCGTTTCTCTGGGTGCAAATCAATATATGTCTGTATCCTACAGGCAGTTCTGAACTTATGATGTACCAGTACTAGTAGTAGCTAATCTATTAATTAATCTGTCGAGTACTATCAAACAGTAACTCAGAGAACTTACTGCTACTGCGGAAACTAATCACTACAACTGGTACACTGCATACAAGTTGTTTGCTGCCTGGGGCGGACCTACGGTGATTTATGGTTGTGCAGTTGTACACCTAAAACATTTGGTAAAATTAGTTGTGCCTATTTGGTCAATGGTTCTTTCTCTCACTCACTAGGTCTTGACTTCAATCCCCTGTGGGTTTTTTATTCGTTTTCTAGTTTGATTGGTTCTTTTGTTGTTTATTAGGATTTGAATAGCTTGCACATTTTTATTCTGAAAATTAATATGTATGAATGTGTTAAGTATATCAAGGCCCATATACTACAGGCCCATAGTAAGGCCCATGTGGCCCATATATATTGGCATCTCAACGATTGGAGTCATTATCTTCTGAAATCCTAAAGTAAGTCACATGGTATCAGAGCTCACGGATTAGGGTTAGGTCAAGATTTTTTTCTACTCCCATGATCCAACGACTAGTTGGCCAGTCAGCCTTTCGGCCGAAGTAGACGCACGTCGACCCATCCTTGATGTTCTCCGTCACAGCCGTCCGCCCGTCGCAGCCGCCGTACGCCGCCCGTCGCGGCTCTTCTTCGTCGTCGCAGCTCCTCCGACCGCCGTCCTCCGTCCGTTGCGGATCTTCATCGTCAGGCGCCCGGATCTCCAATCCTCCGCTCGGATCTCCACCGTCCGCCCGGGGTCGGCGCCGGATCCGCCTCGCCTCGTCCGTCCGGGGTCGCCGGATCCGCCTCGCCCGCCTCGTCTCATCTGCCTGGGGTCGCCGGATCCGCCTCGCCCGCCTCGTCTCATCTGCCCGGGGTCGCATCGTCCACCTCCTCTGTTCCGTCTGCACAGGGCCGACCCTGCTTTGACCTCTGTTGGGTGCTGCTGCGGGTGGGCCAAAGGTGGCGTTGGGTGCTGCTGCCAGTCAACTCTACCACTGTGGTAACTACTATCTGTCCTCTATTCTGCTGTTTTTGCCTGCTGTTGGTCAAGCCCTAGCACTTCTCAACATGTCTCAGATAAATGCAATAGTTATCAATCTCACCCTAGATGGTCAGAATTATCCAGAGTGGGCTTTCTGTGTAGAGACTACATTAAGGGGCTATGGTTTACTTTTTCACTTAACTGAAACTCCACTTGTGCTTAAGGATGATGGTAATAATGCTGCTGCAATAAAAGAATGACATATTAATGATGGGAAAGTGATGGCTGCCATGGTCAATAGTACTAAACAATCCATGATTATGATTCTTTCTAAGTTCAAAACAACCAAGGGCATATGGAACAACTTGAAGGAGCGCTATGTTCAGGATAGTGGTGCTCTTTTGCATAATCTCATGCAGCAAACTCATGTGATTGAGCAGAATGATATGTCCATTGATGAGTACTACTCTGTTTTTGATCGTCTGATGGGATCATTGACTTCCATGATACCTGAGTGTACAGCTGTCTCCTGGCCAGCACATAAGTTTATTTAAAAGTTTTTTACTTACAGATTTGTCATGGGAGTCCGGGCAAAGTATGATTCCATTCGTACACAATTGCTTCACAATTCTTTTGCTCTCACGATGGCACAGGCATTATCTGATTTACTTGCAGAAGAAACACATCTCAAGTCTATGTCTTCTTCTGCATTTGTGTCTCATAGTGTGTTGGCAGCTTCTCAGAGGACTAGTGCACCAAAAAGTTCCTCTTCAGAGCACTGTAAGCATTGTGGCAAGACTGGCCATCTTCCAGAGAATTGTTTTTCTCATTATCCAGAGAAGTTGGCTGACTATCGTGCACGTCGTGCTGCTCGTGGCCGTGGTACTGGTTCCACTCCTAGAGGTTCAGTGTCTGTGGCTGCTGCTTCACCTGTTAATGCTCCTTCGTCGTCTTGGGTGCTTGATTCAGGGGCTTCTTTTCACGTGACATCTGATCAGTCCCAGTTGGTCGCTTGCAAGCCGGTCACTGATGGAGCTTCTGTTCAGACAGCTGATGGTACATCTTGTCATATCACTCACCAGGGTTCACTTTGCAATCCTCATTTTTCTGTACCTAATGTTTCTTTTGTACCTCAGTTGTCCATGAATCTTCTTTCGGTTGGTCAAGTTACCGACCAACATTGCTTTGTTGGATTTGATGACTCATCTTGTTTTATTCAGGACCATCGAAGCGGGAAAGTGATTGGGACTGGCCATCGCCGTAAAGGTGCTCCTAGCCTATACATCCTCGACACCTTGCGTCTTCTTTCTTCCATTGAGTCTCCAGCTTGTGTGTCATCCGCTACTTTGTCTTCCACCCCTTCCTTCGCCCAGTGGCATCATCGTCTTGGTCATCTTTGTGGGTCCCGGTTGTCCACATTAATAAATAAAGGTTGTTTAGGTCATACACCTATTGAGTCTAGTTTTCATTGTAAGGTTTGCAAACTTGGAAAACAGATACAACTACCATATTCAACTAGTGTTTCTCATTCAGTTAGACCTTTTGATCTTATTCATTCAGATGTATGGGGGTCATGAACCTTTTGCTACAAAGGGTGGTCACAAGTATTATGTCATTTTTATTGATGATCATTCTCGATATACATGGATTTATTTCATGAAACATCGCTCTCAGTTGTGTTCCATTTACCAGTCGTTTGTTCGCATGGTTCACACACAGTTTTCTACTCCTATTAGAGTTTTTCGCTCTGACTCTGGTGGTGAGTATTTGTCTGATGCTTTTCGCCAGTTTTTGTCCTCTGAGGGTACACTTGCTTAGCTCTCTTGTCCTGGTGCTCATGCTCAAAATGGTGTTCTTGAACATAAACATCGCCATCTTATAGAGACTGCTCGCACACTTTTGATTTCATCTTTTGTTCCTTCTCATTTTTGGGGTGAAGCTGTTTCTACTGCTGTCTATCTCATCAATAGACAACCCTCATCCAAACTGTCTGGCCAATGTCTTGGTAAAGTTCTTTTTGGTACCTCTCCCAGATATGATCATCTCCGAGTTTTTGGATGTACTTGCTATGTTTTGCTTGCACCTCGTGAGCGAACTAAGTTGACTGCACAATCTGTTGAGTGTGTTTTTCTGGGGTATAGTCCTGAGTATAAAGGATATCAGTGCTATGATTCTTCTTCTCGTCGCATATGTATCTCTCGTGATGTGACCTTTGTTAAGGATCGTCCTTTCTTTTATAATCCCTCTACTCAGCCCTCATATTCTCCCACAGAACCCACATCGTTTCTGTGTCTTCCTCCTATTTCACCCACTAATGATGTCACTACATCTTCCCCATATAGTACACCCATTCCTGCTCCTTCTATTTCCATCACGCCACCTTCACAGGAGACTACACCACCTCCTGCATCACCTCCTTTTCATTCTAAACCACCTATTACACGTGTTTTCCATCATCGTCCTACAAACCTCACAGCTCCTCCATCTAGCTCTACCACCACGGCCAGTCCTGATACGACCGCTGTTGATGCTTCTAATAATATTGATGAGTCTCATACTGTTCCTGATGAGTTACAGGTTGGTCCACGATATAATCTACGAGATCGTACTGCTATTGGTCCAGCTGACAAGTATGGTTTTCCACGTGTGACTGCCGTTGTTGATGAGCCATCCACTTACCAGGAAGCTTCTAATATTCTGGAATGGCAGCTTGCTATGTCTGAGGAGCTTGCTGCCCTTGATCGTACAGGCACTTGGGATCTTATTCCATTACCGTCACATGTAGTGCCTATTACATCTAAATGGGTTTTCAAAATTAAGACCAAGTCTGATGGTTCTGTTGAGAGATATAAAGCTCGTCTTGTTGCTAGAGGCTTTCAGCAAACTCACGGTCGGGATTATGATGAGACCTTTGCACCAGTTGCTCATATGACTACTGTTCGTACTCTCATTGCAGTGGCTGCTACTTCTTCTTGGATCATCTCTCAAATGGATGTTAAAAATGCTTTTCTTCATGGTGATTTGCATGAAGAAGTTTATATGCAACCACCCCGAGGTGTTGATGCTCCTCCTGGTTATGTTTGTCGCCTTCGTCGTGCTCTATATGGTCTTAAACAGGCTCCTCGTGCTTGGTTTGAGCGCTTTGTATCTGTGATACGGGCTGCTGGGTTTTCACCTAGTGATCATGATCCTGCTCTATTTATTCATCTCTCTCCACGAGGACGTACTTTGCTTCTTCTGTATGTTGATGTATGTTGATTACGGGAGATGATATGGAACACATTTCTCATGTGAAGAAGCAACTTAGTGAGCAATTTTAGATGTCTGATTTGGGTCCTCTCAGTTATTTCTTAGGAATTGAGGTGCTGCATTCTGCAAAGGGCTACTATCTCTCTCAGTCCAAATACATACAAGACCTTATTGCTCGTTCTGGCATTACAGATAGTCGAACGGCTGCAACGCCTATGGATATTCATTTACAACTTCGCCCTACCGATGGTACACCTCTTGAGGATCCCTCTCGATATCAGCATATTGTGGGCAGCCTTGTTTATCTCATTGTTACTAGACCTGATATTGCTCATGCGGTTCATATTCTGAGTCAGTTTGTGAGTGCTCCTACTTCCATTCATTTTGTACATTTGTTACGTGTACTACGGTACTTACGGGGGGACATCTTCTCAGTGTTTGTTCTATGCTCGTGAGAGTCCGCTTTAGCTTCATGCCTACTCAGACTCCACCTGGGCGAGTGATCCAACAGATCATCGTTCTATCACAGGTTATTGCATTCTTCTTGGTTCTTCTCCTCTTGCATGGAAGTCCAAGAAGCAAGCGGATGTATCTTGTTCTAGTACAGAGGCAGAACTTCGAGCACTTGCCACTACCACTTCAGAGATTGTATGGCTTCGATGGTTGTTAGCAGATTTTGGTATTTCTTGTAATGCTCCTACACCTCTTCTATGTGACAATACTGGAGCCATACAGATTGCCAATGATCCTGTCAAACATGAACTTACAAAGCATATTGGCGTTGATGCCTTCTTTACTCGGTCTCATTGTCATCAGAAAACAATTGCTCTTCAGTATGTGCCCTCAGAACTGCAAGTGGTAGATTTTTTCACTAAAGTGCAAACTTGAGAGCAACATCGGCTTCATTTGCTCAAACTCAATGCTTCAGAACCTCCGCTTCCACCTTAAGTTTGAAGGGGGTGTTAAGTATATCAAGGCCCATATACTATAGGCCCATATGGCCCATATAGTCATCTATATATTGGCATCTTAACGATTGGAGTCATTATCTTCTGAAATCCCAAGTAAGTCACAAAATGCACTGTATTTAAAAATGTCAAGGCCAATACTATTAGTAATTTACTATTGATGTTCCCACTTTTCATCTCCTCTATCAACTTTTTCAAAAATAATTTTGCATCTTCTACTGCATACCACCTTTTACACCTAATAAGTGGTTGCTGCCCAACGTGTCCTCTCTTTTAAATAGACATTGTTCTACTGATACTGTTTAAAACTGTAAATAAAGTTAAAACCCTTTTCAACATAAGTTGTAATTGTGACCATCTAAGTAAAACTATTTATATAACTGACGTAATGCTTGCTTGGAGGAGCAAGAGCTTATATGTCTTTTTTTTCATAGTACAAGCAAGAGCTTCTATGCTTAGCAATCTAGAATAAGATGTTGCTACTCGAAGACATGCCACCTAGGCATTCACAAAGTTTAACATCTTTTGCTTCGATGTCTAGAATCCATTCTTCCCTCTCAACGAGACCCACGCAATAAATAAAAAAAAAACCCTAACAAATTATATCCCCTCTCTCGTTCCAACCCTAGCAAATCCTCATGCCTATTCAAAATGGGCCACATAAATTTGCAATTGAGGGAGTACTTTCACTGTTCGTATATGTACTGTTGTACAGATCAAGGGAGGATTAAATGCGTTAATTTTTTTTAAGATGTGTTGGCCTATAAATACATCCATCCCTTTATCATTAGTACCAATAAGAAACTGATAGGATAATTGGCAGAGAATGTTGACTCGAAAAAACCAAAACTACGAGCATTTGCAAACTAAAACTTACATGATATGATGACATCCCCATCTATTTCACACCAAAGATAGTAGCAAATAAAATTGCTTGTCAAGGAGCTCTTATGGCTGGGATACTTACTACATTTAGACAAGGTTTTTTAGACGAATTGAGAGAGGGTTTTGATAGGTAGCTATTGGTTTTTCAAAGGTTTCATTTATATGATGAAATTGGGCCCGGTCATATCCCAAAGTCATAAAAAAATGTAGAATGATCGAGTGTAGATAAGAAAGACAACGAATTTTAAGTTACACACATTTCACCCTATGGAGGCCCAAATACAAGTCATTTTGTTCCTTAAGAGAAGCTCAAGGAAAAGTTTGTTAGCCTAGTGGTTTGCATTTTGTCTCTTTAGCTGATGACTAGAGTTCAGTTCTCAGCAATCACAAGTTGAGTGAGTTATTTTGTGTGGATTTTTTACTTTAATTGTCTAGAGTTTTGAACTAGTAACATGTGGGTTGCGAGCCTGAAGACAATCATAATTATCCCTACCTCTCAAAAAAGTTTGTTTAGATAAACTTAACTCTAATAAGTCAAACATTACTCTTTGCTTAAAAAAAGACTCTCTCAATCGAATATGCTGATTAATCACTCGCAGATTTTTCTTCCCTTCTAAAAAGATCTCACAAAGTTTTTGATCTCTGAACACATTGGCCATCCACTGACATGCGGGCCCAGAGGGCGAGCTTTATGACGCATGCCTCCCCTTCTTTCCCCTCCTGGAACTATGTCAGGTGTTCCTGTGGGCCCCGCAACCCCCTGCCGAGCTGCACCTTCCCGATTCCCACTCCTTAAATGCGCCCCACACCTCTCTCTCCCCCCCTCTTCACACAGAGATCACACACACTTCTCTCCAGCCAGTGCAGTCAAGAAACGGCAGAGGCAAAAGCCCAGCGGGCAGTGTCATCGGCGTCGCTAAGGACGCCGTTGCGTCACACGCGATACATGCACGCACGCAGGTCTGACGAGTCACCACTCACCACCACCACCAAGCTTCGCATTGCACTGGATTACTGCATTGCTGCCAGGTTGCAAGCAGGAAACAACCTAGAGAGAGAAACAGAGTAATGTAGTAGTATGTAGTAACCCCCTTGCTCTCTCTCTCTCTCTCTCTCTCTCTTTTTCTTGTCCTGTTGCTCGCTTTAGTGGAGGGGGAGGGCTCTGCTCTGCTTTGCGTTTTGGCTTGCCTTGCCTTGCTCGCCATTGCCTTGCCAAGGCCAGTCTTTGCCTTTGTCTTCTATCCCCCCCGGTTTTTGGTCACGGCAAGGCCTTTTCTTGGAACGGGATTGCTTTGGTTTCGCCGTTGCCTTTCCTTTTGGTGCGCGTGGAAAGGTGTGATCTTTGGCCTCGGTTCTTGGTCCGCTTCTTGCTTTCTGGCCTCTGGGGGTTTGGGTAAGGAGGGAGAGCTGTTGGGGTTTGGGGTTCTTCTTGGTTTATTGGATTGGATTTTTTTTTTTTATTCTTGTTTGTGTGATCGTGCTTCCCAGGATGCAAGGACGGTAGGATGCTGGAGTGAGTTCTCTGGTTCGGAGGTGATGTTTGGCTGATCACTTAGTTCAGGTGAGTGTTCATCCATTCATGGAGCTCGATTGTTTAGTTTTTCCCCCTGTTTGGTGTGGCTTTCGATTTCGCTGTCCTTTATGAACTAATCATTGTGCGATCTCCAAGCGTATAGGTAGCCTGAATCGATGGATTGTAATGATGATATTGCTGTGGCAAAATAGGATAGCGTTTCTTTTATTTTTAACTTCAGAAAGTGCAAGGGTGATCTTAAAAAAAGTGTTTTTTAATCGATTAGAGTTTTCCTGTTGCGTCCTGAGTTGTTTAATTTCATTAGCTGGTGGGCACAATCCTTGCTTTGTTTTAACACGCATACCTTGGACTTGGATAGGTCAGAACTTAGAATCCTGGCTTCTCGTTCATCAAGTGGAATGGGATGATTCTGGGAAAAGGTGAAATTGGATGATGGTTATGCCGGGTTAAACATGGCTGCCATCAAGAAATGCTGAATTATGAAACGAAAACGTTGCTTTATTTTTGCTATTAGCTATTTGCTTGGAACACGGATTCCACTTGTTGTTAAACACTTCTTTATGGTTATCTCCAGGTGCATGTCATAAATCTGTAGTTCTGACTGTCTCTAGTCTAGGGGACAAATGCAAATAACGAGTTCTTTTGTCAAGAATCATGAATTCCCTGGACGTGATAACTTCTTTTCGTTGTTCTGATTGTAAGTCACCTTTTGTTCTCAGGAAGTGAATCATGGGTTCATCTGTCTCGAAGCAAGACCACAACACTGCATTACTGCTCTGCAAGAATCGGTTGAGACACATCGAACAAGCAATTGATTCAAGGTATGCCCTTTCAGCTGCTCAGCTGTCGTACGAACAATCTCTGCGCAATGTCGGCGTTGCTTTGAGGCTGTTTGCGGAGTCACACCATGATGGCGATCCAGAGAAGTCCCCTCTATCTTCTTATACTTCCCTATCGGCATTGCCAATTGCAGACAATACTAGCTTTCCAGCACTACCAGAGCCCCATCATTCTGATGTTAGTCACATGAGGTCAGCGGTAATCACTCCCTTGACAGTGACCGTCGACCCGAGCG
The DNA here is from genome assembly GCA_036346575.1 of Dendrocalamus sinicus. Lineage (NCBI taxonomy): Eukaryota > Viridiplantae > Streptophyta > Magnoliopsida > Poales > Poaceae > Dendrocalamus > Dendrocalamus sinicus. The sequence continues at coordinate 11,001,552 of CM070666.1, read as the reverse complement.
AGGCTAGCTTTGTTAAAAAAGAGCAAACCAATTCTACTTTCTTTCCGCCACCACTGCTGCCAGAGTTTTGCTCCTCATGGGATTTCTTTGATCCAACTGATGTGATTCAGAATGTTGCATCCACTGTCCCAGACAACAGCGTTAGCTTGAGAAGGTTGGAAGATTTGAGCCATCCAAATGTAATGGATTTGGCTTCCTCAATTGAAAACACAAGTGAAATTGTTGAGGTGCGAGAAGAATTGAGCACGCCTGGATGGGAAAAAGTCCATGAAAATGATAACCATCCCGAGTTGAATCACAATGATTTTAATGAAATTCAGATTGCTGATATGCATTTACCGAATGACTCAAGCTTGGAGAAAGAACCTGATCAAGTGCAGACGAAGGTTATAGATGGGCAGAATTCTAAACCTATTAGCAGTAATAGAAAAAATGAAGCTTACTATGTACACAAGGTTAATGCACCCAAAAGATCATGCAGTGAAAGGGAAAAAGACAAGGGCAGTTCCGTCGCCAGTGTATCAAAAGATTTTCTGTCCAGTGTGAATGAACTTGAACATCAATTTACTAGGGCAGCTGAGTCCTGCCATGAGGTCTCGAGGATGCTTGAGACAACGAAGATTCGGCTTAGCATTTCTTCCGGGATAACAGGTGAGGACAATAGTTTTCATGATGATACCATTTTCGTGACCTTCTACTTGCTTAATGTTGGTGCTAATTTTTCGTGATATTTCTGATTAGCAGGGAGATCGTCTGATGTGCTTTTTCTGTCAGCATCCTTGATCTGTTGCAAAGCCGGAAGTGTAGCATCTCATGGTATATTGTTCTTTTCATATCAAAGAAGTAATTTGTAAAGTATATTGTTTTTTCCATATCAAAGAAGTAATTTGTAAATTGCAGCCGAGTTTGTACTCTAAAGAGTAACGGCCTCGTTTGGATGTTTGTTGCAAAAAAACTTAGTTATTTTACTCTTTTTTTTTACTGCAGAATCAGAGCAGCATGTCACAAAAGTAATCACTTGTAGTCGCTCACTTTCATCACGATCATCATCATCTAAGAATCCACTCATGTCAGCTCAAAAGGATGATGACCCTCCAGAAAGTTGTAGTGATTTCGTTGAAGAGTTTTGTATGATTTCAGGAAGCCATGCATCCTCTTTAGATAGGCTCTATGCTTGGGAGAGGAAGCTTTATGATGAGTTAAAGGTGAGCTAACATGCGTTGTTCATCAGATGCTTATAGGCTAAACTACATTGGAAATGAAACTTTTACAACAGCACTGTAGAACCATGAGATTGTGCTTGTCCTGTGTTTTGTTTTATTAGACATGTAGCATGTAGAGCTGACCAAGCTGATTTTGTTTTCTTGATGTCATTTATTCAATTGTACATGGAAAATATTGTAGGTGTTACCACTACTTTTAGTAATTTATAAGGCAAACATATATTAAGTAGAGTCATAATAACACAGCTAGTTTGTATTTGGAAATTTTGTGGATACATTTTCAGTATGTATGCCATTATGTGTCACATATTGATCTTCTAGAACCTTAAGCTTCTACAAAAGAAACCATACATGCCATCCCACATAATTGCATCATGGCTGTGTTATAGGGAAAATCAGTATATTTTTACACGTGAGCTCTTGAGCGTTTTCATGCTTAGACATTCTTCTTCATTATATTATAACTTTATCCCCCTTTTTTTGAAATTTCATGGAGCTAAATGTTGTGTGTGAGGCTCCACTTAATGTTAATAGAGCATTTGAATAAACTCCAAGTATGTTCCTGCATCTCACGTGTTTAAAAGAGGCTTTCAGAGCTTCTATTTACATGGAAATGCTCTTTGCATGCGCTGTTGCTATGATCATGCATAGGTGATATTTGTGTCTCGAAAAACATTATTTACTTGTGTTGTCCTTATTTACCAGAATACCAGTAATCTAGCTTAAAAAAATATGAAGTTGTAAATCAGTGGTATATTACCTCACCCTTTAGATAGTTTATTGCCCGACATTCAATTTATCAGAAGTTCCTTTCTTTTTATCAATATGACTTTTATGTTGGCAATTTTTTATATGCAAGTTCTGGTGCATTAGTCTTATGTTATGTTAGTTAGGTAAGAAATCCACTCTGCAGATTCAGATCCATGTTGTACATTTCAAGTACACCTCGGGGACTTCCAAGGGTTTCCCAAATAAAAAGTTGCCTTCTGGAGTTGAATTTGACGTTTAACTAAAAGTTTGATAAAAGTTTAAAAATATCATGATTCAATTCTTGAACAAAATATGTAATGTGAAACGAACTTCGCCATTATGTCTGCATTGTTGATAGAAATAATCAACTCAAAGTACTAATATGTGTGATGGTGTACAAACCATTTTACCAAGAACGCTATACATCCGAGTCGTGGTTTGTAGCAGGGATAGAAATCTCAGAACTAGTGCAAACCCTGGCCAGCGGGCGGTAACGATAACCGGCTGGTTACCAGAAAACCCGGAAAAAAACCAGATGAAATTCACGTTTCAAATTTGAATTTGGGCGGTTTGAAAACCGATAACCATTCTTATTACCGGAAAAACTGCTTAAAAACCGGGGAAAACCAGAGAAAACCTAACACAAAATATTAGAACTAACATATTTATGCATATTTAGTTTGTACAATAGGTAATTTAGCACGAAAAAAACTAAATCAACTTAGGAAGTGTATTTGTAGCCACCAAGATTTCAGCCGGTTTTTCCCTACCAGTACCCATTGGGTTTTTTATCTCTGGTCTGTAGTATACCACTTTCTGCCCAAATTCCACAGGAACCCATACCCTGTTCAACAAATGGAGTCAGGGTACAACGAAATTGGTAACTATGGTACAAATCTTTTCAGAATGATAGAACTACAATCATATTCTACCTAGGAACTAGTGAACTATCTCATTTATTCCCACATTAGGTAGTTTTTTTGTTGTTTTATAGGTTATATATTTGTGCATTAAATTGTAGTTTAATGCTGTAAACTTCAAACACGTGTTAATATCAATGGTTTTTTCTCTTTCTAGATGAATGTTTTCATTCATGGACATTTGACAATTTTTTTGTTGCGTTGAGGGTTTCATTTGTTGTAGTTTGTGTATATCGTTTTTTAAGTTGTCAGAGATACTCTTGCTCGTCGTTGAATTCTTTGTACTAACTTTTCAATGTGTCAATCCCAATCCCCACTACACACAAAAAAAATACCTCCCATACACGTGCGTCGGGAAATGGGCCACTGCTATTAGCATGTCCAGTATTGGGCTTACATATGCTCACTACCCTGTAACACCCCGACCCCTCCCTGAGCCCAAAGTGCTACCACCTACTCCATAATGTTACCAACTCCAACCTTTGCCGCTAGTTTTACGAAGCAATTCTTTTATTTAAATATCCACCAAACGACAAAAGTCGGTACACTTGACACTAACACAACAGAGATATAACTTTGCTAATTACCAAAAAGGTACTTAGACTATCCAAGACCAAATATATCAACTGTAATGATCTATGAATCACTGTGGCACGTGAACGACTATGCTACTCCCGCCTATGCATGTCGTCTTTAGCAGATTCCTATAAAAACAACGTTAAAGCAAGGGTGAGTCCGAAGACTCAGCAAGCACACGATAAAACAGTAACATCACTTTAGCAATTCAGTCAATTTCACGAACTGTAAGCTGTAAATCCACTTTATGACTGTAAATTGTAAATTACTTCTGTGACCGTAAACTGTAATTCAACTTTGTAACTGTAATCTGTACATCAACTCTGTATCTGTAATCTGTATCACTTTCTCTGTCACTTTCATGCAACGCATCTGTAATGCATCTGTAACCACCAAATCACATTTATGAGCTGTAACCCAGAATCCCTGGGTTTTCTCTGTCACCTGTTCATTTCCTGTAAATGCGATGCAATGCGATGCAATGCATCTGTAATGCACCTATAACTGTAGCTGATACCGGTATAGCGGAGTGTCCACCCGTCGATGGACCACTCAATTGCCTACCTCTGTAGGTCTTACTCCATAGCACTCCGGGCTAGTCACTTTGACTTTCTCGCCGACCTTGCTCTTATTCAAGAGCACTCCGGACTAGTCATGACTTTCTCACCGGCCTGGCTCTTATGCATTTGCATGATGCAATATGCTTCAAACATGGATGTCTAATCATAAGCGGTACTTATCAAGGTATGATTAGCACAATTCATATACATCTCATAAATACTGTAAATCATAGCATGAAAACCCAAATAACAAACATTCACCACAATTTACTGTTCTACCCTGCACTTGCCTGTTGACCTGGTGGACGGTGCGTGGACGGCACCAGACTCGAACCGCCACCTGAACAAGCAATACCCAGACTCAATACATTATAGCAATACACGCACAGACGAATGGCATCGTTCCTATGCGCAAAACCAACACGAACTCCACTCTTTCACTAGATACCATCCCATTATTTCGGTACTCGAACGACCCTGTCTTTCCAACCCGAAACCTATCACAACAAATATTCTGGGTCTGGTAACCTGCATAACTCTACTACATATTCTTGGTTGCCATAATTTAAATATCACAACATCTAAAACTCCGATCTCAGCCCGAAGGCCACGCTATCTCATATCGACTGTGGCCATTCCAAAGGCATATTACCCAAATCATACCACCGAACTCGACGTTCCAACATTCTATAGAGCTCCAGCAAGAGCCGACGTTAATGTCTGAGCTAATTAATCCATAATCCTTAATCCATACTAATCATTCACTGAATACTAGTCGGTTACTCATGCACCGCCACAACACCACATGGCCATAGTTCTCCTGTTCTACCCACGGCCACAACATCATCGCTCGGCACATGAATTCCAACCGCTAGCCATGTTCTAACCAACGCATGCATTTACGCAAAACGATAAATAAGCGAAGAATGGTCTCGGGGCGTTACCCTAGCTCCGAATAATTGGATCGGAGCTCCTCCTTCCTTGTCTCGGCTAGATCTCGATGATCGGCGCGAATCAACCTCTCCCCCCTTTTTTTGGTGGCTCTCTCCTTTTTTTTTCTTTCTTTCCCTCTCTCCTTTTCCTTCCTTTTTTCTTTCCTTTCCAACCGGCCGGTGTTCCCTCTTTCTTGTTTTTTCCTCCGCCGGCGCTTCCTTCTCGTCTTTGCCTCGCTCGGTCGGCGTTTCCCGCATCCCCTTCCTCACGGCCGGCGTTCTTCGGTCGCTTCCCCTCCTAAACCGGTGGTCGTCTCCCCTTCACCTCCCGGCTGGCCGGCCCCCCTCCACCCCCGTGGAGCGGCGGCGACGGCGGCGACAGCGAGTGCGGTGAGGGGAGGTGCAAGCGTGGGGCGGCGCTGACGGCGCAGCAAGATGAAGCGACGGCGGCGACAAGCAACGGCGGGCAGAGGGAGGCGAGGCGCGAGCGGCGGCGAGCTACGGGGAAGTAAAGGCGGCGACGGGCGGCAGCAGGAGCGGCGGCACCGGCGGCTAATCCAGATGGTGCGCAAGCAAGCGGCGGCGGGGCCGGAGGGCGACAAGCGGCGGCGCGGGCGGTTGCGTGGCAATAGCAAGCATGCGCGGGGAGAGCAGCTGCGGCTCGCAGTGAGCACAGGGAAAGGAGAAGCCAAAGTGGGTTTTTCCTCTCCTCCACTGCTCTCTCTCATTGGTTTGGGGTGGGTGGTGGGCCTTCTCCACCAGTATTACATTCCACCCCCTTAACGATTCGACCCACTCAAACTCGATGTCTGTCGAAAACAATCAATCGAGCCAAGCAGAATCGATCGTAACTTCGTACTCGTGAGAACAACCCCGGGTACATCTCGCGTATGTGAGATTTCAATTCCCACGTCGCTTCTCACTTAGATTGATGTGACCCACTTTAACATACTTTAACATCCTATGCCTCAACACTTTCTCCGATTCCTCCAGAATCCGAACTGGACGGGACTCGAAGGTGAGGTCTTGCTTAAGGGACAACAACTCTAGAACAATCTAATATTCTAGATCCCTTAAGTACTTTCTCAACAGAGAAAAGGGAACACATCGCACACTCCGCACATATATTCAATTCTTACATTATCATATGTCTGGTCTAATACGACCAACACCTTAGCAACCTTTAACGTCTCATGCCTCGGCATAAGGAAATCATCAATCCTCCAAGAAAATCACTCTCATCGCTTGCACAAAAGAGACAACGCTACTTTTGTTCGCAACAATGAGTGCTCTTCTCTTTTAAGAGAAGTATCACATAACACTCATAAATCCGTCTCGCTTTTACAAAACAAAATCTTTTATAAAGGTAATCCAATCATAGGTTCACTCCATTCATCCACAAATAACAATATTTCTTCTAAAATAGTTGGGAATCCACTTTCCCCACAACATATCACTTCATTACAACCAATTCTCTCAAAAGAGAGAAAACTGGACAGGAAATCAATCCTCATCCTAACAAACAATATGCCGTATATACCATGCGAAAAGTTTCTATTTGCGAAATTAGCCCCTTTCTTTTCAAAGAAAAGGAAATACACTCTTTAAAGTGTACAAATAACGCCTTAGCGAAAAATCATATCAATCACATAAGAAATGTGAATCCCGCAACTTCTCACTTAAATCCACTTTCCCTCAAGTGAACCTGAATGAATTCCCAAATTAAGGAAACCCAAAATAACCCATTAAACATCCGTCAATCATTTCAAATACTCATTAGATTGCGATAGGACGATTTGTCCTTCCAGCATCTATCTATGAGTTACAAAATCAGCCCAATCCTAGGGCAATGTTCACATGAATTTAGGGGTGCTTTAGTACACGACCTGCAAAGTACTAAAACAAACTTTCTTCACCAGCGACATATTGTCAACAAGTAATCCCATATGCTCCATCAAATCTGTATCGGATCCTATTAATTCAATCCCTCCAATACCCTTATTCTCTAGGGTTTCAACTCATGCTCTATTTGCACCCCAATGAATTCCATCAATAGTCGACTTCAACTCATGAAATGAATCATTACTTTGGCTATTTTATCAATTAATGCTCACCGAACACAGTGAATATAAAAATCACCCATCTGTATTCAATTCCTCATATCCACAAAATGAAGTAAGCTCCATTCAAGATTTCCTTTAACATCAGATAACTAAATCCTCTAATAGCTCCATTTCAACTTTACCTCAATCTTTTAGACTCCACTAGCCATCAACAAATCTGAGGCTCAGATATCCAAAACATAATTCGGGGAAACTTTCACCCAAAAATCTCTCTCGACACTATCAATGATTCACCAACATATATGTGATATTAGTCACATTACTCCCCGTAGACGCTACCGGTTGTGGCAACACAATCGGTTTTGCCCCTAAGGCCAATATTTTCTCAATCAATTTCCCACAAAGATTATAGCATAAAATTAACTCTGAACTCTATTAGCCACACAAATCTTTATTATCACCTCATTGCAAATATAACCATCCTCACTATAGATTTAAGCCTAATAAAGCTTCATGATATGAGTTTAGCATCCCTCAATATAAACCTTCCCAAAACTCACCAAACTCTATTACTTTACTGCACACAACAGCATAGTCATCACGACTATCTCGTGTGCGACCACATAAGGTGTGGACATAATTCTATCATCAAAATATCCATTACCAATTAACAATCCCATAAGCACCTGATTCCAAGGCACTAACTACAATCTACCAACCCAACTCTGTAGAGAAGCAATCACCTAAGATTTGAACACATAGCATATGTACTCCCATGAACTGCCTTTATGTTGCCTTAAGCATAAGATCCATCTGTTCTACCTCCAAGGGCATGCTCATAATTTCCCACAAATGCGATGGTAACTTCACTAACTCATACTTAAGAGATTGCTACCAAATCTCACAAGGACTTTATTAGCTTTATCCTTCAGAATTTGAGTCTCACTTAGCTCTACAATAATTCTTCACCATTCAATTTAGCTGGGAGATTTTATCCGACCTCAAAATCCCCATTCTTAGCCTCCCAATTAATCCCAATAGTTCTAACATTACAACTATTAGAACTTTCCAAAACATCGATCGTGATTATAATAATCAATCACCGACTGGTTCAAACCCAACTATTAGATAGAAATGGATCTGCCTTACATCGCTACTTATCATGTAACTATTAAATCCTCGTTGGATTCAAATCAACTTCGATCCCACCAACACAACTAAAGTAAATTACCCTCCTGGGTTCTTACAATTTAGAATTCCATGCCCTGCCAGACTGTTACTTTAACTACCATAAAATACTATCATATTAATAGGTCAAGGTCTTATACCCATACAAATACCGCAGAAGATGTTTACTTATAGGTACAGGGTTCTTCCAAACATAACTACCACATAACATCAACATTAACCTATACTACTAACAAGCCTCCAACATCAAACGCACAAAAGTACCCCCTTCAACTACGAGTTACCAAACTCAGGGGTTTATACAAAACACACCACTGCTACAACTATAACGTCACCTAACTTTCAAACAGTAGGCGCGTGGTTTTCAAGTAGCGCCAAACAGTAAGAGATCCAACCCTTTGCTGTGGCGGCACCGAAAATGATGGCGCTGTAGCATGCTGAACTGGAACAATTGGTGCAGGACGCCAGGAATACTCGGTAGGTGGCGCCCAAGAAGGAGGTTGCGATGCAGATATTGGCTCCCACTTGATGATACTAGAGGGGTTCTGACGACAAACCAGCTGCTTGTGGCCTGTTCGACCACAATGTCGACACTTTCCCATCCAAGAACATTCGACGGCACGGTGTCCTCCACCGCACTTGAAACAGATCATCCCTTGCCCTGGGACAGGATGATATGGGTATGTTGGGGTCGTTGGGACAGAATGAGGCATTGCAGAAGAAAACGGCCTCGGATAGACAGGTTGAGTCAACGATAGAGAACATTGGCCCCCCTGAAATCTCTTGGGAACGGGTCGCTGAGAAAACCTGCCTCTACCCACAAAGTTCCTTCTCTTTAGAACATAGCGACACTCCTGTACTTGTTGACGAAGCGTTTGAACCTCTCTGAAGATTTTGCAACTCGGCTGCCGAATCTACTAGAACACCAGCAACTGGTTGAACAGCCGAAACAACATCCTCACCCCCATCCCTAATACTTTCCTCAGCTAGAGGGGGTGGCACTGCCGGACCGCGCCCACAACCACGGCAACCACAAACACCATGACCTTGACCTCTACCCTTTGGCATCTCTGTTCAGAACAGAGAAGCAATCACACAATCAACTCACAATCATCAACTTTAGCAGTACAAATCAGCATCACAATTTGGGAAAACGCACATACAATGCAAATCCCAAACCCAATCCTACTGTGCAACAATGTGTGTCAAGTTTTAGCCATTACACAACCTAGGCCAAGTCTTAATTTAATAACCAATCCTAAGTCAAATTCTTGATTAAGACTACCTAGGTTACCAAATTATCCACCACGGACCTAACGCCCACTCTGATATCAACTGTAACACTCCGGCCCCTCCCTGAGCCCAAAGTGCTACCACCTACTCCATAATGTTACCAACTCCAACCTTTGCCGCTGGTTTTACGAAGCAATTCTTTTATTTAAATATCCACCAAACGACAAAAGCCGGTACACTTGACACTAACGCAGCAGAGATATAACTTTACTAATTACCAAAAAGGTACTTAGACTATCCAAGACTAAATATATCAATTGTAATGATCTGTGAATCACTGTGGCACGTGAACGACTGTGCTACTCCCGCCTATGCATGTCGTCTTCAACAGATTCCTATAAAAACAACGTTAAAGCAAGGGTGAGTCCGAAGGCTAAGCAAGCACACGATAAAACAATAACATCACTTTAGCAATTCAATCAATTTCACGAACTGTAAACTGTAAATCCACTTTATGACTGTAAATTGTAAATTACTTATGTGACCATAAACTGTAAATCAACTCTGTAACTGTAATCTGTACATCAACTCTGTATCTGTAATCTCACTTTCTCTGTCACTTTCATGCAATGCATCTGTAATGCAATGCTATGCAACGCATCTGTAACCACCAAATCACATTTATGAGCTGTAACCCAGAATCCCTGGGTTTTCTCTGTCACCTGTTCATTTCCTGTAAATGTGATGCAATGCATCTGTAATGCACCTATAACTGTAGCTGATACCGGTATAGCGAAGTGTCCACCCGTCGATGGACCACTCAATTGCCTACCTCTGTAGGTCTTTTACTCCAGAGCACTCCGGACTAGTCACTTTGACTTTCTCGCCGACCTTGCTCTTATTCAAGAGCACTCCGGACTAGTCATGACTTTCTCACCGGCCTGGCTCTTATGCATTTGCATGATGCAATATGCTTCAAATATGGATGTCTAATCATAAGCGGTACTTATCAAGGTATGATTAGCACAATTCATATACATCTCATAAATACTGTAAATCATAGCATGGAAACCCAAATAACAAACATTCACCACAATTTACTGTTCTACCCTGCACTTGCCTGTTGACCTGGCGGACGGTGCGTGGACGGCACCAGACTCGAACCGCCACCTGAACAAGCAATACCCAGACTCAATACATTATAGCAATACACGCATAGACGAATGGCATCGTTCCTATGCGCAAAACCAACACGAACTCCACTCTTTCACTAGATACCATCCCATTATTTCGGTACTCGAACGACCCTGTCTTTCCAACCCGAAACCTATCACAGCAAATATTCCGGGTCTGGTAACCTGCATAACTCTACTACATATTCTTGGTTGCCATAATTTAAATATCACAACATCTAAAACTCCGATCTCAGCCCGAAGGCCACGCTATCTCATATCGACTGTGGCCATTCCGAAGGCATATTACCCAAATCATACCACCGAACTCGGCGTTCCAACATTCTATAGAGCTCCAGCAAGAGCCGACGTTAATGTCTGAGCTAATTAATCCATAATCCTTAATCCATACTAATCATTCACTGAATACTAGTCGGTTACTCATGCACCACCACAACACCACATGGCCATAGTTCTTCTCCTGTTCTACCCACATGGCCACAACATCATCGCTCGGCACATGAATTCCAACCGCTAGCCATGTTCTAACCAAAGCATGCACTTACGCAAAACGATAAATAAGCGAAGAATGGTCTCGGGGCGTTACCCTAGCTCCGAATAATTGGATCGGAGCTCCTCCTTCCTTGTCTCGGCTAGATCTGACAGATCAGGCGCCGAATCAGCCTCTCCCCCCTTTTTTTGGCCGGCTCTCTCCTTTCTTTTCTTTCTTTTCCTCTCTCCTTTTCCTTCCTTTTTTTCTTTCCTTTCCAACCGGCCGGTGTTCCCTCTTTCTTTTCTTTTTTTCCTCTGCCGGCGCTTCCTTCTCGTCTTTGCCTCGCTCGGTCGGCGTCTCCCGCATCCCCTTCCTCACGGCCGGCATTCTTCGGACGCTTCCCCTCCTAAACCAGTGGTCGTCTCCCCTTCACCTCCCGGCTGGCCGGCCCTCCTCCACCCCCGTGGAGCGGCGGCGGCAACAGCGAGTGCGGTGAGGGGAGGCGCAAGCGAGGGGCGGCGCTGACGGCGCAGCAAGATGAAGCGGCGGCGGCGACAAGCGACGGCGGGCAGAGGGAGGCGAGGCGCGAGCGGCGGCGAGCTACGGGGAAGTAAAGGCAGCGGCGGGCGGCAACAGAGCGGCGGCACCGGCTAATCGGGATGGCGCGCGCGCGTAAGCAGCGGCGGCGACCGGAGCCTGCGAGCGGCGGCGCCGACGGTTGCGCGGGCAATAGCAACATACGCAAGGGGAGAGCAGCTGCAGCTCGCAGGTGAGCACGGGGGAAAGGAGAAGCCAAAGTGGGTTTTTCCTCTCCCTCCACCTGGCTCTCTCTCTCTTATTGGTTTGGGGGTGGGCTGGGCTGGGCCTCCTCCAGCCCAGGTATTACATACCCATTGTAGATCTACGCCAATGAACGTTGTCCTACCACCTGCCCGTGCCAAAAGCTAATTATAATTTTGGAAGGGCTAAAAATCGAATACCTAAAATTTACATAAAAATTTGATGCGTGCACTGGCCTTAGATTTGCTTGACAGAAGGGAGGCGAGGTAGGGGTGGCATCACCAGCTGCTGCTCCAAGGTTGGTGGATGTAATAAAAAGTGGGAATGACGCATAGGGAGCACAGGAGTTGGCAGGACCAAGGCTGAGAGTGCGACATGTCATTGGATTGGCATAGTGAGGTATTTGTGGCGTGCGAGTGCCAGTAGCGTTTGGGAGGGGAGGTTTGGCAAGCAAAGGGAGGAGTGCAGGTGGTGAGGGAGGTGGTGGGGTGAGAGAAGTGAAGGAATAGGTTGGTAAAAAAAAGTATCAGATATTTAATATTTGGTTGGGATCTTAAACCAAATCTGTAGTCACTCCCTTATATTTTTAGTGTCTAAAACATCTGAACTAAATTCAACATTTATATTTATCTAATAAAATTCCTATAGAATGCAGAAATTGCCTTGGGATATAACCTCTCATGAGTCTCATGACATTTTTGGATTCCAAAATAGCTTATAACTATCAAAAGTTTTCTGCTACTTCAGTTTTTCACAATGTCTTGTTTGTAAGAGCACATGCTCTCTTTTTTTTTTGGCTTTGTTTGCTGTACTCTGACCTAGCTGCTTCAATGTTTGTTGAGAATTATAGGGTAGCGAATCACTCAAGAAGGTATATGATAAAAAATGTACTCAGTTAAGGCACCAGTTTGCAAAGGATGTGAATGCCAGACAAGTTGACAAAACTCGAGCTACTGTCAAAGATTTGTATTCACGACTCATGGTAGGAACTGAAGTACTATACTCAATTTCTAAAATGATTGAGAAGTTACGGGATGAAGAGTTGCAACCCCAACTTCTTGAACTACTACAAGGGTAAGCCTTTGTTTCCTTCATAGTGCGAAATGCAACACATAGAAAGACATCAGGACTATTGCTGAAACTGTATTTGCCTTTTTTATGGTTGAATTTGAAGATATTGGTAAAATATGCAACTCCTCCCTTATTGGTAAGTTTTGGCCTTAATTTGGATATCATACCTATTATTGTGCTTGACAGGTTGACACGCATGTGGAGAATGATGCAGGAAATTCACCAAATGCAGCAGATCATTGTCTCACAGGCAGATTCAAAGTTCTCATCAGTATCTCCAAGTGAATCGTACAAACAGAGCTTGATGAACCTTATCAGTGAGATGGGTTTCTTATACTCCAGTTTGGCAAGCTGGGTTGATGCTTACAAATGCTATGTTGTGGGTCTCAACTCCTGGCTGCAGACATGCGTGCTACAACCACAAGATCGCTCACGGGGAAGGAGGTTGACTCTCTCACCTCGTGAACACCTTGCTCCTCCGCTATTTGTTCTCTTGGGAGATTGGTCCACAGGAATCTCATTGCTTCCTTCCGAAGAATCCTGTGATTCTATCAAGAACCTCGCAGCAGGTCTCAAGAAAATGTGCAAGCATCAAGCAGAAGATAAACCAGCGAAAAAGAAATCTTCAGATACTGCAGAGGCTAACACTAGCCAATTAATTGGAGAGCATGACAAATCAGAGGCTGAATCGAAGCTGGCAATCCTTCAGGGCGGCCTAATAACAATGTTCGATCGACTCTCAAAGTTCTCAAGTGCCATGGCCAGCTTGTCTGAAAATGTGAAACAAGAAACTGAGGTTGCTCAGGAGGCGTATACCATTGGTCGGTCGGGGTAAGTCATAAGATCATACCGGGCCATTGTGATTTCAGGTGTTAGTTTGTAGGACTAAGAAAAGAAGTTGCTTCAGAAAAAAAAATGATGATGATTTATTGGTTCAGAAAAAATGATGATGATTTAGTATACCGTCAATTGTACATTCCTTTGCCTGGGTATGTTTGGGGTGTTGGCGGTTGGACCAATCACAGCTTTTTGTAACTAAACGGTTCTATACTGTTCTGGGTAAAGCTTGTTGAAAACACCAGTGATGGTTCTGGCATTTTACCTGTATGCTTCCTGGGTTGTTTACCTGCTCTCTGTCGTGCTTACCTGCTTATCTAGTGATGGTGTAATCTTTCGGATGCAACATTTTTGCGAACTATTCACGTATTTATAACGTTTTTTCAATTTTTGCTCTCTAGTACCATTTTTTTGTAAAAATAGTATCCTTTCTGAGCTCGAAAGGTACGGCAGATGACACGTGTCACTTGTCGCACCAGGAGAGCTTGGTAGGAGGCAAGGCCCGCGGCAGAGTGAGCTGGCGCGACACGGTAGGCTAGATGCTGCCAAGCCGTCACAGCTTGGTAGGTGCCTGCCGAGTGCCCCCAAGATGGTAGGCAGCTAGCCAGGGCAGGTAGAAGGGGTAGTGGTGGAAAAAAACCCGTTGGATTGGTTCAAAACTGTTTTAATTATTAAACTGTTTTAATTATACTCAGTAGCTCGCTTCTAAAAATACTTTCAAACTATACGTAAATTTTTTTAGAAATGTACAAGAAGGCTCGGAAGGATAGATAAACCATCACCATAAAGCCTCGCTCGTTGGGCTGAAAAATAGTGGCTTATGGCTGAAATTGCACTGTAGCTGATTGAAATTATACTATAGCTAAAAGTGGGCGTAATTAAATTTTAAAAATAGAAAAAATATGTTAGCTCATCACAGACAACGCAAACGAATACGGGAAAAAAGAACAGGTAAAAAAGCTCAAAAAACTAAAAGTTTAGAGAAAAAAAGATAAAATTTATAAATAGTAAAAAATAAGTCAGAAATCAGAAAGTCAAGTTGAAATAAGCGGAGCCAAACTCTATGTGCTAAATAGTAAAAATATATTGTTGTAAAAAGTTATCTTTGTCTTTTCGCTATCACCTGAGGAGTAAGGTTCCGAATCTCTCCTGCCCTGATGGGACATGGTGTTTTTGAGTTCTCAATCTCCTTGATCATTTGTGGCAGCCAGCAATCAGTGCCCTATAGGCCTTTCTTTAGCTAGAGAGAGAATGTACAGAGTGTATTATTTCTTTGCATGTGTTCTGAGTTCTGGCACTGCAGCGTGGAGTTCTGCGGTCAGCTCATCGAGTGTATCTTTGCCCTGCTACTCTTCCCGTTGAATAGGCTCGCATATTCTTCGGATGAATAGCATTTTGGTCGGCACTCTCTTCCAGTTGTAAATGCAGGGGCTAGCTTGTCGTCAGGTTTGTTGCACTGTTTCGGACTGCGTCCGCCTGCCGCCAGCAGCAGAGGCGGCGTGCGTTGTGCCTGCGGCCACCCGCGGCTGCACGGCCCACGTAGCCTACAGCGCGTTTCAGCCCGGCCGCGCGGCCTCCGAACGATGGGTTGGGCTCCAACCGCACGTTGTGCCCGCGGGATTGAAGCGCGATATCTCTTCTTTCCAATTTATGACTTATAATTTATTTAAATAAATATGTGTTTTCTTGGTCGTCTTTTGAACTATTATAATCTTTTTCGAAATAATTTATTAATTTATTAATATTCAAGCCGTTTGTACAAACGCTCGTACTAGGCAATAATCTATTGCAGCCTAAAATGACCCATGTGCACTTCGACTGTTCCACCCCTCCCCGTGTTCGTTCTCCTCAGCCGCCTGCCTCGTCCCACGCGGTAAACCCGCACAGCGCGTGGGCTTTTTCCCAAAACCCCTCCGCGCGCACGTCCTCCGAACTCAGAAGGGCCTGTTTGGCTACGACTGCGGCTTATGGTTTTTGACTGAAATTTTTGAATTTTGGCTGTTTACGGTACATGTTACGGAGAGAGATACTCACTTGCGATTTTGGCTGGTACAGATGTTGGGTTTTTAACGTGTACATCGTTTAACTTGTAAACCCCGTCTTGAGAAAATACTCCGTTTGAAAGTTAGATACTGTAGCAAAAATCAAAAGCCGTCAGCTTTGGAGGAAAAAAAAACATGCCCTCACGAGCTGACTTCGAATTGCCGTTTCGACCACGGAGTAGCCTGCCTCGCCACAGTGGCGGAGGATGGGAAAAAATGAGGTGGGGCGGATCGAAAGCAATACCATTCAAGCAATAATACTAATCAGACCCATCAACAATAATCCAAGTGCAAAGATATTTAATAATGCAAGATATTGAAAAGTACCTCCAAAAATTGAAGAATCACAATAATATATCACCAATTTAACATATAACCTTGTAGAGCATAGTAATGGAAATAATCTGTCAAAGAAAGAGCAAACATAGTTAATATTGTTATGTATAGTGTAGATAACACAAAAGAGACAAGTGGAATCAAATGAGAAATACCAATATTAATCTTGTTAATTGCGTCTAGGAGACTTAGGCAATTGCATCTGCCTATCTTTCTTTTTCTGAAACATCTTTTTAATTTTTTCAAGATCAAGTCCTTTAAATATCTCCCTTTCAATGTAGCACACCATCAAATCATTAAGCCATCCATCAGACATCTTGTTGCGCAATTCAGTCTTGATAATCTTCATTGCTGAGAAAGCCCTTTCAACCGATGCCGTCGCCACCGGTAGTAGCAATGCCAACTCAATGAGGCGATAGACAAGTGGAAATACAATATGCCTCTCAAGTTCAACTAGTTTTTTGGCTAGACTTGCAAGATCGTGACAAACTTTAAACTCATCAAGCCTTCTTACATGAATAATAAATGTCTCTAGTTGATCTTTTATAGCCTTGCGGTCATCAAAGGAAAAATCCTCATAATAAATTTCCGTAAGCCGAGCAAGCTTATCCACATTAAACTTAGAGAAAGAATCTCTTGGATCAAGACAAGAAAAGCAAACAAGCAATTCTGAAGATACCTCATTAAAGCGATGATCCAACTCGTTGGTAATAGCATCTATAGCAGCATAGAAGGTATCAACACGGAAGTAATGATCTTGAGTGATCTTGTTTCTCCCTCCTTTTCTTGAACGGCCAAATCTTGGTACTGCATCTTCCATATTTGGTATGGGAATATCGTTTGCCTCACAAAATGCTTTAGCTTCTTGAAATAATGGCTCCCAACCTTCACT
Organism: Dendrocalamus sinicus; assembly: GCA_036346575.1. NCBI lineage: Eukaryota > Viridiplantae > Streptophyta > Magnoliopsida > Poales > Poaceae > Dendrocalamus > Dendrocalamus sinicus. Next base: position 10,984,484 of record CM070666.1, on the reverse strand, counting down.
TCTCAAATTGATCAAACGTGTTTTGACATCAACAACCAAAGATATAGCTTAAACAACATTTTGATCCTTCCTTTGCAAGATTAGAGATAAGTCATTTGTAATGCGAAGGATTTGCAACATCATTTTCATGATGAGCACAAGGCTAAAAGATTCCATTATTTGGACCAAACCTTCTGCCCTTGATGGATTACGCTCATCTTGTTGCACAATTTCTAGGACTTGTACAACAGAATCCCACATTGATTCAATTCGAAGCAATGTCTTGTAATGAGATCCCCATCTTGTATCTCCAGGTCTAGCCAATGATGTTTCTTGTAGTTTTCCTCTCCTGCTGAAACCTCTCCACTCTCTAACTTAGCCAAAAGGTTTCACGATGCTTATCAAGCAACAAATCCTTCCTCTTGCATGATGCACTGGTGCTACTCACAATCAACCCCACATATTCAAAGAAATCCTCAATTGATGAACAATACCTTGAGACAGCAACTACCACTAACTGCAATTGATGAGCAAAACAATGAATGTAGAAAGCATAGGGATTCTCATCACGAATTAGTTTCTGAAAACCATTAAATTCTCCTCTCATATTAGAAGCTCCATCATATCCCTGGCCCCGTAGTTTTGCAATAACTAAACCATAATCACTAAGTGCCTCAACCAATGCTCTCTTCAATGCTTCGGATGTTGTATCTTTGACATGCTTGATACCCAAAAATCTTTCTATTACTTCTCCTTTATTGTTCACAAACCTACACAAGCAATGACAAAGAATAGAGTACGAACATTTCTCTAATATAGTTTCATCGTAAGATATTAATGAAACATTTACCTCACAACTATGGCCATTTGTTCTTTGATGGATACATCACGAGATTCATCAATAAGAACAGAGAATAGACAATCCCTCATTTCTTCCTTTATTGCCTTGGTGACCGTCTCAGCGCAACAGTTTGCAAGCTCCTTTTGAATTGTCTCGGAAGTCATTTTTGCATTTTTAGGGCATAGCTCGTCAAAAGTTCTCTTCACTTCCTCATTCTTTTGTTTGTACCAATCAAGCAATTCTAAAAAATTTCCTTTATTCAAGGAATTATCAGTTTCATCATGTCCACGGAATGGTTCACCTTGCAAAGCCAGAAAACTCACAATACCCAAGGATGTTTCCAAACGAGTCTCATACTTGATAAGTGGTTCTTTGCTATAACTTGAAACCTTATGTTTTACACTTGACCTTTGGTTATCAAAATCATCAAAAGCTGTTCTAACTTGATTATGTATGCTATTAGCCCCACCAACATGCACTCAAAGTGACATGCATGCATTCTTCCATTTTTGAAACCCAACTTTTGTAAAGACATCATAACCAAATTTATCATCCATTCGATCATGTTTAAAAAGATAACAATAGAAGCAAAAGGCCCTATCCTTCTCCAAACTATACTCCAACCAATTATATTGCTTAAACCAATTTTTTTTTGAAAGGACCTTTTATCCTTTGAGGGGGGGAATTATGACCGGTTGGTTGAGTCGGGCCCTTAGCTATGAAAGCCCTCCTAACTTCATCTCTAATATTAGGAGCAAATCTATCAATTGGAATACGAAGCCCCGGATCAGAAATAATATAATCTGGGTTGAATTCAGTTATAAGATCACCTTGCACTGCCTCTTCTTCAATTACCTCTTCCACTTGTACCGAGCCTAATTGTATTTGTTCTTGCAGCTCTTCCACTTGCCCAGCACCAATAGACTCTCCCACCTCCACTTCAACATTTCCACTTTCACGAGTGCTTGGGTTTGTGGCATTTGAACCCCGATTAAAATAGCTCTTCAAATCTAAACACATAAAAGCAAATAGACAAATAAATTGACCTATGAATTTGCAAAATGTAAATTGACAAATGGAAACTGCATATCAATTATCAAATATCAATGACACTCCTAATATATGCCTCACCTCTCTGTGATTTTCCCTTTCCCCTTCTATCCATTGCTCAAGCCTCAAAAGTCAAATCAAAATTCACAAATCAGAGCAGAGGGCTGCCTTAGAGGGCTAGAGGTAGAGCAGAGTGGCTACCTGCCGGCCTGTCGCCCGCCCGCCCGCCTCCCTCTGGCCGCCGCCCGCCCGCCTCCGCCTCCCGAGTCCCGCCCACCTCCGCCCACCTCCGCCCGCCGCTTTGCCTCCCGAGTCCCGCCCGCCCGCCGCGGCTACGCTCGCGCTCCCCCAGTTCCGTCGCTGCCGCGCTCCTCAGGAGCAGCCAAGGCACATAGAGCCAGTTAGCTAGGGTTTACGTTATCGGGCTATTGCCTATTGGATAGAGGAGTATATGGGGGTCTGTTGTAAAAATTCAAGGTCTGGTCCAAGCCAGAGCTTACCCTATCGGACCCTCCGCCCCTGCCTCGCCACCGGCCGTGCGCGCTGTGCTTTGCCCGCCCCTCCAAGCCCACGAGCGCCACCGACTCCTCCCTATCAGACGGCGCGCACGGCAACTTGCCGAAAATGTGAACCAAAAGAAGCCCGTCTCACTGATCTCAGAAGGGAAAAACGCCACAGTTGCGCCAGTCTCAAACGTGAAGGAACAAAAAGGTGAAACATGTAGACAGACGACGCCGCGGCTGCATCCGAGCCGCATTGAGCCGTCTCGACACACGAAACAACCACACTTTCCCTCTTACTTCTTTCTAGAGATTGGAGCGCATAATTACTTGCCCGTGCCAATGTTCACATGCACATGCACGAAAATCACCGCACATACGATGAACACGGAATCTTGTTTCAAAAAACAATGAACGTTGAACAATCCAGCTGCATGACCTGGATCAAAACGGAACGAACTTCGGAAATTTTTTGTACGAATAATCTATTTTTATTCAAAAATACAAAAATATACTCGCAGGAAATTTTTTACAAAAATAGGCTCCAGTCGCTCAATGGGGGGCGACTGCAGCCTTTCGCCCAACCAGGAGGCGACATTTGGGGAATATGGGAATGGTTGGGCGAATCATTGCTGTCGCCTGAGCGTTGGGCGACTGAATTGTAGTCGCTGTATAGTTGGGCGACTGTAATTACAATTGCCCAACGCCAGGGCGACAGGGGGTTTTTAAGACAACACACTCGGCCGCCGCCCACTACCTACCACTTTTTTCACTTATTCTGCGCACAAAGAGGAAACGGGAGAAGAAGAGAAAAGAAGAGGAGAGGAAGAAGGGGAAGAAAAGGAGGGGGAGAAGAGAGGAAGGAGGGGAAGAAAAGAAGGGGAGAAGAGGAGAAGGAGAGGAGGACAGGGTAGGATGAGGAGGTGAGGGGAAGAAAAGGAGGGGAGAAGACGAGGAGAGGACAGGGTAGGAGGAGGAGGTGAGAGAGGAATGAGGAGTGGAAGCTATTCCATCCATTTGGATCCAGATATTTTCTGATTATGTTGTATTTGCATTATTATTTATATGAAATTTTGGTGTTAGTAAAAATTTTAGATGTAGAAAATTTAGTACAATTTTAGTATGAAAATATTAGTGTAAAAAAGTTTTAGTATACATTTTGTAGTATGGAACATTTTGTAGTATAGAAATTTTAGCACAATTTTTAGTATAGAAAGTTTAGTATTGTGCGATGTTATTTGACATGTCGCAAAATTGAAACATATATGCAGGCCGACATCATCAATGGCCACTACATTGAGAGTGTATTGCGGTGCTGGAACCATTCGTGAAGGTCCGAATGGTGTGGATTTGAGCAATTTTCGGCAAGTCACTCTCGTACTTCCGGGTGATGAGAATGCTCGAATAGCAGATGTGCAGTATTGGCTGACCCGGAGTTTTTCATTGGACCCTGAGGTGTGCAGCGTCGTCGTGCAAGAGCTTTGGAGCCGGTCTCCCACGGACATCAGATGGGAGTTGAAGACATTGGTGCGCTCTACTTCGTGGAAGGGCTTTGCGCAAGGGTGTCGGCGCCGTGGATACGAGTGTCTGCTGCTTGTGCAACCGTGCTCACTATAAGCAGCTGCGCAAGCTCGTGTGTCTGCCCTTGCTCCGGGAGGTGCTAGCAGCTCGGGCGGGCCGCATGTTGGCGAAGATGATGAAGTTGCTTGTAATGAAGCCGATGCGGTACATGGAGGAGAGTTACAGCCGTAAGCCATAGAGAGGGAACTGGGCAAGCCGATGAAGGAGAGCATAATGAGTACATCGTGCAGCAGATGGACTCTGATGACCAGAGGGCATGGGATGAAGAGGAAGTTGTAGAGGACGACGACGAGGACAGTTCCGATGAGGATGAAGTTCCTATCCCCCAGGAATGGAACCGGTTTAATGCCGATGGTGTTTCCGCACATGATAAGCATGAATCACCATAGGAGTATCATGAGACAGAAATTCGGTTGTATGCTATGTTTGCTGACAAGGAAGTGCTGCAGGATGCCATTAAGCTTTGGGCCCTTTCAATGCAGCAGACATTTCGCGTCGTCAAATCAAGCCATGAGCAGTACACTGTGAAGTGTGAGCAGGCTGGTTGTCCTTGGAGGGTGCACACACGTAGACCCAAGTATGAGACTCACTGGATTGTGTCCAAGGTGGAGCCGCACTCCTGCATTCTAAACACTGTCTTGGCGAGGCATCGTAACCTGACGTCTGAATTTATAGCCAATTTAATGTATGGGGAGATAGTGGGAAGAAAGACATGGAGGCCACGTATATTGTGGTAGCTATCGAGAATAAATTTAAGTATAAGATTAGCTACGCGAAGGCGTGGCGTGCCAAGCAAAAGGCGTTGGAAAAGCGTTTTGCGACTTTCGAGGCGGCGTACGACAATCTTCCTCGTATGTTTAAAGTCTTGCAGGAAAGGAACCCGGGCATGTACATTGCCGTGCACGACAAGCCGTCCATAAGTCACCAGGATATGCGGTGTTGCAGAGAGCATTGTTTGCATTTGGTGCTAGCATCGAAGCATTCGTGCACATGCCGCCGATGATCTCGATTTGACGGACTTTCTTGTGAGCAAATACAAAGGCGAGATCCCGACGGCCATAGGCGTTAGCGGTAACAATCAAATATTGCCGCTGGCCATTGCATTTGTGGAGAGTGAAAATTATGAGAGCTGGCTGTGGTTTCTCAGACATGTGAGGGTTGGAGTTGTAGGCACTTGTCCTAGGGCTGTAAAAAAAGCTCGAAGCTCGCGAGCTACTCGAGTTCGGCTCGTTCTAGACTCGATTCGAGCTCGGTTCGAACTTTAAGCGGGCGAACTCGAGCTTGATCTCGAGCTCGCGAGCTTCACCGAGCCGAGCTCGAATAGTTCGCGAGCCCCGATTCGAGCTTAAATAGTAATACATATTAATTCTTACCGAGCTTTCTCGAGCCGAACTCGAGCTCGAGCTTTTCTTATTATTAAAAATTAGTCTGTATTTGAATTATTTTGACTGTTATCGAGCTTACTAGAGCCGAGCTCGAACTTAAAATTTTTTTATTATTGAAAAATAGTGCATAATATATTATTTTAATTGTTATCGAGTTTCAACGAGCCGGGCTCGAGCCTACTCGAGCTTAGGCCAAGCCGAGCTCGAGCCCAGATCCAAGCTCGGACCCCATCTCGAGCTCGGCTCGAGCTTCTACCGAGCTCGAGCCTGAAAGGCCAAGCTCGCTCGAGCTCGGCTCGTTTACAGCCCTACCCGAGAGTAGGGCGACAGAGATTCTGTCGCCTCCCGGTTGGGCAAAAGGCTGCAGTCACCTCTCATTGGGCGACTGGAGCCTATTTTTGTAAAAAAAATTTCCCGCAAGTATATTTTTGTATTTTTGAATAAAAAATAGATTATTCGTACAAAAATTTCACGAACTTCATACTAATCAACTCCTATGCCGACATACTAACGTCTACTTAGTACAGTTCCAACGTAAAAAAAAAAGACAATGCAATTTTGCCGCTCAGCGTTTTCTACTACCTTCAACCACTTTACTCGACAAACTTAGCCTATGAAACTAGGCCCCGCCCATTTAAACTTCGGTTTCTGTTTTTAATTTCTAGCGTCTTAATTTTGTTTTTTTCTTACTTTTTAGCTTTTTAAGGTTTTTGTATTTTTTTCTCTTATTCATTTGTATTGTCTGTAATAATATACCTTTTTATTTTTAAAATTTAAATACACTGAAAAAAGTTAACAGCCACTACAACGGGAAAAAAACCGCTAGAGCACAAAAAAAGACAGAAACTTGGGTTTAAAAGCCCACATGAGCACCACCTAAGGAATGTTCATATTGAATGTGACCAATGTTTTGGCTAAAAATGAAGAGTAATGGCTAAAAGTAATGAATTTTAGATGGAAGAGGTGAGCAGTGATGAAAGTGAGAGATGCGTGCGCGAAATGGGAGTACGAGGAGTGGAGTGCGTAACCTACACGTGACCTCTTATCTTATCTCCAAAGCGAGATGGAAGTGAGAAAACTAGAGAAGTCGCTTCGAAAAATCGGATGTTGATATTGGTTTTTGCTTCTTCAAATAAAAGTTAGAAGTAAAAACTAATACGAATACCTCTAACTCTCCGGTCCAAGACGAGGCAGGAGCTCGCCGACACATAAGCCACAGTTGCACACATCCTCGAACACCACACCAGTGCACGGTACACACAGGTTTAGAACTGTTCACGTATCTCGCACTGTTGCAACGTTTTTTTTAATTGTGGTCCCCTAGCATCCTTTTTGCAAAAATGGCCACCTCCCTGAACTCGGAAGGCATGACAACGACACGTGTCACCTATTGCGTCGCCATACCTCGACAGGAAGCAGGTCAAGCAACAAGGCGAGCTGGTGCGAGAGGACGAGCGACAGGCACAACAGCAGGTGCTACTGCTCAGCAAGCTGTTGCTGAGCAGTACTAGCTCAGCAGCCGTCCGGGAGTTGCGGGTAGGCAAGCGAGTATGGGCACTACTGGGCAGCGCAAGAGTAGCGAGACCAGGGAATCATCGAGGTAGCGTTCACGCGTGGTTTTTCTCCTGACATGAGCCAATCCTGTGGATAATTACATGGCGCAACGGGATGTTATATTCTTCCTCTACGCAAGGTAAGGCGAGTACACCTCCCGCATCTTTCACATGGAGCACCTGAGGGGCATTTCCACAGATGTCCTTCAAGATGTCGCCCACTTGCTTGTACTCGCCTATGCGAGATCCACGAGGCCACCATGCTAACCTCCCCATTTCGCTACTATCCATCCTTCTGGGAAGGAGCATACTACGGCGAGACGTTTGTCCCCTGCTCCGAGGACGATCTGCTCCTGACCCACTAGGGCCAGCTCACCCAAGTTATGGAAGCCATCTACACTGAGGCTCTAGAGGAGATCACAAACTTCCATTAGCTACAACCACACCGAGACTCTCCATGCTCAGCTCACTAAGTGCGTGAATGCCCTGGCTGCAGTGAAGCATGAAAGAGATGTTGTAGTCGTTGAGCTCGAGCGGACTACAGTAGCAACAGCGGTCCACGCTTCAGCTCCCCCCAGACTCCATATTCCCACCAACCCCGCTCTGACTCAGCCACACATCGGAGGACTATGACTGAGAAACACCGCACGTAAGAGCATGCGGTGCTCCAGCCTATTGACCGTCCTCAACATTGGAGAAACCAACTAAAGCCGCAGTCGCTCCCGCTATCAATCCAGTTCACCCATGTACTAAAAAATAGGTGCATAATGTATAATGTATTGTATCAACATGATAGATCACGGCCTAATTGCTATGTGCAACTTGGCCAAACTATTATAAATTTTATATAGCCATCTTGGGCCTTGTGGTTTATTTTTTGTTTTTTATTGGGCTGGTTACTGGAATCCTTTCTTGAGATATCAGCGACTATACAGCATGCACCAGCTTTTCACAACCAGTGGACAATCCGCACCAAATTTCCCAGTGATTTGATAATACATACTACCTTTTCGCAGTGAGTGGACAACACCCACCAGCTTTTCCAATGATTTCACAACATGTACTTGCTTTTCACAGTGAGTAAATAGCACACACCAGTTTTCCCAATAATTTGACAATATGTACCAGCTTTTTACAGCATGTGGACAACATGCACTAGCTTTCACAGCTAGCAGATAGCCTGCACCAGCTTTGCTAGTGGTTTGACAATATGTACTAGCTTTTCGCAGCCTATGCACAGCACACACCAGCTTTTTCAGTGATTTGACAACACGTTCTAGCTTTTCGCAACAAGTGGACATTACACACTAGCTTTTCTAGTGATTTTAGAACACGTACCAGCTTTATGCGATATGTGGACAGCACATACCGGCTTTCACAGTAATTTGACAACATGTACCAGCTTTTCGCAACCTATGGATAGCACGCACCACCTTTCCTAGCGATTTGACAACTTGTACCAGCTATTCGTATCGAGCGCACAGCACGCACCAGCTTTCCCAGTGATTTAACAGCACATACCAACTTTTCTCAGCCTATGGATTGCACGCACCGGGTTTCCAGTGATTTAACAGCATGTACTAGCTTTCCGCTACAAGTGAACAGCACGCATAAACTTTTCTAGTGATTTGATAACACGTACCAATTTTCCCTAGTGAAATAACAACGTATTCAAGATTTACTCCCGAACAATGCCCACCGACTGCCTATAAAATCTGGCTAGCCCCCACAACCAGACCCAAGACTTCGATCAAGCTCATCTTAAAACTAGGTGAAGAGGTGAGAGAGAAGAGAGGAAAGATAAAGAACGTCACTGCACTACTGTTAGGGATGTCAAACTGCATGAGTATTCATCTAGTTACAAAAATACTAATTTTTTATTTAATAGTGGCATAATTTTATTTATATTATTTTACGTAGAATTTGAAAATATTTTTAGAAGCAAGTTAACGAGTTGAGTTAGAGCAAAATTCAAATTAACAAGTATAATTGAAATAATTTTGAACCGAATCAACGAGATTTTTTGCGACCCCTATCTCTCCTCCGCCTACCCTGCTCACCTGTTCGCCCGCTTGTCGAACCGGCGCCACTCGGTAGCAACCTGTTGAGCAGGAATGGCTCGGCAAGTTGTTGCTGAGCTCTTTTCAAAAAAAAAAAAAAGGTTGTTGCTGAGCTGTGTCAGCTCTATAGCGCCTTTAGCCACCCACCCTGCCGCACCACGTCGGTTCACTGCCTCGTGGACTCAGGACATAACGAAACAAAGGTATACCATGTCCATTTCTGCGGAAATGCATATCCAATTATCCAGTTTTTATGCTCTAAAATATGCATATAAATGTCAGTTTCCGAGCTACTAATGGAGTTTTCTCTGATCAATGGCTGGCTCTGTTACTGGGATTTTTCATTAAACAATCTGATAACGCGTGATGCATGTAGCTAGCTACCCATCAGGTTTCGATATTTCCGTCATATTCATCATTGAGCATCGTCGAGGTTTCGTGTGTGATCTTCTGGTGTGAAAGTCATCTCCAACGATGTTTCAAGAGAATATCCATAAATGCCTTCATATATATCATCATCTACTAAAGATTCACAATGTTTTTTTTTCTATACACAGAAAAAGAATTAGAAAAACGACAAACAAATTCTACCACTCTAAAAATGTCTAATAAAAAATAAAGCTCTACTAGCTATGTGGTAGAGCTAAGAGCGTGGAGGCACAACACAGCTGAGAGAGGAGATAGAGCTGACAGTCTAGGCAAGCAGACCGATTTTGATAATGTCAATTTAATGTGCTGAGATAATATAATTTTTTATTCTTATCAGAACATGGACACTTAGGTCCTATTCTTTTTCAGTTTTTGGCTTTTCTACAGTAACTAGTTTTTAAATAGAGTGTTTTTTAAGATAAAATTTACTAGTTAATTATAGTATATACTGTACCGACTTCATTTATATCGGTAAAAATCACACGTGAGTTTCTATTACTCTATAATCTCTCGCACAAATAGTCCAAAAACACAAACCACAATCAAAAATCGCAAACCTTAAAAAAAAAGAACAGACCCCTAATTTATTACGTACAAAAAGAGCCGCAAAAACCAACCAACAATCACGATCGCTTCGCAAATCACTTGGACGCGATGCATGCACGCACGCTGCAGATCGCACATAGAGAAACGCAAAACCAGCGGCAGCGTCACATGCCGCGAGCGCCCCGAAGGAGAGCGAGGCGTGCGTACGTAGGAAGAAGAGACAACGCGCATGTGGCCTCGGCAGAGAGCCCCGTCTCCTGGACGGCCATGTGCAGTCGCGCACATGGCCGTGGCCATGGATGGCCGTGAAAGTCCTCGCCAAGATCCTCACGAAAAATATGCGCGATCCCAACTGACGAGATGACAGGCGCAGGAGCACCTGCCGCTCATTAAAGGCAGCCACAGCTTTGCTGCTCTCCCCAAGTAGCTTGAACCTAACCCTACCGGCCAGTACAGCTTAGTCGCTGCCATGTGTTCTGCCTGTTCCGTTTAAGATGATTTCAGTTGCTTCGAGTTGCTTTAATCGTGAAGGTCACAGCTGGATTTGACATTAGTTCCAGCCAAGTAAGCCGCCTCTGATTCAGCTTGGGTCAAGTTGCTCGTTGTGGATCCAGAGGTTAGGTCAACTTCCTTATAATTTGGGAGATAGAATTGCACATGCATGATACAGGTCAATCTATGTTCTCGGTCCTGATTTGTGGTTTAGCCTCAACCTTCCAAAATGCGAAGACAATTGGTGCCTACCGGTTAGTTCCATTATGAAAACAGGTAGTTGTCTTAGTAATTATTTCCTTAATTATTGTAATCAATTTTGATGGGGACACAGCTTCTAAACCAATAAAAGCAGAATATGGACACGCTGGCACACCAAGGGCGGATCTACAGGGTATGCCGGGTGGGCCCCGGCATACCCTGTGGCGGTGGGACCCGGTAAATGCAGCCGTGCGGTTCGCCTTCGCTACTTTGCGCCGCGCGCGTGACGCCGCTCGATCCTCAGCGTCTCGGCGAGCGGTTTGCTTCGCCTCGTTGCCCGATTGCCGCGACGCGTGACGCACGCGCTCGTCGCTCGATCCTCGGCGAGACGGTTTGCTAATCACGGAATCACCTTCGCCTAATCGCCGCTGCGCGGCGTGGCGCGCCGCGCCGCTCGATCCTCGCCGAGACGGTCGTTCGATCGCTTGCCGCATGACAGAAGAATAAACCGCATGACTGCATGAGAGGCAAAACCAATCAGGTAATCCGTAATCAACTTCTTTTTTCAGTTCTGGTATGAGAGGCATAATGCTCAAAAGCCCTGGAAAAATTCAAAATAATTTTCTGCGCTTTTTGCTGCATTTTTGGATGAATTTTGAAAACTTTCCTTTTCGGAAAGTTTAGTGAAATGCGCTTTCCTTTCTCGCCATTCCGCTTTCTCCACTTCATTGGCGCTCGCCTCCTTTCCGCTTCCTCTCGCGGCGCCTTCCCCCCCCATCCGTTGGCGCGCGCGGCTCGCCTTCCTCAAGCCGCAGCGCTGGCTGCTGTGTGTGCCCGCCCGCGCGCGCTTCGCTCGCGGCCGCGCTTCTCGCCTCGGACCGCCTCGCCGTCCCGACCGCCATGTCGGCGCGTGGCCACCCTCGCGCCACGTCGCCGCCTCGCCTCGACCCCACTGGCGCGCGCCTCTCTCTCGCTACGGACGCACCCGCCATTGCGGCTCACTGCTCCGTCCCTCGCCTTTAATTCGCTCTGCGGCGTCCTCCTCCGGTCACCGCTCGTCTGCGAAGAGACGCCCGACCACCTCACCTCCTCCCTGTCGCCCAGCGTGCCAGTGCCTTCTCCCAAGGCCTCGCCTCCATTTCGGTATAAACGCCCCCCGGGCTCCTTTCCCTTTGCTCCCGAGCTTCCCACCACCTCCTACTTTCTCCCACCACTCCAGAGCACCCCAGAGCGGCCGATTGAGCTCCCACGCCGTAGCTCGCCGCCGCCTCCCCGTGCCGGTGGCCCCGGGAGCCAAACTCCCTCCCTCTCCTCCTTCGCAATTGCATTCGGCGAGGGCACCTCCGCGTATGCTAATCCTTTTGTGTTTGCCCTCGGCGGTGAAGCTCATGCGCGCGGCCAGCGACGACCCTCCCGGCCGCGCACTCTCAGTGGCGGCTCGCTCCGCGACTCTCCAGCCTTCCACTTCCGCCACCAATGTGAGCCCTAGTCCCCTTGAACGTAGGCGCGGCCGATTAAGCTTCCTCGCCGGCAACCCTCTCCACCATGAAATCCCGAACCACCCCCTTCTCCTCCCTCTCTCCCCTTTGGTCCCCGCAAATGCTAACTACCGAAATGGGTTCCCGCATCCCCTCTACCCGGTACCCTCGGTGATCGCCGACGAGCCCTCTAGCGCCCGTGCCGCGTGCCGCCACCATGACCCGCCGCCGCGCCATCGTAGCGGCCGGAGGTGGAAGACGACGGACGTGGCCCTCCTCGCCATCGGATCGCGGTGCCATTTAACTTCACCGTTGGATCCTCCGCACGTTCGCCACCTCCCTTAAATCCCACCCGTCCGATCTTCGCCCACTCCATCCGAGCCTCGGCCCGCCCGCATCCTCGCGCTCGCTCCGCCACGCGTCGGTCATCCGGACCGCGAGCGTGTGCTGGGCTGGCCGGGCCGCCTCCTCGGCCGCTTCTCTCATGCGAGAGCCTTGCTTGGCTGCTGGCGGTTGGCCACGCAGGCCGTTCGTTGGGCCGAGCCATGTAGCCATAAGGCGGCCCGACATTCACACTAATTTCGATGATTTACCAATTTCAAAAATGCGGAAAATCCAAATAAATCCTAGAAAATCACGAGAAAATCCCAAAATTCCCAAATTTCACCACTTTGCTCCAAATATTATTCCTGACCCAGTGGTGAACTCCTTTTCCACAGATTCATCCTAGAAAAATTCCTAAAATTCCATTTGGGGTGTTTATGCAATTTATTTCTTTTAATTAGTTTATTTTGCCTCGCTTGATTAGTCTCAAGCTGGATTTAATTTATTTTAATTGTTTGCGTTAGTGTGGAGATCCGGAAGCCAGGAGCAGATTCAGATCCGTGTGCTTGGCGCTCGAGCTTCTTCGAGATCGTCCTGATAGACGGCAAGTCCCAAATCCTTTGATCATATTGTATCCCATAATGTTTAAATATGTTAATACATTATTTGCATTGAGCTAGTTCTGAAATATTAGTTCGAAAATAAAAATAAAATGTTTAGAATGTCATGTGATATAGTTAGTCCTACCACCGTTAAATGCCATGATTAAATTGTAGCCATGCCTTTGAAACCCTAGAAATAATTATCTCGATATTCTAGAGAATTGTAGGTTATTATTATCATGCAAAAATGTTACACTAATAAGGTTGTGGTGTGGGCCAATAGAATTGAAAACCCACTCTAAGGTAGGGTGGTATGGGACACCGTATCTTAGAGCGAGAGTGCCAGGCGTGCACAAGGTAGGGTAAGAGTTGGGAAGAGCCGCGAGATGGTCTTTGCCCACCTCATCCTAGGGCTGGAGTAGGGTAAGGGTGAGTGGAAACCGCGGGACGGTCACGCCACCGCTACCTTAGTTTGGGTCGCGGACCGCGAGGTTGCGGGCCATGTGAAAATAAGGACCGAAACCCTTCGCTGAACAAATGTCACGTTGATCGCCAACCACAGGAGTTGACTTGTCAACACTTGTCGATTAGTGCTCAACTCGATTGAAACTCTACAGAGGGTAGCGGTAAGGTTAGTTTGGACGTCGCGCGAAGCCTAACAACTGTGGAATTCACTCGGCGGACGTTGTCCTCTCTTGTGTGTGTGTGTGTGTGTGTGTGTGTGGGTGGGTGGGTGAGCTGACCGAGTGAATTCTACTGGTAGAGCCTATATAAAGAGTTGAGCAGAGAAACGACCGCGTTCTTAACTCTTTAGCGGGAGTTGAGGAATCGTGTGGGTAAAGTCGAGCAAACTCGCAGAGTTAAATAAATGGTATTCGAATACGCCGTGCTCCTGTTATTGGAGCCGTGTCACTTGGGTGATTCCAAAGAGAAAGCTTAAGTAGATTTGTAAATACTTTAACTTGGTTAGTTGGTTAATGAACTCTTGATGAAAACCCCGAGATCTTAAGGAGTAAGTTTTGTGTCCGTCTTATGAAAATGTTTGCAAATAAAATTGCATCCACCAAATGTAATAAACCAAGTATACACCCTTCCTTGGAATTTCCGTGCATATAGTAAATTAAGATCCCTTTTGGGATTTCCGAGCCGTTGTTTGGCTCACGGCTTGCTTAATCCAACCTTTAGAGGATCAAGACGAAGGAGAAGGACTCCTCGTTGAAGAAGTCCTGCAGGATCTTTTCTTCGACGAGGATCCTTGGTATGAGGTCTCCGCCGCTCAAGCGCCGAGCCTTTTGTAATGTAATATACTTTGGGCTTGCACGCCTACGTAAAAACTGGATGTTAATCCGTATGTCAAATATATCTTTGGACTTTTGTTGTAAGCATGCAATGGTATATTTCTTGCGCGACACTCCTTAACTGCTCATGTTTGAATAGTTACGAATGCCGTGTCCAGACGCGCCCGAAACGGGGCGTTATAAGAAGTGGTATCGAGCAAAGTGCTCTTTGACCAGAGGTTGAGACCTAAGGCACCTAGGAAGCGATTTTATCGCAAAATTAATTTAAGGCATAAAAGAGTTTATGAAAAATATAAGTATTATTGTTGTCTTGTTTCTCTCTTGTTGCTACTTTCTGTCTTAGTTTATTTCGCTAAGTTTTAATTTTCGCAAATGTTTCTTGCCTTGCTTGTCTAACTTCAAATTTTCGTTTCCGCAGATGGTGCGCTCGCTTTCTCCCGCCCTCCCGTAGGGATGGATGGCACCACAAGTTGTGGGAAATGCGACGACACCTCTGAGCGAGAGGAAACCACGCCCGTTGATCTAGCTCCAGACCAGTTCTACGAGTACAAGGCTTGGATGGTCCTCGATCCCTTGCCTATCCGCCCAGACAGGAAGCGGAGGTTCACCGCCCGACGGGTGAACGATGAGGATGCTGTTCAGGACGTGGCACTGAAGGCTGCGCTCTATCTCAGAGACTACTACCACCAGGAGCTAGCAGGGACACCTTTCGACTGGTGCCGCTCTCGCACTTTGGGGACTTTATAGTCCCTAGGTTCGGTGAGGATGACGACTCGCCCAGCGGTATCGCCACCCTTATGTCGCAGCAGTCGCCAGCTACGACCGAGCAATCGAGGAGGCCGAGTCGCGCAGAGGCGTGGGGACGCCGTGAGAGGTTCGCGCCGCCCGGAGTCTCGTCCGCCACGAGGCCCGGGAGGCGCAGAGGTCTCAGATAGTGCGAGTCGCCAGTTGTTCACTCCTCTTGTGCTTCGTGCGTCTAGGCCCAAGCGCCGATGATGCTGCGGCGCAAGATCGCGTCTGCCCGCCAAAGCCGGCCGCTGCCCTCCAGCGCGAGGGACGACGAGAAGTAGACGCCGTCCGTTAGTGGTAGCTCCGACCTTTTGGTGATAGATGTACTTTTGTATGTAATGCAAGTGTAACATGAACCTTTATGTGGTCATGCACCACTTGCTTAATGTAAATTATGTTGCTACTCTTTTAATTTGTTTGCTTAATTATCGTGATGTTCTTCCTGTGTTCAAAGCTTTCTCTGTCCCCTTCGCCTCGTTCTTATCTTTTCGCCCTATACTTGCCTTGAAAAATTCAAAGTCTTACTTATCTGTTTTTGATTGCCAAAGCCACGCAAGGCTAACCTCAAGTTCCCAATCAATGATGGAGCGAAGCAGAGCATATGTCGGACCGGCGAGCGGTGGTGCACCGCCACCACTGAGCACACTCGCCAATGTTATTGCAATGTTAGAACGGAATCGATATCAGGAGAGCGAGAACATACCGCGAATGTTGGATCAATACCCGATTGATTGAACAGCTCGCCACCGGATCCCCGGAGTACAGGGTGGAGGCAATATTCCACGGATGGTGCTCCAATTACCACCGGTGGAATGACTTTCTAAAGACACGCCCACCCACTTTCTCCACAACCGATCCTATGGTTGCTGAAGATTGGTGGCGGATGTAGAGAGGAAGCTTGCATCGCGCAGTGTGACGATAAAGAGAAGGTGCTATATGCATCCCACCGCCATTGTGGTGCAAGAATGACTTGGTGGATCAATTATCAGCGCACACGCAGAATAGAGAGATTAGCCGAAGATTTCTCCAAGGCCTTCCGTAAGGCCCACATCCCGATGGCATTATGGAAGCAAAGCGCCGAGAATTTTTGGCGCTAAACAAGGTGGTCGACAAGAATGGAGTATTTACACCAGTTCAACCACCTCCGATTTGCCCCGAGGATGTTGACAACGAAGACAAGAAAATGAACAAGTTTCGTGCAGTTTGCGCAGATCTTTGAGATTCCACATTTCAGCTTTGAAGTTCAAAGATCTGAATGATATGGTTGATGGCTTGATCAACTCCGAAGAAGCGAGTAATCGAGATGGAAGACTATAGAAAACGCAAGGCGACACACAGATCGCAGTCATCTTCCCATACTGCACAACGAGCCAAGACAGCAGGATCTTCTTCATATCGAACCCCATCCTCCGGCAGATGTGATGATGCCGAAGAACCGATCGATCGGATCAAGATTATACTTCCTCTACCATTGGCTCTCAAGTGTCCCACTTGTGGTGGGAATCACCGCTAGTAGCTGCCGCGAAGGTCAAACGCATGTTTCCACCGTGGTGAGATAGGGCACTACAGAGACCATGTGTCCCAGAAAACTTGCCTCTCGATGCAGCCAAGTTGCAAGTTCGAGAACCAACAGCGAGCAAGAGGTTAAGTCACACGCAACCCGGCACCCCAAAGGAGGATTCTTGCGGATTAAAGCAGCCAACCTCGCCACCGAGCGCTGCGAATTTCTCAGCACTACAGAGGCGGAGAGGCAAGCAATGTCGACCCACTTTTATGCCGAGTGAACCATGTATTCGCAGAGGATGCCGCTGGAGCAAGTGACATCATTGTTGGTATGTTCCCAATCAATTCCATACCGCATTGATTTTATTTGACCCCGTGCAACGATTCATTTATTTCAAAGAGTTTTACGCAAGAAATCAATTACCTTACATTTGCATTACCAAGACCTTATGTGGTGGAAACCCCAGGGTTAGAATGGAGTCCCACCGTGGTGTGCGGGACTTAATATAAAAATCCAGGGGTGGACTTTAGAGCGAACTTGTTGCAGACTAGATATGTCCGGATTAGATGCCATCTTGGGCATGAATCGTTGGCGTGAATAAAGGCAAGGTGGATTAAGAGATCAAAACAAGTGTCTTTGGTTAACCTCAAGGTCGAAAATCGTAGTAGAGACAGATCGAAAAGTCTTTGAAAGATGCCAAGAAACGTATGATCAACATGATAGCAGCCACACACGACCAAGTGCCAATAGTACAAGAGTACCTCGATGTATTCCCAAGAATTACCAGAAGACCTCGACGTGCAAGTAGAACTTGCAATAGAATTGGTGCAGTACCCACCAATTGCCAAACACCAATATAGAATGTCACTAGTGAGTTGAAGGAATCAAGAAGCGCTTAGATGAGTTACAAGAGAAAGAATTCATTCGACCAAGTACTTCACCATGGTCAGCCCCAGTACTGTTTGTGAAAAAGAAGAATGGCGAATTGAGAATGTGTGTAGATTACAGAGGTTTGAATGCTGTCACCATCAAGAACAAGTATCCCCTCCCAAGAATTGATGATCTGTTTGATCAACTTAAAGGAGCCAAAGTGTTCTCCAAGATCGACTTGCGCTCGGGTTATCATCAGCTCAAGATTCGAGAGCAAGATCGAGAGAAGACAGCCTTCATTACCAGATATGGATTGTTTGAGTTCACGGTCGTACCCTTTGGTTTGACCAATGCGCCAAAGCATATTTCATGAATCTTATGAACTCGTGCACATGGACCAATTGGATCGATTTGTGATTGTTTTCATTGATGATATTTTGATATACTCCAAGAGTGAAGAAGAGCACAAACAAGATTTGCATATGGTTTTGACAGATTGAGAGAGCATAAGTTATATGCAAAATTTGATAAATGCAGTTTTGGTTGAGAGAAGTCGCTTTCTTGGGTCATATTATATCCGAAGATGGAGTGAAGGTTGATCCGTAAAAGATTTCAGCGGTGATGGAATGGAAACAGCCTAAGACAGTGACCGAAGTGAGAAGCTTCCTAGGATCGGCGGGTTATTATCGCCGATTCATAGAAGGTTTCTCAAGAATGTCTCGCCCACTCACCCAATTGTTGGAGAAAGATAAACCGCTCACATGGATGATGCATGTGAAGAAAGCTTTCAGATGTTGAAGACTGTTGACAACAACACCGGTGTTGATTTTACCCAATCCAGAAGGAGTTTGATTTATGCGATGCCTCAAAACAGTTTGGGTTGTGTGCTTATGCAAGATGGAAAAGTTGTTGCCTATGCATCAAGACATTGAAGCCGCATGAAGAGAATTACCCCACACACGATTTGGAGCTAGCAGTGTGGTGCATGCTCAAAATTTAGCGGCACTACCGCTAGGAAATCGTTGTGAGATATTCTCGCATCACAAGAGTTTGAAGTATTTGTTCACACAAACTGCACTGAACATGAGACAGTGCAGATGGCTAGAACTAATCAAGGATTATGATGTTGATCTCCAAGATCACCCGGCAAGGCAAATGTAGTTCTTGATGCCCTTAGCCGTAAAGCTCGTCCAAGCAAAGGCGGTCAATCAGAGTACCCACGAATTGCAGAGAGATATATTACAACAACTTGGTAATCACAGAACAAGGTGAAGAAGCGACCTTAGAGATTCAACCACTATTGCTGAGCAGATTAAAGCAAACCAGTGATGAAGATGAAGGGATTCAAAAGCGAAAAGGATATTCAAGGAGAAAATTCATCGAGTATGCTATGGCGAACATGGAATCCTTACTTTCCGTGGTCGCTATTGCATACCCAACAAGAAAGAATTGAGAGAGTTAATCTTAGCTGAAGCCCACTCCTCTCAATTCTCAATTCATCCAGGAGGCACAAAGATGTATCAGGATTTGAAAAAGAGGTATTGGTGGAACCAAATGAAGAAAGAAGTGGCAGAATATGTAGCTAAATGTGATGTCTGCCAACAGATCAAGATAGACCACCAAAAACCATCAGGATTGTTGCAACCTTTGCCAATTCCTGAATGGAAATGGGATAGCATTGGTATGGACTTCATCACGGGACTTCCCAAGACTCGTGAGGGATATGATGCTATTTGGGTCATTGTTGATAGATTGACCAAGGTGGCCCATTTCCTCCCGATCAAGCAAACTTATGGGAAGGATAAACTTGCCGAGTTATACTTAACTGAATTGTGACACTTGCATGGAGTTCAAGAAGATTGTGTCGATAGAGGAGCACGCCTTACGCCCAAGTTCGGGAAAAGTTGCATGAAGCCATGGGCACCGATCTGAATTTCAGCTCAAGATATCACCCATGCATGGATGGACAAACAGAGAGAACCAATCAGATTTTAGAAGACATGTTGAGAGCTTGCGCGATAGTGTATGGAGCAACATGGAACACCGCTACCATTTGCTCGGTTCTCATACAATAACAAGCTATCAAGCCGTATTCAAATGGCACCGCTTGAAGCACTTTATGGCGTAAAATGCGGACTCCATCGAATCGACGAAACAGAGAACGACAACTCATTGGTCCTCGATTGCTCAAGATGCGAAGCACACGCCGATTGTCGTGACGATCAAGATGGCACAAGACCGATGTAAGAACTATGCGATAACCGCAGAAAGACTTGAGTTTTGAAGTTGGAGATTATGTCTACATCAAAGTCACCCCGTTCAGAATCATCAAGAGATTTCAAGTCAAAGGCAAATTAGCACCAAGATATGTGGGACCGTTTCAGATAATTGGAAGAGTTGGGGAAGTAGCTTATCAAGTGCGCTTCCGCCCAACTTATCCAGAATTCACAATGTGTTCCACGATCCCGGCCTTCTAAGTGTCACGCCACCAACGGATGAAGTGCCACTGTCGGACATTGAATTGCAAGATGATTGCACATATGTCAAGAACCACTACAAATACTTGAAACGCATAAAGGCGGCTGAAACAAGAACGTCGGGTTCTCGCAGAGTACAGTGGAAGAATCATACACCAAGAGTCAACTTGGGAACGAGTCGATGCAAAATGAGATTTCCCCAACTTACTCCTCGACCAAGCTAATCTCGGGTCGAGATTCTTTTAAGGGGTAGGTTGAAAAGCCCCGAAAATTCAAAATAATTTTCTGCGCTTTTTTTGCATTTTTGATGAATTTTGAAAACTTTCCTTTTGGAAAGTTTCGTTGAATGCGCTTTCCTTTCGCCATTCCGCTTTCTCCACTTCATTGGCGCTCGCCTCCTTTCCGCCTTCCTCGCGCCCGGCGCTTCGCTCGCCCCCATCCGTTGGCGCCGCACGCCTCGCTTCCCTCGCAAGACGCGCTGCGAAGCGCCGTGCTGCCATGCCGTGCGCCAGCGCCGCTTCGCTCGCGGCTGCGCCGACCTCGGACCGCCTCCGCCGCCCCGACCACCTCGTCGCGTGGCCACCCTCGCGCCCACGCCGCCCGCCTCGCTCGACCCCTACGGCGCGCCGCTCTCTCTCGCGCGACGCGCACCCGCCGGCCGCGCCACACTGCCCCGCCCTCGCTTTAACTCGCTCTGGCGCGGCGTCTACTCCTCGGCCACCGCCGTCTGCTGGAGGAGACGCCCACCTGCCTCCCACCTCCTCCTGTCGCCCCGCGCCGCCAGTGCCTTCTCCCCGGCCTCGCTCCCCTCCATTTCGGTATAAACGCCCCTGCCCCCCTTTCCCTTTGCTCCCGAGCTTCCCACCACCTCCTACTTTCTCCCACCACTCCAGAGAGCACCCCAGAGCACCGATTGAGCTCCCGCGCTCGTAGCTCGCCGCGCGCCTCCTGTGCCGGTGGCCCCGGGAGCCAAACTCCTCCCCTCTCCTCCTTTCTCGCACTGCATTCGGCCGTGGCACCTCCGCGGTATGCTAATCCTTTTGGTGTTTGCCCTCGGCCGTGAAGCTCTGTCTTTGCGCCGGCCACGACGACCCTCCCCGCCGCCGCACCTCTCCGTGGCGGCTCGCTCCGCAGCCTCCAGCCTTCCACTTCCGCCACCAATGTGAGCCCTAGTCCCTTGAACGCGTAGCCGCGCCGACAGCTTCCTCGCCGCCGGCAACCCTCTCCACCATGAAATCCCGAACCACCCCCTTCTCCTCCTCTCTCCCTTTGGTCCCCGCAAATGCTAACTACCGAAATGGGTTCCTCGCCGTCCCTCTACCCGCCAAGCACCCTCGGTGATCGCCG
Organism: Dendrocalamus sinicus; assembly: GCA_036346575.1. NCBI lineage: Eukaryota > Viridiplantae > Streptophyta > Magnoliopsida > Poales > Poaceae > Dendrocalamus > Dendrocalamus sinicus. The sequence continues at coordinate 10,963,178 of CM070666.1, read as the reverse complement.
ACGAGCCTCTAGCGCCCTGTGCCGCCGCCGCCACTCATGACCCCGCCGCGCTGGTCATCAGAGCGGCCGGAGGTGGAAGACGACGGACGTGGCCCTCCTCCGCCATCGGATCCGCCGCTGCCATTTAACTTCACCGTTGATCCTCCGCACGGTTCGCCACCTCCCTTAAATCCCGGCCGTCCGATCTTCGCCCACTCCATCCGAGCCTCCAGCCCGCCCCGCATCCTCGCCGCCGCTCCGCCACGCGTCGGTCATCCGACCGCGGCGTATTGGCCGGGCCGCCTCCTCGGCCGCTTTCTCTCACATGAGCTCACATAAGCACAGGCGCGGCACGCCGTTGGCCACGCAGCCGTTCTGCTGGGCCGAGCCACCAGAGCCATAAGGCCGGCCCGACACTGCTCACACTAATTTCATGATTTACCAATTTCAAAAATGCGGAAAATCCAAATAAATCCTAGAAAATCACAGAAAATCCCAAAATTCCCAAATTTCACCACTTTGCTCCAAATATTATTCCTGACCCAGTGGTGAACTCCTTTTCCACAGATTCATCCTAGAAAATTCCTAAAATTCCATTTGGGGTGTTTATGCAATTTATTTCTTTTAATTAGTTTATTTTGCCTCGCTTGATTAGTCTCAAGCTGGATTTAATTTATTTTAATTGTTTGCGTTAGTGTCGGAGATCCCTAAGCCCGGAGCAGATTCGGGATCCGTGTGCTTGACGTTCGAGCTTCTTCGAGATCGTCCTGATAGACGGCAAGTCCCAAATCCTTTGATCATATTGTATCCCATAATGTTTAAATATGTTAATACATTATTTGCATTGAGCTAGTTCTGAAATATTAGTTCGAAAATAAAAATAAAATGTTTAGAATGTCATGTGATATAGTTAGTCCTACCACCGTTAAATGCCATGATTAAATTGTAGCCATGCCTTTGAAACCCTAGAAATAATTATCGATATTCTAGAGAATTGTAGGTTATTATTATCATGCAAAAATGTTACACTAATAAGGTTGTGGTGGGCCAATAGAATCTGGAAAACCCGACTCTAAGGTAGGGTGGTATGGGACACCGTATCTTAGAGCGGAGAGTGCTGGCGTGCACAAGGTAGGGTAAGAGTTGGGGAAGAGCCGCGAGACGGTCTTTGCCCACCTCTTATCCTAGGGCCGAGTAGGGTAAGGGTGAGTGGGAAACCGCGGGACGGTCTACGCCACCGCTACCTTAGTTTGGGTCGCGGACTGGCGAGGTTGCGGGCCATGTGAAAATATAAGGACCGAAACCCTTACGCGAACAAATGTCACGGTGATCGCCAACCACAGGAGTTGACTTGTCAACACTTGTCGATTAGTTGCTCAACTCGATTGAAACTCTACGGGAGGGTAGCGTAAGGTTAGGCCGCCGCCGCGCGAAGCCTAACAACGGTGGAATTACTCAGCGGACGTTGTCCTCTCTGTGTGTGTGTGTGTGGGTGGGTGGGTGTGAGCCGGACTGAGTGAATTCTCTGGGTAGAGCCTATATAAAGAGTTGAGCGGAGAAACGACCGCGTTCTTAACTCTTTAGCGGGAGTTGAGGAATCGTGTGGGTAAGTCGAGCAAACTCTGCAGAGTTAAATAAATGGTATTCGAATACGCCGTGCTCCCTGCTATTGAGTGTGTCACTTGGTGATTCCAGAGAAAGCTTAAGTAGATTTGTAAATACTTTAACTTGGTTAGTTGGTTAATGAACTCTTGATGAAAACCCCGAGATCTTAAGGAGTAAGTTTTGTGTCCGTCTTATGAAAATGTTTGCAAATAAAATTGCATCCACCAAATGTAATAAACCAAGTATACACCCTTCCTTGGAATTTCCGTGCATATAGTAAATTAAGATCCCTTTGGGATTTGTTGAGCCGTTGTTTGGCTCACGGCTTGCTTAATCCAACCTTTAGAGGATCAAGACGAAGGAGAAGGACTCCCGTTGAAGAAGTCCGGAGGATCTTTTCTTCGACGAGGATCCTTGGTCGTAGGTCTCCGCCGCGCCAAGCATTTCGAGCCTTTGTAATGTAATATACTTTGGGCTTGCACGCCCGTAAAAGCGGATGTTAATCCGTATGTCAAATATATGCTGGACTTTTGTTGTAAGCATGCAATGGTATACTCTTGCGCGACACTCCTTAACTGTTCATGTTTGAATAGTTACGAATGTCCGTGTCCAGCACGCTGGAAACGGGCGTTACAAATGCAGTGCTTGCTAAATTTAGATCCTCAACTATGTTCTGTATGGAAGGATGAAAGGCCACCAAGTGTTAGAGGTGGGGACGAGTTGAAGGTGTCTGAATTTATCCATGAGGTCTTACACAACGATAGGCATTATACAAATTCAGATTTAGAGATGATGCGACGATTTCCTAAGTTTTGCACAGATTGATTTTGCTCTATTAGTATTGATGGCCAAAAGTTAGTATTGATGTCATGCGGTACATTGTCATTTACTTGTGTAATTAAAATATCGGAACTCGTGCCTATTTAATTTGTTCATCTATGATAGCAAATGAACAAGACATTGTCTAATCTTTGCAGAGGACTTTTGAGAACAAGACTTGTTGAGCATTGTCTGTCATTCTCCTCACATGTCACACTAAGAACATATCTTGTCCGGTGCTTTTGACTGAAATATTATAGGATTGTATCTATGCACTATTCACAAGCACAACTCGATTTTTACTATAATCGGTTTCATAATCTTTTATCATCGATGTTTGAGGCTCGTCATGCAGTAACTAAGTGAGAACCGATTTACTTGAAATGCTTTAACTTTGTAATGTCTTTGTTGCTTTGTTAGCAGTCATCAAATCATTTCTGTACAGAATTTATTTGGAGTTACTAAATAAGCACTGTTTCATTCTACAGATCTTGAAGATCTTGCATTACTTCTATAACAGAAGCATATGGCCAAGAAAAGTTCTGGCATTCAAATTTCAAAATGGTATATAATATTCTTTATTCTCTTGCAGGGGCCGGAGCAATTCTTGAACTTTTGAAGTTTCTTGCAGGAAACAGTGAAGAAGTGAGTAAGTATGTTTTGAACAATGCTCCAGGTAATTGCACCTTAACTAGCCCAATGATATAAAAGCAAATTATTCACTGTTGTGCCATAGAAACTAGAAAGAAAATAATTGAAGAACTTGGTAATGAGCCCTATGCAATTTTAGCTGATGAGTCTAGTGACATATCACATAAAGAACAACTAGCTCTTTGCTTGTGTATATACTGAACTATTAGTATGATGTTTGAACTATTTATATTGTAATTTGTGCAAGTTTCCAATTTAATCCTTGAATTTAAGACTTATCATATTATTTAGTGCCTATATACCGAACTACGGTGCAAAATTTACAATTATTTATCGAATTGCATCTGAAAATTTTGGTGCGGCATACCTTTTAGTAAAATCCTGGATCCGCCACTGTGGCACACCATACATGATGAGACTCCCCGCAGTCGGCGGACTCACAAATAAATGTTAGGTAGGGCAGTATTGACCAATAGTATTATCCAATAGCAAAGCAAGGTATATATCTATATTACAATTATACTAATAAAAATATGTGATACTAAATGGAACTAACAACCACAATCCACATGGGAACATATAAAGATAGAACATAGAAAATGGTGCCTTATTAATGATGCCTACGCAATAATTTACCAATAAGTTATTGAATATACTAGTTTACCGCTGCATAGTTGACACAATACTAAAACAAATCAAACAATAAACCATTTTCAACTAATTTCCTTAATTTTCTTGCTTACATTTGGCTTTCGACTTAGTTTTGAGGAGTCATCCCTTTGTGCGACGTTTGCCTTGCTGTTGTGCGCGCCTGCCTTGGCCTCAGCTTGCCCACTTGTTGCTATGCCACACGCGCCCATGACGTCGCCTGCTCTGTGTGCCTGCACCAAGGGCGATGCCTCCAAAGGCCAAATTGATGTCGCCTGCAAGCTGCAGCAACCCACAACGCATCCTCTCCGCTGACTTGACAGCACGCACCCACACATCTTGTCCGACCTCTACTTCTTGTCATCTCGTTTCTACCTCAGGCTTCATGAGTTCACATGCTAACTAGGGTTACCTCAAAGAGTAGGAGAGAGTCTAGTTGTGTCTTATTTCACATCCTAGTGGATTCACTAGGTTAGGCCCTCTCTACTCAAGTTTCATGTCATGTGGATTTCTAGCCCAAAATGTGGCATGGCGCCCTAGCCACTACTCCTCGGCGTCTTGTCCTTGGCCTCGCTCATGTGGATGCCGATGCAGTCCTTCTCCATTTCCCATGCGGCGGTGCCTATGGCTAATGGCCAGGGAGGAGGGTTCCCGTCAGGGGCGGATCCAAGTGCAAGCAGTGCTGTCACAGGACAGCAATGTTTTTAGACCAGGCGTGTGTACCTTTCTCTCATTTTGTATTGATGACAGCAGCCCAGCCTGCCATGTGACATCAATGTCTCTCTAAAAGCAGCCCATAGCCTTTTATTTGGATAATACTCGGCCCGTCGGTGGCCATGGTGACACCATTGATATGAAATCCTGGATCCGCCCCTGGTTCCCGTCCACGGGTACCTAGGGCGGGCACCCAAGCCTACCCTGTTACCGGTCCCCCCAAAGACTCGAGGAAGAAAGAGAACGCTTGGAGGCGCCGCTAAACATTTCAGGGTAAAGTATCCGAGCAACAACTCTTGGCATGGCCTCCAAGCCTAGAGATTACCTCCACAAAATAAAGTATTGCAAGGGCCCACTTGTCAAGTTGAGACAAGAAATGAGAAAATACTTTTTTTCTTTTATTTCAAACCTCGGAGGAGGAACATGATATGAGGGGGTCAGGTGAGTGAGAATGACACTAAACAAAAGCGTCTATATATGATGTTGGCATATCATATATTCATATGTCAAACAAATAGTCTCTATTATTATATAAAGATGAGTTGGTGGTCATCGGTGCATTTTCCCTTCTCTCTTCTCAGCCGTCCAATCTAAACACAGGAATCTTGACCATCTATATCCTATCCCTCTCGTGCTAACTGTCCCTCCTCTCCACTTTCACCTTCGGTTATTCTCCCACGTTCTCATTCTCTATAGATCTCTCCCCTACGCTCTCTCCCTCGCAGACCTGTCATTCATCTCCCCTCTCCCTCCTCGCGCCTATTGGACATCTCCTCACCGCCACCGCCCTATCTCCCCTCTCCCTCCTCACTGGCTACCGGCCCTCTCTCTACCGCCGTCGCCCCATCTCCCATCGCCCGTCCAACCAAGATTTTTCGCTACAGAACAGTCCTCTCCCCCGTTCTCTGCACCACCACTCTCCTCTCCCCTCGTCCCAATCCGTGCCATGCCTCCTCACCGAGTCATCTCCCCCTCCCACCATCCCGATCCGCACCGATAAAAATTATGGTTAACCACCTCAACCTTCAAAAAGACACAGAGAGATTGATCTACCGTTTAATTCCATTATTACAGTGATGCGAAATTGCCTTACTACTAGTTGTTCCCTCGCACATATGGCACATCAGTAGTAATCATTTTATGAGCACACAGGTTTCTAAATCAACAAAAGCAACGACGATGCGTGATATTGTGGAGCAGCAGCAACGACAGCATTAGCGAGGCGGTTATGGCGTCATGTAACGAAAAGGATGCGATGAGAGTGACACCAAACAAAGCGGCCATGAACGATGTTGTCATAGCGAATCATATATCACACGATGACACGAATAGTCGAAGTACAGGGAACGTAAAAGAAGAGGCTAGATGCGTGCATGCCATTGAACTCGCCATTTTTTTTTGGTTATGACGAAGGTGCTATGCAAACTGAAAGTAGGAACAAATTAATGGTAGGGTTTTTTAATGTTGTATTCATGTGGTAAAAATCGAATTTTTATTAAATTTAAAAGTTTCCAAAAATGCTTAAAAGTGAATATGATGAAGATGTGAATATGATGAAAATCAAATTTTCATCAAACTAAAAAGTTTCTAAAATGCTTAAAAAATTATCATATGTAGCGGAAGATATGTTCTATACATCTGCAAAGTTTTCAAGATCAAAGTGCAATCGAGTTTGATTTTAAAATTATCTATTTTTTCTTGCAAATACAATGAGGTTTAATATTGAAATTTTGTAGAGACGTGTAACATATCCTCGACTACACATAGTTTTTTTTTTGAACTTTTAAATTCGATGAAACCAAAAATTTTAAAATTTTACTTTATTCGAATTTTCACCCAATATACCCCTACAACTTGGCAACTTGCTACCGCTCACGACTGGCTGCTGCTGCTGTTGGTGGAATATTCGCAGCAGCTCCACGGCTGATCACCATCGAACACAAAAACACCACGACCCCCAATAGAATCCCGCCACGTAACAACCAGACACCCGTTCTCATCCTCACACGTGTCAGAGATACTGACACCTGGCGCTCTCCAAGTGGCCGCACACGATGCTCGCCACGGCGCCCGGCCGCAGCGCGATCGCAGAACCATCGCACCCGATCCGCTTTAATACCCGTGCAATTATGCCGGAGCGTGGGCTCACAGGCCCACACGCCAGTGACACACTGTACTGTGATCACTAAAATATGCAGCCGGTGGGCCCACGGCCCCACACGCCAGTGAAACAGCTCTACTGTCATCATAAGGGATTAGCGGAGGAGTAATGGCGAAGTAATCAGTAATCACCGCTCCGAACAAGGCGATAAGATAGAGAAGAATAAAAATATAAAATGGCCATGGAGGGAGGCCGGCTATAAAAGAGTCTCCTTGGCGTCACCTTCTTCCTCCCCGCCTCCATCTATTCTCCCCCATCCACAGCCACAGCCGCCACCAACAAAGCCCAAAACCCACGCGCCCTCCACCACCACCTTCCCGCGAGCTCGAGCGAGGTAAGCTTTAGATCTGAGCGAGTTGTCGCGTCTCCCAGGTAAAGTTCTCTGAACCCTCTCCAACTCCCCGGCTAATCTCACCTCCTCATCCTCCTGCTGCTTCGTTTCTTGGTCCAAGAACAGAGAGCGAGAGACCCGGGGCCTTTTAGATCCTGGGCTGCAGATCTGTTCCTTTTTCCTTGTGGTTTTAGTATAGGTAGGTGGCCAAGAGGGGTTCTTTTTTCCACACCTCCTTGTGCTTGCTTGTGTTAGTAGATCTGCCACCAAAACCATCTGTTTTTTCTTGTGGCTGTTGCAGTTCTTGATTTCACCTCTGCCTGTTCTTGATTTTGGTTTGGGAACCAGGCAGATTTGTTCTTCGTCGTCTTCCTTGTTGTTTAGTTTCTTACAAGAAAAAAAAAAAAAGTTTGTCGAGATCTTTGTGATTAGAGTAGATGGCTACAGCAATAGATCTGTCCGGGGAGGAGCTGATGAGAGCACTCGAGCCTTTTATCCGAGATGCCTCTGCTCCTCACGTCTCCCATCTTAGTCCCACCTCGCCTTTCTCCCCCCACGCCGCGTACCGTGGGTACCCGTACGGGGTGCCGGCCCAGGCCCAGACGGAGCTCAACCCGGCTCAGATGCACTACATCCAGGCCCGCCTCCACCTGCAGCGCCAGGCCACGCAGTCGGGCCTGGGCCCGCGGGCCCAGCCCATGAAGGCAGCTTCGGCGGCGGCGACCCCGCCGAGGCCGCCGCAGAAGCTATACCGCGGCGTGCGGCAGCGGCACTGGGGCAAGTGGGTGGCGGAGATCCGCCTCCCGCGCAACCGGACCCGCCTCTGGCTCGGCACCTTCGACACCGCCGAGGAGGCGGCGCTCGCCTACGACCAAGCCGCGTACCGCCTCCGCGGCGACGCGGCGCGGCTCAACTTCCCCGACAACGCCGCCTCCCGCGGCCCGCTCCACGCCTCCGTCGACGCCAAGCTCCAGGCTCTCTGCCAGAACATCGCCGCCTCCAAGAACGCCAAGAAGTCCGCATCCTCCTCCTCATCCGCGTCCGCCGCCGCCACCTCCACCCCCATCAGCAACTGCTCCTCGCCGTCCTCCGGCGACGCGTCGTCCTCCCTGGAGTCCGCCGATTCGCCGCCCCTGTCGCCGTGGCCCACCATCATGGGCGAGACGGCGGCGGTGCCGGAGATTCAGCAGCTGGATTTCAGCGAGGCGCCGTGGGACGAGGCCGCAGGCTTCGCCCTCACCAAGTACCCCTCGTACGAGATCGATTGGGACTCGCTCCTGGCCGCCAATTAACCGCACTTCTTGGCAACTACTACTTCTTCCTCCGTCTGTAGCGTGTGATGATGATAGCTTAATGGACGCAGTGCAGATGGGTTTTTAGACATTCTGCACGGGCACTAGTGGATTTGTAGTGTTCTAAACTCTAATCCTGTTCGTTGTGTAGATCTCCGATTCGTTTCTCTTGTTCTTGGTTTGTAGATGTTAGGGTTGGGTTCCTCCCGGAGAGCCGATGGGAGCCGGCGGTTTTTTGTCTGGCGTGCGTCTCCGGTGGTCGGTCACACAGCAGTGACTCCGATCGGTCAAGTTTGTCTCCCATTGTTCTATAAGCTAGGTGTTTGCTACTTCTACTGCTCTACAGGTTGTAACAGTAGTAGGGTGTCATGTAATATTAGCCTGCCAAGAACTTGTAATGTGAATTATTCCTTATTAATTATTAATATTAGTGGTGGTATTATTTCTTGTTTTGTAAAACCTGTTGTTTGAGCTTGCATGAAATTGAATGTTAAATCTCGTCAAAACGAAAGGTCGGACTGCATATATGGAGACTTGGGATCTATGCAGGTAAATTTGAGAACTAGAAGCGGGACGAGGTGTATGAGTTTTGGCTTGAGAGATGCAGATTTGGTTTGGTGAGCAAACTAATTTGTGGCGCCATGCTTGATCAATCGAACTGTTTCATATACTTCCATCGTTGAACTACATGGTGCCTGGTTGGTGCTGAGTTCATGAACTGGCCTGGTTCAAGATTCCAGATGCCAAATCCGGAGACTATATGAACATGTGACTTCCTTAGTTCTTCCCTTCCTGTTTTATTTCAAAGATAAGATAGGACCTGATAGGGTTATAGTTATATCATATATTCTACTTCTCTAGCGCTAGTTTAGTTCTTTCCTTCCTGTTTTATTTGGAAGATAAGATAGGACCTGATAGGGTTATAGTTGTATCATATATCCTACTTCGCTAGCTCTAGCTCTTACGTATGTATCTTTGTCAGTGTTCTTTTACTTCTAATATCTACTTTTATATTTATTTTTATTTTAAAACTGTCGTCACCCTACCTCTCGTCTAGCGTAACCGGTCAATATAAACAGGTGTACAGCGTGGGCTGCTTCGCTGTGATGAATGGAATGCTTGATCATCGGTTGCTTAGGAAACTAGCTCACTTCGTTTCCGGGAAAAGGAAAAATAACCACATCTCTCACATCACATTACTTGGACGTAGTATTGCTACATCATGCAGTGCGTGTTTGCACTGCGATGTGCTGGACGTTAGCTGAAGGGCACGAAGCTTCGTGAGACGATTTTTATTTGCGATTCTGAAAATGACACTCCTTGGTGGACTGGTCAGACGATTTTATTTGCGATTCTGAAAATGACACTCCTTGGTGGACTGGTCAGACGGCGTGAGCTCTCCTGTCATGTACTGGGGCTACCACGAGCAACCGATGCTACGTTGCTGATGCGTCCGCGCGCGTCGTTTTCCTGCGGGATCGCGTCTTCCAGAATTGCCCACAGGTATTCGCAGCATCTTAGGTGGTGATGGATTGAGCTATGGCTTATTTCACTATAGCTAGCTAAAATTATACTGTAACTGAAGATAATTTATTTGGTATAATTAAATTTTAAAAATTTTAAAAATAGAAAAAATAGGTTAGCCCATCACATGTAATGCAAACGAATACGGAAAAAAAGAACTGGTAAAAAAACTCAAAAAATAAAAAAAATCAGAAAAAGATGAAATTTAGGAATAGTAAAATAAGTCAGAAGCCGAAGCCGAAATGATCGGGGAATCACGCATGGTTTGATGGCGTAAGTGCGCAACCATGCAGTAAAGCTGCTCTGCTCCGGCTCTTGAAATGACTACTTTTATTGTAGCTCATTTGGGGCGGCTTTTTTAGTGGTTTATAATTTATTTTTTACTGTTTTATATTGTAGCTGGTTTATATTGTAAGTTAATCTATCACGGACAATACAAAAAAATACGAAAAAAAGAAAAAGTAAAAAAAAACCAAAAAGCCAGAAAAAACCAATTTAAGAAACTAGAAGATAGAAACCAAAAGCCTAATGAAGAAACCAAAATGAGCAGGATCATATCCGGTAGCCCGTGGTAAATTCCCCTATTATGGGATGGGTACAAGGAAGATTTTGTTTTCACTAGGTTATATGGAAATAGGGATGGAAATGTCTCCCTCTGTCCCTCATCTCCGATCCCCGTTGTATATTTATATACACGTAAATTGATACTTCTATATGTCTAAAATATATGTATTTTATCTCGAGTCTAATATATTTTGATACAATATATGGTATACAACATATGTAGTATTATTCTATCATCTTATGTATTAATAAATTTACTTATTTATACATAACCATACAATAAATATATGATATATCATTGAAATTTGGGGAGAGAGTAAAATAACTCCCAATAGCTAAATATGGAGTGACAATGGAAGGGTATTCCCCGTGGGATAGCCCCGTTGTCATCCCTATACTATCTTAGTGGTGCTCTAACTAGTTTACGGTTTAAGTTTCTGGCTGTGGGTTTTGGCTGAAACTGTACTGTAACGGCTGTTAATTTTTCTGAGAAAAACTGAACAATTGAAAAAAAATCCGTTATATCGTCACGGACAATGCAAAAGGAATAAGTGAAAAAAGGGCAAAAAAAACCAAAATTAGAAGATGATGTGTTCCATATAGTTTTTTGCTTAAATAAACAAAAAAGTAAAAAAAAAAAAGCCATAAGCCATTGCACTCAAATGGTATAGCTTACTACTACGTGAGCTACCACCTCTTTTTTCATACGAAAAAACAAAAGTAATATAAGTAATAAGTGATAGTAATATATATATATATATATATATATATATATATATATATATATATATATATATATATATATATATATATATATATATATATATATATATATATATATATATATAGTGTTTCATGCACCATGGTGCCTAGACACCAATATCAATACCCGTTGATTTGCTTTGAGATTGCTTTGAGATAACGTTTGATGTGAGTATCTTCATATACCCATAAAAAGTATATTTGAGATGTCAAACTCAGAAAAAATTAAATTCAACTTCGTTTAATTAGTTTGAACTATTTTTATGGTATATACTCATATAGTCGCATTGAACTCAAAAGTAGTTCAAACTAGTTTGAACTGAGTTCAAAACTTACTTACCATAAAATATCAAGGGTATAAAATATTTTCATACCCAAACTCAAAAAATAAAAAATATCAATAATACACATCCATACATATGTATGATTGATATATTTTTGAGTTTGGGTATGAAAATGTTTTATACCCTTGATATATTTATGGCAAGTAAGTTTGAACTCATTCAAACTAGTTTGAACTGTATCGGATGTGAGTTTGACATCTCAAATATACTTTTAATGGGTATATGAAGATACCCACATCAAACACTATGGTGCCTATTATGTGCATATGTCCTATATATATATATATATATATATATATATATATATATATATATATATATATATATATATATATATATATATATATATATATATATATATATATATATATATAGAGAGAGAGAGAGAGAGAGAGAGAGAGAGAGAGAGATGCGCGCGCTATAGAAAACTTGCAACGAGCCAACGGCCATGTTTGTGGTGAAACCGTTGCGATGTCTACCGATTTTTCTGATCCGATGGCTACGAGAAGTAGCACAATCAACATATGCAACGGTGGACGATCTGAATCCAACGGCAGGACTACCTATAATCCTGAGAAACATCTACCCAATGCGGCGCAAGAGGCCAGGGAGCCGCGGTGTAACGTTTTTGAATCAAGACGGCGGTTGGAGTAGAGAAAGAAGGCGCGACGGCAATTTCCCGCCACAAATCCTCAAACACTGTTCCTGATCGGCGAATCCGCCGCGTCGCCTCCGCGTGACGGAGGAGGGCAAAGGCAGAAAAGGAAACGACCGTGCTCGCAAATGCAAAGCGGATGTGACATGACATGTCGGGCCCATCACTGCCACTGGAATGTGGGGCCGGCCCGTGCCTCCCCTCCCCTCTCCCGCGCAGCGCTGCTGATACAAGCTGATTGATATGCCGTAGAACGAACGGGTCAAAAAGGAAAGCCCCAAAACGGACGGCCTGTTCTTTTTTAGCTTTAGCTTCAGTTTTTAACTTTTTTACTGTAATTAACTCTTTAAACAAAGTGTCTTTTTAAGATAAAATTTAGTTAATTGTAGTACATATTGTACTGACTTCATTTATATTGATAAAAACCACACGTGAATTTCAGTTATTCTGTAATCTCTCATATAAACAACCTAAAAATCACAAATTATAATTAAAAATTACAAACCACAGCTAAAAAGAATCCACTGAGAGGAGCGTGCTGCGGTGCGAGTGTGTGTCACCACCATATGTACGTATGGGATATCTGCAAAGCTTGTGGCTTTGCTTTGGCACGCGGTAACTGGCACTGGCACGCGCGCGCACACACGCTGTCCTTGCGTCTCCGTTATCCATCCGTCCGTGTCAACTTGCCTTTTGGACCTCGGCCGTTGGCTCGTTGGAAAGTCTAAATAAATTGAGCGATTTTTAAAAATAAAAATTTTAGAAATATATACACCATCGATGGTCGTTCGGATAAAAATCTGCCGATTACAATTTACAGCCAAAAAGCTATCAACGAGGGGGGAAAAAACGGGCATCGCCCACTCTTGTAGGGTTGGGCCGTGTTAAATGCAAAAGGCAGGCACACCAACCCACTGGACAAAGGAAGCCTCATCCTCCTGCTGTTACTGTTACTTGCAGGAGGTGGGTCCCACCTACCACGGGCACTGTGGGGCACACTTCCAGTGCCCCCTTATCACCCCTTGTGCACACTAGCATAACATTCTTTTGGATATGGGGCAAATTATCGTCTTATCAAGTAGTTCTTAAAATTAAGTTTTAATATTATTTTATTGATAATTTAGAATTATTTTTACAATTGAGCTAATGAGCCGAGCATAATCAAAGTAAAATTTAATTTAGCTGAATTCAATTAATTCAACATTTAACCATTTAGACTGTGTAATTAAAATAATTTTAAACTGAGAACCTCACAAGCAGCCTTTTTTTCTACCCCTGCACCAGCCCACTCTGGAATTGTACCCGCCGATCTGACTCGTTGCTGGCGACCAAATTAGTGGCTGGGTTAGCAACGTGGTCAGCCTGTTAGTGACACTCCGGAATTTTGTGCTGATTTACCCCTCGTGATAATTTTTTTGCAAATCTAACCTCGGACCTTTTTTTTTGCGGATTTGGCCTTCTCCTTGGCGTGATTGAACCGATGCTTGACACGTGTGGTGCCGTGCAGCCCCGAAGAGCGGAAACTTTGCGACGAGCACGGAAGGATGAGCCCAAGCCCAAAAGCGGCCAGTGGCAAGGCCCACCTGCTTTCCGTGCCACCCGGGCACATGAGGTGGCGCCATGTCACCTAACCGCGGGACTTTTCCTTGATGCGTGTGCCTGCTTCCCGTGCCCGGGTGCCACATGAAGTGCACAGCGGCCCGGTAGTTCTCTTCTTATTGTTGGAAATTAAGGCTCTGTTTGGCACAGCTCAGCTTCACTAGTGAAGCTGTTTTTTTTGTTTCAGCTTCACGAGCAGCTTCATCGGTGAAGCTAAAACTGTTTTGGAAAATTGTTTGGCAAAACAGCTTCACCAACAGCTTCATGCATGGCTGAAAGAGGGCAATTGTCCAAGATGCCCCTGTCTACCTGACTTGTTCTAACATTTGGAGTTGTATGTTTGTATATGGTCATATGAATTAAAAATAATATATTTGAATGAGTATGAATTAAAAATTAAAATCAAAAAATTAAAATCATTAGAGAAGTGCGAGCGGGAGGAGAGGAAACAGCGTGGGGACCTAGTGGCAAAGTCTGTAATTTCACAACTACAAGGCGGTGGGTTCTAGAATCTGAGAGCTGAGGAGAGAGCTGTGAAAAGCTACTATTTTCAGCTTTACTCCACCCTATTCCCTTGTGAGAGCATGATTTAAGGAGCTTCATCCATGAAGCTGTTTGCAAAAAGGGTGTTTGGCAAAAAACAGCTCACAACAGCTCATGAAGCTGTTGATGAAGCTGTGCCAAATAGGGCCTAATCATTGCCTGTCTCGCTAATTGCTTGTTCGTAGTTTGGTCTGATAATTACCACCTTGCATGTTACTTTGTATAATATGTTCCATTCTTACATGGTTACGTCATGTATAACTTTTCTATTTTACTTTCAATATGTTCCATTCTTACATGGTTACGTCATGTATAACTTTTCTATTTTACTTTCAATCCTGTTGTTGTTGATGCAATGTGCGATTATTTATGCGAAATTATATCCTTCTTAACAGCTGTATGTGACTCAAGTTCTGATTGTGCATTTTTATTTGCAGGTTGTGGGTGCATATTTCGAGAAACTTGGTTCAAAATCTATTGCAGTTTATTCTATTGCTGTGACTGATGCAGATAACAAGACCTGGTTTGTGAAAAGAAGGCTTGTTTTTACTGGCATATTCGTAGACTTTTAACCAGACTTGTGTTTCGGTATCAGCCATACCGGGCGGTAGTATCATCATCTGAACTAGTATAAAGCAAGTCTAATACTATATCGGTCAATACCGGTCATGCCATCTCGATACCAATCATATCGGCTTTGATACCGGTCAAAAACCCGTCGATACCGGTAGAATTGATAATATTGTCTATTAAACTATATGTTATATTTGATAGTACTACTATATATTTAAAATAATATTGCAATTGACCTTTGATATGCATATAATTAAACATATATATATATACTTATAAATATATATACTCGTATTATTATATTAAATCCGATACGACAAGTTGGTATGGGGCGGTACCAGAACATACCATTTTAAGAACCAAATCGGTATAACCTTCGGTACGGTATTGACAACTTTACTTCTTCTAACAAGAACTTTTTGCTAAATACTTGCATGACAATAGTACCGTAGTGGTTAGCACCTCGATGTTGGGCCTGTTCTTTTCCTCCGAAGCTAGCGGCTTTTGACTTTTGCTACAGTACCTAACTTTCAAACGGAGTATTTTCTCAAGACGGGGTCTACAAGTTAAACGATGTACACGTTAAAAGCCCAACATCTGTACCATATAAAATCGCAAGTGAATATCTATCTCTCCGTAATCTGTACCGTAAACAGTCAAAATTCAAAAATTTCAGCCAAAAGCCATAAGCCGCAGCCGTTGTCAAACAGGCCCGTTGTGCACTTCATGCGGCACCCCCGCACGGGAAGCAGCCAGCCACCTCCTGCAGCACCATGGCGCGGAAAGCCGACGCACGCACCAAGGAAAAGTCCCAAGGTCGGGTGGTACAGGACCACCTCATATGCCCAGGTAGAGCGGAAAAGTGGACGGCCCCACAACTGGCTGCGCCCCGGGCTTGCCCTCCCATGCTCGTTGCATAGTTTTCACGCTCTAGGTTCGCAAGACGCCACACATGTCAGGCGCCAGTTCAATCGTGCTCGGGAGGGGGCCAAATCCGGAAAACGGGCCACAAGGTTAGATTTGCAAAAAAAATGCCATGAGGGGGCCAAATCAGCGCAAAATTCTGACACTATGGCCATGAGGTAGTCGTAGAGTCCTAGTCCTAGCCGCATAAGAGAATGAGAAAGTGAGAGGGATAACCCCTTTTCTTTTTGGCTTTTAGTTTAATCAAAATGATAATGCAGCGATTATTTTTTACCGAGACATTCAATTGAAAATAATAAAGAAAAAAGAAAAAAATACTGTTATATCTCTATATACAATGAAAAGAAAAAATAGAGAAAAGAAAAAAGGTATGTTAAAAAAAATATGTTAAAAGACAAAAAAGTCAAAAGGCCATGTAAAAAGGCGAAACAAGTGAAGGAGGGGAGGCTGCCGACTGCAGCCGTGCGTCGGGCGGGACTACGATTTGGCTAGCGCACGACCGCGCTACGGGTTTCATTCACGCACGGCATGTGGCCAAGCAAGAAGCAACGAGCACATCTGGATGATCTAAAAAATTAACCACTTCAGTTCGAGGGTGCTGGTGCTAGATCTCATATTAGGTCCTGATCAATTCGACTTCTGGCTTTTGACTTATTTTTTACTATTTATAAGTTTCATCTTTTTCTGAACTTTTGACTTTTTGTTGAGTTTTTTTTGCCGGTTCTTTTTTTCCGTATTTGTTTGTATTATACGTAATGGGTTAACATATTTTTTATTTTTAAATTTTTTAAATTTAATTATGCTAAATAAGCCTCTGTCTGCTATAGTGCTTTTTTCAGCCAGCTACAGTATTTTCAGCCATAAGTCACGGGCTTTTCAACCGAACCGATCACCACATTAATCTATCAGGAGTAGGGCTGATTAGTTCAACCTAGCAAGCGTGATGGGATTTACCGGGGGTGGGGGGGGGTTGGGCTGGTTGGCCTTCAAAATTGCATCACCATCTTTGAGCAAGTTCAAATACTGAACGAGAATTCCAATGGCCTGGACCGAGCCTACTCGAACCGGATGGCTTGACATAGGCTAAGCTGGGCATTTGGGCCGAGCGTGCCAACTTCAATAGGCAGCACGTAGAAGCAGGGTTTAATTTTCCGGCTTCCCAAAAAAAAAATCAGAAATCACCGAAACCAGCGAAAGGCAAAATTTCATCCGTTTCGTTAAAAAATTCGGACGAAAATTTCAAATCTTTTATGAAATTTAATCAAAATTTAGACAAAATTTAAATAGGGCTAATTCGGCCAAAAATGGACTGAATTATTGCCATTTCGAGGGGTAATGAAAGCACCGAAATTTCGTTGTTTCGGCGAAATTTTGCCCGAAAGATTAAACCCTGCGTAGAAGCAGACTTCAGGGCAAAAATAAGGTCGTTCAGGACATAGGGATTTCACATAAACCGATCAATTCCTGTAGAAATCAGAAAAAAAAAATTCCCGCCTAAATTTTTTAGCTACCTTGCATGGCCTAGCACTAAACATTCTGTCAAATTGTGGGCTGTCGTGTGGGTTCCGCTCAGTTAGTCAGAGTATACGAGGTGAGACTAAGCCAAATCGTGCAAGTCCAAACTATTTGGAGTAAACAACTGGATGCCCTCGGGCCAGGGCCCTGTTCTTTTCAGCTTCTAAAAGCTACTTTTCGGCTTTTCTACAGTAACTAGCTTTTAAACAGAGTATTTTTTCAAGGTAGGGTCTACTAGTTAATTGTAGTACATGCTTTACTGACTTCATTTATATTAGCAAAAACCGCACGTGAGTTTCTATTACTCTGTAATCTTTTGTACAAACAGTCCAAAAACCACAAGCCGCAGCCAAAAGCCACAAGCCGCAGCCAAAAAGAACAGGCCCCTAGTCATGGATCGAGCTCGCCATTAGTGAGCACATGGATGCACGGAATCAGCAGCTAGCAGTACTGTGTGCAGTGAAGAGGGTGAGCACCGCAGATGGTTCTTTTCAGTGCCTAATCATGTCGGAATTGGGATCACCACATGGTGTGGAAACCTCTGGTTCTGTAGCTAAAGTACTAGCTGGAAGAGGCCATTTTATATACTTTCTTGATTAAAAGCATGTCTAATATCATATAAACATAGTCCTAGACCTTGAGGACCATAACAATGGCTCTCTTTTTTTTTCAGCTTTTTTGTGATTTTATTTGAAAGCTAAAACAATAAGAACGGTTTCTCGAAACCACTTCTCTAAATAGTTTCTTGAGTATAAAATTATATGTGTCATCTTAAAAAACATAAACAAAATCTATAGCCGTAGTCCAAAATAACCAGACCAATATTGTTAAGTGCAGACCGGACACAGAGAAAACTCTCATGGGTATCTACGTGAGGAAGCCTCCCATGGCCGTTCGATCGCCATCTGAATCACCACCGGATGGTTACGGGAGGAAATGCCCACGTGGGGTACATCACCGTAGAATTTTCTTGGAGGAGGATGTGAGCAAACGTTCAGCTGCCGAATTTTCTGTACGAATAATCCATTTTTTATTCGAAATTACAGAAATATACCTGTGGGAAAATTTTTTATAAAAATAGGCTCCAGTCGCCCAACCATTGGGCGACTGGAGCCTTTCGCCCAACCCAGCAGCGAAAACTAGAAAATCTCCCAACCGTTGGGCGATTAATTGCAGTCGCCCCACCGTTGGGCGACTGCACTCAGGTCCCCGAGAGAAAAAAGAGAGGAAAGAGTCTATTTTGCCGAAATTTGGAAAGTGAATCAAACCTTCGCCAAAAATAGTGAAAATTGGTGGAGCTGTTCTTCATACATCCAAAAGCCTCCAGAAAAAAATTTGAGCAATTTCGGCCATAGGATCAAAAGTTATAGCAGTTTCAATTGAGACCGAAACGAATTCGAGTCCGTTTCCGACACACCTTTAGTAAAACGGGCATAACTTTTGCATACGGTGTCTGTTTTCGACGTTCTTATACTCGTTGGAAAGCTAACGACGAGCCCGATCCAAAAATAATGACCTGCTTGCGCCAGTCGCCCTCCAAGACCCCGAAAATCGGCTATCTTTGGACCTAAACCTGCGTCGTAAGTTTTTTCTTTCTGTTTTTGGCCTTTTTCTTGTTCTTCCCTTTGGAATTTGGATTTTTCTTCAACTGAAAAGTTGTAGATCTCGTCGAAACCTTTCCAATGAGTATATATAAGCCATATAGAACTTTGCTATTTTATCTTTTCAGACTATTTGTTTATATTGCATCGGTATATAAAACGATCGGTACATACGGTTTTGTCGGCCCCTGAGTGTAGTCGCCCAACCATTGGGCAACTGCATGAAAGTCGCCCAATGGGAGGGCGACTAGATGCAGTCGCCCAATGGTTGGGCGACAGCTATTGTGTCGTCCGCTGGTTGGGCGAAAGGCTCCAGTCGCTCAACCATTGGGCGAGTATATTTCTGTAATTTCGAATAAAAAATGGATTATTTGTACCAAAAATTCTTCAGCTGCCGGCAGAACGCGAGGTGTGAAGTGTCGCCGCGTGCGCACAATAATTCACCAAAAAACATGGACGCATGCATGATGGATGGAAACTTGCATACATCCAAGAAGGACATGCAACCCCAAGCCAGCAAGATAAGCCCATTGTGCTTGTCCTTTTAACAAGTTCTTCCCTTCAATCACTGTACCATCCACTCGCGGTTGCGTGTGTGAGGATTCCAGAGAAGAAGATAGAAAGGGGTTGGTTAGATCAGGTAGTCTTTGCAGGGATGAGCCTCGACCACCACTTGGAAAGTTGGAAGTGAAGTTGTGTTGGTGGACCATAAATCATTCGAAGTCTCACTTGTGCTGGTGGAAAAAACTTTAGGAGCATGTACACATAATTCAACGGGAAGCATCTTGCAGGGAGAGTGGTGAGAAGGCACATGTAGCTATTTGACGTGGACAATAGAGTTCAGTCACAAATTCATAACCATATTGACCATCTTACGGAAAGTAATCCTACGAGATTAGGGCTCAATGTATTATTTTTTCCATTGTACTAGGTAATCCCAATCTCTCTTGGTAGGAACAGGAGGTGTTGGAATAGTCCAATATTAGTTATGGAAAGACAAGAGATCTAACCTAAAAGTGGGGAAGTCTCTCACCTAATTGGCTAACTTTTGGGGTGAGAAGGCCCTTATGATCCAACAAGTGGTATCAGAGCAGGTTCTAATGACATCAGATCGGGATCGTTTTTCAGGTAAA
The DNA here is from genome assembly GCA_036346575.1 of Dendrocalamus sinicus. Taxonomy (NCBI): domain Eukaryota; kingdom Viridiplantae; phylum Streptophyta; class Magnoliopsida; order Poales; family Poaceae; genus Dendrocalamus; species Dendrocalamus sinicus. The sequence continues at coordinate 10,943,241 of CM070666.1, read as the reverse complement.
TCACCGTTTTTTGATAGATCGAACTATCTCTATTGGAAAACCCGCATGGAGATTTTTCTTCAAGCACAAGATAATTCTATCTGGCAAAAAGTTGAAAATACATATGAAGTGCTCCTGTCGTTACAACTGAAAATTCCTCTGACGTTGAAGCTGATGCTAAGACTAGAGATATCTTATTGCAAGGTTTAAGTAGAAACGAGTTTGTCAGAATTGCTCACCTTAAATCTACAAATAAAATTTGGACCACTCTAGCGGATTATCATGAAGGATCTAAATCTGTTAAATGTGTGTGTCAGAATCAATTCAAAGAGGAGTATTCTAAAATTGAGATGAAATCTGGAGAATCAGTAGATGCACTTTTTGATCGCTTCAATAAAATTGTTAGTGATTTTATATCTGTTGATGTCACATATTCTGATTCTGATAATGCCTGTCAAATTTTAATTGCTTTGGATTTATCTGTTTAGAATGTTACTGCCCGTCAAATTCTGATATTACTTAAAATTATGAGCCACTGCTAAAATAGTAGAACTATAGAAAAGAAGACGATAAAGAGAACAGAGGAGATAAGCAGTAAGGTTCATACTGGAAACTGGAATCAGGAAAATAACTTATCCTCCAAATGCAAATTACTAGTGCTGCCATGGGACAAAAACATGCACAGCTTGTCATGACAGAAACAGACAAAAATGACCAGTAGAATTGGGTTCAAAAGGAGCCCTTAGTGATTTCTATATAAGGAAACAAAACGAGGTAAGATTGAAATGAAAAATAAACTAAAATAAAGTGTGAACAAAAGGATAATATAGGATCAGGTACGACGAGTTAGTGGGAGGATGAATGACTTCTTAAAATCTCCCTCGGTATTAGCAACAGAATGCAGCGGAAACACTCGAGCACACAAACTTTACCAAAGCTAAGGGCCAAAGACCATAAAGCTGTTGTAAATAATGTGGTATAAGCATATATTTAGATTTAATTCCAGCATATTTATTAAAGATACAAGCATGATACAAAAGGTATATTAATGACTTGACCAACATGTATACACATGAACCTTTTAAGTCATTGAAAATGAAACATATGCCCAACGTATATATCATGTAAGAGTCTATAATCAGCATATACATATGAGAATAATTTAATTCAATGTAACTGAATGCTGATATCAACATATACATAACATGTATGACCAAATTCAGCATATTATCAAGATTTTGAATGTTATATATTGCTCTCAGAATACTAGTTGCACAAGATTTGATCTTGGCTGTCTCCGCACTATATTTCATATGAAATCAAGTATATATGGCAGTTTTAGATCAGATCTTTGGCTCAACAAATACTTGCTATCTTAAAATAAATCACCAAGTCTACCTTGTTATATATCAAGAAAGCGTCGTCGTCGTCATCAAACTATCATTCATAGACATGAACTTACATATTGAAGCTACATACCAGAGATCAACTACAAAGAATGAAAATGGATTACAACCGAAAATAGATTCTACAAATGGCAACAAGTATCACAAGATGATTTACCTATTTAGAGCATGAATATAACAAGTAGTCTATCAGCTCAAGATCTGTCTAAACTAAAAGTCATATATACATTCAGTGATAATTTCATTCATCATCGAGTAGTAAGCCCACAAAGTCCTTTAGCAATTTCCATACAGTGATGGCTCACAGATATATGAAATGAATCATGAAATTGCTAAGGGTAAGTAGCCGAAAACTTACAGTACGGGTGATACTCGAAACCACCAAGATAAAACCACACAAGGCAACAGTGGCGGAACCAGGATTTGGCTACGCCCCGGGCTGAACTCTAACAACATAAAACTAATGCCAATTTGTACCCATATCACGATATAACAAAAGTATATCATAATTGGCTAATTGCATTACTAATATGAAATTTGAGTTCAATACTAAACAAGTAAGGCCACCAGCAATGCCAACCAAACATGGATTACCATGATTTATCCTAACTTATTTGTGATTTATTCAAACATGCGATATCTTATGCATATTCTACATTCACAAGGAAATGACTATTTCTACCATTAGAGCAGCAATCCTTTGTGGATATTCCTAGTTTACAGAGCATAGACTGCTCTAACTAAAATGTCCAAAACGCAGACGGCATGAAACTTAAAACTAATCGTACACTACAATAAACTAATCACACACTACAAACTAGCATGAGCTCAAATTTATGCATATGAGAGAAAATTCAGGGGTTCTGGGAGGTTACGACGCACCTCGAGGCAATCGGCGGCAAGCAGGATGGAGCCGATGCTAACACCGGTGTTGATGGTCGTCTGCACGATCACCACAAAGTAAAACATCCGCCCCAAGCCTGCGCACCAAACACATCCACCGAAAATGAACCACAGTTCAATTAACAGATCATCACCTCACCACAAAGTAAAGCGGCGGGAGGCGGGAGGACGCCGCTTGGCGCCTCGGCGGGAGGTGGGCATCGGGCGATGGGCGCGCAGCGGGAGGATCGAGGAGGGGCGCGGGTGGCGCTGGCGCTGGCCGTCGGGAGGGCTGGGCCGGGAGGCCGAGAGCCGGCCGCGCTGGCCGGGAGGGCGGCTCGGGAGCAGCGCGTGGCCGAGGCGTGGCGACGCCGAGGGGACAGCCGGCGAGGCGGCGCGGTGGGGCGGGCGAGGCGGGCGGCGCCAGTGGGGGCGGCGGAGGCGGGCGGTGCGGATCTGCGGAGAACCGAGACGAGGCTTTTGGCTCTGTGGTGCGCTAGGGTTTTGGGCGAGCAGCGGCTCTGTGGGACAGTGGCAACTGGCGAGCGCGTGAAGTGGGCTGCGGCGCCGAGCGCGTGAAGTGGGCTGTGTGCAGCGTCGGCCTGGCGAGCTGTAGAAATTTTTTTTGGGCTATTAGGCTACCTGGGCTGATTCTAGAAATACTACCTCGGGCTGGGCTGAAAATATTTGGGCTATACACTACAATTTTTTTCGCACCCCGAGCTAAAGCCCACCTTGCCAGGGGCCCAAATCCGCCCCTGCAAGGCAAGGCATGCATGGAGCGCTGTCCCAAAAAACCAAGTGCCTCGCTTTGCCGTGCAAGGAGACGATGGAAAATGGAGATACCATGTCACACTCCAACCTTGGGTAGCCAAAGCAGAAGTCGAAGGTCGGGGTAGATGCCACACAAGATCACCAAAGTGCACTAGCCGAGTGCACTCAAGAGAAACAGAGGATCATCACGACCTTCTTCCTACCTTGGGTCAAACTTTCACCTTTAGATTTACCCTCACACCCCACCGAACGATAGGACTCACATGAGAATCCAAAGGCAAAAGCTCCAAGAGGAGATGGCGCAGAACACCAAAAATCTCCCCAAAACCCAAAGACCAGGGAGGAAGAAAACCAAAGAGGAGCAGATTCTAGATCGGAAGAGATGTGCACACGGAGAAATAGATGGTGGCTTTAAATAGAGGAGGCAGGGGGCTGCGGCATGGTGACTACAAACTGCTGCCTTCGAGGAGCCCGGTGCCTCAACCGCTGCCTCTCTAGTCACCGCCTCCCCACTCACCGCCCAAATTGCCAGTCAAAGAGCCGGCCAAGGCCAAGTCCAGATCCGAGAGAAGCGCCACACGGGAGAAGACTGAGTCTTCTCCCCTTATCTCCTCCGGTTGGCCCACCGATAGGTGGGCCCCATTTCTCTTTTTTTCTTTTTCCCAATTGAGAAATTATAGAAAATCCCTCGCATAATCCAACAATTCCCATCAATTTATCAATTGATAAAAGATACTTAAAGTCTTATTTAATATACAACTGTTCGACGATGGGTACCTTTGAATCCAAAGCCAAGCGACAAGGACTACGACTCTACACAGACAAACAAGGACTTCACCTTGATCCTATGTCTTGGTGTGAGAATTTTCACCTAAGTCACATTCTGTACTGGGTGGCTTGCCCTTTTCCTCTCGGGTTGGGATGTTACGGTCATATCCCCATATCTAGCTAATGAGTACTTAAGAAAGTATATCCTTATCTTCCTTTGATCACGACCTCACGATCATACTTAAGTAGGTGAATTCTTCTAGGAATCCTATAGAACGATTCCCAAGTCATATAGACATAAAATTCATTAAAAGCTGTTGCTCAACCTTCCATACAGAAAAGAGCACTGCAGTCAATGGGACTTGTTAGATGTGCTCTCTAGTCCCACATAATTTGTTGTCCTAGAGCCTAGTTCACGAGATCTCTGATCTTCTAGGTATGGTTACCACCAATGTGAGCCTTTACACGGGTATGAGCCCCATTCCCTTAGGCGTTGTAAGGATAGCCTTCCACGCTAATCCTTTGTTGAAAGGATCTGCCAAGTACCTTTCAGACTGGATGTATTCTACAGAAATAACATCCGTCTCTCTAGCATGCCTGACTGACTTAAGTCGTCTCTTTATATGTTTTGAGAACTTCATATTGTCCTTGCTACTCTTTGCCTTAACCAGAACGGTTTGGGTATCACAGTAGGTCAATATTGTTGGAATTGGTTTTTCCAGCATAGGTAGGTCCTAAAGGAGTTCTCTAATTCATTTTGCCTCTACCGCCGCTGAATCAATTGCTACTAACTCAGCCTCCATGGTGGACCGTGTAAGGATAGTTTGTTTAGAAGACTTCCATGAAACGACCCTACTTGCTAGAGTGAACACTTAGCCACTCGTAGCCTTCATATCATCCGAGTCACTGATCTAGTTAGAATCACTGAATCCTTCCAAGACCACCGGATGGCCAGAATAGTAGCTAGCACAATTATTAATAAGGCATTAACTAGTACCTAGCAGTAATATAATTTGCTTAATAAAATAAGCATGCAATTTAATAATTAACATACTTTGCATTCAAAACGTAGGTGCAATATGATCAAAGTGATGACTTGTCTCTCTTAATTTACTGCAGCCATGATTTTGCTCAAAGCCTTCTTATTCAATGGTCTTAAAACTCTTTGTTTTCGTTTTTATTTGGATCTTAATCTTGCTCAAATAGTTGCTTCTTCGAGACTCTAAATTCTAGTTACGCGATAAATAACCGAATCCAAATAATTTCAAATAACTAAAAAATCCAAATAAATTCGAATGAACTCAATTAAGTTTTATTATAATTAAGTTGGTGACATGAGACAAGGTTTAGTGAGTGCAAGACATAGACGGGGTCAAACAAAGTTTGAGCGAAGGGGAAATGGTAGGGAGGAAATCTGCCAACAACGATTTAAGGATCAAGGAAAATATAGGAATATTCACGGGAATATCCCACTCTAGATTCCGAGGATACTATTGGTTGAAACTAACTTAATGATTTCTTTTATTATTTTCTTATTTATTAAGGAGATTCCATTAGTTAGGTGAGATATACAGACAGATACGAGGGTCTAACCGATCTACTGAGCATTATTTACCAAATATTACTATTTGACAATTATGACGCAGGTTCTATACGCGATAGGTATAATTTTAATTAACCATATTAATCTTAGACTTCATAGTGATATGAAGTTCAGGATATATTATTATTGATTGAGGTTTAATTTCCAATGAATTAAATGATTAATTAAATAATTAACTAAAAATGGGATTAGCTATTTAATCAATTTCTGTAGGACCAGACAGGCAATAGAGGGGGGTGAATGGTGCCTAGAGATTTTTCCTCCAAATATTCACATATCCCTTTTTCTCCAATAGCTACAAAGCTATGAAGACTAGGATATGAGGACTACTTGAAAACAGAGGAACACAGATCACCATACAACCACATCAGAACACAATGTGGTCGAGATACGACCACTCAACGGAAGCACAACATGGTGGATAACGACTACTGGTCGGAAAGCATAAGATGGCTAAACTGAACGCAATCAGTCAGCAGAGAAAAGCAATGTAGTCAAAATTCTGACAACATGATCGAAAGGCATACAACGTCATCGAAGCCACTATGGTCGAAACCAACGTGGTCGTAACCAGCGTGGTCCAAACCAAGGTGGTAGTAACCAGTCTGGTCGTAACCAACGTGGTCATAACCAATGTGGTCGAAACTATAGTGGTCGAAACCGATGTGGTCATAACCAACGTGGTCGAAACCAACGTGGTCGTAACCAACGTGGTTGAACGCCAACGTTATCGAAGACTAACGTGGTTGATACCAACGTTGTTGATGTTCAACGTGCGATTGAAAGCCCAACGTAGTTCAATACCAATGAGTGGTCAGAAACTAGCGTTGTCAAAGATCGACATGGTCAAAACCAACATTGTCGATGTCCAATGTGCACACAGAAAACACATGCAGTCGAAAACCAGAATGTGATCATAACAGTTCAGCGTGTGACCGAGAGATCTACGACCATTGAGCAATCGAAACCATGTGCAGTTGTAAACGACTAGAGGTTGCAAAGAAGTCGAGCGACCACACGACTTAGGACCATTGAGCAATAGAAAGCAAGTGTGGTTACAAACGACTAGAAGTATTAGAGGTGCCTGACCGAGACCATCAGATGTGGTCAAAAGCCATCGAGCATTCATAATTGACTGTGGTCATAAACAACTCGTAAGGTAGTGGGGGCACACGACCATGAGATCTATGACCATCGAGCAGTTAGAAACAAGCGCGATCGAAAGAGTGAACATGGTCAAAAAGTAAAGCGCTGAGGTCGAAAATTTGACCGTGGTCGAAACACTGGCAGCAGTCGTAACTTTCACGAAAGAACAGAGGAAAGCAGAGAGCGCACGACCGCTAGATCCAAAATCCATAGAACTTTTGATTCAAAGATCAAATGGCCATGAAACTTTGTACACAAATTGCTTAAGGTCTCAAGAGGCTACTCTAATCTTGAATTGAAAACTTATGAACCAGATTGAGACATTTTTGTGATTTGATCAAGAGCGCACAAGAACTGAGTTTAAGACCCGAAGTCATTGATCAAAACCGCTCATGGGTCAAAGAGAGCCAAGATGGGTTTAGTTATATTCCCACCTGTCACTGCGATTCAGAGCATCAATGAGATCAAGCCAAGAACACCTCCAGATCAAGAAGAGAGAGAAACAAAATGGAGAACGCAGAGGAAGAACCAAATCGAACCTGAGCAAACTCAAACAGAGAAGAGATACACAATATGAAGGTTGAAGATTGATGTATTGCTCAGATGAATAGTTTCACAGCCACTCCCCTCGGAAGGACCAGGCTCTAACCCTAGAGCCAACACTCACTCTCAAACAGCCACTCCCCTCGGGAGAACCAAGCTCTAACCCTAAAGCCAACTCACTCTCTAACCTAACTCCTATGGGAGGGAGAGGTGCCAGCCGCTAAGGCTTGGCCAACCTGTTCAACCCTAACTCTTGCTTCCCCTCCCCTTTTTATAGTCTCATAAGTGAACCTTAGACATAATGGATCCAACCATTAGTCCACATCGGGGATAACCCATTAGCCCCACATAACGTTGGGTTTTACTCACGCACGCTTCTCAAAGCAACTTCCATGTGGCCCCAATGACTTGTCGTCAAGCCTCTCACTCGTCTAGATCCCACCGAACCATCCTCGCTTGCAAACGACCCAAGTCACTTGGCGCACCACGTCCTTTTCGTCGTGTATGGTGGCGCTCGACATCCTTGACCGTCTGGACCTCGACTCCTCCTTAAGCCTAGTCTTGGTCCACCTCGCGGTTGTCCATCATGTCCACCTTCAGTAGCTCCTGCTCCAGTTCCTCATCGTTCTGGCTGGCAGCCACCTCACCAGTCTCAATCATCTTTGGTGTCTCCCTGACCATTCTGCACCTCAACACCTCTCTGTGCCTAGTCCCAGTCCTCCTACGCCTCACCATGACCTAGCTCCGAAGTCCTGCAACCATCACAAATAAGCAAACTATCACATAACACCGCATAATACACAAAGATCATCCATTAGCACAAACAAAATGTATGCACCCAAATTACAGATTCTAATCCTAGAACCATGCAATATCCTCACGTGCACAAAGCAACAAACACCCTGGTCAACCCTGACCAAAACACTAGTAAATCCAGTGAACAACCTCAGCACAAAGACTGGTCTTAAACGACTTACGAGTACTTGGATGCACAAGAAATGAGATATTCGTAACCCAGAAGGTCCTTCCAGTAGCCTACGACCACACACAAACCGCTACGACCACCACGCAGCTTGATATGACCATCAAGACCACAAGCTATGACCACCACGTAGCTTGCTATGACCATCAAGACCACAAGCTATGACTATCGCACAGAGCGCTACAACTATCACAACGATCGCTACAACTATCGCTCATAGCGGCTACGACTTACCAAAATGATCGCTACGATTATCGCTCACAGTGGCTGCGACTTACCAAACCTGGTCGCTACGACTTACGACTATCAACAACACAGCTTACGACTGCCGATCACAACCAGGCAGTAAGCTACGACCATCGATCACCAGTCTACGACTATCACTCACAACATTTGGTCGTTACGACTTACGACTATCGATCACAAGCCAGGCTGAGCTACGACTATCGATCGCTAGCCAGGCAGAGCGCTACGACCATCGATCACGACCAGTCAAAGCTACAATTATCGACCAGCAGAAGCTACGACCACCAAGTCATAGGAGCACCTGTCGACCACCAAGTCGTAAAAGTCTCTACCAACTACCAAGTCGTAAAAACGACTGCCGACCACCAAGACTGCCGGCTACCAAGTCGTAAAAATGACCGCTGACTTCAAAGTCGTAAAATCTGATGATCACATGGTCGTAAATGCCACTACTGACCACATGGTCATAAAATCTACTGCCGATCACCAAGTAGTAAATTTGGCTGCCGACCTCTAAGTTGTAAAATCGACTGCTGAGTCGTAATAGCACCTACGACCACCAAGTTGTAACAGTGCCTACGACCACCAAGTCGTAACAGCACCTATGACCACCAAGTTGTAACACAGGCTGTTGATCACAAAGTCGTAAGGATGACTGCCGACCACCTCTGCTGACCGCCAAGTCGTAAGGTCTCTGCCGACTACCAAGTTGTAAGACCTAACAGACAGAGAGCCAACTTCTGCACAAATCTCAAAAACCAAACTCAACCTCTACACAAATTCTAATCCAAAGGTCAATTACTCATCATAACCATGGGGTGACCTCCACATGGTCTCACAATTTCTTTAATATCCTTAGCTAGAGATGCACCTAAGTGTCTGATAGATTGCAGTACTAGTTGCTAATTAATAGCTAACTTTAGTTAGGATACTAATTGACTTTGATTTATATTCTAATTACATGGACTAGCTATGATACCTATTTTATTATACTGTTTATGAGACTATTTATGGTATAAGGTTATTAGTATTTAGACATTCTCCATAATTTTATTTTAACATCTTCCTTACTTGAATTGATATCTTCAATCAAGTCCTAATAGCATGCTAAGCATTATTATTATTTTTCTTAATTACACAAGTTAATTTTTAATAGTGTCTTTAATTAGCATTTGAGTAAACTTTAATGACCTCCTATATATACATAATCATATTTTAGCCTAACCTTTTAAAAAGATCTTCAATTTAGATAATTTTATAAATAAGTTTTGTTCAATTTGGAGAACGGGCTCTCTAAAGTTTAATTTAGGAAAAAATTGCAAAATAAAATAGAGAGATAGTATGTCTGACTGACAGTGTGGCCCACATTTTAAATTTCTCTTTTGATTAATTTTCTTATTAAACATTACGACAGAGGTTGACATGTGGGGCCACCAGGGGTTTTAATTTATTTTTAATTATTTTTCTTAAGGAAATCATATGAGTGATTGACAAATTGGGCCAGTTGGGTTTTAATTTTTTTTGAATTATTTCCTTTAAAGAAAATGAACAAGTAACTAACAAATGGACCAAGGCATAGTGAAGGGTCCCATTGTCAATGACTCATAATTAAAATCTAGTTTTAATTAGAATCCTTATGGAGTTGGGCCCACATGTTGGTGACTAATTAATTTAAACTAATGGGCATTATTAAAGAAAATTAATTATGTTTAAGCGTCATCATTAAAACTTAATTAACTAGTTGCAATGTTTTTTCCTCAACCAAAACAGTGCAATGGCACGATGATGTTACTGTGCTCAGCGCCAACGAGGGGAGCGGCGACATGCATCGACAACCCTAAAATGGGATGCTGGGACTAGGCCACACCCGTAGGTGGTGACGGCATGGCTCAGGTGTCGTCATGGCGAGCACGCGACAGAATGTGGCGGCCGGAGCAAGGGAGGAGAAGGGGCGGTGGCACCGAAGAGGAAGAGAGGGAAAAGGGATGCACGCATGAGCATGAAGGGGGTGGATGGGAGAGTGTTGGAACTGATGGCAAAGTCGGGGAAGGATAGAAGAGAGCCAGCTATAAGAGCCTTGGGCACTGTAACATCCTATTTTTGGTATTGTAAAATTTTTGGAATGAAATTTCAAAAGTGAATTTGAATTCAAAAAGCTCATATCAAAATTCACTCAAAGTTTGAAAATTTCAAAACTCCCCTTGGGCATAGCCTAGCCCACCAATGCCTCTCCTCGGCCCATCTGGCCTTGGCCCAGCCCAGTTAGCTCCCTGACCTAGCCTAGAATGACCCATGCTAGCCCAATCACACCAGACACGCTCTAGCCGCGCTGAGCATGTGCCAGTGCCTGCACCACATCGCGCCGTGCGTGCCTAGGCTTTGCACCACTGATGTTCCCTGTGTGTTCCTAGATTCCCTGTGCTCCTCTATGTCACGCCAGCTCTAAGTCATCCCATCCCCGCTGTGCCACCCCCTGTGCTCCAATGCCTAGACACCCTCCCCTTTCTCTTGCTATGCCCCTCGCCGTCCTGTCGCGTCCATGCTACGCCCTCTAGTTCCTTGCATCATGTGCTTGAGTTTTTGCTTGCCTGGACACTGTGCCAATCCCCTTTGTGCCTACCCTGGTTCTCCGCTGGCATCACCACCCCAACTGCAGCACTGCTATCATGGCACACAATGGCTCCTCCCCTCCTAGCTATTTAAGCTCGTGCTATGGCCTTCTTGGACTCCTCAAACCCTCTTTGGCACTCCTACTCTCTTGCCTCCACCTCGCCCTGCTTTCCCTGAGCTTACCATCATCCTCGCCCCACTCCCCTCAGCTATCACTGCTGCCAGCTCACCTCGGTGAACCTCGAGCTCTACCAACCCTCTCCCTGAACATGCCTCACTTTCTTCTCCCTCTCACTTCACTGAAATGTTTTTCCCCCTATTACAGCTCGCCGAACCCCATCTCTTCCTCATCTCTGATGACCACCTCTTCCCATTGGTCCCAAGAGATGTTGGGCAATTCCCTTCACCCTAAGCACCGTTGCGACCATACGAAGTTAACCCCAATGCCACACTAGCTTCGCCGGTCTCGTGCTTCCCCCTCCGTTGCTTGAGTCCTCCATTGCCAGTTCACCCTCCTCATCCCCACCCTTCTCATCCCCAAGCTCCACCTCCCCTTCCAGTAAGCTCCCCACCGCCCGTAGATGCTACTGCATCAAGAAATCAAGCCCTAATGGCTGAGTTTGCCATGGTTCTGTGCTCAAACTTCTACCATTGTTTGAGCTCACCGCCGACCACTCTAGGTTCCAAATTCGCCTATGCCACCGCGCATAGGGGTTCACACTTTCCTCTAGCCACCATGGCCCCTCTCGCTGTCAGCGAGCTGCGCCACGCTCAGCGGGAGGAAGAACATTGTAGCACCATGATTAGTGTTCAAACACATCATTAGATTAAATTTAATGTAATAGTTAGCTCATGTTAAACCCCCTTTGACCCATGGGCCATACTCACTTAAATAAGCCTTATTACACTTATGTGCGGGCCTTGTCAACTTTTAAAATTCTTTTAAACCTGTTAAGTTAGGGTAGAACCATTGACAAGCGGGCCCAAGATACTTTTAGCGCAGCAAACAGGTCCCACATAGTTCCTTAGTCATTTCTCTTTTAGAAAATAAATCAATTTATATTATATCCCGGGGACCCAACTATCAGTCGCCATAGCCCTTTTCAATAGAAAATTAAATTTATTTAAAATCATGTGGACCCCACCTATTAGAGAGAGTAATTCTCTCCTTATTTCTTTTTGGATTTAGTCAAAATAAAAATTTTGCAGAGCCCGTTCTTAGTCATTTTAACTCCAAATTTAATTAAATCTATTTCTAAATTTTTCTAAATTCAAGATCTATCTAAGGGAAGTGGAATCATTAAATTTTGAGTTTATTTGAATTTTCTTTGCTATTTATTTGTTTTTTTGTGTGTTATCCGTTTTTCGATCCGATCGTCCGAGTATAGTTCGAAGACGTTAAAGAGCCCTAGTTCTAAGCAATGAAAGAATTTCAAGACCAACCTGCTTATGAGCCAGGTGAGTTAATACTTTGATCATATTGAATCTATATTTTATTTAAATTTATGTTTATTTAAATTATCAAATTGCATGCTATTATTTATTATGCAAATATATGTTAAACTTTTGGTTAGATATATACCTAATTGGCGTTGTAATATTACTACACCATCATTTGGATATTTGAATCACATAATCCTTGTCACCCTAGAGACTATAATGGTAACTTTACTAGCTATTGGTCGTACTGAACCATCATGCTAGTCTTGCTTCAGTACCAGGGCATTAACTTACTCTAATAATCACCTTTTAGTTATGAAACTTAATTTGAGCAGTCATTGGAGGGAAACAACTTGTATTATGAGAAGTTTAGTTTTATGCTTCTTAAAACTCTAAAACTTAATGTTATCATATCTAGGCAGATGGTATGATGGTTAGTGAGGATTTAGCATGAGAAATTATGCTTTGTGGCTTGTACCATCCAAAAACCTTAAGGACTTAATCATATGATGACATCGTAATGTAAAACAGTACAACCACAAGTCTATAATGATGACCTGGCTAAATAATTTATATCCACCAGTGTGAGTTGCACTGTTGGAGTGACCCACGAGTCATATCGCTAGTTTTAAGCCGTCGTGGATAAGGGTCATGTTACTGGTGTAAGCCGGCGTGTGGTGCAAGATGGGGCCTGGGTGTGATGGACGTAGCCTCACTCAGGTGAAACCTTAGCGGGTGTAATCTACATTGGGTGATACATTGTAGAGGCCTTGTGGTGATCTTCTTGATTCACATGTCAAGAAAATATGTGAAATATATCAAATTGATTATCTCTTGTAGGTAAAGTGCATAGCCTCTGCAGAGTATAAACTATTCGAATAATCGTGCCCATGGTCAATGGCAGATATGAGAACTTTGAGAGACCATGTGGAAGTGACCCCATGTTTGTGATGAGTAATTGACACTTGGTTTAGAGATATTGAGTTTGGTTTTTGAGACTTGTGCTCTTTCTGGAAGGTTTTAAGCCTTTACGACTTGTCAGCAGTAGCTCTTACGACCACGTGGTCGGCAGTAGCTTTTACGACCACGTTGTCGACAGTGTCATGGTCAGTAGCTTTTACGACCACGTTGACGGTAGCGTCGTGCTAGGCAGTGGCATTTACGACCACGGTGTCGCAGTGGTCCAGTTGATTTTATGATCACGTTGGTCGCGGTTGATGTTACGACCACATTGTCGCAGTCGATCTTATGACTTTGTAGCCGTAGCCTGTGTTACGACTTGGTGGTTGTAGGTGTTGTTATGACTTGGTAGTCGTAAGTACTTTTACGACTTGCTCTGTACGACCATGGTGTGTGTCTTTGCAGTCAGCAGCCAGTTTTACAACTACGTAGTTGATAGTCGTAGCTTCGACTGGTCGTGGTCGATAGTCATAGCTTCGCCTGGTCGTGGTCGATGGTCGTAGATTTCACTGGCTGTGAGCGATGGTTGTAGAGCTCTGTCTAAGTGGCTGTAAGTCGTAGAGACCAGGTGCGATAAAGTCGTACTCGCTGTGAGCGATAGTTGTATTGTCTGTTTTCATGATCGTAGCCATCTGCGTTGTGGTCGTAACGACATGCTGTGTAGTCATATGCAGCTGGGAAGCCTTCTAGGGCTATGACCACCTCATATCTAGTGCATACGAGTGGTAGTAAGTGGTTTACGACTAGTTGTTTTGCTGTGTTTGCTCACTGAAATACTTTCTGATATATGCTGATTGTTGAATCTTGTTTATAGTGTGGTGCTATGTTATGTGTTGCTTGCTTGTGATGGCTGCAGGACCTTGGAGATAAGTCATGGAGAGGCATGGAAGAACCGGAACTAGACACAGGGAGGTGTTGAGGTCCAGAACGGTTGGGAAGATGCCAAGGATGACTAGGCTTGCAAGGTGGCTGCACGGTTTGGACAACAAGGAAACGGGAAGCTTCCGGGAAGGTGGCAGAGGAGCATTTTGGAGAAATGTCCAAAGTCCGCAGAAGAAGATGCTCTCTGTTAAAGCTGTTCGAGCACGTTTGTCCCGTCTGTGTTAGCGGGTAAAGCATGCGTGAAAAACCTGGTGGTAGATAGATGTTAATGGGTTGTCCCCGGTAACGAGAAGCTATAAATAGAGATGGAGAGCACTAGTCCCAGTGAGGGGTGTATCTAGGGTTTTCTGTTCCTCCTGCGTGCGTTCGTGTATTCGGTGTTGGAGCTTGTGTGCTCCTGGTCCTCCTAATGGAGTGGTTGTAAACTCTTCTCCAGAAGCTATATATCATCGTGCTATCTATCTGTGCATGCTCGTTTGGAGTTGAGTTGGTTCTGTTCGTTTGTATATTTGCTCTCTGATTTTTAGTTTTGCCCTTTCACTTCTTGATCTAAGACTTTGCTTTCGGTTGTTCCGTGTTGATCTGACTTGCCTGGTGTTGGGAAATAATACTTGTAGCCTTTGTGGCCCTCCTATTCCCACTTGTATGGTTGGATTACCCTCTTCTCTTCTCAGTCTCGGTTTTGCGCTTATTTGTTGAAATCTGGTGAAGTTTCCTTTTGTCTTCATAAGTTTTTAAATAAAGTCCAGAGCAACCTCCTGATATCTTATTCTTGTTGCGTGCAAAGTTTCTTGGTCATTTATTCTTTAAGTCGAAAGTTATTTTGAAATCTTGGCTTGGTGGCCGTGTGCCTGACTGACCCTCCTCTGTTTTCCCGAGAGCGTTTTTGACCTCATATTGCTGTTCTCTGTTGCTTTAGACCACGTGAGTCGTTCGACCACTCGTTGGCTTACAACCACGTAGGTTCGACCTTGGTCTTAGTGAGTTACGACAACGTAGTTCGTTCGACCACTCGTTGGCTTACGACTTCGTTGTTGATGGCCTCTGTGGTTTTCGACTGGATCGATTTCTGACCCCACAGTTGGTTATCGACCATGTAGTCGAGTTGCGACCACACTGTCTGCTCTCGGCTTTGTCTCAGATTTCGACCATGAAGCCAAAGTCTTATGACCACGTAATAAGTTTTGACAACGTTCTCTGTTGGTTTTTGCCTATCGTTCTGGTCTGAGCTTTCTTTGGCTATCGACTGTGTTGTTGTGACTTACGACCACGTAATGAGTCTCGACCACGTAGTTAGGTGTAGACTCGTTCGACCACGTTGATTTTCTGCTCTGTTTCAGTCTGTTTGCTTGGTCTTTCGGTGAGACTTCAACCCGAGACTTCATAGCTCAATAGCTATTGGAGACAAAGGGTTAAATGGGTACTCGGGGAGAATTTGAAGGCACCATTCACCCCCTCTGTTGCTTGTTCGGTCCTACAAACTTACTCAAGTTAGTTTCTATTTCAAACTTTGTAGGTGGGATGAAAACTCATCGGGTGGATGTAACCTTAGTTTTGGATTTGTCCTAGGTGGATGCAACCTAGTATTGATAAATTGGTGGATATAAACCTAGTAATTAAAATGAGCATATAGTGGATAGAACCATATAACAGGTGGATGGAACCTGCACCATTATAAACATTGCACACCTTCACTCTCTTTAATAAAATATGGTTTAGTTAAATTGCTAAGGCAAAGGGATTTCTAACTATTGTAATTCAAAATATTGTCTTTAGCAAATAAAAGAACCTGAGCCTACCTTTGCTGAGCCTCACATGTATAAACATTGCATTTTGTGTGTTCGTTCATGGAGCATCATTGCTTATGCTCACCCTTGCTCTCAAGTCCCTCAGAATCTAGGGACCAAGACGATTACACTTACTACAAAGTCCCAGGAGCTGATGATGGATATGATGGAGCAGTGTAGGCCATTTTTCTTAGTAGTTGGTTCCTACCATAGTCTGTTGACTTAGTGGTGATTGTGTGCACATATACTATCCAACTTGGATAATACCTACCGCATACAATCTTAACCCTAGTTGTTTGACTTTGGCAAGATGTGTCCTACCCCTTTTGCTTACCACTTCCGTTGTTGTAACGAAACTATTTGGCCGATCAGCTTTATGTAAACTTGACCCGATGTGGTGTATTTGAACAATTATTATGTAATAGTAATAAATGGTATGGTTTCTGCTATGTATGAAACGGTTCTATGATGTATCAGTGAGCACTATCTATTGATTCAGAGAATAGTGTAATGGTTCAATAGAGAATTCTGGATTGGCTAAATCTGGGTCCGATAGGTGGCGTGGCGAGCTTCACGGCGGCGGGAGACCTAAGGCAAAAGAGATCTCAAATTGAGCATCGGGTAAGGAAGAGGGATGCATGGTGATGTTACCAGAGAAAGGAATCGAGGTGATGCTTATCGAAGAGAGAAAACCAGTGGCGGTTTTCGGCTGGAGGAAAGGAAGACGACAGCTCAACGAGTTCATAGGGAGATCCTAAAATCAGGTGAGGGAAAAAACTAGAAGGGAGTGAGGAACACACTGTGAGGCGTGCGCTCACAGGGGTTGGTGACAGTGGAGCGCCATCATTATATCTTGTGAGTGGAGCAAACCTCGGACGCATTTGCTGCAATTATTCTACTGCATCCTTATGCCTTCGTTTCCTTGTCCCAGTTCTATGTATGTTCCATTCGCATATATGAATATATGATATGACTCAAACAGGTGGGCATTTTGTTGGAAGCTTTAATCGTAGGTAAGATATGGTTCTCACTTTCTAGGGTATATCTATTGCAGTCGAAGGAATATAGGCATATAGCTGAGACTATAAATAAAGGTTGTACTTTATCGATCCAATGTATTTATACAGCATGGTAGGCAGGTCATTATTGGTTAATTACTAGACTATTTGCAGGTTGCTACTCGATCACTGCACAAGCAAGTACAAGTTGCATGCTTTCTTTCTTTTCGTTAAAGCCGAGAATCCTGAAGATTTCAGCATCAAGTGAATGCGTTTCTGAAGATCCATTGCTAAATCATGAACTAGCACGGGGCCACCAATCATTTATGCTAAGATATTATTAGGATCAACTGTTGTAGTTTTTGGCATTCCCATTCAATAGGATATCATAAATCTATTTCATTCAACGATCGAGAGAATTGTTATTAAAATTATGACCTTTTTACTTGAAGAAAGGTTATAATAAAACCGAGCAAAAACTAAAAAGGTGAATATGACTTACTCATGAGTGAATGATAACCAAGATGGCTATAGATATATTACCACATGTCACAGTAAGCTAGAACATCCAAGAAATCGAGGCAAAAACAACTAGATCAAGAAATCACTTGAGATGATCAAATTCAAACAAAATTAGACAACTTTATGAATTTGCCAATACTAATGCCTAGATAGATAGAGAATGATTTTCATGATATATCTCCATCATTAACTCGTTCTTGGCACCCAGCAAGCTTAAGATGGGGAGAGAGAAGATCAAAATCAACTAAATTAAAAGCAAATCAATCAAAACACGAGGGATCCATGAGAGATGAACAAAATTGATATATTACTACTTAAGAATGAAGGTTTTACAATCATTTTATTTGGAGGATAAGAGAGCATACAATAATACTCACACTTCTCAAAACCTAAACCTAGAACACTTGGTTTAACAAGGAAAACTAGGATGGTTGGATGATTTACTAGCAAGTCTCCATTCAAACCCATTAAATAGACAAGGCAACTAGCCCCATCTAATCCTAATGGTATACTATTCACTTAGCACAATCGAGGAAAACCCGTTAGCCCCACATAACATAGATTTTACTCACACATTACATTTATGCACATTTTTCAAAACACATAAACCTAAATCTACTAAGTCTTGAGTTTTTGATCCAACTAGACCTTTTCATATTCTTCTTGACTTAAACTGCTCTCTCAAGTACCGCTCAAGCGTTGTGGTTTTGATCCAAGGTAGTTTTCGGTATTTTGGTTAACTTACCAAATTGTCATTTCTTGGCCTGATTTTCATCTTCTCTTGCAAGTAATCGCTATGCTTACCACGTGTAGGTGCACCACTGGCTTGCTACACATCGATAGGTCTTTCTTGTCCTGCTTCCATCGAACACGCCTCACTTAGATTGACCAAGCTATATAGTGCAACCCATCACTCGAACTTTCCTTTAGCATTTTCTGCCTTACTTGTGCCATACTTGAGCTCAGCCATTTCACATAGCATCCTTGATTCTGAGCCTCAGCTTCTCCACGAGCATAGCTCCAATCCTCACCGTTGACTATAGTTGACTCCAATTAACCTTACACATCTAAAGACCAAGAAATCGTTTCCAGGTACAAGTTCCTCACAACTTGACTCACATGTGTCAAAACATGCTTCACGCAATATTAATGCACTGACAAAACACATTCCAAAACAAAATTCCTAAATTCCAAGAATTTTCACTTGGGCCGGTCTTAGATTGCCCACCACAGGCCGGTACTACCGCTCCTCGCAAAACTGGACCTCTCTGAAATATAGCAAGTGGTAAGTAACCCACGGTACTATCAGTTAGTGGTATGGCCACTGCGGTCATACCTCTCCCAACGGTCCGACCGATGTGGTCACACCGCCTACCGATCTGACCGGTAACAGCCCTGTGGTCAGACCAGTTTGTCTGAAAAATTCTGAAAATGATTCAGACAAAATACAATCTTTGTAAAATCAAATATCTACTCTAAAAAAACTTACAATACTTTATTATAATATTATCTTGAATCTTCTCATATAGTCCTTCGTATTTTGACTAACTAGCAGGCCACATTGATATCGAACCATTATAACCTATACAAGTCTATGGTAAAGTTTAAACTATCTGTAAAACATACAGGTGTGGTAAGTAATGCAACGTAGGATCGTCGATGGCAATAAAGGGGTAAATAATTATAATCCACGGCGAAACCCTTCTTTTTCAAATCTAACATCTTCGTTGGCAAAAATAGAAAGAAAAAAAAGCAAAAGAAAGGAGGGGAAATATTTTTTCTCATGAGCACTGTAGCAAGTACTGTTTGATACTATAGCAACAGATTACAAAATTAAAAACCGAAAACGTTGCTTCCTGTGCGCGAAAGAAAAGGCAATCTGGACGTGCTTCGAAATAATGCTTTGACTAGATAGTCGTGATGTGTTGGACCTTCTTTGAAGCTACTTTGGAATAAGCAATCATTGAGAATAAACTATCTTTGACTGCTGGCTTGGCTGTGAGAACGGATCGAAGCTTCATGCACGGGGACCGAGGAAGAGGCAAGACGAGACACGCCGTGTGAAGACGAGGACGACGAGACACGTCGGCAAACTTTTTCCTTTAGGTCAGATTGAATTTTATTTAATTTCAATAAATAAGAGACCCGAAATCCTTCTGTAACACAAGTTTTTCAACTTTTATCACACTATTTAATTTTGAACACTCCAAAATATAATTATCACGTGTCGTAGCCTCCGGATCGTACCTCTGTAGCTCTAAAGTGTATTATCTATCTTTGATCTCTATGCGTTCTAACTAGAACATGACAGTCTCATTCAGCATCCTTGACCTTCTGGACCATAACTTTACACAAGCCATCTCTCGGTCCTTGTCATAGACCACGATCGCCTCTGAGTTACCCTGTAAATATAAAGCCCAGAGCAATATTTTTCCTCGGTACAAATTCTTTTTAACTTGACCGATATAAGTTTATACATGCACATATATCAAATAGCATCAATAAATAACATTGTTAATTATTAATTATCATAAATATTTTAGATGTAGGTATATTATTAACCATCACAAATATTTTAGACCGAGGAACATGATTAAACAGCCAGAGAGAAGGGGTGGAATTGGAAAGGACCCATGTGACCAAGGGTGACTCGGATGACAGCTCAGAGAGGCGTGAGATTCAGAGGAGACGGGCCGCCGTAGTTGAAATCGATTGACGGCAACTGCCACTTCCCGAGCCGCTCTCCCGGATGACGGGTCGTCCGCCGCCGCCGTTTACAACGATGTCCATTAGAGCAGGTATAATAAGACTTAGTCAGCAGGCTATAGCAAATATAATATCAACCAAATCTTAGGTGGCAGAGAGAGAAAGGAAGAGATAGAAGGAAGCTGGCTACTAAATTACAATTAGCTATAACACGTAAAAATATGCATTTCACTCTCTTACACGTGGGGCCAAATAGTTATTGTAATAGCTACCTTATTGTATGAACTATTTTTTTTAAGGCTATAGATAAAATAAACAAGTGTTATAGCTATTAATTAGCTATACTATTGTAATTGCTCTTAGGTGGTACTACTACTGATTGTGACGCGTGTGCGTGTGGGGTCTAATTTGACCAGTCGTTTTCGTTGCAACCGATCGGTAGCTCGGTCGTTAAATTAGCCTTGTTTAGTCAAAAGTAAATGTTCCATGAAGTTTAGAGAATCGTTGGCCGTCGTAGTAGAATGTTCCAGCTGGCACAAAAGTCGAGGAAGAGTGATGATGTCAGCACTTTGGTGAAGATATCGGTAAACTACGAAGTGCACGGAACACGAAGAACCCTCACATGGCCCATAGCAACACGATTACGAACGAAGTTGATCTTGATTTGTTTTTTGCGAGAAGGGAAAACTGTAAAAATCCCCAAAAGTCAATTTACCCTTCTACAAGTTCTTTTATGATATAACCCATATAATTACATCGTTGTTTAAAATGCCTCTGGCACCTTCCTCCCACTAGCTTGATTGTTTTTTTGGTTGATATGGACTCCGTGGCATGCCACCTTGATTATGAAGTAGGCGCAGCATGATTAATTGGACTCATATTCCTTCAATCAATTCGATCTTTATTTGTTGCATTTTCTCGTCTTGATTTGACCCATCTCAAAGAGGGAAACCATATATGGACGTTTCGTTTGTCTATCATCCTAATCTGAGCTGCACAAATTAACCCTATGGACTTTGCTTGAATGCCACGAACTAACTCTACAGTGTCCACATAAAAAAAACATCTGAGTCAAAGGTGCGCTAGTAGGGTATTTCAAGCAATAATGCACATGTAGGGGCATGTATCACAAAAGTACTTAGGGTAAATGAAACTCCAGCTAACTGTTTTGGGGTATTTACACTTTTCCCTTGTGGACGGATAATGTCAGCGTTGCCTACATGTCTAGCAATCCGGTTCATCATCAATGCACACAACAAGTCAAGATGGATCCTCACTTCGTTCGTTATTGTGTTGCTATCAGCCATGTAATTTTCTCCTATTAGGGACAGTCTGGTGTAGTAATCTTGGCCTAGCGTCCAGGAAAGAGCAGAGAACACAAAACGGACAGACAAAAATACAGATGTAACACCAAGGAACGAAACTAGCAACCGAGCTAGGAAAGGGGTAATGATTAGGGATGGCAATCGGGCGCGATGGGTACAGGTAGTGCTCGCCTATACCCGTACCCGTGACCCCAATTTACGCCCACGGGCATATCCGCGAAGGACTACGGGTAAAAAACCTCGCCCATACCCGTCGCCCGCGGGCGTACCCGTTTACCCACGAACTGAGTACATCACATTCAAACATCACCAATGCATCACAAATTCACACATTCAACAACTACAACTACAATAACCTGAAATCGGTTAGGTAACAATGTGACATCTCTAGAGTTGTATGTGATATACGTAAATATAACATCTTGTACAAGCCCCTGCCCAGAAACGAAGTTAACTAATTGTTATATGCCAACAACCAGCAGCCTTTCAAGAGTGTATTCACATCTGTTGACTGTATCTCGCAATTTTTAGAGGGTGTTCAGCATTGACTGGAATTGCATTTATTGTTTTGCTGCGGTTATTGGCTAATAGCACAAAGGAGCTTCTATTATTTATTTTCTCAGATGTGAAAATGAAAGATCCCTATGTAATACTGCCATGTTTACAGCATGTGTATCATTTCTGTAGGCATGATTTTGCCTTATTGTTCTTGAACCAGTCGTGCCATCAAAATTGATATACACACAATTTTTTTAGAGAAAGCATATATGCATAATAAGATACGAATATTGTTAACAGTTAACTTCACAATCTATCTTTCCACAAATTGTCAATTCACATTTTTAAGAGATTCATCAAAAATTCAGCTACGAGCAACAAACTTTAACTGTGCATATGTTTCTGGAAATGCAAGCACTAACAATCAGGCCACGTTAACCATATGTGCTCATATCTCAGAAGTTACAACTTACAACTGCTACATAAAGCAATAAGAGGTACTCCCATATGAAGACGAAGCAATAAGAGGCGCACGGAGGGCAGATGTACCTGTGAGGAAGACGAAGGGTGTAGGTCGTCGTGCCGTCGGGCTTTATAGGGGAGGACGGCGGCGGCTGGATCCGGTGTCCCGGCGGGTGGATC
This sequence comes from Dendrocalamus sinicus, assembly GCA_036346575.1. NCBI lineage: Eukaryota > Viridiplantae > Streptophyta > Magnoliopsida > Poales > Poaceae > Dendrocalamus > Dendrocalamus sinicus. The sequence continues at coordinate 10,920,542 of CM070666.1, read as the reverse complement.
CGACGTCTCGGGCTCTCGGCGGGTGGGGAGGATGACGGTGGCGGGGTGGATCCGGCGTCTCGGGCTCTTGGCGGGTGGGGAGAACGACGGCGGCGGGGTGGATCCGGCGTCTCGGGCTCTTGGCGGGTGGGGAGGAGACGAGGGTGAGTAGAGTAGACAGTAGAGGGGAGGAGGAGACGAGCGTCTCGAATGGAATGACCGAATGAATGGGTGGGGCGACGGCTGGGGGGTGACCGGGTGAGTAGAGTCAGGACTCGGGAGGGACTCGAGACAGTGTAGGGTTAGGGTTTGTTTTTGGCTGGTAAATGGGTAAGATGGGTACGGGTAGAGCTTACCTATACCCGTACCCGTTTACCCGATGGGCAGATAGTTTTCCCCGTTTTCATGCTCATGGGTAGAAAATACGTCCTATATCCAGCTCCATTAAGGCATTTACTCATAGATACATGGATAAACGGACACAATTGTCATCCCTAGTAAGAGCAAGTTCAATAATGGTCTTATAACCAAGCTAGTCAACATTTTTGCTGATGTGGAGGAGAGAAGAGAGGAGAGAGATGAGAGCTTGGCTCTCATGCAAGCAACAAGCTGGGCACAGGAGCCTATGCAGTGGTGGGCTCAGATAATAAATGTATGTGAGGAGGAATAGGAAAGAGAATGTGAGACATGGTACCACATAATAATAAAAAATCTTTTGTAGACAAATAGAAGACAAATTATTGTATAACTTGACTTTTATAACTTGACTTATAGCTAAACACTTGGCTCTATTATTGGACTTGCTCTAATGATCATAGACTGCAAAGTCGAGCGGAGCATGCAGCAAACAAGGGCATGAGCGCGCGACCCAACGCTTGTACGCTACGCATGCATGCAGTTGGTATAGGTGGCCGGCCGGAGCTAACGACGAGAGGGAAGACGAGCGCGCGAGTCGATCTGAAACTAGGCGACGACCGCCGCTCGTGGACGTACGCGCGTCCATGTGCGGCCGCATATGCGCTTGTCGTGCCTGCATCTGCGTGAATGCAATGCATGCACAGCCACTGCATGCGCCAGTACCGGTATCTGCCCTGTCGTCCCGGCCGGCCCCGGTGCGTCGCACGTACTAGATATATAGTAGCTACTACGGAACAGAGCCTCGTGCATTGCCGGCCGCGTGCATGCATTTGTAGACATTGCCTGGGATTTTGTTTTTAACTGCTAGTTTAGGCCTGTAAATATTAGCTTTTAAAAACTATTTTTTATAGTATCTAACTTTCAAACGAAGTGTCTTTTTAAGACGGGATCTACTAGTCGATTGTAGTACACACTGCAGCAACTTTATTTATATCGATCAAAATCGCAAGCGAGTATCTGTCTACAAACTTTTCTACATGCTACTATTATTCATAAGGTAAAGCTAAAAGACTATATAAACATACCCTAAATTAATTTATCACTCAAGTGTACACATGCGTAGTCGATCCGGTTCTACTGATCTGGCCCAGTCTTCTTTCCTTCGGTGCCATTGATTTTTTTTTAAAACAAGGACAAGGAGTTTTGCCTCATTTCAGTGATAGACGGAGGGAAATATAACACCTTTGCGTTAAAAAAAAAAAGAAAACAACACCAACAAAAAATGGTAGAGACACCACTTAAGCACCGAAACTTCAGCGCCATTGGTGCCCATATGTTCTCGTAGTAATGAACGGGACTTAGATCTGTGCATATTAATTTCTGCTTCTGATTTTTGTTTTTAGAAGTAGATGCCAATACAAATGCTCTAACTTCTATAAGCCACTACTATTCATTAGCATCTACTTTTCGTTTTTACATAGTGTAACATATTTCGTATTTTATTATATCATAATTCCGTAAGTCGCATGACGGTCCAAATGTTGTAATGTCTTCTGTTGCACTGTCTTTCTTTATATCACTATTTATCAACCACTACTATTTATCAACCGCTCCTACTAGCCACAATTATTTATCAACTGTAGTAAAAAACCATCAGTAAAAATTAATAGGAAGAGACCCTTAAGATACTGGCTCCAATAAAGGTACTCAGACTCTCTCTCTCTGGTGTTATGTTAGGACCTAGTATTATTAATTTGTCGACAGACAAAAATGGGAAGCATGAAACCCCAAGAGAACAAGTTAACAACAACCTGTCATGGTCAACTAGCTCGCTAGCTAGGTCAGCAGCTATCCATGTGTGTTCACAGAGAACTTGTTGCCGCAGGCAGGATGCACGCATTCATGCCACTGTCACAGCAGCACTGGCCTTTTCTTGCACCATGCATGCAGGCCGGCCGGCGGCCGGTGGTCGCACTGCACAGTGATCTGCCTCGAGTGTCGGCCTGTCACCCACGCCGCCTCTGTCGGCCGGCCTATCTAGCTAACTAACAGCACTGGACCATTTCTTCTTGTCAATTCGACCAACAACATATATACCCACGCATGATCGATCGATCATCTCGCATGTGATCTCTAGTTATTCCTGGCCGACGCACGGCCGCCAGCCGGCCGGCGAAAAACCCAATTCCCAAGGCCTTACATATATGCGTAGGATCCATGGCTAGCTTGCAAGTTAATTGCTCGCTTAAGCATGCAGTGGCCGAGCATAAGCAGCATGCATGCTCGGCTAAGTAACCACCTGCACAGAGATTAGCACGTTGACGCACACATTGTGTAGTGAGTGAGCCTGTACATGCCTCCCAAAATGACTATTGTAGGGTCGGTGCGGTGTGTCAAGATGGATGAATGCCTCTTTTAAACTCTTTTCCTAAGTATCAGTAACACTACACAACGAAAACATAAATTTACAAATTTACCAAAGCCAAAATCTAGAGATCACAAAGATCGTCCAAACTCAGATCACCGGTCGACCACCGCCAACAAGCGGTTTGACCATTGGCTAGACTAATTGAGCCTGACCGATGGCCAGTCTGACCGCTGGGGTCCTTACGGTCCGACCATTCACCAAGAAATAGTGTAGACAACACTACAGACTATAAAAAAGGGTCAACTCTCAAACCACTGATATAAATATAGTGAAACTTAACACAAATCCTTCATAGGATACTAGAAACCTATTCCAATCATAGATTGTGAAGATCGATGGAAAAGCTCCAACATTTATCCAAAACAAAAAGGTTACACCAAAATTAGGTAAAAGAGGAAAATCTTGATCTACTCTTCCTCGTGAGTCCTAGATGGTCTAGATGACCTTGAATGTATTCTTACATATCATAGTAAGCTAGATCATATTACGAGTTTAAGCTAAAACCCTCAAATCACCTCTTTCTTGAGGAAAATTGAGTAAACATAAGAACTTCTTCTAGATTCTGTCTAGATAGATGGAATCTGATCAATAAGAGATATCTCCACTTCTTACACGTCCTTGGCACTAGGGAAGATCAAGAAGAGATAAATCCAAACAAGAAATGCAAGTAAATCAAAAGCACAATGAATGATCTACAACACAACATACTTGAGAAAACTTTGGATGTTAATTTAACTTGGAGATGAATATTTTATAGCCACTCCCTCATGATGGCAGAGCTCTAACACTAGAACGTGCACGCACACACACACACATAAGGTTACAACACAAGGAAATCCTAACCCTATTCTTTCCAATCCCCATCTCTCTCTTCACACACAAAACTTATATAGTGGATGCCCTCACCTCCTATTTAATCCTAACAACCAACTACTCTTTAGTGGATCACACCACTCACAAATGGAGAAACCCAGCAACCTACACACAAACGAGTTTTACAAACATTTACACGCTTTTGAAGTGTGACTTACATGGCTCCAAAAGCCTGATAACACATTTCATCCTCAAAGACGTGACCTAAATCATTTAGGCCAACATCGCGGTATTGCAAATCACCACTCCACCCTGTATTGGATAATTTCCGTAATTGCCATCCACCAGTCTTCACGAATATGTGATGCCCAATGCCTCACTGCCAAGATCGTACGCCTGCACCAAGGCTGTTACCACTTGAAATGCCATAGTCCAATTGGAACACCACATCACATCATAGTCTGTAATGCCCGATTACTTGACGTCAAGATTGTACGCTTGCACCAAGGAACGTCACCACTTGAAACACACACATCCAATTGACACACCGCATACACGCAATTACCTCTTCACGATTGTTGTCTTTCTCCGGTGCTTCTCAGCTTGAGATGATGCTTCACCCGGACTTAGCAATACGCCATAGCCTTAGGACCCTTCTGTAGCCTCGATCTTGCTACTGACTGCGATAGTCATCAAGCACATGCACACAAAAGACCAAGCAATTGATTTGAGCACAAATAACATGCAATTAGCTCTCATTATCACAACATATGTATGTACACACCATGACTCACACTTGTATGGACTTCGCCATGACTCACACTCAAAACCAACTTAACTCAGCAAAATACCACAGGGCTAGTCTGACCATGGCCGTCAAACCAGTTAGACCATCAAGCACACTCCGATCAAACCGTCATACAATGTACGGTCCGACCAGTCTCAAAACCTTCGCGCAACACAATACAGAAAATATCCGTATCGAGAACCTGCACGCAATTAGAGAAAAGGGGATATGTGAAAATAGGATGCTTTGAAATTTTTGAGAGGGAGTTGTTTCCTGAAACAAGTCATACATGAGAAGTTGAGGATTGGTTCGAAGCCGTGCCGCATTAAAAGAGTGCGTGGGAGAGAAGGAACCAAAACCTAGAAACCCTAACTATCTTTTCTTTATTTTCCTCTGTCGCCGTAAGCTGTGTTTTCTCCACGCGCAGTAGAATTTCCATCACTCCTCACCGATCACCAACAGTCGCCACGCGCCATCTCATGCCACTGCCCACGCATTGCAGTGCTTGCCATCTCTCCGGTGCATTGATGCATCCCCACTTCGCTGGCTTCTCGCTCGCCGCACGCTAGTCCGCCTACCCGCATCGCTGCATGCCTGCGTTGGCTGCCACCATACACCCAGCAGACCACTAGTGTCACTGCATGCCATCCATCAATGGCTGCATGCTTTCTCGTCACGCAACAGTCAAACAGTCCACAACCCGTGCACAAGTCGATGCCCGCATGCAAGTGCATGGATGTAGTTGATGCTTGCATCCATGTTTAGAGCTGGGTTTGCGTGACTAGAAGTGTTTGCACGACTAGATAATTGGTTGTCGTGCATGCTGCATGGTACCGACTAGTTGCCTGCAGTCGTGTTTTGCATGCAACGTACTGTAGAGACTGTTGTGTGACGTGTACTGCTTTGGAAGGAGTCGAGAATAGGGATGGCAATCGAGCGCGACGGGTACGGGTAGTACTCATCCATATCCATACCTGCGATCCCGATTTATGCCCACGGGCATACCCACGAAGGACGATGGGTGAAGAACCTTGTCCATACCTGTTGCCCGTGGTCATGCCCGTTTACCCACGAACTGAGAGTCACCATCTGAGAGTTGAACTAATGACAGGTACATATAAGCGGTTGCTGTTGCTAGGAAATATAATAGCTATCAAAAAAGTTTATAACAATCAATAGCAATTAGAGATATGCAAAAGTTTATAACAATTAATAGCAATTATAAATATTGCTATGGCTGCATCACCTGTCAATCTATATTGTGCGTAAACGGACGAGACAGGTACGGGTAGAGCTTATCCATACCCGTGCCCGTTTACACGATGGATAGAATATTCCCCCCATTTCCATACCCGTGGGTAAAGAAAATATCCATATCTGGCTTCATTAGGGTATTTACCCACAGATATACAGGTAAACAGGCACAATTGCCATCCCTAGTTGAGAAGGAAGGGAGCAAAGCAGAGAAGGAAGAAGAAAGGAAGTATAGCGGCGGGGAAATTTAGGACGGAGAAAGAAAGAAAACGTGAGGAAGAGTTCACAAATTTTGGCGTATCTCATTGAGGTAATGATCTAAATTTCTTCTCTAGTTATATCGATTTTATTAGAGATTAGAGAGAGATTGTAGCAAGTTTTGCGTTGGGGGTATGATTAGTAGGTGGGTTTGTCTGTCTTATGTTCAACTGTGATTTTGGTTATTGTGTGGGCTAAATGTGGGAATGTCATCTACTAGATAACTGTCAGAAATTTTGATATCTTTCTGTAGAATTTTTTATTCATATTGGTTAGATGAGTAGGTTTCTGCTATATGGTAAATTTGTCGTTTCTTGGTAACATGTATTAATCTGTAGATTAAAAATAATTGAAACAATAATATGAGGATTTGGTCTATACGAAAAAAGTAGGTAATTTTGTAAGGATTCCAGAGAGTCCAAGAACATGATTTCCGGACGAGTAGAATAGAAAATATGAATTTTGGAAGAGTGCTGTTTAGAACTAGGATTGCTACTAGACAAAGTCATGGGAAATAATTAATTCGACAATGTTAATGACAAAATTGAGTTTTGGTCATAACTAGAAAGTGATACATAATTTTGTGTAGTTTCTGCAAATGTCATAGTTCATGGTATTTGACTAAGTATTATAAAAGATATGATAATAATAAGTTTGCTATCCAGAAAATGACAAAACGCTTCTGGGTTAAAAATAGTGGGTTATATGATTTAATCTTGACATGTGGCCAACTAAATAATTATGGAAAAAATTTATGTAGATTCCAGAATCGTAATATTTGCTATGATAGGACCTGTGAGGTAAAAATTATGATATTTTTAGTACTGGGACATTAGGGTTGACTGTTGGTTAACAAGGAAGAATGGTGGATTTGGGGCACGTATAGGAGCGTTGTCATTTATTTATTGCCTTTTTCATGCTATGGTTTGTATTAAGAATGAGTACTTATTGTAGAAATAATACCGTCGGTTATATTGCCATCTCCTAATCACACCGACCGTTGCAACTAAAGAGACAAGTGCTTAATAGAATGATAGCTGATAATTAATAATTGCTCACTATTATTGAATTATTCATGTCATGCAATAATTTTGATTATCTTTTGTTCAGTATGATATTAATTTGATGATAATTGTGATATATGATAAAATGATGAAAAATGACATTCATGACATGACATATGCATTACAAACCAGGGCAGTGAGAAAGTCAATAGCTATGAGTAAAGCTATTTGACTATTCCAACATGCTCTTTTGGAAAGACCTACTTCGGTAGACATCTCCATAGGATGGAGGAAAAGACCTACTTCAATAAGCACCTCCACAACATGAAGCTAGAGGGTGACATTGACGGGTGTACCCTCCGATATACTGGTACACTACTACAAAAAAATGGTATACTAGATGCCTCATCATAGATGGTTTCCTCGAACTGTCTATAATTATCACAGATGGTTTTACAAGCGTGCTTCGTGTACCATCTATGATACCCTACTATCACAGACAATTCTTGTTAATAAGCGTCTATGATATTTCACAGATGATTATTAATACGAACCGTTTGTGATAATTAAGACATCATAGATGGTTTTTAATTAGGACCGTATGTGATAGTTCATAGATGGTCATTAATATAAACTGTCTGTGGTTGTTGTGTATCACAGATGGCTTGTGGTTGGACCGTCTGTGATATGCTTCCTCGCCCTGATGCGCGCCTTCGATAGTTTCAGCTCCCTTCGATCGTTTCGGCTCCCAGATGCGTCTCTTCGTCTTATGAGCCGGATGTATTCCTTTTTGTTTAAAAATGATCATCTATCACCGGAGATTAATCCTGTACGAGCACCTCGCCGGCCAACTATCTTCCGTATCTTTCTTGTCTCTTAAGCACAAATAAATGGCTCATTATGTTTCCTTATCACCGGCATTGATGGCCAACCTGGCTATCCTGGACGAGCACCTCATCGGCCATATGCCGACGGATGTTGCGGAAGGATACTGTGCCAACAGTGTCCTCCCTCCTATGTCCAACAATTTGCCATAGTAGTTGAAGGCCATCTTTTGCCATCTTGACATCCTCCTCCACCGCGTCTTTTAGTTGGTCTCCCGCTTTCAGTGAGCTAACCTCGCCATCGACGTGGTCCTCCACAACGACGTTGCATGTCTCCAAGAGCTTTGCTGTCGCTTGGAGTGCTTAGTCGAGGTGACGGGCGACTGAGTCAACCTTGCCACGACCCCTCAAGAAAGGGAAGAGAACCTATGGGCTCAATTCAACTTCTTGTTTAGTTGGAGGGTGTTTCAGGAGACACTCAAACGAGCGCATCAGCGGGTGGATGCATTTTGTAATGATCCCGAACTGTCCGATGCCAACCACGTCACTTACGAAGTTTTGAAGACGAAGATTGCATGCCACATTCGACACTAGAAAAAACATCGAAGCTATTAGGTTTCTACTTTTTTATTATCATTTGTAAGAAACGACTGGCGATGCTATTTGGGCACTATATATATGTAAAATCAACCAGTTGAATTTGCATTTACTCTATTTTATATATGTAAACAGTCTCGGTATAACGACATGACGGCATTACTGACCGGTAAAAGCAACTAAATAATACATATTTACTCCTGAGTCATTACTGAATTTGCATGTGTATATAATTTAGATTTTAGAACCATATTTATCACAGACAGTTATTAATACAAACCATATGTGATAAGTAATTATCACAGACGGTTTGTAATAATAACCATCTGTGAAATCTCCATTATCATAGACGTTTCTTATTAAGAATTGTCTGTGAATTATCACAGACACCGACAGTTATTAATGAGAACATTCTATGATAGTGCAAGACCACTGACGGTTTGCGGTTGGACATATCTAGGATACGCCTTATATTAAATGGCTAGCCAGCGAGGTCCTGACAAATGTGTCTTTATTGTACTGCATTGAAGGAAGTGGTCTATTTTGGGGAGTTTTGTGAAAATATACCGCTTGCAGATCTAGCTCTTGTAGATCTATTTGTTCTTAGTGATTAGAGCTTAATACATATTTGCTTCTAATTATATGCCTTGTAATAAAGAGAGGTGATAACTAGGTTAGATCTAGCTTAATTGGTAGTTTGTTCCAGTTTAAGAATGAGTCACTACTTCTAGTTTACTTTAATATATTCTTGCTTGATATATATATTGCTTTTATGAATAGTACATAGTTAGCTATTTAATTTAGATATGGATAATTTATTATAAGGTGAATATCAATTATGTGCAAGTTGTGTGCAAGGTGAATATCAATTATGGATAATTTATTATTTTGCCTCGAATCTGTCCAAAGCAAAACTACCAAATCTCTGAGCTTACACTAGACTCCACATGAACAACTTGTGTGAGCCACGATTACCTTTCCGCCCACCGTATATCAAGGTTTCGTACGAGGATGCAAACCAACAGCAACAGAGCATTCACCTGGCCGGTTTTGTGTTGAAAAACAAAATCAGGACAGCCAATTGGCAGTATTATAATTTCTGTCCATTCAGTTAGTACCATGATTGCAGCTCAAATCACGAACAAACTTAAGTCAGCTAGGTAGCTAGCTTAGGCCCTGTTTGGATCGGTTTGATTCTTAAAACCAGCTATTACTTCTAGTTTTTAAAACTGGTTTCTAAGCAAAAATTGATGGGGTGTTTGGATCCCTAGTTTTTAAAAGCTGATTTCATTTATGATTGGTGCTAATAGACTATTATACCCTTACATTTATTGCTCTTGAACAAAGACATTAAACAGCCATGCGTGGTCTTTAATGAGGGTAAATGGGTATTTGTGCCAAAAAGCGCAAAAGTGGGTATCAACGACTTCTTGGTTTTAAGAATCTGGTAGGTAGATTTTAAAACTGCCCAAAAACTGATTTGTTTGGATCCCACCCAGTTTTCAAAAGCCAGATTCTTAAAATCTAGGTGGATCCAAACAGGCCCTTAGCTAGGCAGAGAGAGAGAGAGAGAGAGAGAGAGAGAGAGAGACTTTTTGCTCGCTGCAGCATAGATCCTGGTACAAAGTCGACGATTTATGCAGAGTTGTGCTACGCACCTTACGAACTGGTCCTAGGATTACGTTATTCTAGCAGGATGCATGCAGGGCTGCGGCATGTATGCATGCATGTATAGGAGTAGTACAAGGTTCTTTCATCCACATATGCGTGGACGCGTGGTGCTGCGTGCCCATGAGGTATCACTATCCATCGATCTATCCTGGATTCCGTTCGTCCGCGACTGACGCCAGCCGTTCATTGATGGATTCGTACGTGTGGTGCACAGATTTAGGGTCTGTTTAGTTCATAACCAAAAGTTATCTAGCCATAAGTTAGGTGTGTCATAGTTTTTAGGTAGCTGTTTGGTTCACTGACGTAACTGTGGCATGCCACACTTTCTTAGCACCCGACCCCACACGTCATAAACTCAGTTTCTTGCCAAACTTTGCCACAAGTGTGACTTCGATTTTGTTAGCCACACTTTCTGTGGCAGCCACATATTGCCTAAGCTTAAACATGACAAGATTAGGCACTAACCAAACAGGCCCTTAACCCACAAGCACATCGAAGCATGCAGACACCACGTAACCAAGGCACATGTATAACCGCTTAGTTTGCAAGCGAGCTAGCCTACATCGCACTATCGGTAGCATGCTCCTGATACGTACCTATAGCCTTGGGTAGCTCAAAAATAGAGTAGCCATGCAGCGGGTAGCTCGTAGTTTTTATTTTTTTGACCGTGAGGTTCACTTCCTCTAGAAATCAAAATAAATAGTAAAATTTTTCTAAACAACTTTTCAAAGTCACTTTTCTAAAGAACTTTCTGAGCATAAAATTATATACATCGTCCGCGTTGGTGTCTCTGCTGTCCACCACTATCTCAAAAAACATAGCTAAAAATTATCAGTCACAGCTAAAAACCAGCAGCTATCAGCCATAGCCCAAAAGGACAGAGAGATATCTTTTTTTTCAGTTTATGACTTATTTCAAATAAATAAATGGATGATTTCTCTGTCGTCTTTTCGAAACGGCTTGTCGGACTGGTCTTTTCGAAGTGGTTTATCAGTTTATTGACATTTAGTTCGTTCGCACAATCACTTTCGTTAGGATCAAAAGGTATTAACCGTAATTATAAATTATCAACCTCAGATAAAAAAGAATCCACCCATTAAATAGCACAGCGCAGCCACACAGTGCAGCCACTTGCCGCGCGGTTGGAGCAAAAGGGAGATCCACCAATCGATCGATCGCACCATGCAAAGTTGACGAGATTCCCCAGCGTGCGGCCGCATCCGGCAGCTGGTTTTGCTGCCCGCCCCTTTATGTGCCGCCCCTGTTTTGCTCCGCGCGCGCGCCGTACGTCCCCCGGATCCGCGGCGCGGCGGGGGCCCTACCTACCGACGATTGCAAGGGAAAACGACGGGAACATGCGCGGATGTTTCATGTCCTTAGATAAAGTTGTTCTAGCCAACCTTAGCTCTAATATCATATAAAGTTTTATACATCAACTATTTAGTTTTTTGGTTAAAGAGTAGACCTTAGATAAAGTTTAGACTTTTGGTTTCTAAATTTCAGTTTTTTTAATCTTTTTTTGGTTTTTTTATCTTATTTCTTTGTATTATTCTAAAAGATAAAGAGATGTTTTTTATTTTTTATTCAGAAAAGTTAACTATTGCTACACTAAAAAGTGCTCATAGGAGTCATGATTTCACAATGTCTCAAATCCAAAACTAAGAGAATACCCCCGTGGGTCCCCACCGCCACTATTGCTACACTAAAAAGTGCTCATAGGAGTCATGATTTCACAATGTCTCGAATCCAAAACTAAGAGAATATCCCCGTGGGTCCCCACCGCCACGGGGAAATTGTCATCTATAGTGGTGTGCATCCACCTTGTACTCTAAAAAAGGAACCATCCCTAATCATCTTTTAGTAGTATAAACAGTGGACGAACCAACTAGCCTACGCTTTAACAAGGAAGTTACACAGTTTGAGAGGACCGGAATGAAAATTCTGTGAAAGACATAGTCAAAATATCATATTAAATGTGGAACAAGCAAACAGTTGATTCCTATCCCAGAAAAATCTGAATTGTATTGATCAGGCACACATAAATATATTATAATTAGACCCAAAAAAAATGTAACTGGGAAGGAAGAACCTGCTGACCATCCTTTGGACAGTCATCTGTACCAACTTCGATGTCCTCATACATTAGTCCAGAGTCCCGTGTTATGTAGTTGTCAGCTGTCACTACTTTGGCCTCAAAACCTGCAATGCATTTAATTGTGCCACGTTTACTTCTATTCCATATTCATATAGCAACCTCAACTTAAATGCTTGACAATATAATGATCAGTCGTTCTGCATAATGCAGAATTCATCAATGGTATATATCCACAAACATATCAATAATGTACGTACATTGAATTACCCTTCCATGTAAATTTATAGGATAATAGTTAAGAGAACAAAACAAATCTTATTTTCAAAGAGGTTAAATTTATCATTCAGTTTCCAAAATCAAATGTCTTTCGTATCCCTCAGAAGAACAATTGATTTGTTCTTGCAGATTATTCAGTTTTTTTGTTTAAAGAACGCTATACTTGTAACATAAAGTTATGTTGCAAGTAAGTTGTGATTCTTTTCTCAATTGAAAGTTTTTCTTTTCAGGTTATTTGTGGAATTGGAAGATACAAACTAAACAATAACAAAAATATTTCAGAATTTGCATCTTACTTGCAAATCAATTAGCCATAGCTTTGGAATCATATATAATCAAGTAAATTCAGTCACAACTTACAAACAATATCCAAAACGAATTGCTTTGTGAACACCAGGTATGCTATATGCACAAGAGAACAAAATGGCCGCAAGGCCTGAATTAGAAATTAGATCTATCACCTTTTGTCCTTCTCTTATGAAGTTTGGAAAAATCGTCATGTGCACAGTTGGCTTCCTGGAGGTGGGGGGCGCGGGAGAAGAGGAGGCAAGAGGCGGCACTGGAGAGGATGAGGTGAGGGGTGGCGCTGGGCCTTGGAGGTGAGCGGCGCTGGAGAGGAGGAGGCGCCATTGAGGGTGGGCGGTGGAGGCGGGTACAACTGGATGGAAGGAGGTAGAGGCGGTGCTGGGCGACGGAGGGCGGCGCTGGGCAGTGGAGGCGGGCGGTGCTGGGCAGTGGAGGCGGGCGGCGTTGGAGAGGAGGCAAGGCGACGCCCGTTGGAGAGGAGGAGGTGGGGAAGCACTCAATTAGGGCTGCCTCCGTGTCGCCATCGCTTGGAGCTAGGCTGAGCCGGTGCGAATATGCCTCGAGCCTAATACTATATATTCAAAATTTTTCTATATACATACTCAAAATCCCTACTACTATTTTCTCTAAGCCTTGGGCCGTTGCCTGACCGGCCCGTGGCCCATCTTCACCCTTGCTTTCAGCCCTTTAGAGCGGATCCATATCCATCAAAGAGCTCGTGTATTAACCTATTGAGGTCAAACCTATGATCTGCTCAATGTACTTCAACAATGGTAAAAAGAGGATATGTGATCGCGTGATGGTCAAACACTAGCTTACCTACATTTCATCTTTCGGTAGGGCCGGGCTGAGCTTGGGCTTATCCACGAGACTACAAGCCCGTCCCACCTTATTTCACCTCCATGTTTCACTTTCCACGGCACAAACAATAGCGCACGAATTTTAAGTGAAAAACCAAAGATAAGATAGGAAAGCCTCGCAAGCACAAGAAAAAGCCTCATCCTAGGGCTTTTAAAAAAAATCAAGACTCGTTAACTATTCGAGTTCAGCTTAAACTCTAAATGAGCCGAGTTCGAACTTGATTTTGAACTCGCGAGCTTCAACGAACCGAACTCGAGTAGCTCGTTAGAGTTTGATTTGACCTTAAATATTGATGCTTATTAACTTTTACTGAACTTATTCAAGCCGAGTTTGCGCTTTTCTACTGTTGAAAAATCATTGCATGTTGAATTATTTTTTACTGTTATCGAGTTTAATCTAACCGAGCCCAAGTTTTTCTTATTGTTGAAAATTAGTGCATGTTAAAATTTTAATTATTATCAAGTTTATTCGAGCTGGGCTCAAGCCTACATACAAACTTGGATCCTAACTCAGACTCGCTTGAGCCAGACTCGAGTTTTTACCGAACTTGAACTTAGAAGACCAGATTCACTCGAGATCCGTTCGTTTACAGCCCTACCTCACCGTCGACAGGGCTGAGGTGTCATGCGCACGTAGGCCCCATCCCCACGGGGCCAGCACGTGCTCACGGGGAGCCACTGGCCCCGAGCTCGGCTGTGCTACGGCGGACGCGTCCAAGACATCGGCGGGGCCGTGCTCCCGGCCCCGCGCCGGATTCGCGTCGTCCCGTCGCCTCCCTCCAACTATAAATGACGGGCTCCCACCACGCCCCGCCTCCACTCAAGCACCGATCATCTCTCCTCCTCCCCTTGGCATTGATCGCTCGATTCTCTTCTCACTTCTAGGACTCGTGATTCGAAGCTTCTTGGGCTTGGGGTTCTTGGTTGATATCGGACGTAAATGGCGAAGCCGAGAGTGGTGGTGCCGGAGGTGGGCGTGGCGGTGGCGCCGGCGGGGTGCTCCTGCCCGGGGACGCTGTTCCCTTACCCGCCGCCGCGCGCTGGGATCGCCGTGCGCCGGAAATGCCAGCTGCAGGTGGAGCCCGGCGCGGGGCTGCTCAACGGCTGGGTGGAGTCCATGCGGGCGTCGTCGCCCACCCACGCCAAGGCCGCTGAGGCCGTCGCCGCTGGCGTCGAAGACGAGCACGCCGCCTGGATGGTCCGTTCCCAGTGCATGCCGGTACTGTGGCGTCGATCAATAAAAGATCTCCACGTTCCTCGCCTTCTTGGCGCGCTGACATGGCACGAATCATTTGCACATGCGCGCGCGCAGGTAAAGCGTCCATCGGCGCTAGGCAACTTCGAGCAGGTCGTGGCGGCGTCCAAGGGGAAGCAGATCGTCATGTTCCTGGACTACGACGGCACCCTTTCTCCCATCGTTGGCGACCCCGACGCCGCCTTCATGAGCGAGACGGTGAGCTAGCTTGATTAGCGTAACACTCACTCTGTACCACACCTGTCCCGGCCCTGTTCACTCTGCTAGTCTGCTTATACACCTGCCACGAACCTCGGCTCACCGTTTTCCGACGATGAGCAGATGCGGATGGCCGTGCGCAGCGTCGCCAAGCACTTCCCGACGGCGATCGTGAGCGGCCGGTGCCGCGACAAGGTACACACCATACAGCATCAACCACACCCCCTTTGCCGTCACAAAACAGTACACGAAAGCTAACCAAGTTGGTGCCTTCGATTCTCCCCCAGGTGTTTGAGTTCGTGAAGCTGGCCGAGCTCTACTACGCCGGCAGCCACGGCATGGACATCAAGGGCCCGGCCAAATCCTCCTCCCGGCACGCGAAGGCCAAGGTGAATTAATCCTCGCTCTCATTACCATCGATCTCCAGTCCTATCACACAGCTCTGTTCCTACTCTCACCCCGTCACAAACTAAAGATACCCTCTCCTGGTTCGTGGCCTGCAGGCTAAAGGAGTTCTCTTCCAACCAGCAAGCGAGTTCCTGCCCATGATCGAACAGGTACCTTCTACCTTACACATCCAAACCCTTTTCTCCTCTTGTACTTAATTTCTCCTCTTGTACTTAATTTCTTCTTTTATAATAACCCATTCGCACAAGACTAAATCGTTTGTGATCAAGCTAGTAAATAGACGAACTGTTCTGATTAGTCATTGCTGTTGTTTCTCCATGGATGGTTAGGTGCATGAACGCCTGATAGAGAAGACGAGGTGCATACCTGGGGCCAAGGTGGAGAACAACAAGTTCTGCGTATCTGTCCACTTCAGATGCGTCGATGAAAAGGTAGGCGATGGAACGGAAACGGATGGCCAGCCCGATTGGCCGTCGCTTTCGCTTCCCATTTACAGCCTTTTTCACTAGTGTCGTTTTTAACTAGTGTCACCAAAGCCTCCACCGCTGCCAGAACAAGCTAACCTGCGTCGTTGGTGGGGAGGTGCTAGCAATGGCAGATCGATAATACGCCTATATGTCTTGGATTGATCAGACTTAAGCCTTGAATTAACTAACAACCCTTAAGTAACCCTGATCAATTAACCTGAAACTTTGTTCATTGATTCGATCGTTTTTTATTGTGCAGAGCTGGGGCGCGCTGGCTGAGACGGTGAGGGCCGTGCTGAGTGACTACCCGAAGCTGCGGCTGACGCAGGGGAGGATGGTGTTCGAGGTGCGGCCCACCATCAAGTGGGACAAGGGCAAGGCCCTCGAGTTCCTGCTCGAGTCGCTCGGTGAGTCGCCTTCCTCGAAGAAGAGAACTTGATAGCGTACGAAAACGACGACACCGGTTTCAGCGGCCGTCAGATCGTAAACTAGACTAGCCGTGCTGGTGATCATTTGGGCTTTTTTGTGTGGCTTATGGCTGAAAAGTATCATGGTGATTGAAAAAACAATGTAATGGTGTGAGCCTTATTTAGCATAATTAAACTTAAAAAATTTGAAATATAAAAAATATGTTAGTCCATTACGTATAATACAAACACATATGGAAAAAAAGAACCAGCAAAAAAGCTCAACAAAAGCCAAAAGTTCAGAAAAAGACGAAATTTATAAATAGTGAAAAATAAGCTAAAAGCCAAAAGCTGAAGCCCAAAAGATCATTAATCTATCTATGTATGTGCTGATTGGGGGTTTGCATATTTGCGCTGTGCCGTAGGACTGGCTGACTGCAGCAATGTGCTGCCCGTTTACATCGGCGACGACCGCACCGATGAGGACGCTTTCAAGGTAAACACACATGTGATACGGTACATCGTCATGCATGCATGTCGTTTTGTCTTGTGCAGCGCGATAAAACATTTGCATAAGCCTGTGCGTGCATTGTCTAGTAGATAATTTACATAACCTAACGAGAACTTCCGAATTCACTTTTGACGCAGGTTTTGCGGCGGCGGGGGCAGGGCGTAGGGATCCTGGTGTCGAAGCACCCCAAGGAGACAAGCGCCTCCTACTCGCTCCAGGAGCCCACCGAGGTGAGCGCCGATGAGCAGAGCAGCCGAGCACACATGCACGCGCCGTAGTACGGCGCTAGCGTATGATATCACCGGCAATCCAGCGTCAGCCGCCGGGTGGCGCCTTGTGCGCCCGTGCTTTTCCCCGGCCGGACCCCGGACGCTAATGGCTCGCTAGCGCCCGTCGCCCTCGCTAGTTGCTAGCTCTGGACCACCGGCGGGCCAGTGTGCCATATCGCTAGCGGCCTAGCCCCGCCGCCGTCCAATCAATCATCTGACGTGCATCACGATTCGTAGTAGATCGCTGGACGTGTATCATCGGTTGACGCTTACCTGCACGTTTTTGTTTGCGTCCGTGCGTGCGCAACAGGTGATGGAGTTCTTGCTGCGTCTCGTCGAGTGGAAGCGCCTCTCCGGGGCCCGGCTGAGGCTATGATCGACAAGACGTACGCATCGACACGTAGGAAACCGGCGGATTGGATAGAGCATAACAAAGGAAGTAGCATTTGTCCCGTAATTTTCTACGGTGGCCATTGCAGGAGATCGAAGAGCATGCATGCATGGAAGGCTAGCTACCAGACCAGGTCCACCAGGAGGCATTGTTGTGTCGTATTATGTTGGGTTTTCCTCTCTCTCCTTTTTTTTGGGGGCTCCCTTGCTAGGGGATGTATGCATACCAAGCATGTAAATTATCTTGTTAATTATGTACAAGAGGAAAAGGAAATAATGAAGAGCAATGCAAGTAAATAGTACCCCCCAAAAAAACAAAGGGCTTCTTCTTCATCAACTTTTGTCAACTAAATACTACATTGCCTCTTACATGTGTTCCCTGCATAATGTATTGGGCAAATATCATTTCGCTCGCTCACCGCTAGCTGTAGGTTTGTTTCATGAGAATTACCTGCGTATTTTGGTCAAATCTGGCACTATTGATCACGTATTAAATCTAGCCTCCAAATCACCGTGATTCCTTTTGTAACCCCTTTCCCGACGGCGGCACTATAAAAGCGCGATATGTGTTAATCGTGCGGCCGGGGAGCGCACGATAGCGAGATCATGCGGTCCCCGACCGCACGATTTGTGCAAGATTTTTTGTTCGGTCACTCTCTGCGTTTGTTGGTGTAATAATCTCCCATGATAAATACAAATTTTCTATTTATTTATAGAAATGTATTTAAAATGTAATAATTTTTAGATATAGAAAATAAGGTTTGAAAATTATGATTTTCGTGTAGAGGCTTGTTTATTTGCTTGTGCAATTTTTTTGTAATTATAAACATTAAGAATTTTCGTCCGTAATTTAGTTATGTGTAGAGTCTGCACGAATTTTGTAATATATAAAACAAGGTGTAAAATATTTTGAAAGCTCCTTACGCACTGCAGATAATACATGTAGGTCCTTGACTGCACGTCTTCCTCGCGCTACAGTGACAGCATAGTAGTCGTGCGGTCCCCGACCGCACGTCTTCCTCGCGCTACAGTAGTCGTGCGGTCTCCAACCGCACGGCTCCATCTACAGTGCGTGCTACAGTAGTCATGTGGTCGAGGACCGCACAACTATGCTGTCATGCGCTGCCCGACCGTACGATTAACACGTGTTGCGCTGCTGTAATGCCGCGGTCAGGGAGGGGGCTAAAAATAGAATTGCGGTGATTTAAGAACTGGATTTGATATTCGCGTGATCAACAGTGCTAGATTTAACCAAAATTCTGAAGCAGTATAATACTGCTAGTGCATCTTAGCAACCTACCAAAGCACATAGGTGCATTCATCTTGATTTTTGTAGATTATTTTTTGTTTTGACTTATAAATAGTAACAATATGTAGAGAAGCTTGTAGAGAGACACTTACGTGCGATTTTAGCTAATATAAATAAAGTTATTATAGTGTACTACAATCAATTTGTAGATTCAGTCTTAAAAAGATACTTAATTTAAAAGTTAGGTAGTATAGAAAAATTATTTATTATTGGAAGATGTTGAAGCCAAATCGAATAGGGCTTTTATTGTTAAAGCTGCTTGCAGCTAGAAGTTATTAGGACAGCTAGTACTCCGGTTCACATGACGGCAATACCACTGCTTTCCTTTCTGATGGATCCATCGTTGCTCGGTCTTCTTCCGGTGATTTGGATCTCTGAAGAAGCATCACCAGAGCTGTCTCTGTGTGTGGGTGAAGCTTTCACTATGAACAATCTTTATGTCACGACTGTCGGCGTTGACCGCTAGTTTGTTTGGATCGATAGCTTGACATGTTGCTTCACTATGAACAATCTTTATCACTGCTGGAGTGGGGCTACTCATCCAAAGGAGCACACGGTAACTGAGGCAGATTCATCCGAAGCAGCGCACAGTGGCTTAAGCAATCAGTACTGCTTCACCTGCGAACAAGATGGTAGGCTGCAATGTGTTAGCCAAAGAACCATTTAATTCTGGAGCAACTGATCTGGTCACAGCTACAGATGTTGGATGGGGCCTATCATTGGAGACATTATTGATCCACCAACCAAAAGTGAAGGACAAAAATAAGATTGGCCCACAAGAAATGCAGAAAACTACTGCTCAAGAACCTCGTACTACATGAGACTTGGATATAAACCAAAAAACTCTTGGATATGTACTAAAACCTGTCAATTTGTGTTGTCCAGTATCCATGGTGGAATAGGTAAAGGACGTACATAAGCAGCTCTTGGATATATACTAAAACGTGTCGATTTGTGGTCCTACGTCCACGGTGGGGTGAAGGACATACATGAGCGGCTCTTGGATATATGCTAAAACCTGTCGATTTGTGGTGTCCTGCGACCAAGGTGGGTGAACAAACTACTTGTAGAAC
Source organism: Dendrocalamus sinicus (assembly GCA_036346575.1). NCBI lineage: Eukaryota > Viridiplantae > Streptophyta > Magnoliopsida > Poales > Poaceae > Dendrocalamus > Dendrocalamus sinicus. The sequence goes on along the minus strand of CM070666.1, from coordinate 10,900,746 downwards.
CGATGTCAGTAATTAAAGTAGGGTAAACAATTTTTGAATCTTTATTATTTTAAATTATTTAAAATCTTCACTTGAGTAATTATAATAGACATTAAGTTCAGATCATACCAATTAGACTAAGCAAATCAAAGTTAGAAACAAAAGCCAACAAAATTAGTAGCGTCCTACACAAGGCTGATCCCCTGCTCCTAGACCTAAAAACCTCTCAAGTTAAAAAGCTCGAATCTCAAGAACTTAGCTGGATTCTCATCTAAACACTTTCAAGTTTTGTGTAAAACTTGTTCAATGCAATAAGGACCTGAACCAATAAAAAATTACAAGGTTTTTGGGCTAGAATTAACTAAATTAAAGAGAATCAAATCACACAAGAACACATAAAACCTTAAAACTCAAATCACTTCTTAATTCAAATCACTTTTTACTTGTGAGGATTTAAGACATGAGGTCATTCAGATCTATTATCATATGTCCTAGGAAGTTAATTTGAATAAAAGATTGGGTTAGAACTCTCACAACCTCGAAATCACAAATATAGCTCCAGAACAAGTTAAACCAAGTAAGAACACAAACAAGAACATGATTGAGACAAAGTTTTGATCTATTTTGCTGAAGGATGAGGTTTACATACTCATGGATGATTACAATGTGTAACAAAAGCACAACTTTTTCATTTCATCAAGTTCTCTGCCACAACTATGGAAGAAAATAAAGTGGTAAAACAAAAACCAAAACCTAGAATTCATTGAATCTACCACATTCTCTCCTCCCCTCTAAATAACCAGCACAACCCTAATGGGTCTAACACATTAAACCTACTGGAAAAACCCGTCAACCCTACTAACATGGGTTTTATACACTCTCGCACGCTTCTCAAAAGGTTTACAAGATTCAACTCGCTAACTCTTTAGCGATTGATCCACTTATCAAATGCAACTCTCCTTGACTGAAAACCACTTCCCCTTTAAAATGTGCTTTTCTACACTACGGTTTTGATCAAGGCACAAACTCGGTATTTTGCCAAGTACCAAAATAACTTCAACGAAGATTCTGGGCACCATTCCTTAACTCCATTTTCACCTTCACCTCAAAGCATCTTCTCATGCTTTGACACGCATCCCATATTGCCCAATGACTACCTGTCACGTCTTCATGTGTTCAGACTCCATCGAACTATCTATACAAACATCGGCTTTGTCACTTAGTGCACCACATGTATCAACTCGTCTCTTCATGATCCTCGTCTTTTTTGTGCTTTTTGCTTGTACCGAACCGTTTGCATCATATATCTTACATAAGCAATGAGTTATGACATTTAACAATATTACGTGAATGTAGAACTTGATTGTATACACTTACAATATCCAACATCATAGAAATGAGGTGTTGAGGGTATCGAGGTTGAATAGTTCGAATAAGTCATCAAAACCCATGATGAAGAAGCTCGGCTTGTGGAGGAAATGCTTCTCCGTGTATTTGATGGTGAATCTAGTAGGTCGATTTGTCCTCTGATCATTGGTCCTCTGTATGTACCAGACATGCAAACTCCGTAATCAATTCCAAGGCGGGTAATAGTATTTTGGGGACCAATGGCATTCGAGGAGTACTTACAAGGCTTACGAGGTGTCTTAATGTTATTTGATTTGGCCTTAGCAACTCACCTTTGATATATCTTCTTGGGAGATGACTCGGCATGTTTTTTCTTCATTCGACGTCGTGTCCATGGGAGCCAATACGGTGGCCTTCTAAAGTAGAGGTTGAGGTGGTGTCATCGAGGGTTGAGGTGGAGAGGCATGATTGTGTGGAGACCGCGGCACTGCGGGGTCCAGGGCGATGTCCCTCTTGGGCTACTAGACAAAAGTGTGCATGTCATCCTCTAGTATTATGATGTCTTCGTTCGGGAGCTTCTCTAGCGGGACGACTATGAAAGGGTCATATACCATGTCCACAGGATACAGTCTTTCAGACTTGCATATATTCTTTCTATTTCCATTTCCAAGGAACAGATAACCTTTTTAGCTTGGTACATGATTTTGGCCAACATGTTTTTCTTTGGAAGCATGCCACTAAGAGACTTAATAACGCTATCAAATTCTTGTCGGTCCAACCATTGCTTACCTTCAATTTCAGCAGTTCAAGCACCAATGAAAATCTTATGTATTTCGGCTTGCAGCCTAGAAACAACGGTTTCTCCGAGTTTTCCATCAAGTCCTTGAATTTACCAAATTCTCTCTCATTATAGTTCTCTTCTACATCACACAATATCTAATCTAGGTTATTATCATGCAACCTATCTTCATCAAAATGACAATTGACATCCGATATATTATTGTCTCCCTCAATGATTTTACTATCCTCCTGTATAATCTGCTCTTCACCATGACTGCTCCAACATGTATACTCTTTTTGAAACCCTTCGAATCAAGTATACTTCTATTTGCGCTGAATTGATAGACATCTTAATATTCTCGTAATCAATGCATGGACAGTACATAAATTTCATCCCCCTCTTCAACATATCCAGCTCGACAGCTCTTCCAAAAGCAGATATGCAATCCATGTACTCTTCACTCACATGGTTCTCAACATACATCCAGTTTCGATCCATCTACGCTATGCATATAGCAAATTAATGTTAAATTAGATTAATGCTCTCCGAGGTAGCCCTTACATATATGTACACTAGCTCTTAAGCATAATTGTCATTCACCATAATTTGTTTATCTAAAGTAGCTAGCTATGATTTAGAAACCAATCCAACAAAAATTAAAGTAGATAGAAGTGAGACCCACTCTTAAATTGGAGGAAAATCTACCAAGCTACATCTCTCTTTCCTTGCAACTAAAAAGTGCGCAGATCTAGCTAGAATATAATGCATGTCATTACATATAGTATCAATTACTAACCTTAGATCACCAAGAATAAATACATACACAAGCACCCTTCCAAATCTCCAGTCTCTTTCACCAAATCGTCTCAAAGCTGCCTCCTCCTCACAGGCAGGATATCTATCGGGACGAGGGTATCTAATAACACTGTGAATTTTATAGATGCTTCAATTGACAATCCATTTATGGTAATTAAGTCATCACATGAGTTTTTTTTATAAAACCGTCTGTGATGTATCGCTGACGACTTTTGACAAAAATCGTTGTGATAAGTTCATACATCACAAACAAGTTTTATTACGAACCGTCTGTGATAAGTAGGTCATCACTTACGGTTCTTACCATCGGCTGCAATATAGGCAGTCACACTAGTAAAATCGTCTGAGATAACTACACTGAAACTTAACACTAACGGATTCTATAGAACCGTCTATGATGAGACGCCCAATATGACTTTTTTGTAGTAGTGCCTGATCCCACCGCCAACCGTGGCCAGTCCGACCGCACATGTTTAACTCCAAAACATGTTTTCTGAAAAAAAAACAACCGCCAACTAGAAATCAGTCATGCCTCTCCCCGGTATGATCACTTCTAAAATCAGGTCACATTAGACCCACTAGTCAGACCGTCATTCACAGACCGGTCCGACCAGGAACACCGACAGCAACTCTGAAATATTAATTTTCTAAAAAATTATAAAATTCAAATTCAACTTAATCAATATGCTAATTATTTATCACAAACATATATTAGATCTTATATCTGATATCTCACTGAGCAATCATCAATGCAATTCTTAATTAAAAGCCCAAGCTTTTCCATTACGACCATGATTTAATCAGATCTTCCTTAATTTGTTCCTAACAACACAAAGCATGCACCAATGCTCGACGAAACAAGTGCCACCAATCCACGCATCAATCATTAATGGTGATATTTGCCAACAAAGGCGCACTCAATGAAAGCCAAAAGCAAGAAAACGAGGGTTTAGGTAGTCCTGCTACACGTCCGCACAAACCAGGTGACGATCACTGATAAATCTGATGCGGCTGCGATGGCCTGTTCGTCAGCGAAAGCTGAGAATTTTTGTAGAAGTAGGTCTGGTCGTACGGGAAGTCATGTCTTTCTGCGGGCTTAAAATAGTCAGATATTTACACTGTTACCGTGATCTGATGGCGAAGTGATCCAACCTTGCACCACCATTGGCCAGCATGGAAGATGCCACCATCCTCATTGGCCAGTCCCACATCAGAAAGAAGGCAAAGCAAGTGGTGGAATTGGAATCTTGGATAATGCATGTTGATATACACACAAAGGCGCACGTAATTTTTACAATTGGAGGATAAGAAACTTGTGCATGCACTTGTGCTTTGGAGCCAAGCCATGAAAGGGAGGCACCCCACTAGCTTAGCTAGAGACGCGGAGGATGAAGGGAATCTATGGACGCATGACGATGATGTGCAGCTTGGGTGAGGAGTTGGACTCCACATTGGAGATGGAGACGCTGGCATGCCTGCAATTATATTTTGTCCAATGCGGAAAGATGGAGGTGGGAGCTTAGAAATCCGGATTGGTTTTGGTTCGACGGTGACTTCTGCCGCCTGCATATGCATGCATGTGTCGTTTAGACCATTCGATGGCAGGTAAATTGATGTTCGACGAATCTCGGAGGAAAAAACAGGGACATAATTTTTTTACTGGATTTTGAGTTTGATTGTTTAGCTCCAGGTTTGGGGAGCCCACGGCAAATCTCTCTCCTTGTCAATGCTGCGTCGCATAAAGGGCTAATTAACGAACTGACATATCAATTATCACCAATAACTTGTTCATGGACTCACTGTTTATTGGTGTGAAAGCAGTGCACAGAGATCAAATCCATCCATCTCCTCACCGAGGTGCCGCTCAGTTGGACTGAAATAAGCTAGCTTATAACTAAAATTATACTGTAACTGGCTGAAATTATACTTTAGCTGATGGTGGCTTATTGACGTAACTAAATTTTTAAAAAATTAAAAACAGAAAAATAGATTAGTCCATCACAAATAATACAAACGAATACAAAAAACAAAAGAATTAGCAAAAAAGCCCAAAAAACCCAAAAAAAAGAAATTTAGGAATAGTAAAAAATACGCCCGAAGGTATATGCTCAAACCCAAATGAGTGGGGCCACAAGTCATTCTATCCATCTAATCGCCAAAAAGGATTGTACTTGTCACGATATATAGGCTTTATATCCAATAAATTATCATGATAAACATGCCATGATCACGAATAATTAGCCTAAAGTGTCAGAGGACGCATGATTGAACACACCTAGGTACGTAGATCTAAGAAGCAAATCACAGATCTATAATGGTGTAACACACCTAGGTAGATCTATGAAGCAAATCACAGATCAACAACGGCGTGTTGGATTTTAGTGTGTTGTTTTTGTTAGATTGTAAGGGTCTTCTCATTCTTAAAAATTAGCTTATAAGGTAAGAAACTCCCTTACTTTTAAGTTAGTTCTCTTGCCCTTTCACAACTATGACTATTCTAATAATCTTTTCCTTCACACATTGATGTCTCTTAGCCAATCACCGTTTCTTTTACCATACACGACAGTCCCTTAGAGAGTCAGGGTCATGGTCTATCAAACATTCACATATTAGTGACCATTTGGTCAGAAATATTTGAACTAGACTCTAATACCACTGGTTGGATGGTAAGGATCTCCTCATCCTCAAAAGTTAGCTTGTGAGGTGAATTATTCCCTCACTTTTAAATAGTTTTCTTGCCCTTCCACATTCAGTGCAGGACTATTCCACTGTTAAGTTAAGGGCATTCCTATTTTTGATTTTTTTTAAACTCCAAAACATTTGACGAAGACTAACCAAATCAGAGCTGCTCATTGGTTTGACTGTTCTCATGAACGATGGAATCAGATGGATCAGGCTAATTCGAAAATATTAATTGGATGGGGCTTGCATTTGCATGTTTGTACTGGACATCCACTCCGTTCTAATAGACTTTCCTTTGTAAATTTGCAGTCTTTTGAGTTTCAATGATATTTTTGAGAGATATTAGACTGCAAACATGAGTAATCAAGAGCCAAGTACTTAGCTTTTATCAAGTAGCAGACAAATATTTATATCTAATTGATTTTTCGCCAACTTAATTTTTTCCCTATTTCATGACACTAGAATTCCATGTAGAATACTCTGAAATCTGAAGCAACAATTTGTTCTTAGCTGCCTGCAGAATTCAATGATTCACTTTGATAACTTTAACCCTTTCAGGTAATTTCTTTGCTGAAGTGTCATGTTCTCTCAGTTACTGCCCTAACCTTTTATTCCTCCTAATAATTGTTATACTTAAGATTTGAGATGTGTAGTTAGCAAGAGATGTTCCTTTCAACAGAAGATCTGTTTTCCTTAAAAAAGTAAATACCTGTTTTTCATTCCTACTAAATGGTTGTTATACTCAAGCTCTGAGATGTGTGGCTAGCTAGAGATAGTCTTATCAACAGTGGCTTCATTTCTTCAACAGAGCCAGCTTCCAACGAAGGGCATGAAAGACTGACCGAGCTCAATTCATGGTATAACTGCATCAATTACCAGGATTCAAGGTCCTCGGTATCCTCTTTTATATTAGATGGGTTCTTTTCGACTACGATGATGGTTTTTAACTCTAGCGAGTGCTTATGCGAACGAACTAAATACCGATAAACTGATAAACCACTTTAAAAGATTGTCTCGATAAACCGTATCGAAAAGATGGCGAAGAAATTGTTCCGTTTATTTATTCGAGAGAAGCCATAAACTAAAAAGAAGTTAGCCGTTATGTTCTGTGCATGTCGACATATACATTTGCTTAAAGGAATGGTCCAATATTTGCAAGGGAGATAAATCACATTTTAGAAAAGAGAATGTCCTCCCTCTATACTAAATCACATTTTAGAATGGGAGCAATCAAAAATTTCAACTTTGATCGATATACAAAAATATCTGGATTCATCACACAAAAATTATATACAAAATTTTCATCACATAAATTAAAGGGGAAAATCTCCATTTAAACCACATCACCCATATATTTGTAGTAGTTCGATTTCTAGGGTAAGAAGTAATTGTTAGGTGTTTCTATACATTGATTTAGAGAAAATCACGTATTATAAGGGTGTTTCTAAACAAAATTAACTGAAAAAGAATGATTACCATATTGCAGTTGATTTTGGACTTAAGTTGAACTATCTTATTATAAGGGTGAAAAATCTAGCTCTGTGCAATTGGGCGAGCACTCTTGCTAGTTAGTTTAGAAGGAAAAAAACTCCAAGTACAAAATTTTCTTATATCCTAATCATAAATTAGGGGCTCATGCTTATATGAATACAATACTTTTTTAGAGAAGACAGTAGTGACAATCCAACAATATTGGAACGTGCAGAACCAGTGACTTAAAAGAGTTTCTAGATTGGACGTCGAAACATTTGCTTCAACTAATGAACCATCCTGGTCGGAGAAGGCATCCTTAGCTAAGCTCTGACTTTGTTTGGCATTACTGTGGATCATGTAATTGTTCAGTGAAATCACTTTCGAATACATTGTTTGTTCAGCTACCTACTGTTTCTAAACATAAATTGTAATATAAATTATTGCATTCTAAGCTTGTGAAGGATTGGGTATGGGGAGTCAAAGGGGTGAATGGCTTTTTAAAACCTTTTTCCTGGTATTAGCAACACAATGTGACGGGAATGTCAAACCTACAAGCTACACCAACGCCAAGAGTCAAAGAACATAGAGGCACCCTGAGACAGTCTTACTAGTCTGATCGCCGGCTAGGAGGTGGTTGAACCGCTCAGCTGATTTGACCACAAGTGCTATGGTCGGACCGGTTTGACTGCTTGTGTCACGATGTTCTGATCGCTCAGCGAACAGAGACAAATCAGTACGGTACACGACCAACATAATAGCTAACTTTTAAACTACTAATCTAAATGAGATAAAACTTGGTATAAATCCCCCTAGAATAGTAGAAACCTATTCCAATCATGAATCATGAAGACCAATTCAAAGTTTCGATCTTTATCCAAAACAAGAAATATTGCACCAAAACCAAATAAAATAGATAAACCTCGATACGCACTTGCTCGTAAGTTCTTGATGATCCAGATGACCTTGGATGGGTTCTCACATGTCATAGCAAACTAGATCATAGCATGAACTCAAACCAAAACACTCTTAAGATCAAGACTCCAAAATCACCCCTCTTAAGCAAAACTAGGTAACCACAACTTTCCATAGAAAGTGCCTACATACATAGGATTTGATTTCCAAGAGATAACTCCAACTCTTATACGTTCTTGGTACCAAGAAAAATCAAGAGAAGATGGTGTCCAAGCAACAAAACCAAGTAAATAAAAAACAAGAAGAAATCCATGACATAACTCATTTGAACGAAGTTGGATGTCCATTTCATTTTAAGAGGAATATTTTATGGTCACTCCATCACGGAAGACAGGGCTCTAAGCCTAGAGCGCATAAACACAAAGTTTCCAATACAAGAAAACCCCAACCTTTCTCAAAGCCTCTCTTCTTAAGACCTCTCAACACACACAAGGGCTTATATATTAGAGACTCCCCACCTCTCACAAAACTCTAACAACCAGCAACACTTAGTAGATACAACTTGAGAGACCATGTGGAGGTATCCCCATGTTTGTGATGAATAATTGATGATTGTGTTAGAGAGTTTGAGTTTGTTTTGGGTATTCTAGGGTTGAGTACCTTTCATTAATGCTAATGATGATTATGCTGTTTCATGCGGTGCTATGTGACGATTTGCTTGTCTGTGTGACTGCAGGACTTCGGAGCTAGGTCATGGTGAGGTGAGGAGGACCGGGACTAAGCACAGGAGGTGTTGAGGTCCAGACGGTCAGGGATGCCAAAGATGATCGAGGCTGGCGAGGTGGTTGCGAGTCGGAGACGAGGAACCGGAGTTAGAGCTACGGTGGAGGACACGACGGCAACAGCAGCGAGTGGACCGGGACTAGGCTCAGGGAGGAGTCGGAGGTCCAGACAGTTGGATGTCGGTTGCGGTCATGTGCGACGGAGCAGACTAGGACTAGACTCAAGGTGGCGTCGAGGTCCAGACGGTCGAGGTACCGGTTGCGGGAAGCTTCCGAGAAGGTGCTTGAGGGCAATTTGGAGAATTGACTCAAGTTTGGGAGAAATGGCTGGTTCCCTCCATTTCTTGTGTTAGTTTTGACTTTTGCCTCATGTGGGTGTGAGGTGAGGGAGTGGAGATTGTATGCCACTTCTTGATTTTTCACTTTGAGGTGTAAGCCCTGCTATATGTTGGTGTGGACAGCAGTAGGGCAATGGCAAGAAAATAGTGAGAGTTCTGGAGTGAACTCTGTGTTGTGTGCGTGTGTTCTCTCCTCAAGAGAAGCATGTAGTGATATTTTCTCCTCAATAGCGTATGGTGATGTGTTGAGATAATTATAAGAGAATGGCTATGTAATCATTTGTCTCACTGGAATGAATCCCTTTTGAGCTGTCATGAGTTTCATTTCCTTTTTGTTTTTTGTTCTTCTCAGTGTTCTTTATTGAGTTCTTGAAGTATGGATTGATTTTTGGGTTGAATAGCTACGGAATTGGTTTGCTCTGGACTGGGGGATTTGCATCAAAGCCATTTGGCTAATTTATCCCTGAGAGCTTTATTTAAATCAATGGATTTCTCTTGATTGTATTATTGCAAGCTTCCTCTGTTTTCCTCCATCTAGGGTTTGATGTCAGGGGACTCTTGCCCCTTTGCTTTTCTTGATGCAAAGCTGAGATTGAGGTGTGGTTCTCTCCTCTAAGATCATTTCCCTGCTGTTTTCAAAATCCCATGAGCAAAGAAGCTGAAAATCACAAGCTATATGAATTTTGGCTCTCCTGCTCTCTTCTTGACAAAAACAACATTCACTGTTTCTCTACCAATTTAAGTCCGCATTTTCTTCTCTTGAGGTCCTCATGCTATTTAATTGGAAGTCCCATCCTTTCGGCATGAAGAGAACATCAATCTATCAATTTTTGACTCAGTTTTTCAGTTCAGCAAGAAGTAATTTCAGCATCTCTGCTTTTCGGGCAGCAATCTGAAATCTTGCTTTCAGCCAGACTGCAGGTCACTATTCCTTTAATTGTTTTCGGCCAGCAGTCTTCTTACTGCAGTCTGCATTTCTCTACTGCATTTCGGTTCCTCTGCAGATTTTGGTTTCAGTCCTTTGCTCCTTCAGTCTGTGCATTTTTCGGTCAATGATTTTTCCTGTTTGATCTGCGAAACATTTGTGTTTATTTGTTAGTCTGATCGCAGCTTTGATTCTTCATTCGAGAGTGAAATAAAACCGGTCACTACTTGCTACATTTGGACTGCAGCACTCACTTCTATTGGCTGCTATTTTCAGTATTTCCAGTCAGGTTTACAAACTGCAGCAAGTATATTGTTTTCAAGGTGTTGGCAGCTAGCATAGTTTTCTGTTTGGGTTTTTTTGCCAGGATTTCTATGCAGTTTACTCTCTCTCTCTCTCTCTCTGGGTCTTTGGCAAAATTCAGATTTTCTCTGCTTCTCCGTGTTTTATTTTCTTCTATGTTTTTAGTTCAGTTTAGTAGCTTCCAATTCTCTCCTTTTTGGGCAAATTTGTAACTTTTGTTCTTTCTTTCCTTTGGCCAAATCAGTTGAAGTTTCTAGTTTGTTTTCAGTTAGTCTCTGTGTTTGTCAGCTCTGGAGTTCCTTCGTCCAAGTTTGCTTCACATCTTCTATCGATCTGGCTCTTGGCTCTTTAAAATTGACAGTCTGAGTTTGGTTTTTCACTGAGCTTGTGATTTCTTTTTCATACCTTCTATAGTTATCGAAGAAGAGATGTCGTGTGGATACTTTGGGGCGTTTTTTAAAAGGCACCATTCACCCCCTCTGTTGCCATTTCCGATCCTATAATTGGTATCAGAGCCAGGTTAGCACTTCCTCGTAGATCTTAACCGGTCTCTTGAGACATGGCAACGGACAAATATTCCACCAAGCCCCCGATCTTCGATGGGATCGACTATCCCTTTTGGAAGAGTCGGATGGAGACCTACATACAGGCTCAGGGCTATGCGATTTGGCGCAAAATCAAAACTCGATTTGTTGTTCCCGCCAATGAGAACATCAATGTGGCAAACATGCCCGATGTTGAGGCAAATGCTAAAGCAAGGAACATCATCATCCAAGGTTTGAGCCGAAACGAGTTTGATCGTATTTCTTATCTTTCGTCGGCCTTCGACATTTGGGTGACCCTCGATGCTTACCATGAGGGTACCACCCAAATCAAGACGGTTCGGCAGGACCAATTCAAGCGAGATTACAACAAGTTTGAAATGCTCGCTGGAGAGTCCCTCGATGAGTGCTTTGCGAGGTTTTATAAGATTTTGAGCAACCTCCGAGCGGTCGGTCTCACATACCTCGACTCGGATAACGCTCGTCAAATGCTTTGGATTTGTGAGTTTGGAAGATGAAAGTGACCACCATCAAGGACACGACGGACCTTTCGACTTTGACTCTTGATGCGTTGTACTCATGCCTCAAGACTCACGAGATTGACATTGTCTCTCGCAAGTCGAAGTCACAATCGATGGCTTTGGTCAATGATCCCAGTCCTGCCTCTGGATCTTCTGTTGACATTGCTTTGGGTTTCTCTCTTGCTGCTCTGTGTGAAATTGATGATGATCATCTAGAGCAGCTTCCAGAGAACCAACTAGCCCTCTTAGCTAGGAAATTCTCCCATGCATACAAGAGGGTTAGAGAGAGAAAGAGAGGAGGAGGACGTGTGATTTGCTTTGAGTGTGGTGGCCCTAACCACATTCAAGCAAACTGCCCAAAGCTGGAGGGCAAGAACGATTTCGGAGGTTCGAGTAAGAACGACTACACCAACAAGAACCGTAACAAGAAGCCGCCAAGCAAAAAGAAGAAGTTCCGCAACCTTGGCAAAGCCAAGAAGTTCTTCCACCGCGTCCTCACCGCCTTCGACGACCTCGACCTCAGCGAGGTGGAGGGGTGGAGCGACGACGATGGGAAGGACGATCAAGATCCCAAGGATGGCGATGACTTCAGCGGCATGTGCTTCATGGCCCTTGAGGGTGACATCAGCGACAGCGAGCTCTACTCGGACTCCGATGAGGTTCGCCGGGCAGGGAAGGGAGAGGTTTGGCTCGTGGACTCCGGTTGTTCTCGTCATATGACAAGAGATTCTCGTTGGTTTTCTTACCTAGCCCGAGCTCCAAGTGATGAGACTATCACCTTTGGAGACGCTTCGTCTGGGCGCGTTATCACTAAAGGTACTGTGCGCGTTAATAATTCATTTATTTTAAAAGATGTTGCCTTAGTGAGTAAGCTGTAGTACAATTTGCTTTTTATTTCCCAGCTTACCGATGACGGTTTCGATGTGAGCTTTAAGAAAATGCTTGCAAAATTCTTGATTTTTCGGGTAGTCTGGTTTGCAAGATTTCTAGATATGGGAGGATCTTTTGTGCTGATTTTGTTGAGTCTTCTAGTGATCCTCTCAGGTGTTTAGTTGCTTCTGAGTCCCGTGACCTCACTTTTGGCATAGAAGACTTGTCATATTGGATTTGACCATTTGACTCGAGTTAGCGGCCACGATCTCATTCGTGGTCTGCCTAAACTCAAGATGGTCAAAGATCTTGTTTACGCTCCTTGCTGGCACAGCAAGATGGTTGCTGCTTCTCACCCTCCAGTCACAGTGACTATGATTGATGCACTATGACAGCTGCTCCAACTCGAGTGCAGTCAGCAGGAGGGAAGTGGTATGTTCTTATCTTGGTCGATGAATTCTCGAGGTACTCTTGGGTGTTTTTCTTAGTCTCGAAGGATGAGACATTTACCTATTTTCGGGATAACCCCCATCCCTAACTTCTAGCCTCTTGCTTCTGCGAACCTCAGTCACCACTAGAGGAGTCCTTCTTAACTCTTTTTCTTTTTAAAATGCAATTCAGAAGTGCTAGAAAAGGCCTCTTCATTTTGAGTACCAGAAAAGATAGGAGTGGAGGGATCTGCAGGATGAAAATGTTATACTGTCTGCTTACCTTTCCGAACTATATCTGATATAAGTCCATCGTCATCTTCAGGAATAGAGTCCAAGCTGCATGAATGAAGTGAGCCAGAGGCAGGGCACTTGTTTGGCAGTATAAAAGGTTTGTTTGAGTTGTTTTGTTCCTCCAACTGATTGACGATCTCCCAGACTTCAGATGTCAGAAACTGTTTAGTCCAACCGAAGTTTTCTGGAGATGTCAACATGGAAGTAAAGAAATCCATCCACTTGTCAGAAATAAGCACAGTCTTCTCATTGGTTTCATCACTTTTGGCAGGAGAAAAATATTGTTGCCATAAGCTTCCACTCTTCTCTGAATACTTATGATTGCCACCAATCTCATCAAATTGAATGCTAGTTTTGAGGCATGGCAAGCTCCTTGCAGCCATGATACCTGGGCTGTCGGAAGCAACTCAGAGAGGAACAAATTCTGGAAACACACGCCCACGCCCACTTGAATGTTAAGCTCTTCAGCTGGGAGATATAAGCGAGGAATAGGAACATGATGACCTTCCGGCACATCCTCCACCAAATTCTACGGCTAATCAGGATGAGCATCCCCCCTTGAACCGAAGCCTCTGACGAAGAAGGAGCTATCTGAAGGTGGAGGATCTGGTATGGAGAGTCAAATATGCTTAGGAAGTTAAGATCATGTCCTTATGACTAACGGACTGCTCAATGATAAACTTTGGCATTTGGGTGTTGGACAACAGTAGACCTGACAACACTTGGATTTTGGACAGCAGTACAAGCGAGCAGATGACGTTAATAATGTTCAACATCAATGCAATATTGATCCCATATGCTCTTCACAGCAAAAGATTTATGATCACAGTCACAACTCAACAGCTCAATTGTCCATAAAGGCAATCGAGCCTGCAACTGCACTACCGAAACTGACTTAAAACGGCAAAAGAAGACTTCTGCTAGACTGATCTTCAAATATCCTGTCACTTTCTACAGAAATTTGCAGCCACCAAGACAATATAATATGGCAAGAACACACCATTAAACCAATCTAATAGATGGACAGATCGCATGCTAGCTCAACTAAGCAGACGATATTTAACACCGATCAGAGAGATTGAACACAATTCAAAGTCCGTGGATAGAAAGATTTCACGAACAGGCTTAAACACAAACAACTCATCTGCTATTTCAGGCCAATAAAACCTAACAGAAATTCTTTCATCCTACACACCGCTACGCAAATGTGCCTGACAAAAACTCTCCATTCAGAGAGCAGGATTAGCCTGGTGCTATGAGCAAGTGCTAATTAGGATCAAATTGCATGTTGACTAGCGCACATCATACCAATTAGCGTATGGAAGGAAAGATACAAAGATCAAAAGTACCAGATTCTAATGCCAGACTGCAACTCTCTCTGACAAAATTATGGGCCGGGATTCGTTCAAAGAACATGACTATAGACTGAATCCAAGTACCAGAACATAATATTTGTGAGTCAAGCCTGCGGAGAGGACGCCGGCGGACGGCGAGAGGACACTGGTGGGTGAGGCCACATCTAGGGTTAGAAGAGAGGGCTGAGAATAGGGTTAGGAGGGCAAGACCTCACCTTACCGGGAGCAGTGGACGAAGGGGAGGCTTCGGCATCCCCGTGGAAGTCGCCGACATCGCCGCGCAAGCCGCCGAGGTAGCCCTCTCGAGTCACCGCCCGGTCGCCCGACCTCTCCTCCACCCGACGCGATCCCGAACTGTGCCTTCTGGGGAAAAACCGAAGTGTTGCCGAAGGGTTTACCCAGTGGTAAATAACTTCAACTTCTAGGAGATATTACGCTTCGGGTGTGTTCTTCCCACGTGAATCCACATGCAGCCTGCATCTCCAGTTTATTTTAGATGCTGCTCCTTGTAAAAAGAACCAGCTCATTTTAAAAAAATTGGTTGTTTAACGTAGCTTTATAAGATTCAAAGAAAAAGATGAAGACAGAAGCTATACCAAACGGACTCTTAAGAAAATGGTAAGAACCTGGTGAATCCTAGATTCGAAAACGGATGAGCGAGGGGACGCCAAGACTTCATTGCTAACCGGCCGCGGCCCGGTTCTTGAGTGGAAATTAAACATGCATGAACACGCAAGGCATGCATGCATGTGTACAGTACGATTTTGCCAAGACAAACATGCATCAGATTCGAAATGACTTTGAGTCAGCGACGGCTAGCTAACACGCATGAACGCAATACTATTGATCTTGTTAACTAGCAGCCGTACTTATAGCTGATACTATCAACGAAGCAAAGAAGGGTCTTATTTTTGGACTGGAGGTGTGTTTGGTTCGTGGATGAAGGTTGTATCGTATATCCTGACTGAGTGGATGCAGGCTGAGTGGAATCGTATTTCAGAAAAAGAAGATGTTTGGTGAGGTTGCATGAGCGGATGCAAAAAGCGAGATCTTTGTTTGGTTGCTGTATGAGCGGATGCGATCTACCAAACCTGAGAGGCTGACACGTGGGACCGCATAAGATACACTGCATCAACCTATTCAGGATGGCCAGTGAAGCTCATTTTGAGCGTATCCACCCATCCAGGATGAGGGCGTATTTTTGCATCCGCTCATGCAAGTTGTATCCACTCATACAGGTAACCAAACAAGCTCTTTCTCAGATTATACGGATCCACGCCAGGACGAAGGAGATTCTCGGAATCCCGATGCATGTGCGGCGCTGCGTGTGCGTACATACCTCCTTCCAAAAGTGCATTCCTCTCGAGGATTAGTAAAGGATCCAGGAATCCAGGGTGCAGACCAAAATATTTCTCGCCTCGCTTCTCAGGTTTCGTACGTACGCAGTAGCTAGTATGCAGTCGTACTCGTACATGCACAATGCAGTGCCGCGCTAGCTTGGCCCATGCCCTGCAGAGGGCCGTCACTCGCGGCCGACCGGCGCCGGTGGCTGCCGCCGCCCCACGCACGCGGACGTGGGGGGCGCGCGTTGCTGGACACGCGGGATCACGGCGCGCTCACTGAATCTCCCCTTGTGTGTGGTTTGTTTTGCCGTTCCGCACGACGGCTTTCGCCTCTCGGAGCGACCCAAGGGTAGCCCTCACCCGGCCGCGCGCCCACCTCGGAAACCAACGATCGAGATTCGAGACACATCATCGGCTGCACTGCTCCTGCCCCCCTGGGGTCAACAGCCAGGTCAAATGCTTTCCTGTGGACCCCACGACCCTGTTCCTTTGCCACTCGACGTCTGCCCCACGTATGAGTGAGGCATCCATCGGTAAATTCTAAAGAGTTGGTATTCCTGATCTTCATAGTACAGGCGGTTCTCGTGTCGGCGCCATTGATATGTATATGGTGCAGGAGAAGCCACTTGGGTTAAAGGCCTACTACCTCTCCCGTTGGAACCCAATCCAACGGGATACCGCTCCCCCTCCCCTCACTCTCAACACCGCTCCCGGCCTCCCTCCCACTGTCGCTCCCTAGCCTCCCTCCCCGCCGCTCTCCAATTGTTCCCCCGCTGTCGCCCCCCTCCCCTCTTTTCTTCGACATGAGTAGCTCCACGCCCGTCCTCCTCCCCACCGCCCTCCGCCGCCATGCGACGCCCTCCACCACTGGACCATCGCCCCCGGTCTCCCTCTATGTCCGGGGGGCACGGTGAACCCATCATCGGAGGTGAAGGAGGAGGGGAGCGTAGCGCCGGAGCTGAAGAACGAGGTGGAGGAGCGGTGCCAGAGTTGAAGAAAAAGGATGCGTCGGCAGAACCCATCCAAATGGCTATGAACGATATATTGTTTTCTAGATTTTCTCTTTGAGTTGGGTGTTTTAAATGCTCCCTCTGCTCAAAAAATATGTCATTTCGAAAGCTTGCACGGTCTGCAGAAGTAACTTTGACCACTAGTTACTATTATAATATATTAATAAAATCTAATAAAATTATAATATATTATAAAAGATATTTTGTGAGATAAATCTACACATAATTTACATGTATCTCATCTAAATATTTAAAAATTTTGTCAATAGCAAGACTTTCCCGAAACAACATGCTTTGGTTAACGGGAGGGAGTAAATATACGATGTATGTGCTCTCAGGTGAGAAGTCGACCGTTCAACCCGATGGAGATATGCCCATTAGATCACTAATTCAGACTGTTGTAGATGCATTGCGACCAATCCTTGATCCTTGTCTCGAGAAGTATGGTTTTATAGTGTCAAATTGCATATCTGGCTCTTCCCAACTAGTCAAACCCTAACCCAACCTAACCCAGCATGAACGTCCCAGCCCACTTAAGGTGGCCCATGTTGTTCCCCAGCCTGCTTAGGATGGCCTACTCAGGTTTAAAGCCCAACCCACGATGTCGTAAAGCGAAAGGCATAGCCCAAAACAGCAACCATAACTCTATTAAAGCGGAAGAGATTGCCGCAAGGGGAGGCATGCCACGTCACTGGTTTTTGCAAAAAACACCCTCTTTTTGCTAGAAATATGTACATGTCCTTATGTAATTACAGATAGGTCCTTATGTTTTTAAAAAAGCTCTCTTTTTTCCTGTAAATACGTGCAGATCCTTGCTTTTGATTTTTCACATGTAGATCCTTGCGGCGCAGCGTAGCACGCATTTCCATCCTAGTACAACTGAAGCAAGAAAATCTTGTCCCCTCGCTTCCATAGCTGCGCCACCCCACCGAGCTTGCCGTCGACGAACCCAAACACCACCAGAGGATGCAAAGCTCAGCTCTCACTGGCTGTGTGCTTATCTTTTGAAGGGTCTCTTCAGTCTTCATGGTCTGGCTTGTGTGACCAACCATGTTGTTGCCAAGGAGACAGGAGTTATCATAGCTATTTTCGATTCCTTTGTACTTATCGCTTATAACTTTTCTCAAACCAATAGATAGAACAGCTTTTACGCTGCCATTTCGCAACGATTTATCGGAACAATCTTTTTAAAGTGGCTTATCTTTATTGACACTCTGTTCGTTCACACAAGCGCTCGCGTTGTGACAAAAAACCATAAGCCATAGGCATAAGTCTTAAGTCGTAGCTAAAAAGAACCCACCCAGGTTTGGCAAAGTTAATGCTGTTGACTATTTAAGAGTGCTTGTGCTGCCATGTGTTTGACTTTCAGGGTCAGCTTGGCGCACGGGAATTTTGTAGGAAGCAGAGTAAGTCAAGCAGAATGCTTTCTGAGATTAATTCCTGTAGGGTGTGGCAGTAATTTTCATTTATGTTAGACAATGTTAGTGTAGTTTACTTGGGATGATGTGTTTCTCTAGGTCAGTCTCAGTGGGGGTTTCATGGAGTTTCATGGGCATTAAATACGCTGACATGGCACTGTATTGATGAAGAGAGAGATGATAAAAGTTTCATGGGAGTAGAGAGAGTTTCATGGGGATGAAACTCTTCTGCACTGTTTCCAAAATATAAGTGTGTTGGAAACTGGGACATGAAACCTCCACTGAGACTGGCCTAAGTATGCACAGCACTCATGATGAGCATGAATGCATGCTAGTTGTTAAGCCCCAAATGCTGCAAATTAATACTGTGTGGTTGAGCAATGGGAACCAATGATACAAGCAAAACCATAAGGTCAGTTTGGGTCAGCCGCTCAGGGTCTATCAATTAGATTTTGCTGAATTCTCGGGCTATGTCGAGTCTAATGCACTAGTTGGAGTAGACTTACAGTAGTATTACCAAGGGTGCACTTGTTTAAGGGGTGACTTAATTGCTTCCAATAATTTTCCATGGCCAACTAGTGCCTACATTAGTGTGCGCTTTATGCTGCCATTACACAACTACAGTAGTACTGCTTAGTTTTAACAGTCGTGCAGTGTACCAACAAAAAGGTCTGCCTAACTGCCGAACCACTGATGAACCATACGTAGTTGCATCAGCAAACCTCACTGCCGGCGCACGTTTGCCATAATATATCAGCTGTTGTCTATTAATCTATATATATAAACAATATTAAGGCATGGTGATCGCTGATAGTACAATACTGCAGAGTTTAGGCGTTGGTGATCAATGATTTCTTCCATGCTTTCTTTTTTGAGAAATGGTGTAGTTGGTTATCAAAATTAGTCAATACTAAACTACACTAACATTGTCTAAAATAAATAATTAACCAGAAGAACTAGTAACATCTTCAGATTAGCAAATTACCGCTTCCCCCTCACACTTTCGCATTGGGGGAAAGGTTGATCGGTAAATTGGACAGATCAATTAAGGTCATGCAAAAGCTGGATAGTTTATTCTTCTTCTTTTTAGTCATCATCTAGCAATGCTTGGCTGCAAACCACCACGTAGACAGTGCTAAAAGGCATGTGATAACATATTTAAAGAAAACACACCAGGTTTCCAATTCATCAACTTCCTCATTCTACTTAGAAAATGATTCAGTCTGCACAATTAGGTGTGACGATGTATCATTACAGAGATGCATCCAGTACAGCAAGATACACAAGGATGAGCTTAAGGGAAATGGGGAGAAAGGGGAAAGAAGCAACAGCAAGTTGTAGGTAATAACACCATGAAGTTCAACACATCCTAGCAAGATAGATATCCTCCTTTTAATCTTGTTATGCTCGGCTTAGGTGTTTAGTTGGGCAAGCCATGACATTTTACGGTCCGCTCCAAAGAGCTTAAATTCTGGCTTATAGTTTTGACGGTTAGCTTTTGACTAAAATTGTATTGTAGCAACGATTAGCTTTTTTTGAGTCATTCAATTAAAAAAATTAAAAATAAGAAATATAAAATATTATATCATTACGGATAATGCAAAGGAATAACAGAAAAAAAAAGCAAAAATCAAAATAAACTGAAATTAGAAGCCAACATATTCTAGATTAAATAACCCGAAAGCTAAAAAAATAGAAACTGAAACTGTTTAGAGCGGGTCTAGAAAATTAGTAAGAGACATGCCATGATAGAGCAAGGGTACGTAGGATGAACAAATGAACATAAAGTGAATTAATACTCCATAATAGAAAAGGTAAAGTAAAGGTAAAGTACAGGCAAAACTGAGTTGTGCTAAAATATTTGATCCACCTGTCGGTGGATTAGGTGATCAATTCGGTAACGCACGAAACAAAACCATACTGCAAAATGTAGTGGCGCAAGTACAATCACTGCCGGACCCAAAATTTTTAGAATAAATACCCAGACTTTGAGGTTAGGTAACTTGGATACGTCCATACAAATATATCGATACCGAGATATACTATTTTTTAAAAACACCGATACAATGATACATATATATATAGATATAATAAAATATAGAAAAATAGAAATTAATTAATGATTTCTTATGAGAAAATGGGTGAAATAAGGCGAGCATAATGGCATGAATTAAACAGCAAATTATAAATATTAATGATAATTGCATACCTTACTAATCCTATGCTTTTTTGCTCTTTCCCGTCATCAAGAACCTCTCATCTAAAAGGAAGTTGTATTCTTCCATGGAGCAAAAGATAGCATGTAAACTGAAAATCAAATCATATCAATCCAAGCAAAACACGATGCATTAAATAAACCAAGTATAGTTCAATGATTAAACTCCACCTTATTCCCAAACCTCGGAGAGATTTGTGAATTCCATGATATGCTATATGTTGTTTGACAGTGGGTCAAGCATGAATCAATAAACAACCCCTAATCCTCCTTATCTTGAACAGCCTTCAACTCATTCACTAATGCGTTCCTAAATCCAATCAACGGACAAGTAAAATATGTAGTGTTTCAAAAAACACAACAAGCACTAATTGAGAGTAGGGATGGCAATTGTGTCCGTTTACCCATATATCCGTGGGTAAATACCCTAATGGAGCCGAGTGTGGGATATTTTTTTTACCCACGGGTATGAAAATAGGGGAAACACTCTACCCATTGGGTAAACGGGCACAAGTATGGGTAAGCTCTACCCGTACCCGTCCCGCCCGTTTACCCACGATATAGATTGACAGATGGAGCAGCCATAGCAATATCTCTAATTGCTATTGATTGTTATAAACTTTTGCATATCTCTAATTGCTTTTGATTGTTATAAAATTTTTTCATAGCTATTATATTTCATAGCAACAATTGCTGCTTATATGTATCTGTCATTAGTTTAACTCTCAGTTCGCGTGTAAACGGGTATGCCCACGGGCGACGGGTACCCGCGGGCAACGGGTATGGAGATTCTTCACTCGTCGTCCTTCGCGGGTATGCTCGTGGGCGTAAATCGGGGTCGCAGGTATGGATATGAGCACTAACCATACCCACCGCGCCTGATTGCCATCCCTAATTGAGAGACAGAGAGAGAAACAGATTGACATGCTAAGCCAACCATGGAGAATTCAATTTGTGTGGAATTACTATTTCGAATGTCAGCCTTACAACTCAACCAAGACTTATCAGCACGGGATCCATCTGGTGCAACAACATTTCATATCTACAGAGAAGAAGCACAGCTAAAACAGTAAGAATTTTAACCCAGACAATTGAATAAGAGAAAATAAACATTGAAGAATATACCTACCAAGAATCATATCCAGAGTTCTTCATTTTTTTAAAGCTCAAAGATCTATAAAATCATAAAATACAAGATTCATGTGTTTACTGCATGCTATATTTTATATTTATATGATTGTTCTAAAACTCTAATCTCTATACTTCATCTTCATCGTTTCATCCTTTTACAGATAATTCAAAGGGCCAATTGAAATTTTTTAAAAAAGTTCACTTACAAACTACATAGTTACTCTTGATTCTTGAAATTCCAATCTCTAGCCTGCAAATGTGCATTCCAATTTCTAAATTACTGATACCTAAAAGAATGAGTTAATCACTTGATCAGTTGAACATTCTACAATGTCGGTATGCCAAAACATGGATTATCAATCGTAGAAGGTACGACAAGCTCTTAACACATGCTAACATACACCAAATTCATTCAAATTCAACCATCTCAACTACATGTGTTGTTGTGCAAAGCATTGCTCTTAACATATGCTGACATACTGCACTAGACTCATTCAAATTCAACCATCACAATAAATGCTTGTTCTTGATGAAAATCCAAAAGCATTGTACTAGTGTATTGTATGTGTATTTGCTCATTCATTCCATCATGTGAATGCATAAATGAAACATCAAACATTTAACATGGATTATGCATACTGCCAAAAGGAGCAAATAGTGCCCGTAGACAAAGCTGTATGCTGTGCAAAGAATATGGCTGCTGGTGTATGTTGTGAATCAATGAATGCATAAACAAAACATCAAACATGGATTATCATTTATCAATCGTCCAAATTGCTGATGGATCTAGCCCTCCCCCGAATCCCCGTTCTATCTGGATCTGCACATGCGAAATTGCGATTTACAAACTGACTAACTGAGAGAGAGAGAGAGAGGAAGTGAGGAACTGACAGCAAAATGGTGGAGGAGGAAATTGCAAAGTGAAGGAGGCGGAGGTGCGGTTGCTTGACGTTTGGGAGGCGTAGATCACTGGAGCTGAACGCCAGCCTGCTGCTGGTCTCCTCTCCCGCCGGTTGTCGCCGTCCTGGTGACTGGTGAAGTGGTGAGACCGACACCGAGTAGTGACTGGCGTCTGGCCAGTAGAGAGTACCGACTATGTTAGGGTTAGCCGCCTGCAAATGGGCCAGACCACCTGGCTAGCCGGCTAGAAATTGGAGGCGAATGGGCTAGATGAGTGGATGCCTCTAGTGGGTGGATATTTGGGCTGATGGGTATGAATATAATTAATTTGACGTAACTAAGTATATACATATGTATTATATTGTGTATATAATTGCTTTTTGCTCAAAAAATTTAGGTGTTCAGCTGAACACCCATGAATCATATGAGATTCACCCTTAGTACAACATGACACCGTAGAAGGTAAGTTGCACTAGGATAATGATACGAAACTCAACTTCAAGCAACAATTTTCAAAGATAAAAGTAAACACATTTAGGCTGAACATAAAAAAAACTAGGTTCAATTTGGGGGGGTTGCTTGTCATCAGTTCACATAATTTTGAGTTGAACGAACGCAAAGATATGCCCTGTTCGTTTTTGACTGAAGCTAGTGGCTTTTGGCTTTTGCTACAGTACCTAACTTTCAAACGGGGTATTTTCTCAAGACGGGGTCTACAAGTTAATTGTAGTACATGTTAAAAGCCCAATATTTGTATAAACCAAAATCGCAAGCGAGTATCTCTCTCTCTCTCTATAATATCTGTCGCAAACAACTAAAAATTAAAAATTTCAGCCAAAAGCTATAAGTCGCAGCCGTATCAAACAGGCTCATAAGTCTCAAGAAAAACACAAAAATGAGCCTTAGTACAGTAGCAACCATTCTAGAGAGTCAATTTTTCGACTGGACTGTATGAATGACATTGGAAAACATGGTACTGTAGCCATATGCTGTTCTAGTCCCTAAAGACCGTTTTGCAGAGCAGTTGCATATGGGTGCTACTAAAAGAAAGCAAGTATTAATATATCTCGCCCACACCATCATCTATAAATGTTTAGGTGCCAATCACCTATAGAGCTATAGATGTCGAATAAATATTACGCACTATTACATTTACATTCAGTTTGGAACACAAGAATTTCATAAAAAAATACATTCAATTTCTACAAGAATTGGGAAAAAAAATCCTCGGTGAGATTCAAAGACTATCAGTTTAACGGGAAAACCCGAACTGAAATTGAAAATGCCCCTCGTTACCGATCATGGTCTCACGAATCTCGATCCCGATCGGACGGCCACGAGCGAGAGCGGTCGTCCCGATGATGCCTCTGAAAGTTCTCTCCAAGTTTAGCAGTCCCATAAGAGCAAGTACAATAATGGTCTTATAGCCAAGCTAGTCAGCATTTTTGCTGATGTGGAGGAGAGAAGAGAGGAGAGAGATGAGAGCTTGGCTCTCATGCAAGCAACAAGTTCAGCACGGAGCCTATGCATGGTGGGCCAAGATAATAAATGTCCGTGAGGAGGAATAGGAAAGAGAATGTGAGACATGGTACTACATAATAATAAAAAATCTTTTGTAGACAAATAGAAGATAAATTATTGTATAACTTGGCTCTTATAACTTGACTTATAGCCAAGCACTTGTCTCTATTATTGGACTTTGCTCTAAAACTCGAGACAAAACTGCAGGTCGCAGTATATTCTCTGCCTGGCCTGTCCCTGGCCAGTCAGTCCTGACTGACTGAAGGTACGAAAAATAGAGACGCATCAGAGAATGGAAAGGAGAACGAAAACGAGACATCAATGCAAAAAGAGGAGCACGGCTGACCTGACAGGGTGTCTCTAAACAGCAAAAGCGAGCGCAAAGCTGCATGCCCACCCGCGCGCTTTCTTTTCTTTTAATGCGCCTCCTCCCTTTCCCTAAAGCAGCTTCCACCGTTGCTGCTCTAGTCCAGCGACATTGTTGCCGCCTGCGGAGCCGGAGCGATGAAGAAGAAGAAGGCGGCCGATGGAGGAGGAGGTGGAGCTGGGGGCAAGGGAGGGACGACGGCCCCGACAGACCTCCTCGTCTGCTTCCCCGCGCGGCAGCACCTGGCGCTGATGCCCAAGCCGATACGCAGCCCGTCCCGGACCACCATGGACAAGGCGGTGGCCGCGCGCCGGCGCCAGCTCCCGGCTGTGAGGTCTGGGAGCGGCGGCGGAGGGGGAGGGCGTGGGCGTGGTAGCCCGCTGTTCCGGGGCTCCAATGCGAAGCAGAGCGTCGAGGACGACGAGCCGCAGTCGCCCAAGGTGACGTGCGCCGGGCAGATCAAGGTCGGCCGGCCCAAGAAGCTGAGGACTCAGGCGGCGAAGACCGGTAAGGATGCCGGCGGCGGGGGCAGGAGCTGGCTCACCGTGGTGGAGGAGATCGAGCGGCTGCGCGAGCAGAGGAAGAAGGTGAGCTGGCTCGAGGCCGTCGGGATCAGGAGGGACGCGCTGCCATTCCTGGGCGGCGTGCTCCGGAGTCTCCGGATTAAGGCGCGCTGCTTCGGGTCGCTACACGGCGCGGTGGACTCCTCGACGGACGACGACGACGACGACGCCGAAGAGCAAGATGTACAATCAGCCGCCGCCGGCGGCAGCGCCGCCGCGAACGTGTTCTCCAAGTGGCTCATGGTGCTGGAAAGCAGCCAAGAACCCCAAGAGCAAGACTCCGGCGACGACGAGGAGAACGACGAAGAAGACGAGCAGACGAGCAAAGAGACGACGGACGAGTGCCCGACCGTTCCGCCGCCGAACGCGCTGCTGCTCATGCGGTGCCGGTCGGCCCCGGCGAAGGGGCTGGCGAGGAGAGGAACAGAGGAGCCACCGGCCGGCGAGGTGGAGCAGGACCAGGGAAGCGCGGACGCCGCCACGGGGGATGATAATGGTGGTACAAAGGAGGACAGAGACGAGCTGGTGTTTATGAGCACGGCGCCGGATTTCCTGAAGCTGTCCATAGACATCGCCAAGGAGACGTGGGTCGTCGGTGGCATGGACCCCATCGCGCGGAGCCGGAGCTGGAAGAAGTGACAGGGCGTCCGGTGGGCGCCGGCGAGGAGGCCGCGGCGGTTGGATTCGTTGTACAGAGCTATATTTACTTATGAGTTCTCGGTATAATCTTGTCCCTCACCGCTTCTGTGTTCTCTTGCAAAATATAAACCCAAGCTATATAAATGTTGAGTTTATCAAGGCACTCTCTGCCAAGATTGCTCATCCACGGTTCAAGAATCACGCACGAAAGAGACAAAATGATGAAGGAACAAAATTCAAGACCAAGGATTCTATGATTCTATCATGAGACATTCTGTATTTCTCTGGTACACGATTGGTGATCTCTTGCTTGTTCCATGGTGATATGTGGTACCTACTTGGAACACATGGATTTCATATGAATTTCACGAGAAACAGCTCGCTGAACCTAAGCAAAATTTCCACCTTCCAAAATGGGCTTAAGCTCATTCTACGATCCATGCCTCAACAAGCATAATACTTGCTATAGAACTTAGATGCGTGAGTCATTCGATCAACATGAAATTCCGGGGACGGAGTTAGTTATCATCCACACTGCAGTGGGCGTTGCTAGCTTCCGTGTTAACACAAACATAATCCAATGTGTTTTAAGAGCGCGACCTCATTAGTTTCCATTTCAAGAGAGTTCCCAGGTAACACGCTAAGCGCCCAATACGTGCCATCCGGTGGCAGCAGCCGGCGGCGGCGGAGCCAAGGTCTGGCGATCTCGGATGGAATCTCTTGACATCTTAGCGATTCCCGAGACAGCCAGTAGCAGGCGGCGAGCTTGATCAGCAGCGATTCTTGAGCCGGCTAGCCATCTGCCCGACCTCCCTTCCTGGGCTGGCTTCGCCTGGCAGCCAGCAGAGCGTCACACGACGACAGCTCTCGCCGGCCAACAGCAGATCTACCGTCCCTTGGGACGCATCGCGTCCATAACAAGCAGATCAGAACCAAGGCAGCGACCAGCGATTTGCAGCAAATCCGATTCTCCCAGCACGCTCCTCCGTACGCATGGATCGATATCATACCACCAGGCTTCCAGCACAGCAGATTCTGCAGGAATGATCGTTCGACGCTGCTGCAGAGCCAGAGCCAGACTGTACGGTATCAGAGTTAAGAGTAATCCAATAATTGCTAGCAACAAAAACTCTGCACGCCTTCCAAGGCGACACCGTACTGCTTTTGGCCCCCCCCCAACGTGCAGCTTCGCCTCAAATCACAAAGATCAATCACCAAATATTTAAAAAAATGAACATCACCGCAAGAGCTCTCAATGTGTAGCTGAATCGACGGCGTCAGTACTCAGTACGCACCAAACGCACGAGCACAGAGTACTTACTACTACATATGAAAGTACCACCATGCTAATGGCTGATTAGTTTTAGGTCCAGTTACTCTAAACTAGGCCCGATAGCTTTTGACACTAATAAGATGGATAGCTTTTGACTCTGGTTGATAGTTTTTATTTATATTTTTTAAAACTGTAGTTGATAGTTTTTATTTATATTTTTTTAAGAAGACAACATACGACGAAGACACCGACAGAAACAACACATACAATTTTAAACTTGAGAAGCGGTTTGAAAATTTTGCTTCAAAAAACTATTCCATTTATTTCAACTTTCGGAGAAACCAAAAACCAAAGAAAGAACAGCATCCTCCCTGACAGAGAAAGGGTGTCATATATGTCACCTAGCGTAGCGAATATAAAGAAATGAGTGTGTCCGACTCCCCTTCGGCAAGCATAATGGCAGCAGGTGGCTCCTGTCCTGCTGGGGCCCGACACAACGCTATAGATGTATGCAAGTTCTCTTCGAGTACCTGCATAAAGGAAAGGGGGAATGGAATTTATGGAAAGGGAAGTTCTATTCTACCCCCGCTCACTGCACTGGAAGCTACACTACACCCTTGAAAAGCTAATTTATTCGCAAATCAAACGCTCGTGTTAACAGTTGTTCTCTGAAGAGATCTGCACATGGCAGAACATGGGCAGTGCTGTAAAGTTTCTTCCCATCTACCTGTTCATCCAAAGGGTGAAACTTGTTGACGAATCCATCTACAGAATCTGTTTACAGGTAGTTTTGGCACAAACAGTAGGCAAGACCACCACAGTATGTCGAGATCATTCACTCATTGCAAAACTGCAAGTGATCTGTAATTCCGACGCAACTTTCATCGCACGAGGCACTGTACAGTTTTGCTCAAATCTCACACAGCAAAGAGGGGGAATAGGAGCTCGAATCAGTTGGGAGGCAGAGCTAAATGAAAGGTTCACCATGTCACCCTTCCATGGGCAAGGCTATACTGGCGGTGGGGGAAGTGCTTCAGAAAAAAAAACATTGAATTAGGTCCTGGAAAATTGTTGTAGCGAAGCTGTGTTAGCAGCTTGACCGAAAATTATGCATCAAACAATGGCATGAAGAAATTTTCTTGTACAAGACAGGCCATGTGCGATGTATCTACATCACTGTATACATTTTAGATGTAAACTGAGAATATAGCATATGGAAATCTGCCCCATGTATGATGAGAAGTCTTTATTCAAATAATGCAATGATAAGAGCAAATAGATCTTTCCAAGAGAGATTGTTTGGTCCAAATACCAAAAAAAGAGAGGAAAAAAATAACGATTTACTTAGTGCCAATGAAAAAACTGGATATAGAACAATGTGAACTGCACAGCTAAAAGGTGCTACCAATGAAACAAACAGATAAAAAACATGAGACTGATATATTGAATTGTTTAGCTGTTGTTCCTGGGTCTATAGTAGGCATTAGGCAAGTTATTGGTGACAAAAAAACTAGCTGTTGTTCCTGGGTCTATAGTAGGCATTAGGCAAGTTATTGGTGATAAAAAAACAATAACAAGAATGTTACCAAGTGATACGTATTAACAATTCACCATCAGATGAAGACAAATGGTTTCAATATCACATATAGAAAGCTACCTGAGAAAATAAAGGTTAAAAAACTATTAAAATGCAACTAATTATCTACTTTCAGAAAGGAAAAGGTTAGCAAACACAAAAACAGAAAAAAGCTTGGCTTTAATATCCCAGCTGCAATTAATTAAAACAAATAAACATCAAGAGGTATACCCCAGACAACATACAAGTTGACTAATTTGTTGATGAACTGGTCAACTAGGTGCTTTCTGGACCTCCATTGTTATCGCCTCAGCAAGGTGTACGCTTCATACTCAGCTCCAAAGCGTCTTACTGTCTCCAAGCATGGATCTAGCAAGTACCTGTAACTTTAGATGGTCAAGTTCCTGAAGCATTACCAACAAGGCAAGTTATATATAGATGATTCCCATGTGCTCTTACATGTTACGAGAACTTTCTACAAGATAATCCTGATCAACTTCAACTTTTTTAAAGAAAACACGGTATTCCTGTGCAACCTGTCTTAGTGCGTTGATGGAGCCTGTCAATCCTATTATTCTTGGGTCAAATTCTGCAGTTCAAATGAGGCAAAATCCTTCATTTCCAAACACGGTGCAAAATTTGAATGTTCCGATAACACAGAACAAACAGAGAGCAGCTTACCACTAAGGTAGGCCTTAAGCTGAGCAGGTGAATCCCGTTGAGGATCAATTGTGATAAAGAGTAGTGTAATCTTGATATCATATTTTGACTATATGAAACAACAAATTAAGTCATAAAAATTTACGAACATCACAAATCAGTGGTACAAACAGTAAAGTCCAACAAAATCTATTCATTGCAAGCCAATAACAGCATACAGAAAATTGATGCTTTATATTGTGAATTGCCACCAATTTTGCAAACTTCAGCTCACACAGAATAGGTCAGAAACTTGTGCATGACTGACAGAAGACAAGGATTAGTTAAAACAGTATTGCGACATAGTTACTAAATAGAATAGGACCTTCTGCTTATATCAATGGGTAACTAGTGCCAGATAGCTTAGCAAAATTGGAAAAACTATTTTGAACCCAAATGTCATAAGCAAAACGTGCATGAGTGCACTCACAGACAAAAAAAATCATATGCATTACGCATATACGGCCACTAACCACTAATTGTGTAAAAGAGAAATACAGAAGATAATGATATGATAAAACAGCAACAACAATAATAAACAATGTCAACAGATGAGGTGCCTCCAATCATGTATTCCTAACAAAAAAGCTGGGTATGGTACATAGCAACACACCTAACAGCTTAACAACATCAGCCATCTTCTGCACTTCTGCTGGCCCCACATCTGGGCATGATGTGTAGCCAAAGTACATCAGTGTCCAATTTCCTTGAAGCTTTGCTTCAGTCACCACATTGTTTTCTGTATCATAGAGCTTAAATGGCCCTCCGATTGCAGGTCTATTGGTAGTACACCTCTTGGGAACACTGGGCTGTTGTGCTTCTTTAGATGGAAACACCGCGATACAAAATGTAAAACAACAATAGAGAACACAATTAAGAGTTAAGACACTATAACAGGCTTCATGAAAATCGAAAAACGCTTCTTTTGCAAGCTAAACAACTATGTACAAAGGAAAAGTAACTAAAAAATTGCTTTTATGCACTTTCCATTCTTTTCCTTCAACAAAAGTAAACCAAATCAGGCACTGGCATTATAGGCTCCGTTTGGCAAAGCTCTAGCTCTAGGAAATCTGTAGATTTCCTAGAGCTGGTCATCTGTAGCTCTAGAAAATCCTAGATCTAGAGTTGCAGGCATGTTAAGTGCATTTACATAACTCATTTCATTTATATTATATATTAAATAAAAATATTTAAATCACTTTAATTTAGTCAACAAACTACAGATCCAACATAGATCTCGGAGCTAGAGCTGTGCCAAACGGGGCCATAATAGCAAAAGTAATCCCAAGCTGTTGTGCACAGTAGATATAAAAGTGCCCAGAAAGGACTAAATGATGAGAAGACACTAATCCACCACCAAAAAAAAAGGGGGATGTCAAAGGCTCGGAGCATGCCGAAATTTAATCTTCCTTTAAGTTATAGGGTTTCAGCATTTATTTCTGAAACCTAGATGAGGCACAAGGGAGAATTTCAAGGATCCTTCATTGCCTAAAGAACTACTACCATCATGGCATCATATAGCCTACTATTGAGTGGAATTTTGTCAAGCTAATACAGATTAGAGCTGAAAAGAAAAGCGAAAAACGAATATCATCGAAATGTATAACTTCAGAAACAACACGAAGCTGCACTGCTGGAAAATTCTGTAAATACCTAAGGGAACCACGTGCTTTTCATCATTATAGTGAACATAAGTGGCTAGTCCAGCAAAGACTAGTAGAGCAGATGGCTGCAAAATAAACATTCACATTTACATAAGAATAGCGCAGATGCAGAATGTTCCCAAAAATTCAGTTAGGCCAAACTACAGTGCACATGTCAAAAAAATATAACTGTTAAAAGTTCACAAATAACCCCTTGATAACAATTTGACATTTAACAAGACTGTAGAAAATCTCGTAAATCATAATTAAATGCAATATGGAAAACATAAGATCATGCAGTCCAGAAAAACAACATACGATGATGTAATATCAGTGGCTGTGGATTTGACTAGAATTTCAGCTAATTGTCTAATTGGTTTATCATACTTTGACCTTCCTCCATTAGAATAACATCGAGAATGGTAGCCCTGCAAAGGAAACACCCTGCAGAACCAAATTCCTAGAATCACCAGAACCACTCAATTAAACGAACAAACGACAATTGCACACGCAAGACAAGCAGCATACATGCAACAGACACACTGACACGCATATGTTTGTAGGAGTAGCCACACACAGGTAGCATTAAATTCATTTAAGTGTCACAATGCTTTGAGCAATGAACTCATGACACTGGATCCAAGGTCAACAATAGTATCGAACTATCTATATATATGGAACAGCAAAGCAGTTGTCAAAATAAACTACATGTGAAGTAGCACAGTTGCCATTTGAATGCATGGTATCCACTTATGCTAGTCTGAGTCATCAAGAAAAATACATGTAGACCCATTTGCAAAATGGCATGTCAAACATCAGCGTAGCAGACCATGGGATGGCACAAGTACCAGCAAAATTAAACACTCGAACGCGATCATAATCGACCTAGGTGTCCAATGCTAGTTTAAGCAATCATTTAATCACATCTAGACTCAAATCGCGGCAACTGGATGCTGAACATAGTTACAAGGCCATAAAGCGTGCAGGGTACGGTACACACACTGTACTGCGGCAACTCACTACTCGTTTCCCGTAACAGGATTAACCACAATTAACCATAACTTCACATCCATTTCGCCCCTAAATGCCCTAGTCTACTCCCAACTCGCGTCTCTGCCCGAATCCTCCCCGTTCCACCGCGCACAGTCGCACACCAAATAGAGACGACTCAAGCCCCACGCAGAACACCCTAAAGGCCTGAACCACCAACCCCAACGAGAACCGCAACAACCGGGGACGCCATCGCGGAAGCGTCCCCTGCGGCATTAGCGCAAACAGTTGGCGCGCACAGGAGCATCGCACGCAAAAAAAAAAAAAGAGCGATACAGGAGCGGGCCGTACCTGGGCCGCCACGGCGGAGGCAGCTCGGCCGCGCGGGCGGCGCCGAGGCGGCGGGGCAGCGAGAGCCTGAGGACGCGCGGGATCAGCATGGCCGGGGCTTGAGGGAGGAGGCGGTGGGGTTGAGAAGGGAAGGGGGAGGGAGGCTTGGGGGGAGAGGAAAAGTGGGAAATGGAAATTTTTGGGCGGTTTTGGGGTTCGACTTCTGGTCCAAGAAAGCAAACCTTCATCTTCGTGCGGCCCAAGAAAGCGCTGTGCACTGTGGGCCGATCTGATATGGGTGTGCCGGCCCAAAGAGTTTTGTAAATCCTTCGTCGCTTTCTTTTGAACGGGTCAGTTTATTGAAAGTTTTTTTTTAATTTTTCTATACAACGTTTGACTGACTGATTCTAGACAAATTTTGTGCCATTGGATTCATATCTCGTTGGTCTTCCCTCCCAGTTAGCCACTGTAAATCACCTTCTCTACCCCCGCTGATCAATTTTTATATATATAGGGAAAGCCACGGAGCTTTCATTCGTTTCAAACAAGGTCGTAACAATCCGCATACAGGATGCGATGGAGTGCGGGCACATTCCACGCCACTCAAAAGAAAACGACTGCTTGCAAGCAGATTTCGCACAACCATGCGCAACAGTGGCTCGCTGATCATCTTGGCCACCACTCACCGCGCCTCCACCCTACTCGGTGTCTGCTCGACAACCCTCCGACGCTACAAACAACTCAAAAATAGTATTTATTGTATCTGATACTCTTCTTTATTCTTTTATGAGCAGTAGCTCTCAAATTTGATTAGAGTTTATAAGTTATAGAACGAGGCTACTCGGTAACAAGAATGAAATAGATAAATCTTATAGATAGAATCAAAATAATGGCGTTGAAGCAACCATAGCGATAGAGAAAGATTTAGCGAAGCCGATCACAAAGTTTTTAAGCATAGCCTTAAAAGAGTGCAGAGGATTATCGATCTCTCACAACTATCTTAAATCTTTTAGGACCATTGTTCTATACAAGAGTTTAGTGCTAAATAATAACCTACTTCTAATCCTCTCGTGTATCTTTACTTTGGATGAGTTGACTTGTGACTAACTTCCTCCGTCCCAAAATGTAGATTTGTAGGACCGGACAGGCAACAGAGGGGATGAATGGTGGCTTCATGTAACATCCCAAAATTTTGAAATTTGAAAATGTGAAGTTTTTGAATTATTTTTGCAATGTTTTATTTGAATTTGGAGTTTATGATGTTTTTCTGATAAATTTGGTGAAGGTTCCAAAAGTTAAAAGGATCCAGAGGAAGCAAACATATTTAATTAATAGAAAATCAAGATTTAAAATGCGAATATGAAAAGATGATCCATAAAAGGTAGGGAGAAATTTTGGTTTAAACATAAGACCCCCATTTCTGAACAATAATGATATGAATAACAAGGAAGCAAACAAATTAAAATGCCAATTTATATGAATATATATGTATACATAAATATATATAAATGTGTACATAATAAAATGTGGCACCTACAAATTTAATGACAAAAAAAATATGCATATAAATATAAAAACTAGGTTAGCAAGGAGGGGAATAAATAAATCCAGAAATATATATATACACACACACACACAAATACATATCCCAAAATAAAAAGAAAGACAATTATATAAAAAATGGAAAGATCCAGGCCGGCCGCCAACCCGGCCCAGCTCCTCCTCTCCCACTCCTCCCTCGCTGCGGCCGAGAGGCCCAGCCGCCGCTGTGCTGCGTCGACCCAGCTTGTTCTCACTCCTCCCGTCTCGCCACACGGGCCCGCTCGCTCGCTGCTGGCCCCGCCCCGCGCCAGCTCCTTCTCCCCTCCCCTCCTTCCTTCTCTCCCGAGCGTTGCGCATGCTCGCCCGCTCAGTTTTCTTCCGCCCCGTGGCGTCCATGCATCCGGCTTCGCTGCTGCCGCCGCTCGCATCGACCTCGCGTGCGCGGCACAAAAGGTTCGAGCGGTCGCGCGCGCCACCGGATTTCCGCCGCCCGCCCGCACCGGCGACCGCACGGGCAAGCCTCCGATGCCGCCCTCCTCACGCTCCTATAAAAGCCGTCGCCCGCCAAACTATTCCCAAGCCTCCACTCCTTCCACCGTGAGCAATTAGATTCCCATTCACCGTAGCTCGTCGGCGCTCCATCTTCCCCAACTCCGCCACCGTGCTCCCCACGAACCCCGCCGCTAAAACCCAATTCCTTCCTCCGAGCCATCTCCGTAACGTCGTGAGCTCGCCCCGCCTTCTTCGCGCCTCCGTGGTCCGTACCTCGCCGCACCGAGCCATCCCAAGTCACCGCCACCGCACATCGCCGACCCACTTCCGGTGATCCGCCGCCGCCGACACCTCGTCACCTTCCCGGACGCAAGGATTCCATTCGCCCCTCACCGACCCGCCCGCCACTCGCGGCGGCGCCGCCGCCGCGCCGCCCCAACCTTCTCGCTCTGCGCTCTGCGCACGCCTCAATTGGTTTTGCGCCCCACGTCGAGTAACACCCGTGGCTCGACCGGTTGCCACTCTCGCTCTTACTCGGCCCGCCACGTTCGAACTCGGTCGCGCAATATGTGGTTAGGAATTTCCAAAGTTTTTGCTAAACAAAGACAAAGAAAAGGAGGATTAAGGAAATTTTGGGAAGATTGATTATAATAAATGCAAATTAATTATTATGTAAGTAAACCTAATTAATGTTCAGACAAGGTAGGTTAATGCTAGTAACAAGTAATTAGTGGTTAATGACTCCCATAAATACAAATGATGGATTAGTACCAGACCCTTCCACTGACATGTGGGCCATAACCCGAATATAATAAAATAACCTTGGACCCACCTGTCATAAGTACAACATATAAGAATTAAAATAAGGAAACGAATTAAAAATACTAGTGGGACCCACTGTCAGGATTTATACACTTTCTGGAATTTCACTGGACTGAGAACTTTAAATAGGCATAACTTATTCATTTTAACTTCAAACTGAGTGAAACAAATTTCTAAATTCATCTAAATTCAAGGTCTATCCAATGGAACTGAAACCAGAAATTTTAGAGCTCATATGAATTTTGGTGAGAATTATGGACAATTTGGGAATAATCTAGGGAATGTAGAAAATTTAATTTGGAAGTAAAATAAGGTCACATAGTATTTAATATATGAATATTTAGTATGCGAATAATTAATATAGACTAAATAGTTAAATGAAGTCAAATTATCAAATGAAGACATAAATAAAATATAGTGACTCTGGTTAAATAACCACATGCAATAAAAGGTTATTTTTACCGTAATGTAAACATATATGCCCGAAACGATCGCACTCAACAAAATAATGCTCAGTAAACTCACACACCAATTCATAGGTCTAACCTAACTCATGGAACTTCCTTGATAAATACAAAAATAATAAAAAGAGATTAATAATAAAAAAGGGATCAAGTTATCATGTTCTACCACTGATTTTGCCTCAAATCACCCATGAGCTCAAAATAAAACTAAAATGAGTTTATTCAGATTTATTTGGATCTTTTGAGTTATTTGCCTTTATTTGTATTCAGTCGTTTAGCACGTAATTAGATATTGGAGTCCTGAAGAATCAAAGGATCACGCAAGATCAAGAGCGAAGTGAAGAAAAAGACTAGAAGCTCAAGAGAAAGCATTGCGTGAGCTCAAGACCGCGGTAAACAGCACCAGGCGAGTCAATACTTTGATCATGTTGAACCTACATTTTCTGCAAATTACTTTGGTTTAAATTATCAAATTGCATTCTGTTATTTTATATGCAAATACATGATAAATTCAATGTTCTAGTTATAGGCCCATTATTGACTTGATTAATATTACACCTCCTTTGGATATTTGATTATGTGAACCTTGTCGCCTAGCAAAATTATAACGAGAAGCTTTGAAAATAAGTCCGTAAGTATACGCTATGCTTAGTATTGCATTGATACTGGGTATTGAAATGTCCCAAACCTCATTATCATTTTTAATCATGAGAAGCTGGTTTGGGCAGTCATGGTGGGAATAGTGGTATATTTTGACATGATTATTTTGTGCTCCCAAAAATCCCAATTTGCTTAAATATCTGGGCGGATTGGTTCGAGGGTATGAGTGTGGTGCAGTGGATGCACAAAGTGGTTTGTGGTAGGCCGCTCAGATACCACTAAGGACTGAATCTTGTCATGACCTCTTGTGTAAAACAGTACAACCACAAGTCTGTAAAATACAACTTGGCTAAGTAGATTTATCGAAATCCCCGGACTCATCTCACTGGTAGTGGATTGATGGGGCTACGCTATGGCAAGGGGGCCTGAAGGGACACCAGTGGTGGGTGAAGTTTCCAAGCTGTCCTAACGTTGCGGGAAGTAGAAGCCCGAGCTGCGTTAGTGGCTGTGGGAAACATCTCGCGCATAGATGTGACCCACCGCAAGTGGGCGGCTACCCATAAGGTGAATGAGAAAAGAGACTAGATACTTTAAAAAGTCACTGTGATGGTCTGCTCAACCACATGTCTAAAGCATCATGTGGGGCAACGAGTTGATTGTCTCTTGTGGTGAAAGTGTACACACTTTGCAGAGTCAAAACTATTCGAATAGTCGTGCCCACGGTCATGGGCGGACATGGGAACTTAACCAGATATAGATCTATTTCAAAAACTTTGTGGGGGGTGGAATTGGAAAAGTGAAGGGCAGTGGAAAGCCCCGATTTGAATTGTCCTGGGTGTCGTCCCAGTGGTAAGTTAAGCGGCTATAACGCTGAAAGATGCTATATGGTGCGGATGCCATGTAACGGTGGATGAAATCTGGATCGCTATTATTATTGCATTTTCTTGAACATTATGTTTTTGTTCAAAACTGCTAGGTCTCAGGAAATTTTTATGTATCATATTTCAAAGATAAATGTTTTTCCTTCTTACAAAATGAAATATAGAGAGGAATAAATAAAGTCGTGAGTAAAAGAGATGGATGATTGCGGTAAACACATAAAGTTATTGGTGGATTCATGTTGACCATAAAAAGGAAACAATAGTGTAGATTCTAGTAGAAATAGATTGGTAAAGTCTAAATGAGTATATAGATTAGATAGATTATTTAAATGATTCTTGGAGAATTAGGGAGTATGAAAGTAATTATTGGATTACAACACTGGTAACTAATATAAATTCCTAGAAGATGATGGCAATAATGGGATTACTAAGATTGGATCAAATACTAGATGGATGAATTGAATTTCTGAAAATATTGGAGGAATGATAACAATTATTGGATTATAATACTGATCAATGATTTTATTGGTGGAAGTATACTAGTGAGTCGTAGACTTGATCATCGAAATTCTTGGTGGATGTGTATTAGTGAATTACAAAGTAAGATTGATTATTGGAAGAGCAAATTATGGTTGTGGATCAATAACAAAAGGATTGGATTGTTAGGCTTGAGAATATAAAAGATTTTGGTGGATCAGTTAAATGATATTAGATAAGTAATGTCACTAGCTGATTGGAGTTTTTAGGCAGCAATTGATTGGTGGATTGTATAATTGATGTTATCTGCTGTTTGGAGTTTTAGACAGCACTCAATATAGAAAGTGTGAGTTTGGTGGATTAATTAAATGATGTCACTCGCTGTTTGGAGTCCTAGACAGCAATCAATTTAGAAAAAGTATATTTGGTGGACTCAGTTAATTATAGTAGTCGTTAGGTGGAGTTTAGACAGCAACAATAACACTATGGTTAAATAATAATAATGCTCCTAAAAAGCGATTTTTGCAAATAAAATAACCCGAGCCTCTCCTTTGTTAAGCCATGCATACTATTTATTTGCATTCTGCGTATTGGCTCGCGGAGCACGGGGTTGGAATGCTCACACTCGCTTTTGCGACAAAATTCAGAATCAAGAATCAAATCACCTCACCTCAGCAACAAGGTTGGACAAGCTGGCAGAGAAGATAAAGATGTCAAGGGCTAGGTCGCGAACCTCCAGTTGGTTGCCTGTGGGCATGTCCTGAAGGTCCCACCTGTGTGCTTCGTTCTTCCGCTGCTGCAACTTTTGAATTCGGCCTAATCGGCCCATGAGTAAGTTTACTATTGTATATTTACGCTTTCGCATTATATGTACTTTGATAATCAGAACTGTAATCTGTGAGCACTATCTACTGATCCAGGGAATAGTGCAGTGGAATCACAGAGGTATCCAGAATGTAAAATCTAGGTTGACACTTCAAATCCTCCCTAAGTATTCACAACCTTTTTTCTTTGATAGCTACAGAGCTATAAAGATTAGAGTTGAAATCCCGCAAGAAAACAGAAGAGACGGGACGATCAGAGCAGGAAAAGTAACATGGTCGAAATCTGTCAATGTGGTCGATACTTACAACGTGGTTGTAAGTCTTCAACAACATGGTCAATAACCAACAGAGGGTTGTAAGTCCAACTACTCAACAGAAGCACAACGTGGTCGGAAATCGACAACCAAACAGAAGTCTCTATAGTCGCTAACCACTGAGACTAGAAATAATAAGATCAAAAATGGTTGCAGTCGAAACTGATGTAGTCATAAACAACATGTTCGAATGCCAACAAGTGGTCAAATAATCAACGTTGTCATAACCAGTCGGTACCGTGGTCGTAACCAACGTGGTCGTAAGCCAACGAATGGTCGAACAACCAATGTGGTCGAAACCAGTCAGTAACGTGGTCGTAAGACAATGAGTGGTCGAACAACCAACATATAGTCTGGAACTTGATCTTGGTTGAAACCAACGTAGTCGTAAAGCCAATCGACATTCCAGACTGAGGCTGCACCGACTACGACTGCTTCAGTTCAGATTCAACAAAGGAGGCAAAGAACCAACAGATATGAATGTGGTCAAAACTGGACGTGGTTGAGGCGCACGACCACAAGATCTAGATTCCGAATAACTTTTGATTTAAAGATCAACTGATCATAAAACTTTGAACATAGTAGGTATAAGATCTCAAGAGGCTACTCTAAGCTTTAATTGAAAACTTAGTAAGCAAAAAGAGATCTTTCTACAGATTCTCCACGAACGCACAAAAGTGAAGGCGAGAGAGTGAAATGTGAATCAGACTATGCTGTTGGGAGTAGAATAGCCAAGATGGCTTTGAGCATGATTCCCAAACACACAGCAAGTCAGAACATAGGAAAGAACATTCTCTTGGATCAAGAAAGAAAAGAAACGATCAAAGAATAGAGAAAAACCAAGAAAATAGATGAACAAGACCAAGCCAACCCAATACCATCCAGACAACAATACTCAAAAAGTAGATCAATGATTGATGTATTGCTCTGAGGATTGAGTCTACAGCCATTCCATCCAGGAGGACCAAGAGTACAAGTGCTCCATACAAAACCCTAACGCTAAACACGAACGCATGCAAGAAAAACAAGAAACCAGAGAGGCATTGGGATGGGTAGCCCTCCATCCCCTTTTATTTGCTCTCCAAATTGGGGATAACCCGTTAACCCCCTACTTACCTCCAGGTTTTCTCACGCACGCTTCTCAAAGTAGCTTACATCAACCCGGTAAGACATACAGGACTAAAACCCTTTAGGCCAACAGAAACGCCTCCTTTCCTAGTCTTGAGTAATTTACCAAAATACCTCTCTACCACCTTCCTGGAAGCTTCCTGCTTTCTTGCCGTCCACACTTGCAACCACCTTGTAAGCCCCAGTCATCTTCGGTGTCTCCACGACCGTTTTGGATCTCAACACCTCCCTGTGCCTAATCCTGATCCTTCCACGCCTCACCATGACCTAGCTCCAAGTCCTGCAACTATTACCAACAAGCAAAGCATCACATAGCACCGCACTATAAACAAAGTTCATCGATTATCACATATCAAAATGAATTCCAAAAAACAAACTCAACAAACCAACTACTCTAATGTAATTTACGACTACTCTGATGCATATGACAGAAGTACTCGTAGCCCATGAAGTCTTACCAGTAGTTCACGACCACTCAACAAGTCGTTACCACCATCGCACAGGTCATTACGACCATCAAATAGATGCTACGACCATGTAGCAGTTGCTACGACCATCGCTCATAGCGGCTACGACTTTATCAACCTGGTCATTACGACTTACAACTATCGATCGCGGCTAGACAGAGCTATGACTATCAATTACGACCAGGCAGAGCTACAACTATCGATCACGACCAGCAGAAGCTACGACTATCGATCACGACCAGCAGAAGCTACGAATATCGATCATGACCAGCAGAAGTTACAACCATCAAGTCATAGGACTTCCTGCCGACCACCAAGTCGTAGGCTTCCTGCCGACCACCAAGTCATAAAAGTCTTTGCCGACCACCAAGTCATAAAATTGACCGCCGACCACCAAATCATAAAACAGAGGTCGTAGAAACAACAACCTTCTGCACAGACCTCAAAAACCAAACTCAACATTTACACAAATTCTAATCCAAGGGTCAATTACTCATCACAACCATGGGGTGACCTCTACATGGTCTCACAAGATTGTTTTTGACTTTTTACGGTGTCTAATGCAAGACTTTGTTTATGATTTATTATCATAATATATTAACAAAAATAATAGTAAAAATATATATTATAAAAGAATTTTACAAAATAAATGGTATTATTTTTATGTAGTCAATATTTATACTTTAATATATAATAATGGTCAAAATTTAAAAATCTCAACCACAGAACCCATGAC
The DNA here is from genome assembly GCA_036346575.1 of Dendrocalamus sinicus. Classification (NCBI taxonomy): domain Eukaryota; kingdom Viridiplantae; phylum Streptophyta; class Magnoliopsida; order Poales; family Poaceae; genus Dendrocalamus; species Dendrocalamus sinicus. The sequence goes on along the minus strand of CM070666.1, from coordinate 10,860,033 downwards.
AAACTATATTTTGGGACAGTGGGAGTACTTTGTTGCTTCTAGGCTTTGGTTGGGTTCTCTATCCCTATAGTACTTCGGGCTAGGTGAACTATAGCTCCAGACATGGAAGCTAAAACCCATAGAGAGAATTAATGATTTAGATACAAAAGTTTAGGAACAAAAGAGAAAGTCGGTCCAAAACCGATTTGGCCTCTTGGGTGAACTCGATTCTGCCGTCTGCCGCGACGCTCGTTACATGAGATCACGTGATTTCTCCCGCCGCTAGCCTTGCGGAGCTGGTGCATGGTCTTCGTGGCGGAGATGGCCGCGGTCGGTCGAGGCTCTTGGGGCACGTCGCCGTGCGGCTCTTGATCATCTCGCACCGCATGCGACTTGTCCCACCCTCCGACGGCGATCGATCCGCTCCTCCGCGTAGTCGTCGCGCTAATCCGAGCCAATACACAACAACGTCAATTCCCTCGATTTCGCACGCACACAAGCGAACGAGAATGTCTGTCTTTGCGTTACGTGCGTGCGTGCACTGCCGGAGATCCAGCGTAGGCGTGGAGCGCGCGGCGGGGCCGAGAACGCCCGAGTTCCACCGATGGGAGGGGCACGCCGTGCTGCGCAGCGCGCACAGATGCACTCGTGCGCCCGCCCAGCTTCCGCCGCTGCGCCCACCATCGCTGCGCGTGCTCGCGCCCCTCCCGCCGGCGGCGTCTTCGTCTTCAGCCACGGCTCGATCAACCTTCAGTTCAGTTCGGAGAGTCCAGATATACATGGTGTTGTAAATAATCTTGTTTAGAAGTCGTACACAAGTTTTGGAAGTAATCGAATCCAAAACGAGTAAGAAATCAAGTCTAAAACCGAGTCCTAGATGAAGTCGTAATCAGAAGTCGAAGTCGTATAAGACTCGGAGTCGGAGTAGGTGTCGAGAACCCGTGTTAAAGTAGAACAACCGGGTATAAAAAGAGGCTTAGAGCCATGTATTCGTGGTACCAAGCAATTGAGAAAAGACCAAAAAGAGGGAGAAACACAGAGCATTGTTTTGTCGTGTGTTTGCGTAAGACGTGGTCGAAAGGACTCACGATCACCGCAAGCGTGATCAGGAGGAGTTACGACCACGGCAAATGAACAGTGATTTTACTACTACGGCTAAGGAGTCGAAGGTGGTCGTAACGAGCCACGACTACACCAGAAGACCGAACGTGGTCGGAGCGGCGATCGTGACCACGTTGAAGGAAGTGAACGTGGTCGACGGTGTTCGACCACGGTGAACGATGATCGCCAAATCATCACCGCGTGATCGTAGAAGGCTTCAATCACGGTATCTTGAGCGGTGAAGGAAGGCGCGGCGCGATATCGCGAGCGGTCGTAAATTGCTACGAGAAATTTACGATCACGTTGAAAAAGCGACGGAGGAGATTGAAGCGTTCGAATTGGTCGTAAGTACTCGAACCGATCGTATTTGACTCTCACCGTCGTGAACGACTTAATCGGTCGTAAAGGTCCCGGGAGGTCGTAAGACCTTTACAACAGTTGGTATCGAGCCGTGGTTAAACATGGTCGACACGGGCGGCGAGCGTGTCGTTGCGCATGCATTCGATCCTCGGTTCGGACAACTATCCGTCCGGGCGATGAAGATGAAGGTCAACATGATCGCGCAAGGCGCCCGGGTGCGGTCGAACCAAAGGAGAAGGACAAGGTCCTCGATGATCGCCTCGACAAGATGGCAATGGCAGCGATCTATCAAGCCGTGCCCGACTCAATGATGCGGCAGCTAGTCGGCAAGGAGACGGCGAAGGAAGTCTGGACTACTCCGCGAACTATGCATGAAGGAGTAGATCGAGTGAAGTTCGACTTCAAACCTTAAGAAGTGAGTTTGAAGCCATGAAGATAGGGAAGAGTCAGACCGTGGAAGAGTTCTCTGTCGATTCAACGAAGTCGTGAACAGATCAAATCTCTCGCGACGACTTAAAAGATGAGGTGGCAGTGAAGAAGTATTTGAGAGTGCTACAGAGAAGTTCCTTCCGGTCGTAACCACGCTATGTACTCACAAGACCTCTCAAGATGAAGATTGAGGAGGTAACCGAGCGCTCAAAGCACACGAGCAGCTCCTAAAGAGTTATCAAGAAGACAACGGTCGGCAAGTGTCGCCGTAAGAGAAGATGCGAAGACCGAGGAGACTCGTCATCGAGGCGCGTGCGTGGTCGTGGTCGTGGCACATCGACCGCCGCGGTGCATCTCATGGACGAGGTCGAGGCTACGACCACGCAGGTCGTGGGACGGTGGTCGAGGAGGTGGTCGTGGAAGCGGCGACCGCCGACCGACAAGTCGATGTCCATGCTACGTGCGAAGTTTGGGCACTACGCAGCGAATGTCGGAGCCACATCCGATGCCATAAGCGCAAGAAATATGGTCACTATGCTGCAATTGCCGGAGCAAAAAGAAGGGAGAGGAGGTCAATTTGGCTCAAATGTCTGAGCACAAAGAACCAACACTGCTGTTGTCACTCTGCACTGTAGACGAACCGTCAATGGTTCTGTTAAACGAGGAGAAGGTATTTCCAAGTCTGATGGAGCAGACGGGAGAGTGGTATCTCGACAACGGAGCCAGTAACTACATGACGGGCATACACTCGATGTTTCACGACTTAAACGAAAGTGTGCTCGGAAAAGTACAATTCGGAGATGGCTCGACTGCTCAGATAAAAGGGAGAGGCACGATCTCGATGCGATGTAAGGATGGTAGCGAGAAGATTGTCGGATGTATATTACATACCGAATCTACGGCAACATCATAAGCCTTGGACAATTGATCAAGAAGATTGTCGAATTGAGCTCAAAGGCAACTATCTGAAGGTGTTTGACCACAGCGAACGTCTGCTGATGAAGGTACAACGGACTGTGAACCGTTTGTACAAGATCAAGATCGAAACATGCAAGCGTAGTGTTTGAAGACCACAATTGAAGATCCCGCTGGTCGTGGCATGAGAGATTTGGTCATATAAATTTCCAAAGTCTCGAGCAATGGCAGAGAAAGAGATGGTGGTCGGATTACGAAAATCGACCACCCTGAGCAAGTCTGCGAAGGTCGTGCAGTGGCGAAACAAACTCGTAGCGGTTTCCACAGCAGACGAGTTTGAGCTTCGCAACCACTCGAATCGTTCACGTGGATGCATGCGGACCAATCACTCCTCATGCAGATGCCGGAATCAATACTTCATGTTGATCGTGGATGACTACTCTAGAGCCATGTGGGTGTACATGCGAGAAGAGCAAAGATGAGGCAAAGTCGAACTTTCGAAGTTTATTGCTCTTGCCGGAAACGAAGTCGACAAGAGGGTAAAAGCGATCAGTCCGATCGAGGAGGAGAATTTCTGCAAAAGAGTTTGACTCAATTTGTGAAGAGAAGGGCATTGCAAGATTCTTCACGGCCCGTGCTCGCCTCAACAAAACGGAGTCGAGAAAGAAGAAACCGAACCGTGGTTGAAACCGCACGAAGTCTTTCAAGAGTCGATACCGCCCGGAGGTTTTGGGCGGCCGTAAGACATGCGGTCTATTTGCTAAATCGTGCAACCACACGGTCGTTAAATGGAGTTACTCCATACGAGTTGTGGTCGGGAGAAAACCGAACGCCGATCACTTAAAAGTCTTCACTGTTTGGCACATGTGAGATCATCGACTTATCCGAGGAAGCTAGACGATCGGAGCAAAGGATGATCTACCTCGCTCGGAATCGGTACCAAGGCATATAGGTGCTATAATCCAATCGAAAACAAGCTACATGTGAGCAGAGATGTGGTCTTCCAAGAAGACAAACATTGGGAGTGGGAAGAACATCAAGACATTGAGAAAGATAAGTCAAAGTGGATAACTTTCGATGTCGAAGAGGTCGACACCGACAATACGACAATGGAGGAAGGAGCTACGATCACACCTCAAAGCTCGGACACGATTGATGCAAATGATCGAAGCCTCACCGAGCATCGAAGATGAAGAAGACGGCAGGTGTCAAGATGAGGAGCATCGATGAGATCTATGCTCAAACCGAGCCATCTGAGATGAATGAGTCATATCAGACACAATGTGAAGAACACGAAAGCTATGAAGAAGCGACGGAGATGAGCGGTGGAGAACCGCTATGCGGGAAGAGCTAAAATCTATTGAAGACAACAACACTTGGGAACTCACCAATTTGCCAAAAGGTCATCGAGCGATCGGGTTAAAGTGGGTCTTCAAGGTAAAGAAGGATTCCAAGGAGAAGTCGAAACACAAAGCACGACTTGTGGCGAAAGGGTATGTTCAAAAACAAGGCATCGACTACGAAGAAGTTTTTGCCCCAAAGGCTCGTATGGAGACTATACGACTACTTCTTGCATTGGCGACAAGCGGTGGATGGGAGATTCACCACATGGATGTGAAAACGGCGTTCTTGAACGGAGACATTGAGGAGGAAGTTTATGTTTCTCAACCGCCGGTTTTCAATCCAGAAGCAAGCCGAGAAAGTCTTGAAGCTGAACAAAGCTCTCACGGACTTAAGCAAGCACCACGAGCATGGAATTTGAAGCTTGACAAAAGTCTAACGGCACTCGGGTTCGGAAGAAGCAACTCGAACATGCGGTATACTCAAGGGAGATGCGAAGAACGGTCGATCGTGGGCGTTACGTGGGCGACTTGATCATTCTTGGATCGAGTTCAAGAAGATTATGAGGTTTAAAGAAGAGATGAAGAGGCTGTTCAAAATGACCGATTTGGGACTTCGTGCTACTACCTCGGCATTGAAGTAAATCAAACCGACAACGGCATAACACTTTGTCGATCGGGATATGCTCGAAAGATTCTCGGAGAAGTCGGGTATGGAAGAGTGCAATCCATGTCAAACCCCAATAGAGAATCATCCGAAGTTGAGCAAGACAGCCCAGATCACGGTTGATGCCACGACTTATAGGAGCATTGTCGGAAGTCTACGGTATCTCGTGCACACCACCGGATATCTCGTTTGCGGTCGGATCGTAAGTCGTTTCATGGAGAAACCGACTCAGAGCATATGAATGCCGTGAAGCACATCCCGAGATACATCAAAGGTACTTTGAATCTTGGGATTCGATACAAGAAAGGAGGTGGAAAGTCGTTGCGGTGGCAGCTCTGATGATAGCGACATGGCGGGAGATGTCGACGATCGAAAGAGCACGGCATGCATAATGTTTGTGCTTGGGGAGAGTCCGATCAGTGGCAATCTCGAAGTAAAAGGTAGTTGCATTATCTTCGTGTGAAGCCGAGTACATCGCAGCAAGCGCGGCGTCTTGCCAAGGAGTCCGCTCACTCGAATGTTGAGTGAATTGTCGATGAAGAAATTCGAAGGTAACGCTCGGGGTTGATAACAAATCGGCTATTTCATCGAGCAAGAATCCATTCTACATGATAGAAGCAAACACATAGACACAAGATATCATTATATCGAGATTGTGTCGAAGAGGGAAGATCGCTATCAACTATATCGAACCGAAGAATGTAAAGCGGACATATTGACAAAGTCATTTGGGGCGGATAAAGTTCTCGGAGATGAGGAGAAAGATCGGCATGATTGAAGTCGAGAAACAAGATTAGGAGAGAATGTTGTAAATAATCTTGTTTAGAAGTCGCATACAAGTTTTGGAAGTAATCGAATCCAAAACGAGTAAGAAATCGAAGTCTAAAACCGAGTCCTAGATGAAGTCGTAACAGTCGAAGTCGTATAAGACTGGAGTCGGAGTAGAGTGTCGAGAACCCGTGTTAAAGTAGAACAACCGGTATAAAAAGAGGCTTAGAGCCATGTATTTGTGGTACCAAGCAATTGAGAAAAGACCAAAAGAGGGAGAAACACAGAGCATTGTTTTGTCGTGTGTTTGCGTAAGACGTGGTCGAAAGGACTCACGATCACCGCAAGCGTGATCAGGAGGAGTTACGACCACGCAAAGGAACGATGATTTTACGACTACGGCTAAGGAGTCGAAGGTGGTCGTAACGAGCTACGACTACACCGGAAGACGAGCGTGGTGGGCGACTCGACCACGTTGAAGGAAGTGAACGTGGTCGCACGGTGTTCGACCACGGTGAACGATGATCGCCAAATCATCACTGCGTGATCGTAGAAGGCTTCAATCACGGTATCTTGAGCGGTGAAGGAAGGCGGCGGCGATATCGCGAGCGATCGTAAATTGCTACGATGAAATTTACGACCACGTGAAAAAGCGATCGGAGGAGATTGAAGCGTTCGAATTGGTCGTAAGTACTCGAACCGATCGTATTTGATTCTCACCGTCGTAAACGACTCTAATCGGTCGTAAAGGTCCCGGGAGGTCGTAAGATCTTTACAACACATGGAAATGGAAGAGAGTATCGATGTCAATAAGCATGTGTAAAGTCTAATCGCGCACGCACTTTGTACTGGTAGAAGTTGGTGAGGTCGACGACGAGGTCCTTGACCACGAACATGCGCGGCGTGGCGTGATCGTCGTCGCCGCCGGCGTGTCCGTGTCCACGGGCTTCGTGCACGCCACCGTGTTCACCCGTCGATGTTCATGGAGCACGAGCGCAGATGCCCTCCCACGACGATCCGCGAACGCCGGCGTCGAGTCGTGCTCGCCTTTATCTTCTCGGAGAACGCCCGGCACCATGGGCCCGCAGTGGCGAGGTCCACAACAGATCTGCAGAACGGCCGGCCGGCGAGTCCGGTTCCACCGGTACACTGAAACTCCTTGACCGCCGCCGCCGGCTCCTTGCCGCCGCTTCTTCCTCCACCGCGGCGAGCGCGCCGCTTTCGCGGCCTCGGGCGTTGACCGCGTGGCGGGTTGCCGGAGCGACGGAAGTGCTCTCGCCGCCTGGCGGCGTGCTCGCCGCAGCGCCACACCGTCCTTCAACGAGGCCAGCCTCGGCAGCGTCCTCGTCAGCATCGCCGACCGCGGCAGTAGCTTCGCTTGATCACAGGGTCCGGCTCTGCGCGCCACGTGTGAAGGATCGCTCGAGCGAGCGAGTTAAATGGCTGTCTCCCGCGGTGGCACGTGCCAGCTCGGGTGACACGTATGGCGAGGGAGAACAAGACGGTGGAGGAAGGGGCGAGCGAGACTTTAGGTGCTTTTTTTTCTTTCGTTTATGGTTTATAATTACATTTAATAGATTTTAGGTTGTCTATGAGAGAGTATAAAATAATAAAATTTTATATATGATTTTGACTGATATAAATAAATTTACTATAGTATGTATTACAATAAATTTATATTCTATTTTAAAAATATTTTATTTAAAATTTAACTACTGTAAAAGAAGCTGAAAAATAATTTGTAGGAGCTGAAAAGAAAAGCGAGCTGCGCGTAGTTGGCACCCACGCAGTCTGGGCCTATTGCGGGCTTGGATGTGGAAACGGCAAGGGCAAAATGGGCAGTATTATTTTGGGCTTCTCCTAGCCCGTCTCATGGGCCTAGGCCTTTGTTCCTCGAACGCGGATATTCCCAGCCCCTCCTCTTGTACATTTTGAAAGGGAAAATAAGAAGGCAGTCGCCGAGGAGATTTGAGTCCTCCACAAGGTTAATTTGGCTATACATCTCCAGGCAGCCAAAGATCAGTTCGAATGCATAGCTTGTACCGATTCCTAATGCTTATCCTTAGTTGTGCAATCATACGCAAGATTTGAAGGAGAAAAGAATTGCCTTCGGTGGGTGACTTCGGATCTGTTCATATAGGCTATTAGTTTTAGCTTATAAATAGTAATTATTGAATGTTTGGCAGTTTTTGCAAATTAATTTTAGCAGAATTAAAGCATATTTTCAGTAGCATATAAATGATAAAAGTGACATATAAATAGGAGTATAAACGGAGCAGATAATTTCTGTTCGACAGACCGATTGAAGGCTCACGGAGAGAATACGGAAGGAGTAAATGGGTATCCGATACTATTCATGTTCGACACCAATTTCGAAGAAAAAATGATATAGGATACATGATGAATGATATCTATCTGTATATATCCGTATATTAAGTGATACCAGTAAACCTATTGTGACTTCACTTAGGAATAAGATAGCAGATAAGCGGATTACCGCATCTAAACAATAGGGGAATACTGAGTGTACTTCCTTCACAATATTGGTGATTAGTCTCTCTGTTTTCACTTTGATTGCTCCCCTACTGTTCAATGTCTTGTGTAGAGGTGCAAAAGAAGCGGATAATTTTCGTCCGATAAACTGTCCGAAAGCTTATGAAGTGAATACGGAATGGAGAAATGGATATCTGGCACAATCCATGTCCGACTATGATTCGAAAAAAAATGTGGAATAGGATACAAGATAAACAATATCCATCCGTACCGCTCCGATTGCACCTTTACTTATATACATGTAAATCTTCCATATCATTTAAGCATGACAATATACTCAAAACATAGAACATAAGGGCAATAAGAACCAGCATAATGCTTAGGTTTTTATTTATTTGTTTGTGTGCTCTTAGATGCCGAGTTGCTCAAGATTAAATCTTGGCCCTCACGGCACTTGTGTCAATTTTATTCACAAATTGAATATGACAATTATGCGAGGTAAATTAGGCCTTGAGCTAAACCGAAACTTTGCTTATAAACAATTCATGCAAATCTGTAAATAAATGCCTACTAAAGTCTACAACTGCACAATAATCAAACTGAAATACCAATTAATAGATCAATATAGTGCATTGTTTAGTAACTAAATGAATCACAGTGACGCCTAGTGACAACAAGCAGCTGCATTAACACAGTGAATCACATATAAAAGCTACTAAAGGACATAATAGATCATACATAGAGCATTCATGAATTGCATGTTTCAAACTTAAAATAACAAGTACTTATTTAGCTCAAGACTAGATTATGCTCAATTGTCATATTCAATCTCAATTTAGACACCAAATCATCATTGAGCATGAAACCAAGCCCACATCAAATTGGTCCAAGTCTCCTAGTACTAGTCAGCGATATAAAAACAACTAGCACAACACACTTAGATGAATATTGCTCACAACCGAAAAATACTCAGGATGCGGATAACACTCAAAGCCACTGAGAAGAGGCCAGGCAAGGCACGCGCAAGGCGCTATCCCAAAAAACCAATCGTCCCATTGTGCCGCGTAGAATGGACGAGGTCGTCGGAGATACAATGTTGAATTGCAAATCGGGACACACCGAAATGCAAAATTGAGGCATAGGACATGCCGCACAAGAACTACTGAAATGTTCTAGCCAAGAACACTTGAGCACATCAAGAATCAAATCCATGTTCTTCTCCCCAACTCAATCCTCACTACTAGCTGGATCCAACCCTTGGAGATGGAAAATCCCCAAAATACCTTAGTGCTATCTCAAAGAAAGACAGTTCAAGGAACCGATTTGGCAAGTCCTCGGAGAGGAAGGCCGACCCGCACTGCCGTCAGTAGTTCTTGTGCGGCATTTACTTGCTATTTCCACAATATCTATTTTCACAAATATAAGCTATATTGCTCATTCTCATCTCTCTTAGATGATTTCCCCCTCATCTACATGCTGCCCAAGCCATTTACTTCTGGAGCTCTCTTATCCCAATTCAAAATGAAGAAAATCCAGTACTCCTCTTGTAAATTTTCTATGAAAACACACTTTAGGATAAGAATCAGTATGCTTGCCATCGAAACTTAATTGTTTTATCCTTGGAGGAAATGTTCGTGTGAATTTGGGATCAATGAACTGGTGGAGCTTAAGTGAATAGATTGCCTAGATAAATGAATTAAGTGGTTTTGGGAAATAAAAAGTGTGAAGCTAAATAAGGGATTGCGACACTGATAAATTGTCAAATTCTTGGGAGATGTCTACAATAAGGGAATAATAGGATATGATTGATTGCTTGATAAATTAATGGAGTTTTGAGGATATGATAACAACTATCGAATCTGGTGGATTAATAACATTATTCTGGAGGATGTTTATAATAATGAAATAATTCGGAGGTTATCAAGAAAGATCTAGGTTGGTTCTTGGAAGAGTAATTATGATTTTGAATACAATCTTGGATTACTAAGAAGTCCTAATACAAATGATCTTGGTGGATTTAAAAGTAATAATTTGGATAATCATTAGACATCGAAATGAAGAGTAGATAGGTAGTAAAGATTTAGCTTGACCATTGGAGAAGCAAACTATGGATTTGAATCAATGACACGGACTAGATTATTAGGATGTCACAATATGAAAGTTATCGGTGGATCTAAATAATGAATCTGGATCTTCGTTGGATTGGAAAGTCGATTAAATTAGCAATTGACGAATCTGAGATTGGATTTATAAAGATGTGGTGGACATTCAGATTCGTATAAGAATTTGGTGATCCCGATTGGACAAAAATTTGGGAGATACAATAAAAATTATTTGATTGGTGGGTTCAGAGTAAGGGTATTGGATTTTCAATAGACTGTAAAGATGAGAAGTTTACCAATAATGAATCCAAGATTGGGATTATATATACACAGTGAAATACGAGATTTAATTCACAAATTTATGTTGGAAGTACAGAGTTAGGCGAGAATTAGATAACCATGGCTGGATTAATGAAATGGTGAATGACACAATGCAAAAGAGTATGGTCGGTGGAACAAATCAATGATGACACTTGCTGACTGGAGTTTTAGACAGCAATAATACCGTGACTAAATAATAAAAAAAGGAGGATAGTCTAGGTGCACTTTGTGAAAGTGGAGGTTAAACTATTAAGGCCGTTTGATTCTAAGCCTTATGTATAAAAGTCGTATGGGAGTGAGTCAAATCATTGATGGATAATTGGACATTGGAAGAGATTAGAACACCTTGATAAAAAATATATGTATACATATACAAGGTTTTTCATTACCAAGATAATTACAAGAGTGAGAACTAATTACCTCCCAATACTTTCCTCTTCTTTCCATGGATTTCACGAGAAAATTTTATTTCCCTTCTCATAACCCTACTCCAAATTTTAGGGTTAGGAACGTCGGAGATGTTCGTGAAGATAAGGTGGTTTCGTTCTAAACGGACTATGCCAACGAACCATGTGCCCTTTATGTGTACTTCCCCGCGTAGACGTTGTATTGTTACAAGATTTTATTTGGGCCCTGTGCACTGCCTTCTTGCCCTCGGGCGTCACATTTCGCAGTCACAGGAAAATAGTGTTTGAAAAACCTATGTGATTCATGTGCCACCCCAATTCTCCGGAGTGTACTCTTTTACAGTTAAAATGGGTTTAGATTACCGCATCCCCGCGATTCTATCCTTACCTCCTACTGTCCTCTCTCGCCTCATTTGCTACAAACCCAGTCGGATCTACTGAAACAAGGTGATGAATAGCTGAAGCCAAAGCAACCAAGGAAAAGTGAAGCCTTCGCAATTTTTCAACTAAAAGCCTCAACCAGCACGAGGACCAAGAGTCGAGACTCCGTCCTGCCAGCATTCTCTCCTTACCTCCCCAGAGGACCCGTCATGCCTGGAGTTAGAAGGGACGAATGATGGCTAGTGATACCCATTTTAAGGGGGGTAGTACTACGAGGCAGAACTGCCGAAGAACTACTACGATGTATGTTTTTGGACTGCGGCAACCTAAACTTAGAACTAATCAGACCATTGCTACCCACCTATCAATACGAAATTCTACAACCATATGTCCAATAGGCGACGCAACTACCCCATTCGACGATAACGTGAAGACAACACTGTCAAGGAGCAAGTAATTGGAAGTCTACGACCCATCCAGGAGAACAAGGTATCTCTCTTTCCTTTTGACTTCTCCAAGTGCTAACCCCTATTGTGCAGATCTCATCTCTCCGTGGAGCTAAGGAACTATATGTCGAGGAACACCCCGAAACCCATTGCTAGCCAATATAACTCACATCCATTCTTTCTGCTCTACCGGAATCTCGGGGTCGAGATTCATTTAAGGGGGTAGGTTTGTAACATCCCAAAAATTTGGGTTTGAAAATGTGAAGCTTTTTGAATTATATTTGTAATATATGTTATTTGAATTTGGATTTTGTTGTGTTTTTCTGGAATTTGGTTAGGGTTCCAAAAATTTAAGAAGCTCAAAAAGAAACAAGCATTAATAATGCCCTAAGGGGAATGTGCAAATAATAGAGAATTAAAATTTAAAATACGAATCTGAAAAGATGATCCATTATAAGGAGAGAGAAACCTGAATTTTAAATATATATATATATATATATATATATATATATATATATATATATATATATATATATATATATATATATATATATATATATATATATATATATATATATATATATATATATATAATCTTTTGAAAATAATGGCATGACTAACAATAAAAGTGAATGAATAAAATGCAAGCACAATACGTACACATATAGGTATATATACGTATATACAAATGGTGCAAGTAAGAGTTTAGCAATATAAGAAATAAGTATATATATATATATATATATATATATATATATATATATATATATATGCAAATTGAAATAAGTTTAACAATAACAACATGTGAAAAAAATATACACGCACACATACGCACATATAACCTAAATGATAATAGTAATAGAAACTCTCATTTCATAGAAATACATATATTTGAAGCTTAAATTCTGAAGGTCATACAAAAATTAGTAAACGTAAGTATTAAACAAAAATTTAAGTTAGAGAATAGAAAATCCAAATTCAAGGATCAAAATTTCAGCAATATAAAAGCTTCTCATTTTCCCTTTATTTTCTCTCATTTACAGGTGGGGCCCCCTTTTACTTCCCCGGTTTTCTCTCTCCCTCCTGTCTTCACCCTATGGCGTGGCCCGGCCCCCTTTTTCCCGCTGACAGCGGTCCGAACCCCACCCCACACGAGCTTCCTCCTCCTTTCTTTTCCCCTCCTCCTCCCTTCTTCCATGGCAAGGCAGCCTCCACGTCGCCTCTTCCCATTTTCTATGCTAGCGTCGCCCGCTTTGTGTTGGGTCACTTCGCCATCGAGTCGTGTCCCGAGCCCCGCGCCGCCTCCTCGCGCCGCACGCCGCACGTCGCCTCCACCGCTGGGCACGCCGCGTGCCTGCCGCCGCCTGTCGCCCTTCCCACCACCTATGAAAGCCCGCGAGCTCCCATTGGCGTCGCCGTTCCCTACTCCTCCTCCTCCCAAGCAATGGGCCCTCGAGCCTCACGCGCCGGCGCGCTCCTTCTCCTCTAACTCGCGAACCGCGATCCGCGATTGAAGCCGAATCGGTCGATTGCGCACGGATGGAGCATCTCGAGCTCGGCGACACCTTCCCGCCGTTGGCGGGGCCGCCGCGCTGTACGCCGCCCGCACCGTGCGCCCCGTCGTCCGACCCCGCCTCCCGTCGCCGGACCACCTGGGTTCCTCACCGGCTCGACCGACGCCTCGGTAAGGATTCCCTAAACCCCCTGCCGCTCCCGCGCGCTCGGCTCCCCTTCCCTTCCCCTCCGGCTCCGCCGCCCCCTTCCACCCACACCGTCGTCCGCCCTCCGCCGCCGCCAGCCCGCCACCGCGCATCCCGGCCGAAGACGCCACCCCCAGAGGCATCCCCGCCTCGGGGGGATTCCGTTTTGCGGGTCACCGACCCCTCCCCGACCGCCGTCCGCCGCCGGCAGCGCCAGCACGGAGCGCCGCCGGGCCCCCTCTGTTTTAGCCTCCGGGTGTCTAACCTCATCCACATTTCTCCCCAAGACGTCGAGAAACACTGGTGGCCGATCGGTTAGTAGCGCCGATCTTAACACATAAGACCCCTAGGGCCCGAGTTCGATCCCAGCAGGCTGCAAATGATTCCCCACCTTTTGTTTTAATTATCGCAGCTCATTTTAACTAAGGAGAATCATAAAGATATTTAGGAACAATCTAGGAAAGCTAATAAATCTAGTTAGGGTATAAGACTAGATGGTTTAGTGTTTAAATGGAGGATAGCTAGTATGAATAATTAATATTATTTGAGTAATTAACTCAAAGACCAAATACTGATTAAAGGAAGTAATAAAGAAACTTTTCTTTGGTTAGGTATTCAAATTTAGTAGAGATCTTAATTAAAAAGAAATTCTGGATAGAAGATTAAAGTTTGGATATTATGGTTAGATAGAAAATCAGGGCTCTAAATTAAGAACTACCCTTAGTTATAATTAAAATTCATGACTGATACCTAGCATGCTTCCATTAAATATATTGTAATGGTAGCTTTTGCTAAATAGCAAATATTGAAAATAGAACCTTGTAAAACAAGCCTTGTCAGATAAATAGGTTGTAATTAAAGATAATGGCAACTAAAATGTAAAGGCTTTCTAAGTAAGGTATAAATAAGCATCTATAGTTATATAAAAATAGGTGGATAAAGAAATGCAGATAGCATGTATGCAACCCACTAGTAAATATAGTAGTACGATTCTTGCGTTCACCATAGACCCTATTAAAAATAAATATACATGTAACACTATTATTAGAATGCTGCTAAACATGAAATCTTAAATGGTAGCCCAAGTCAATAATAAATGTACAGATACTACCTTGTACCAGCCCTAGGTTATCACGCACCAAAATAACCTCACAGACATATAGATACTTTAAAGTAAACATGTAACCATTGACACGAAGTAATTAGGGTCACATAAGATAATACATATTTTATTACTAAGCTCTGCTCAGATAACTAAGCTTAAACTAAAATCAGGGGTAAAAATAGGCCTAATGGTAGCTAAGCAATAAGCAGGATAAAAATAGTGCCATTAACCAAATCTTAACACTAGCTTTAGTATGTAGTACTATTGAGCATATTTGTACATATAGCAAGCTGGAACACGTGTAAATGCACCCTAACTCAAATTAAACTAGCCTAGTGATAAATGGAGGTACATAAAATATCATACCATAGGCCTGCCTCAAATCACATGTATCACCCATTTAACTCAAAGTAAAACCAAATTGAGTTTATTCGGATTTATTTGGATCTTTTGAGTTACTTGCTTTTATTTGGATTCAGTCGTTTACCGTGTAGTTAGAAACTGGAGCCTCAAGATTCTACGGATCAAGCGGGAACGAGATCGTTGCAGACCAAAAATTAAAGATCATCGCCTGAGGCAACTTTGTGTGAGCTCAAGACCGCTAAACCGCGCCAGGCGAGTCAATACTTTGATCATGTTGAACCTACGTTTTCTGCAAATTACCTTGATTTAAATTATGAAATTGCATGCTGTTATTTTATATGCAAATACATGTTTAATTTAATATTCTAGTTATATGCCCATTGTTACCTTTGCTAATATTACACCTCCTTTAGAATACTTGATTACGTGAACCTTGTCACCCTAGTAAACTTATAGTAGTAACTTTTGGAAATAAGTTCGTAATTATATGTCATGCTTAGTAATGTTTAGGTACTCATGGGCGCGAAGGCGCCCAAGCATCACTTTTAATCATGAGAAACTGTTTTGGACAGTCATGGTGGGAATAGTGGTATACTTCGATAGGATTATTTTATGCTCCCAAAATCTCCAACTTGCTTAAATATCTGGGCGGATGATTCGATGGTGTGTGAGTGTGGTGCAGTGGAAGCACAAAATGGTTAGTGGTAGAACCGCCCAGATACCACTAAGGACTGAATCTTGTCATGTCAACCCGTGTAAAAGCAGTACAACCACAAGTCTGTAAATACAACTTGGCTTAGTAGATTTCTGGGACTCAGAAAGTCATCCTCACGGGAGGTGGTGTGAGGTAGTGCAAGTGGCGATCGTGTGGACTTGAATGGGACACCGTGGAGGGTGAAGTTCTCTTGTGGCGGGCTAGCGTGGGTGGGGAGCAGTGCTAGGCGTTCGAAGGAGGACATCCGACAACGCATGGGACCCACCACAAGTGGGAACGACCCATGGAGTGAAATGATGGAAGGGGCGAGGTATTTTGAAAAGTCAACGTGATGGTCCGCTCAACCACATGTCTAAGGAATCGTGTGGAGCAACGAGTTGATTGTCTCTTGTGGTGAAAGTGTACAAACTCTGCAGAGTCTAAAACTATTCGAATAGCCGTGCCCACGGTCAAGGGCGAACATGGGAACTTAACCAGATATAGTTCTATTTCAAAATGTTTTGTGGGTGGGATGAAAAAGTGGAGGGCAGTGAAAGGCCCTGATTTGAGTTGTCCTGGGTGTCGTCCCAGTGGTAAGTTAAGCGGCTATAACGCTGAAGAAATTGCTATATGGTGCAGATGCCATGTAACGGTGGATGGAATCTGAATCGATATTAATAATGCATTTGCTTGTACATTATGATTTGTTCCAAAATTGCTAAGTCATAGGGCTTTTAATTAATTGTATTCAAAATCACTCTCACAAAAATAAAATAGCCCGAGCCTCTCCTTTGTTAAGTTATGCATACTATTTATTTGCATTACATTGTATTGGCTCGCGAGCACGGGTCGGAGTGCTCACGCTCGCTTTGCGACAAAATTCAGAATCGGGAATCAAATCAACTGCGCCGCAGCAACAAGATTGGACAAGTGGCGAGAGAAGATGAAGATGTCAAGGGCTAGGTCGCGAACCTCCAGTTGGTGCTGTGGGCATGTCACGAAGATCCCACTGTGTGCTTCGTTCTTCATTGCTGCAATTTAATGATTTCGCCTAATCGCCCATGAGTAAGTCTACTATTAAATTTTACGCTTCCGCATGATATGTATTTTGATATTCATTACTGTAACTGTGAGCACTATCTACTGATTCAGGGAATAGTGCAGTAATCACAGAGGAATCCGGATTGTGAAATCTGGGTGCCTGACATTTACACTGTATGCGTTAGCGTAATTCTGGATTAGTGCCATATACATAGAGATATCTAGATTTACAAATTCAAATCTTGATAAAAAAACGCTCTGTTTAAAAATTAGATAGCAGTTTTTTAAAAACCAATATGTATAGGACCACTGTGACGGAGGAAAAGATGAAGCGTGGCTCAGTATCCTACTTAGTAGGTAGTAGGTAATAATAATTGAGAGTTTTATATCTGGAGGTCACTACTTAATCTTTCTAAGACAGTCATTTTAACTATCTACCACTTTAATTCTATGATTTAGCCTCTTAATTAGTACACTGTTATATATGACAATTGTCTGTAATACATATTCATATCATATATAGATAGAACTAAAAATAATTCATATAATGAGTTATTCATATTAGTCTCACACGATTACTGAGTTATCTATATAATAGTTAGACAATACAAAATCATCTATTAAATGATAGATAATATATTTATCTTTTTTTTATGTTATCTAAAATTTTATGTAGTATAGACTTACCACAGTTAATATATATCACTGTACACACCCTTGAGAAGTTTCGTATGTGATGTGAAAAAGAACGAAGAAAGCAAAAAAACCTCTAGACAGGAACAGATGACACGGCTGACGGTTCCCTCCGAAGGGGAGAGGAAAAGCGGTATCCTCTTACTAGCGATCACCACGTAGCGTTACCGAAAGTCAAATTTCTGGAAGAATTTCGCGCGTCCAAAACGGGTTGGACTGGCCGACGAAGTGACGACTGGGCGACGGGCCGTAGCAAAGCATGAGGAGCGTATTTTTCTTAGTTTAATTTGACAAGTCTCAGCTCACCGACGTTAATGTGAGACATCTTTTAACCGTGACACCTAGTTATTAGGCTTCATATTGACTTTTAAAAACTACTCTTCTATAATATCTATCTTTTAAACAAAGTAACTTTTAAGGTAGAGACTATTAGTCGATTCAAGTACACAATATAATAACTTTATTTATATCGGCCAAAATTACATACGAATATCTCTTCTTTATAAGTTTTTTTATAAGCTATTACTATTCATGAGTTAAAACTAAAAATTAACGGTAAATCATATGAACGCCCCTATACTCTAGAGTGGTTGCGGCGATGTTTAATTAACTTAGCTACAGCCCCAGGTTAATGACCTGTGTGACACCTAACTAAACCAAGTTATTATACTTGTACAGCGGCAGGAACTTTCCCAGCAACACCGAGCTGAAATTAACCGCCCGTCCTTCACCTACTTAACATTTGACTTGGTCTTAATAAACGTAGCCACTTCTGAGAGTACCATTTCTCATGGTTTCAATTGAGAAGTAACCTCAAAATAGGATAATAAGGGCTCATTATCCTATTTTAATTGTAGTCCTTGCTATATATAATATATGTTTAAAATTACACCAACAAAATCTGAAGGTTGGTCACCACCACCAAATTCCGGAGTTATGGTGCACCTTACCACTTAAAGCAGCAAATTGCTTGGTACATGCTCCTAGGCCCTAGCATTATTTAACCCTGGATCACTCTGTGACCATACACTTTTCACATGGCAAATAATTTGTGACAAGAGCGAGCAATAATTAGTAAACAATGAAATTTAAACAGTGATCTTAACTTCTAATCAACTTTATGATCAAAAGTTATCAGAAAAATTAATACAACATCACACGGTAGTTCAGCAGGTTGACGGCTCCTCGCGTGGTCGCGCGGCCACACCGGCGCGCATGTTTGTTTTTCGTGGACAACGAATTCAGGGGAGCATATGCAGCATTTGACGGTGCGAAGAAGTCTACGATTCGCGCGTATGATGAGCAGAGCAGCCGACGAATCTCGTGAACGGTTGAGCCCGATTACAGAAGCATCATGCATGCACGCATTTCCGCTTACAAAATCCAACCATCACGCGCGCGTGCGTCGCACGATGGATAACTCGTTTGGCGAACGATTGCTACTCCCGGGCCTCAAACTCTTGAACCGCCTCAGGCACCGTTTGGAACGGAAAATGAACGTTTCTTGTGAATATTCAACAAAATTATTGTGAAATTTATGTGTTCTAAATTGACTAGAACTCGACTCAGCCGGTCTAGGCTGGACAAAAACCACGACATTTAGAATTTAGGAAATAAGTCGAACCGACGGCCGGCGCGGGTGCGTTTTGACGTCAACGGGTGCACGGCATGAGGCGTCGCCTCAGGGCACGGATGGGCCTGGTGCATGAACCGAGGGCAGTGGATGGCGGTGGTTACTGGATGGCTAGCCGATGGCGATGGGGCGCTGGCCGAGGGGGTGTGGCTAGGTTGACCGGCGACGGGCGGTGCTTACCGACGGATGGACGGCGGAGGGATGCACGACAAGAAGTGGTGGTGGAACGGAACAGTGGAGCGAGGCGGGGCTCACCGACGACAGCGGAACTGCTTGGGTGACGAGGCTCGGAGTGGCGGCTCACCGCTCGGCATCAGAGACAACGACTTGGCTAGGCGGCGCACGAGCTGCGGGCAGCGGCGGAGATGCAGCAATGACGGCACTCGGGTGTGGAGAGACAGTGGCGCTCGGCCCGAGTGCCATCACCGCTCGGTTGTGGGGTGCGGAACATGAGGGAGGCGGTGTGGCTTTATAGTGCGGACACCGAGGTGACCACGGCGTGCATAGCACGGACGTCGAGGCCATGTCAAATGCGGACAGCGGTGGAGTCTGGCTCGAAGACGATGATGAATAGTGCATTGCCCGTTGGATGAACGACACGTGGCACTATAGGGATCAGATGGCTGAGGTAGATAGAATTGATGAATAGTCATTTATGGCCCCGATGCTTGACATGTGTTAATCAGACGACGGATAAAGAGGGTGGGATGGACGGCTCGGATGTGGGTGGCGGGCGACTAATGGCTGACGCGTGGCATAGCAGGAAAGGATGCGGGCTGGGCTGGCGGGTGTTGGGCTTCGGTCCAAAAGATTTTAAAAGATTTTTTATTTCCAAATTCCAGAAAATCTGAAAAGAATTGAGCTCTAGGAAATAGCAAATAAACCCAAATAAAATCCAAAAACTTCTAGGAAATTCCTTAAAGCACAAAAAACCCAAATAAAATACTAATAATAAATGTTAAAGTTTAATTTAGTCATGTTAAATTCTTTTACTTAATAAAAATTCATTTTAAGCTTGAATTAAATCCAAAAAAATTCAAATGGTGAATTTTCTTTTAAAAGCTTCGAATGAACTCTAGAAAATAGGATGTTACATATACTTGTGTTTAGGCAAAAGACCATGCCGTAGTATACTCGTGTCGAGGCAAAAGACCATGCCATAGTATACTCGTGTCGAGGCAAAAGATCATGCCATAGTATACTCGTGCTGAGGCAAATGATCATGCCGTAGTATACTCATGTTGAGGCAAAAAGTCCATGCCGTAGTATACTTGTGTTGAGGTAAAAAGACCATACCGTAGTATACTTGTGTTGAGGCAAAAAGACCATGCCGTAATGTACTTGTATTGAGGCAAAACAACCATGCTGTAGTATACTTATAGTCATCTTCAACTTGCAGCGAAAGCTCTTGCCACGCACTGAAGGAATTTTATCGAGCTAGTCGTGACCGTATAGCTATTACGATCCTGCTTACTAACTAGATAGAAAGGTTTCATAGATTTGCACTGGCCACACTGGTGTGCTACACTACTCCCATTTGTGATGAGTGGTCATCATTGTTGCATAGACGTGACCGATCACCGAAACTTGCTATCAAATGACTTCATATCGTATGATGGGATATGTTGGCTGTCGAGCGAGTTAAGAGCGCCAGAATAGAGCCAAGAAGAAATGAGGAAAACAGAGTTTGGTAAACATTTTTTTAATATTGGTTTTCCCATTGAACGTCTATGGTAGGGGTGCCCTTGGATAAGGCTGCCAAAGGACCTAGTTGTTGTACGCCAAAAGACTATGACGATCTTAACAACTTTACTTCTTGTAGTGTTTTTGTTTAAAGAAGGTAGTGTTACCAGGTGACATCAAACATCATAATGCTTTGTGTTATCGAACCAAGAGACTTTGGTGGGCTTAAACAGGAAGAATGGTTTTGGAAAAATAGCTTGGGAGTATTTGCCATTACTTTTACTGAGGATGGTGAATGACTACTCTCCTCCTTCCGACTGCTTCACTTTGAGAGGATTTTCTTCTTTGATTGCTGGAGGACTTTTGAACTTTTAAAGTGGGATTTTTTTATCTCTTCTCACTTGTGAGGATGAACTTTGCTCCTTTCCTTTTGCAATTCCTTAACATTGGAACTTGAATTTGCTTCTTCCGAAGTTTCCCTAACTTGTGTTGCTTTCTTGAGGATACATCTTATTAGGAATTTGGAGAGTAGTTATTCACCTTTATGGGCTGAATAATCCTCACAGGCTAGATTTTTTGTTACTTATTGATACACCTCACAGAGCAGCAAGTGGCTAAACACTAAACCAAACTTGTGTTGGCCATGTAGCCATTTCATGCTCTTCTCCTATAGTCTTCCCTAGGGCTTGATGTCTTCATAGATCTGAGATGCATCGGAACAACGAGGGATATGTTAACCTCGCTACCCGAGAGTGACTCGAGCTAGCTTTTCTCTGCCCCCAGTAACAACTGTTTGGCATGTGAGCCGTGCAATGGGTGTAAAGTGATTCCACCCCAAGTCCTAAGGTAGTCGAATCTTTGATCATCAGCTTAACATGATGTGAGGAAAACTTTGTTTATGGGACATTATTGTCCATTAAAGAGAGGGAAAAAAACAAAACAAGGTCAGGGTGAATGCATAGACAACACAAGTAACCCCTCTCTTCACTTATTTTTTTTAGCAAGAAAAGAAAGGCAAGCACCTTCAAGCAAAATATTTTTTTATATATCTTCCATTGATCGAAGGCATTGGCCTCACTCCTTGGTAATCGATCTGCTAATAGGCACCACCATCATAAACTTGCTCGATGACATACGATCCTTCCCATTTTGGTTTGAACTTTCCCTTTGTTTTGCGGGTGATCACAATGGGGCACCACAATACAAGCACCCCTTCACCCTTTCTAAAGGCATGTGGCCTAACCAACTTGTCATAGGCCCTTACCATGTTCTGACGATACATATCTAAGTTTTGGACAGCATGGAGACATTCCTCTTCTAGTGCATCGAGCTCCTGGAACCGCAGCTGAATCTGCTCATCTTGAGTAAGCTCGTCATGAATAGCCACTCGTAATGAGGGGACATGTATTTCAAGTGGCAAAACAGTTTCACTCCCATAAACAAGAGAATATGGGGTGCATTGTGTTGGGGTACGTATAGTGATACAGTACGCCCATAGATCTTCAAAGAGACAATCGTGCCAATCCCTTTGACGCCTATTGACAGTTTTCTTGAGTATCTTGCCAAGAGTTTTATTGAATGCTTCAACCATTCCATTGGCTTGAGGGTAGTAGCCAGTGGAGTAATTCCACTTAATTTTGTATTTGGCCATGAATCTTTGCATCTTGTGAGATATGAAGGCTTTATCATTGTTGAAGGTCATACAATGCAAAACCTCGAAGCTGTATATAAAGTGCCTCTCTAGGAAATTGATCATGTTATCACTTTTCACTTCCCGCAATGTACTATACGCCCACTTGGAGAAGCGATCAATTGCGACCAATATGAAACGATGCCTCGGATGATGGTTGGTCGATGAGTCCAATAACATTTATTCCCGGGCATCGAAAGGCCAAGAGAGGATAGTGGGGTGAAGAGGTGTAGTCGGCATGTGCTTGAAATCATCGTGGATCTAGCGACCATGACACGATTTGGCCACCTTGAGACAATCGGTCATGATCTTTGGTCAATAGTATCGGTGAAGTGGATGCTATGATACATCTTTGGCCCACTTTGATGCCCACCACAGACTCCATGATGCACTTTCTGCAATACTTGATCAGCTTCTCTACGAACAACGCATCGGAGAAGGATCTCTTGTCCATAAGATCATTTGTAGATGACGCCAACATTGTAGATATAAGAAGGGAGGCAACGTCGAAGCTGATGTCTTTTTACTGAGTTATTAGGCAGACTTCCATGTTTGAAGTAATCCAGGAATGGCTTGTGCCAGTCATCTTCACCAGTGACAGTCATCACCACAGTGTTGACCTCGTACTCTACCAGAATAAGTTCAAGGACAACCGAAAGAAGACAAGGTCAAGTATTGACGTGGTCGATATTGACTGTCGGGAATGACTTTGCGGAAGCTAGAAGCCATCGGGAGTGGTCGGTAGTTGAAAGTCCGAAACCCTCTGCCTTCGGGAGAGGTCGTTGGTCGACAGCTAGAAACCATCAGCGACCAAAATGCAATAAGTGGCTAAGAACCTTTCAAAGCCATTTGTGGTCTAAAACCATCGGAAGCCATCTATGGCCGAAGCCATCGTTGTCAGAAGCCATCAAAAACCATCCGTGGTCGAAAGCCATCATGGTTGTAATCCATCAAAAGTTCTCCATGGTCGAAATCCATTGTGATTGAAATCCATCAAAAGTGGTCCATGGTCGAAATCCAATACGGTTGAAATCCATCAGAAGTCGTCTGAGGTCCAAAGCCAACGTGGTCAAAAGCCATCGGAAGTCATCCGAGGTGGCAAGCCATCATGGTCGAAATCCATCATGGTTAAAATTCATCAGAAGTTGTCTGTAGTCGAAATCTGTTGTGGTTGAAATCCATCAGAAGTGGTCCATGGTCAAAAGTCAACGCGGTCAAAATCCATCGAAAGTTGTCCAAGGTTGAGAGCCGACATGGTCAAAAGCCATCAGAAGTCATCCGAGGTCGAAAGCCATCGTGGTCCAAATCCATCAGATGTTGTCCGTGGTCAAAATCCATCGTGGTAGAAATCCATCAGAAGTGGTCCGTGGTGGAAGGCCAACATGGTCGAAATCCATCGGACATCGGGAGCCATCGATCATTAGTCATAGTCGTTGATCGGAAGCCATCGACTATCTCTCATAGCCGGTAGTCAGAAGTCATGGACCATAGGTTGTAAGCTATAATAAAAAAACTATCGACCATCGGTCATGGCCGGTAACAGTACTGTTTACTGTAGCATGCTGGTTGCTGTAGCACACTACACGAGTACGGGTACTTTGGGAAGTCGAAGATGTACGGTACAATGAGAGGTTGGAGGCGCTCGAGTGCCAGAGGCGATCGATGCCGCTCGAGTACAACAAGTGATCAGAGTCGTCCAAGAATGAAAGGAGGTCAGAGGCATCTGTCTTCGGAGGTACTCAACGTCGACAAGTGGCCAGATACATGTATCTTCGTGAAGTGGTTGGAGGCACTCGACTTTGATAAGGGATCAGAGGCGTTCATCTTTGAGAAGCGTTCAGAGGCACTCAACCTTGACAAGCGGTCAGCGACGTCTGTCTGTGTGAAGCGATCGGAGGCACTCGACCTTGATAAGGGGTGATGCGGGGGATTGCTCGATTTTCACGGCGTAGGATCGATGAAGATAGTTTGGATCCGTGCAACCTGACGAATCGATGGCGCTAACCACTGTTAGAACAGCAAACTGCGACAAAAGAATTCGCCCAACCACACGCTCGTGATCCTGTGTACCCGACTACCAAGTAGACGCGTCGTCGCTCCAGCCAATCACAAAGAATCACAAGAACGATAAGAAAGAACGCCCGATTCCCCTCTAGATTGCAATCATATGCCAAACTGTAGGAGAAACAAGCGCACAACTCTCTAAAAAAATAATAGATCTATTTTCTGTAGTCTCTTCCTCACTCACTCACTCACTCACTCACGCAACAGGTCTTTTAACACGGCTCGTAAAACGTTCGGCCGAAAGAAGTCGTTTCCGAGACCAACTCAGCAACGACATAAAAAAACGAAGAAAAAAAAAACAACGCCCAAAGTACTACGTTGAGTCGGCTTCCGAATGCGCACAAGAAGCTTCAAACGTCATGTTCTGGTGGGACCACCATGTAGATTAAAGAGAGCAATCCGTTCTATTCCTTCGTGGCAACGGCCATGCAAATTAAAGAAAATGATTTCTTCTATTGCTTCGTGGCATTGGCTGCACACATGCATGTTTTGTGTGGGCTCTTTCATGCATGCATGATTTTATTTTCTTGGTGTTTCTTGTTTTACTTTCCAATCAAAACTGTTAATATTGCCTACTGCCTTCTTCTGCACCGCTCTTTTTGTTAATTGCCTCCTGTACAAACCTAAGAATAATTAAAATACTAACATTAGGTAGTAGCCAGTTCTCATGTAAATTAAAGCCAAATTTAATCAAGAGCGAGTTCACCTGTTGATTAATCTTTTTAGCTCGTGCTTGTGTAATCGGTCCGATTGGAATGTCCTCATTATCTTGTACGCTCGAAGTGATGGGCGATGCACTAGTGTCGATGAGACCTTCTAAATGCATCTTTACTTTAGAATCGAGTATGGGCCTATAAATAATTAAATAAAATAGTAGTAGCTTCGTATCTCCAAGTATAATCATTAAAGATCTAATTAAATTAGAGTTCACCTGATAATATTTAATACGACTCAATAATTCCTTCCAGTTAAATAATATATTTGACTGAGAAGTGCAAGACACGAGCGTATCCACGTCAAGAGGTCAGAGGTGTCTGTCCCTCGAGAAGCGATAGAAGGCACTCAACAACGATAAGCGGTTAGAGACGTCCATGTTTGTAAAGTGGTCAGAGGCATGCAACCACGACAAGCGGTCGGAGGTGTCCGTCTTTGAGAAGCGATCGGAGGCACTCAACTTCGACAAACGATCGGAGGTGTTCATCTTCGGGAAGCGGTCAGAGGCACTCAACTTTGGCAAGCAATAAAGATATCCATCTTCGTGAAGCGGTTGGCGGAACTCAACGTTGACAAAGGGGTCAAAGGTGTCTGTCTTCGTGAAGCAGTCAAAGACACTTAACTTCGACAAAGGGGTGGGAGGTGTCCATCTTCAAGAAGTGGTCAGAGGCACTCAATTTCAACAAGCAATCGAAGGCGTCCGTCTTTGTATAGTGGTCGAAGGCAGGCAACTTCAACAAGTTATCAAAGGCGCCTATCTTTGGGAAGTAGTCGGAGGCACCTAACTTGGACAAGGGATCGAAGCCGCCCGTCTTCGAGAAGCGGTTGAAGGCACCTGACTTGGACAAGTGGTCGGGGTGTCCGTTTTTGAGAAGCGGTAACTTTGATAAGTGGTCAAAGATGTCCATCTTCATGAAGCGATCGGAGGCACTCAACCTCGATAAGCGGTCAGAGACATCCATCTTCATGAATCGGTCGGAGGCACTCGACTTCAACAAAGGGTCAAAGATGTCGATCTTTGAGAAATGGTTGAAGGTGTCCGAGTATTGAAAGTGGTCGAAAGCAACTGAGTATAGGAGGCGATTAGAAGGACTTATGAGTAGCGCAATCTGCCTCACCTTATGGAGTTATTATTAGATTAGAGGTACAAGCTGGACAAATTGGGTACCTAATAGATCACTGCAGTCGCACAGCTTAGCTGGCGCGTGCGAGCCGAGGCGTGTGAGCCACATGTAAGAGGCGAGGGACTTCGTGCTTTAAGCTCATGGAATCGGAGAGTGATCAGCAAACTTCACAGCCCCTTCGTCGTGGCCATGGGCTGCTCAATGGTGAGCTTTAAGGCACCTGAACAACGGTATTGCCAGCCATGACCGTGGTGTTTGGCAATCTTCCTAACACGCCACCGTCCATCGACATGTAATATGGCCAAATAGTAGAGAAAGAGAAAAAGAGAAGTTCTTTAGCATCTAGAGCATAGCATGCCATGGCCTCGGCTCGTGCAGATTGCTTCCTTGGATTCCTCCGCCTTCTCCTCCTATTGACTGAGTTCATCAGAATCCTAACCGTCGGCGTGTGTTGGTGTGTGTGCCTTCTTCTTTTCTGTCTGTCTGTCTCCCTGTGTCTGTCTATGTGTTTGTCTCTATGCTCCTCCTCCCCCATCCCATCTGCGAGGTCTCTCCTTTTATAGGCACAAGCAAGGGCCACGGGTGATGTACGCGGCCCTCACGCGGTGTGAATCAACTTTTAATTTCTGGGATTGAGATCCTAATCCGATTGCGGATTCTCTCCTTCTAAACCTGTGCTTTTCATATCAGAAAAGATTTATCGAGAAATGCTTCCATAAATGAAGATTCGGTGCAATGGTCTTTCCATTGCAATATGTTTTCCTTAGAACCAACCTTTTCTTTCCTTCCTAGTGCATGGGTTGCCATTGGTTGGTTGTGCGCGGTGCTATGCATGCATCGACTATTAGAATTAATTTTGTTACTGATAGTTCTCATGTGTATAGTCATGCGTCGAGTACTCGGTGTGTTCGAGTGCCATGCAGGAGTCATAGACCATGGAGTTAGTGAGTAATTGGTGACTCCGAAGACTCAGTTGTGATCATGAGTCAAGCATGATGAACTAATCGTAGCTACAGTGAATCAGCCAGACTCGTAAGCTATAGCACCATGGTCAAGAATCCATGGTAACGTGGTTGAAATGACAATGGTTGACACAGCGTGGTCGAAATGACCGAGGTCGACACAACATAGTCGAAATGACCGTGGTCGAGTAGCCCTGATGACACAGTGTGGTAGAAGACCCACAACACATGGCGTGACGCATTAACCACTTACTGGTTTTGTTTCACGTGTCATTTCAGGACTCAATTATACCAAGTTCTCTTACCAAACATATATCTCCCTATTTGCCTTGTCTTGACATATTTGCACAACATAGTGTCAAGCACACTCATCTACTCTAATGGTGAATCCTACCAGCCCTATTATGGTGAATGATGGATTGTGGATGTATGGCTGTGATCCTACCATGATGACACGGATTTAGGTGAAAGTGATGGAAGTGGAAAGCATGTGGTGGCACCGTGCTTGATCTGGTCAGGGCTTCTGTGATCTGATGGTTGTGGTTCATTTACATGCTCCTTGTCCCCACTTGTTGCCCTCTCGGTGCCCCTGATCTGGATGCGACAAGGTTCACATCCGCTGATCAAACCGACACAGTTGGCCCAACCTGTTTAGCTAGGGCTAGCTAACTGATGCCATATGTTTTTAGAAAAGACTTTTGTATCCATCAATACTAGTGTAAATCAATACTAGCTTGAAAATAGCCCAACAAAACATGTAAAGTATGATTAACCCCACTGGTAATGGACCCTTCATTTATCCTTACCCACTGGTGATAAACAAATCCATAGAACATTGACTTCGTATTTATCTCTAACGTATGTCTACCTAGATATGTGCTATAAAGTAGTTTTTGGCACATATAGCGCGTTATGAACTCGTATTTGCAAAAATAGCCGTATGCACACGAGAATGGCATAGATGGTACTTCTACAGCCTGGTCACCAAGTGGGAGTGTCATGCAACTGACACATAGGCAATCAGAGCCCCACCACTGGACGGTACGTGATTAAGCCAGCTAATTAGCCGACTTAATTTCCTATCTGAATTATATTTTATATTTACTGTTGTTTGTATTTTTAAATATAGCAAATGAGATAAAAATTTATCAAATTTTATGTACATTCTCTTGACACAACTTACTTCATTGTGTAATTTTTGACAATTTTATCCACTATTAATGTTGCTAAATAATTAGTATGATTATGATATTTGTAGGAGTTGTTACATATATCAAACTAGGTCCAAAAATTACAAAATTTTATGTACAACCTTCCCACATAGTTAACATAATTGTCTAATTTTTTTTTTGGAATTTTTATGTGCTATGAATTTGCCATATTAATTTAACCATAATTAGTGAAATACGATGCTTATTTAATTAGCAATTAAAATCGTAGGTCGCACGGCCATCGTACGGCAAGCATCTTTCATTGAGGCAACCTTGTAGTCACCGAATTGATACAAACATGAATTAATTCAATAAACAAAAAGATATATGAAATTACGACACCGAATGGCGACCAGACGAGCTCGGTCTGTTGGGGGCAATCCTTCATTGAGTGCCCATAGGTCTTGCATATCCTAACTTTACTGTGCGGCTAATGATGGTACATTGGCTAACA
Organism: Dendrocalamus sinicus; assembly: GCA_036346575.1. Classification (NCBI taxonomy): domain Eukaryota; kingdom Viridiplantae; phylum Streptophyta; class Magnoliopsida; order Poales; family Poaceae; genus Dendrocalamus; species Dendrocalamus sinicus. Next base: position 10,831,193 of record CM070666.1, on the reverse strand, counting down.
TCCATGTCATTCTAGTTGTAGAACTATGTGAACAAATTAGATGCCAGCACCACCGGGTTTGTATGTGCGTTCCACTACTGAGGGGGGTTCGGTCCATACTGCATGGTGTTCAGCACGGCCATCAACCTAACATTGCGGTTCATGATGACACAAATGTTGGGTCAGTTGCCAACCACCGCTCGTTTGGTGTTCACTAGGAACCAGAGCCAACTGAACATGTTCTCGCACTCCACAATGGCAAATGCCATTGGGAGAAGCTGGTTGTTCGCGTCGGCCACCAACACGGTGAGAATGGTCCCCTTATACCTCCCTGTGAGGAAAGTGCAATGCATCGTGACCACAGGATGACAAACTTGAAGCCTTCAATGGCCTGGGCGAAAGCCCAGAATAACCGGTCTAGTATGAAATAGTTGGACCCACTGTCAACATCAACACACTCAAGCTTGTTTATGTATGTGCCGGGGTTTGATTCGACTATCTGGTGAAGCAATCTTAGCATAAGATTGTACGCCTCTTCGTACGTCCTGCATATGGACCCAATAACCTTTTGCTTGCCTCGTCGGTTCTTGCTGCAGCTGACTGAATAGCCAATCACATTGGTGTCTTTCGACATGAACATCTTGGGAGAGATTGTCACGTTTCCCGCAACTAGGTGACTGATGATGCTTGCCACACATGCAGAAGTCACGTTTTGATGATGACGCAGGGGCTCGCTAAGCTCGTAAGTGTGGTCGATCATCGCCTTGACCGAGAAGACCAGGCCAAAAATCATTGCTCATTGAGCGCTAACCTTTCCAGGGTAACCTTCCACTACGCACTTCACTGTGTTATTGGTTGGGTTGGACCGGTGCACTCGGTACACACAACTGATAGACAAGGCGTACTATGCTATAGCTTGTTGCACAACCATCTTGCTAGAGAAGCGCTGCCCAACTAGGAGGGTATTTGCTTCAAACCCCCACTGGGACCCTTCTTCTTGCAGCAGTACGAGGGAACTACCATAGCATCATCAAGTCTGGAGGACACATAGGGCACCTCCGATGACACAATTCCCCCGGGTGGACCACCTGTCTATTGTGCATCATCATCGGTATCACCGGAGCCTAGGTCGATATCCTCGTCGGACTCCAACCCGAGCACCTACTCCAGTAGATATTCGTGGTAGTCAATGCGAGCTGACCATCACATATCCGCTCCATCATTCTGCACGAAATCAGGGCGAGTCTTCCCTCCAATACCGCACATTCAGTGCTATTGTCTTGAAGCTCGGCCTGCGGTTGCCTAGGTGTGGAGGGGCCAGGCTCATCAATGTTTTCCGGTGCCCTGGGCACAAAACTCAGGAGCACCATTGGCCTTCCGTAAATGGCCGCCTCGGGCTGGGAGGCAATCTGCATGTATTGCCTCCATGCTACGGTCCCATTCACCTTAACGAGCTTCCACACACCATTTGTGCAGGTGATCCCCTCGATCGCAAGTTTCATCGCCATTGCCATCATGGTGAACTCCCTCCGGATGCAACTTTGAAGCTCGTGAATATTCATCACGCTGAGCCCTTTCGTCCAGAGCAGCTTGTATTGGCATGTCGATAGGTCCAACCCATCGGGTCCTGCCCGTACAAGACTATCACCGTAGAATATTACCAAGTCTTCCATTACCAAGTCTTCCATGTCCGCGACTACCTGAAGCCACAACAACTAGGTCCGTTGTAAGCATTACAACAAAAAATGATGACAAGCAGCATACAAGTTAGTGATTACATGTGTGTAACTACATAGGAATAATTCATTAATTAGCAATAATTTGATTACCCATCTGAAAAATTAATTACGAGTTATTCATTACCGTCGTCCTTACCACTTAATTACTTACCACAAACTCATTACTTAAGGGCCTGTTTGGGACTGCTCTGCTCCAGGTTTTTCAGCTCTGCTCCCAGTTTGTCTAGCCAAACAGATCCAGCTCTAAGAACTCTGCTCCAAGAAAAAGGTGGAGTTGAGGGCCAACTCCACGTTTTTTGTGGAGCTCCTCAAGGGGTACTCTAGAAACTAGAGATTCATACCTCCTCATGGAGTTGAGGGAAAATTACCCATCTATGCCATTGATTACACAAACATACCCCTTCGTTCTTTTTTCTTTCTTTCTTCCGCACGGGTGCATGGTGCAATCGACGAGGCATATATTTGTATGGACTCCCAATCAAGGTTGGTGAGCCTACTTTGGTGCAAAATACGCGATGTTGGTGATCATGTTGGTAATTTATGAGTACCAGTCTTTGGTTTGTATTCTTGGACTACTTTGGCGAAGGAAAAATCCACGATTCTTTTTGGTGAGGTGAACTTGCAAATGGATGGAAGTGATGATGTGACTGATCCAGTGAAGGCTAATTTGATGGAAATGTTGTGATTGTGAATTTCCGTGTGACTAATTGGTTTGGAGCTCAACTATGGGGTGCGGCATCAAATGTGCGAGGATCGGGGCTTGGGGCTGCATTTGTGCTTTGTGTCGCCACTAGCTACGGACCTAGTTGATGCTCCGATGGATTGGTCTGCATGGTGCAATTAGTGAAAATTTCGGTTTTCTCGAATAAATTAATTGCGATTATAATATTTTACATCATATTTCAATTAGCAACAAAAATTCGATTACATATGCTCATGACATCAAAACATACACCAAACATCATTGAGGGCACATTAGACCTTTCTTAGGAAACCTCACATTCTGGAGTGGAGCTAGCTGCGTGCCAAGCAGGACCACCTGCTCCAGGAACTCCACAGTGGAGCTGCTCTATGGTGGAGTTGGTGGAGCAGAGCTGGAAAAACTGGAGCAGGGCAGTCCCAAACAGGCCCTAAGTCACTACAGTAATTACGATAGATTAATTACATAGTACCATACAACAACAAATTATTGGTATCGTGCCTACACAAAAATAGTACAAAACTACAGCTAAATTACTACAACCTACTTACTTCATAATACAAACTACATTAATTACGACTACCTGAATAACACTAGTTAACTATGACTACGGGAATAACGTTGAAAGCATACGATAAAAAAATATCTGTCTTTCGGAAGAAGCAATCAGCACTGCTACGGTCATGACGACTGCTTCGATATTTACTCTCCAGAAAATCTTATTTATGTGATGAGCGCGGGAATGGGCTTCTGCGATGAGCACAAGAATAAGCTTTTACGATGAGCGACGAGCGTGATAATGAGCTTCTGCTATAAGCGACTCAGATGAGCGATGAGCAACTGCAAGAGATTCGTATTTATGGTCAAGTGAAAAGGGAACCCGATGCGCTAACACTACAAATTAAGGACTTGTTATCGACGCACAGCAGCTCGGGCGAGGGGGACGGCATGGTAAGACTAACATATGTGCGGACGAGGCAGCGGGTGAGGGGGCCGGCACGGACATAACGACATATGTGCAGACGAGGGGGAGGCGGCATGGACAAACTAACAAATGTGCGAAGAAGGCAGCGGTAAAGCAGGGAAAGCAATAAGGGGCTGACATATGTGCGAAGGAGAGAGGTCATGCACTATAAAAGATGTGTGCCGCATAGTTGCCATGCGGCCTACGATTTCAATTGCTAATTAAATGAGCATCGCATATCAATAATTACGATTAAATTAACATGATAAATTCATAGTACATAAAATTCTTAAAAAAATTAAACAATTACATCGACTGTGTGGGGGAGACTGCACATAAAATTTTATAATTTTTGGAGCTTGTTTGCTATATGTAACGATTCTTACAAATATCATAATCGTACAAATGTTTGAGCAACATTCATAGCGGATAAAATTGTCAAAACATTACACAATAAAGTACGTTGTGTCAAAAGGTTGAACATAAAATTTTATAATTTTTAAGCTCATTTGTTATATTTAAAAATTCAAACAAGTAGTAAATATAAAATAATAATTCAAGTAAGTAAGGGCCTGTTTGGGAGAGTTCCACCAGCTCCAGATCCACGAAAAACAGCTCCACTCCACGAAATTTTACCCAAACGCTCCAGCTCCACGAAATCTGGATCCACCAAAATCCTAGATCTGAGAGTCAAATCCATGGATTTCATGGAGCTCCTCAAGGGGTGCTCCACCGTGGAGTTAGGTGGTAATTATCCACCAATGCCACTGGTTACACACTCTATCCCACCAAAAGTGGCCATTCCCACCAAAACCTCAATTTCGTGGATGCAGGAGTTGTACAAGCCAAACACTCCATAGTGGGATCCCAGATCCACGGTGGAGCTGCTCCATGGTGTAGCTGCTGTTCCAGATCCACGTTTTCAGTGGTGGAGCTCTCCCGAATAGGCCCTAATTAAGCTGGCTAATTCATCTACCTTTCAGTGGTGGGGTAGCAGGCCAACTGGAGCTTGGTGGCCGAGCGGTAGGCCTTGGCCACATGGTGGCCGGTGGCGAGTTGCACGCCACACGATCCGGGCACCGTGTAACGCGTGTACGCTCCACGGTGTCATAGCCCGGTGACTAAGTGGTAAAAAAGGTCATTTTTGTAAATACCATATATATATTGGTATTTTTATAAATACGGATCTAAATAGTGCATATGTACCAAAAACTCGCTGTGAAAACGTCCTTGTACGTGCGGAGGGGGATACGCGTTGTGTGTGTCTTCCTCGTTACGAATTAAAAAGGTTCCGGCCGAGTGAGGCACAAACCGAACAAAACCTCTGGATGCTGCCGCCGGGCCCAGCGTCAGCTGCGGCGCACGCAGCTTTTCTTTTTCCTTTTTTCCCCCGGAGGCGGATTATGGACACGGGCCGATGTTGTTCACCAAACCAACACCACACACACGCACAGGCAGCCAGCCAAGTCGCACTCGCACACGGCAACAAACCAAACCAACGCCTCCCTCCCTCCCCGTCCGCCCGTCCCCTTCCTCCTCCTGTCTCCGGGGGTGGGAACGTGCTCCGAAGCAGCCGCCCTCGCTTCCCTTCTCTTCTCCGAAGAAGCTTCTCTCCTGTTTGCTCCTCCCCCTTCCGCTTCCAGCCTCTCCCGGATCGATCGCGGTCTGGGCTCTTGTGGAATGGTAGGTCCCGGCTTTTCAGCTGCTTGTGGTCACTGGTGAGTGATTCGGTGGTGGTGGACTGGTGGTTGTTGGCTTCTCTCGATCGATCGATTGATCTTGGAGGTTGCACCAGTGCGAGGGGAGGAGGAGCTGCGGCTGCTTTGTGTGGTGTGGTGCTGGGGTGATGGACTCCGGCAACAGCGGCAGCCTCCAGTCGTCGAGCGGCGGCGACGACGAGTTCGACTCGCGGGGAGGCGGAGGGGGCGTCGACTCCTCGCCGCTCTCCGCGCTGCTCCGGCCGACGCCATCGCCCTCGGCGGCCGGGGCGTTCTCTCTCCACGGCTCGCTCTACGGCCTCCAGGAGCTCGCGTCCGCGCCTCCACCACCGCAGCCGCAGCAGCAGGCGGCGCCCTGGTCGGCACAGTTCACGGCGGGGGCGTCCTCCTCGTCGCCGCGTGTCGCGGTGACCGACGCGGGCGTGGGCGCGCGCCAGGCTGCTGATCCGTCCGCCGCGACGGCGCAGGAGGCGGGGGCGCCGGCGCCGGCGCCGCCGAGGGGGTCGCGGAAGCGGACGCGCGCGTCGCGGCGGGCTCCCACAACGGTGCTGACCACCGACACATCCAACTTCCGCGCCATGGTGCAGGAGTTCACCGGCATCCCCTCCCCGCCCTTCGCCGCCGGCGCGGGCGCACCCGCCGCGTCCTTCCGCACCCGCTTCGACCACCTCTTCCCCTCGCCCTCCACCCTCCGCTCAGCCGCCGGCGCGGCCGCCGACCCAACGTCCTCGCTGCCGCCCTACCTCCTCCGCCCCTTCGCGCAGAAGCTCCCGACGACGCCTTCCCCTTTCCCGCCCTTCGCGTCGTCGTCCTCGTCAACGCCGACCTCGTCCAACATCGGCGTCGCCAATGCCAATGCCACGACGGCCACGGCCACCACCACAGCAGCGTCCTCCAACCCCACCGCAGCCGCCGACGCCTTCCAGCTGACGTCCTCCGCGCTTCTCCGGATGCAGGACCCCAACAGCTACCTCACCTTCCAGAACCTCCTCGGCTCCTCACAGCCCTCGTCGCAGCACATGTTCGGCGGCTTCGCGCAGCCGTCGCCGTCGCCGTCGGGTTCCTGGCCGGCGTCGGTAGCAGCAGCATCGGCCTCACCCACGGCGGGCTGATGGTCTCGGAGGGGCTGCACTTGCACCCAAGAAACGTCCACCTCGGCGGCGACGAGCTGTCGGGCGTGGTCGCGGGCGGCGCGTCCGGGAGCGGCAGCTGCAAGCTGAACTACACCTCCCACGCCGGCGCGTCGTCGTCATCGGCCGCAGCCAGCGCCCCCAAGCCACCGGACGGCGCCGTCGGCGCTCCCGCCAGACCCGCCCGAGGCGAGGGCCTAGACCCATGGATTTGTACATCCGAGTAGGGGAGAGGGGAGGAGGTGTGTGCAGTGTGCATGCTGTTCGCTTCGCTTCCTGTCACCATGCATCACAAACAACAAAGGTCTGATTGACTGATTAGCCTTTTAGCAGTACACCTTTTGTTACTTATTAATCACTTCTTTCTTGCAATTGCCGTCGTGCTTGTGTACATTAAAAACGCCATCTTTGTTTCGCTAAGTTCTCTCAGATACAAAATCTTCCCAAAATCTCAGACACGCACGCGCAGAGAGACAGAGAGTGACATGGTGCAATTCCAAACCTCTCTTGCTCTCTAGTGCCCTCAGCGTCATGTCGATCGGCGAGTAGCAGTACTAGTTGTTGCTGTCTCCGTTCTTGCCGGTTAATCTTGGGGCCCAAAATGGTTAATTAGTACCATCGACCAGCGCTAATGGCCACCGGCGGCAGGCCGGCAGCGACTGGCGGCGAGATTTCCGGCGCCAAGACCCCCTCCGAATTTGTTGTTCCACCGGCCCCAACCGCAACTCATCAAACTGCCAAGTTTTCCTTTTTGTCGTATGAAAACCACCACGAAGCCTCCAAAAGGACAGAGACAAGGAGAGAAAGCTCACATAACCTAGAGAGAGAGAGGCCTCTTTTTAGTGAGTAGTACTAGTGGTGGTAGCCTTGGATTTTCAGGGCGCTAATGCTAACCACTCCACCAGATGATCAAGGCGACGGGGGGAGACGAACTGACGAAGAGAATAGTAAAATCGATTTGATCAGGAGGAGACCAACAACCGTACCCCCACCGAGCTGACCGTCGTAGGCTAGGCATTAAAGAAAGATCACGGCATGTGATGATCCACAGTCATGTACATGGCCTTAATCTGACGCGATCATCTTCGTTATTGATGAGAGAGGTTAGTGAGGAGATCATTCTATCTGGTGTCAAGGTTTTTGTGTTTGATCATGCTGTATATAGCCTTGGCCATAGGTGGACGGGATGCAGAGAGGTTCAGTCCTTCTCAACTTATACTTTGTAATTTTTCTTAAATAAATACAATAGCTTTTTATCATCATTTCAAAACGATTTATAAGTATAATATTTTAAAATAACTTATGAATTTATTAATACTTAATGTATTCATATAAGTATTTACAATAGGATCAAAAACCATAAATCATAACTTCATGCTATAAGCCACACTCGAAAGGTATGATCAGAGAGAGATTGGGAGTGACAAGTTGTCGCATGTGCTCCCCTTCCCTACACTTGATTGCACCCGTAGATGGACAAGTACTTTTTCTTGCGTCTATCCGTGGGTTTGTATTTAATTTCATCGAAGTGGGGACTAGATTTGAGATTTTTGCACTTGGGACTTTCTTATGTTTTAGTTTTGGTTTTTATTTTTACAATAACTTACTATTAAATAATATGTTTTAAGTCAAATTTTACATATAAATTATAGTATAAACTATATCAAGTTTAGTTGTATCAGTTAAAATCACATACGACTATTTCTCTATACGTATTGTCTCTTATAATAGATTAAAAATTCAAAAACCATAATCACAAGTCTCAACTCAAAAAAATTCACCTAGATTTAAGATTTTTGCACTTGATGGAGGGCAATTCTCTTGGTTTGGATACTGCGATGTGTACGAGCAGGGGTTTCTCAGTGTACTACGAAGTGGGCTCCATGAAATTTGTTCAGCTCAATGCATGTACTTGAACAAACGATCTCATCTCCGACCTAATATGAGCTTCATTGGCCTTCTGAAAATCACGTGGGAATTTCACCACGTACAGTTCAGGATGTTTGGGTATTTTTGTCCTGAATAGCACAATAACATTAAAAATAGTCTTCGACTATATGTAATATTATTTCTGGTCCTCCTCTCAAGCGCGTGACTTTGTCCAATCGACGCGTGCACAGTCCCACACCTCGGTACCGTAGCACCTGACTCATACGGTTTAGAAGCACACACTACTATAAAACAAGTTATACTGAACGCCTCACCACAGACGGTTCATGTAGAGCCATCTGTGCTTTGATTATTACAGATAGTTCATAGCTAAAATCGTTTCTGAAACTATCACAGATGGTTATGTTTAAAAGTCATCTCTGATATACGCATTATCACAAACAGTTTTTAATTAGAATCGTCTATGAAACTATCACAGACGGTTTTTTATTTACAACTGTCTGTGTTTTAACCTTTATCTTGTTAACTATTGAAGCCACTGAGAAGAGAAAAAAATTCAAGACAAATTTATTACAAAAATCCCAAAAAAGAGATTCCCAGATCTTACTCTTATGGGTTTCATATGCTTCTTCTTTGACTTTTGGAGTTGGAGGATCAGCCACTGAGTTCTTAAATGCCGTGAAGATTGTCCTTGCCCTCTCCACTTCTACCTCTAGCCTGAGCAAATCATTAGCATGGCCCATAATCTCAAAGAGGATGGCATGATAAACTTCCTCAGAATTAGCCGCTTCTGCTTGATCGGCAATGTTATCCATGTGTCTCTCTACTGTCGCAAGAGCTTCTTCCGTTTTGTGCACATTGCACAAAAGAACGAAGCTGAAGGCGGTTTCCTTTCCTGAGTGGCAATGAGACACCTTCGTTGACGACAGATGATGAGATCTAGCTGACGGATGGAAGCGAGTCGAGGAAGGAGAGCAGGGCGTGAGCGGAGGAGCTGCTCCATACATAAATTGCCGGTCACCTGTGTAAGGTTTGGCTGAACAACTCATGATGGATAGATGAGAGGAAGGGGATCAAAAGAATATTAGATGTCATTATCGAGAAATCTGGTGAAGAAGATGAGGGAGAGGACAGTTTAGAAGAGCTGGATTAGGGCGCGCATATTAAAGCGTTATTACAGACGGTTTGTATACCAAACCGTCTCTGATATTAATATCATAGACGGTTCGTATAACAAACCGCCTCTGATATGTGACTTATCATAGACGGATCGTATAACAAACCATCTTTGATATGTGCATTATCATAGATGATTCGTATAATAAACCATCTCTGATAATGACACATCACCGATTCGTGGCATATCCCCCAGAATTTCGATCTCACCCGTCCATTCTCTCCACATCGAATGGCAGGTACCGGTTCCTCCCACCACTCGGTCCTTATTAATTACTCCCTATCTACCTTTCCACTAGCAGTCACGTGTGAGTTCATCCACTATATAGCTTCTTGCATGCCTCCCCATGATAACGCCGACTACTACCGTGACCTAGCACCTCCGTTGTAACACCACGGTCGACTGCATAACACACTCTTGTCGTAAATGTCATAAGAGTGTCTTATGCAGTCTCACCGTCGTGCCACAAAGGTGGCGCTACCGCCGCCTCTCCATTGCCAGTGATATCCGACTGCTATCCGATGCATCCAACTTGTTCCTCGACGATACTGACTACCGCCGTGAGCTAGCGCCTCCGTTGTGATATGACGGTCGACTGCACAACACACTCTTGTTGTAAGTATCGTAAGAGTGTCTTGTGTAGTTTCACTGTCGTGCCACAAAGGTGGGGTTACCACCGCCTCTCCATTGCTGGTGATATCCGGCTACCATCTGATGCATCCAACTTCTACTGTCTACTAGGATTCTGCTTCTATACATTCTTGCCGTGTTAAAGAGTTGGGTTCATTATCTTGTTATGCTGTAATGGTGGATTCTAATCTTGATGGAAATGGAATGTGCTGTTGTGTTTGCCACTGTATTTGCTTGTTTTCAAAGGGCATAGGTAATATTATTTCTTGAGGCTAGCTAAAAAACAGAAAAAAAAATTTAGGTATAGAATGAACTATCACAGACGATTTGTGCTATAAACCGTCTATGAAGGATTATCACAAACGGTTCTATATACCAATCGTCTGTGATACTCACCAATCACAGACGGTTAGTAACTAGAACCGTCTGTAATATGTAAGTATCACAGACGGTTTTTGGTTCGAGCTGTCTGTAATAGTTTTCTTCACAGACGGTTCTAGTTACAAATCGTTTGTGTTGTCTTTATCACAGACGGCTTACAAACCGTCTGTGATAACCTCTGATTATTATCGACACATAAATACATACGGTTGACGTCGTGATGACGATTCGAACCGTGCGTGATAACCCTTTTGTAGTAGTGATATGATACCCCGTATCGTGCTCATCTCTTCCCGAGCTCGGGCGCCACTTCGGTGAGCAATCACCGTTGCTCGTGGTCACCTTGGCTGCCGATGACCGTCTGACCACCACACCTGGGGATCGCCATTGACCACTTCACCAAGCTCACGCACCACTGAACTCCCCGACTGCTGGAGCCAAAGCGCTGCTACCACCCTCTTCTTGTGGGCGACCGTAGCCACTCTGACCACGGCTATTCGACTACAGTCGCCTTCGACAGTTGTCTCCCTTGACCACCTCAGCTTTTGACCGCTACCACTTTTGACCACCACTGCTTTCGACTGCAACCGCTTTCGACCACCGCCGCTTTCACCCATGTTTGACCACTACCCGTTCAACTACTGTCTTGCTCGACCATTGTCGTATTCGACCATGGCAGCCTTTTTGACCACATATAGCCTTAGCCCGCTGTTGGTTTTGCCGGAATCATGTGCTCCCGGACCGCATGACTCGGGTGCTACGGTGCCGGTACACGGGACTGTGCACGTGTTGGCCGGCTAGAGTCCTGCGCTTGGGGAGGGGGCTAAAAATGGTATTGCATATACCCGAGGGCTATTTCTGATATTGCTGTGCTGCATAGAACCAAAAGTGTTCAAAATTCACCGGTCAGTTACACAGGGACTTTTAAAAATTCTCACATTGAAAACGGACCAATAGGTCCTTTTGGGTAACTCTTTGTGCGTTTATTATAGCTTTGTGATGTGATCATGTATCAACGAGCAGGTAAAGATTCTACAGTTATTTTGTCACGGCAAGTGGTGCAACTTTTGAGAAGAATAATAACAACCCTAGAGATGATTAGGCATTGTTTTTTGTGATGACAGTGACTACCATCTAAACATAGGCTGAAGTGAAAAATAAAGGAGACCAAAAGCCATATATAAAGTGCAAATTATTTACCCATGCATGAAATCCTCCTCCTTTCTCCGATAGAGAAGTTGATTGATGCAAACAAAGGAAGCAGGGTCGATGATTAGCTCCCGGAGATCCTTATCATCTCCTCTCACCCCTCCTGGTTCGGTGGCATCGATCGTGGATGGTAGTAGTAACATGTGAACCCTCTTGGCTGGAATCATGGTGGCCCATGGCGGGAATAACTCTGTTCTACTGCTGCAATGATGCCCCTCTCGTTCTCTCTCTCTCTCTCTCTACACACACATTGCTAGAGTTGTAGTACACACTCTCTCTCTCTCCCCCATTCGCTGCTCTCTCTCTGGGTTGTGATGATGATGATCTCTTGCACAGGGGCCAGGGCCTGATCCTGCCCGCATAGGCGCATATAATTTCGAGCCAAACCCAAAAGTTTAGGGGCTTTTCAGATCAGAGCCCAAAAGTTTGGCCGGCACGGCTCCTTTCTTTCGTACGAGGCACCACACCACAGCGCAGCACTGCCCTCTTCCCTTCGCTGTTCTGATGGCTGCTCGCTAGTCGCTAGCTGAAGCTGAGCTGGGTCGTTGTCCTAGTTTCCGTGCCTAATAAATGCCGGCCGGGGTCGCTGATCTTGCCGTGGCAGCAGGCGAGGAGGACGGGGAGCGGCGGTTCAGGTCGGCCGGTTCTCTTTAGAGCAGGTACAATAAGACTTAGTCAGTAGGCTATAGTAAATATAATATCAACCAAATCTTACGTGGCAGAGAGAGAAAGGAAGAGAGAGAAGGAAGCTGGCTACTAAATTACAGCTAGCTATAGCACGTAAAAATATGCATTTCACTCTCTTACATGTGGGGCCAAATAGTTATTGTAATAGCTACCTTATTGTATGAACTATTTTTTTTGAAGACTATAGATGAAATGGGCTATAGTATTGTACTTGCTCTTACTGGGTCGACTACTATTTACGGGTCGATGATGATGGTCTGCGGCATGACGCAGATTCGTTCCCCTTGTAGCATTTCGTTGTCGCACAAAATTAGTTTGACCACAATATGGTAATTACTAGTTTTTTTTCCAAGAGCGTGGTGTTACCACCTATGCGTGGACGTCTGCGTACGTCGTCGTCCACCTTGGATTCAGCTCCGAGATCCATGCTTCTCTTTCTCCTCTACTCTTCTCTCTTCGGTCAGTCACCGGCGCGAGCCCGCGACCTCTTCCCTGAGCTGGTAAGCCGCGCTACTGGCTGGAGCTCGCGCCCACAAAATCGTGGCCCAAATCGGCGCCACCGTTAGAACCATGATGTTATCAGATCCGATGGGGGAAGACGGGAGAGCGTGAGAGAGATGGGAGAGAGACCAGCACAAATCTTAAAGCGTGAGACGACAATTTATGGAGGAAGACGAAAGAGTGAGATGTCGGTAGCTGATAGTTTTTTGCTGTACTTTTTGACACGGTAACAGACGGCAGAAACACCAACATAGATGGTGCATATGGTTTTAAGCTCGAGAAGCCGTTTGAAGAATCCACTTTAAGAAGTCATCCCATTTCAACGTTTGGTATTTTAACTTACGGATATTCCAAAAGACCAAAAGCCAAATGCAGAAGGCAACAGCCAAAAGGAATACGGCCAAAAGAGATGATTGAGAGACCAACACAAATCTTAAAGCGTCATGAACGGAATGGCTTGTATGGTTTTGATTTTTTTTAGTGCTGTTTACAATGGAGTGGTTTGGTATGAAATGAAAATTTCCCTTAAATGTAAATTCCCGTGCGGTGGATGGAGCGGTTTCCGACATCATCCTGTGCAGGAATCATCATGAAGAACATGTTTAAATGACTTGGTAATGCATATGTGATTTTGCTTTTTGGAAAAATATATCGTTTAGAACTACATTTGTGATATTTTAATATTGTATACTACTCCCTCTAATCACAAAAACATGTCATTTTGGACATAGATGCAGCTAAACTTTTAAAACTTTGACTATCAATATCTTTTTAAATATTTAAATTAGATACATGAAAATCATATGTGTAGATTTATCTCAAAAATTACTTTCATAATATTATAATTTATTAGGTTTTATAAACATGTTACAATATAAATTAGCAGTTAAAGTTGTGTTTTAGAGACCATATCGATGTTCAAAACAACATATATTTGTGACCGGAGAGAGTATAAGAAAGAAAATACTCACTCCATCTCCCATGTATACTTGTCGCCTGTTGCCAAAACTTTCTTCCCCAAATACAAATACTTGCATAGCAAAACAATAGACATAGCATAATATAACATTTCCCATTTAATTATATCATCATAATCATCTATTTCTTTCATTATTGCAATGTTTATCTATACAACATGCTCATAATGTATATCACATATCTTACAACGGTATAGCAGAGTGAATACCCATCAATATTTCACCCTCTCAATCCCTCCATCACATAGAGTTCCACCAAATAAAGGGTTAGAATATTTTCTATTTTATGAGATTTTTTAGCATATTTTTTTTTCATAGCAATTGTAACCACTTGCCAGAATAGTTTTGATTTCTAATTGTTATATATACAAATCAAATTCCTCACCTTATTTTTTTTTGTTTCTTGAATTAGCATATTTATGGAATTTTAACTCTGAAGAAAACCAAAATTTCTATTTTTCACTTAGTTTGGAATTAAAAAACAATATCTAATTTCCTTTGATTTTTATTCTAAATTTGCATATTTTTGGATTATACTTCTTATAAACTTTCCTTTTCTATTTTAGGTTGAGATTTGAAAATTAATCTAGCTGCTAATTTTTATTTCAAATTTGTGTTATTTTTATTGTACTTGACATGGACTCTTTCTTTTAATCTAATTTTTTTTGTTGATTTTCAAAGTTTAGTTTTATGTTAGAATTCTTATATAAATCCAACTGTTAATTTTTTTCTAATTTTCATTCCAAATTTTAGCTATGTACGGATTTTTAATCTGGAGTTTGTATAAAAATCAAATGGCTAATTTCCTTTTATTTTTTATTCCAAATTTATGTTATTTTTATTGTACTTAATATAAACTTTTTCTTTTAATTTAAGCCATTATAACTTCAGTCCGTTAGATGAATGATTATATGCTTTTTTTTTAAATAATAACATCCAATGGCTACGGTAGTTTAATTTAGTTAGAGTTGATCATATTAAGGATAAGATGTTTTGTCTTTTTAATGAGATACGTTTGATAAGCTTTAAATAAATAATAGATTAGACTATTTCGTACGTAGAGTTCTTATGTCTAGGGCTGGTTGATCTGCAAGCTGCCTAATCGCAGGATGGAACTCTTTGATGTGTCACTTGAAAAGGACTAATCCACAATGGCACATCGATAGCAATACGCAACGGTTGTATGACCTCTACGGTTCCCTTTCGGAGGGACCGAGGAGAGGGAAACATCTGTCGATCGACCAGCAAATAAGTCGCAGCAGCACCTGTTCCGTTGACTGTCACATTTTGCCTAGGCCCTAGTGCCCTACTGCATTTTAGGCCCGTTTGGCACAACTCTACCACCGGCTTCTGGAGCTGTTTGGAGCTGTTTTGTGCCAAACAGGGTACAACAAAATAGCTCCACCCAAGGAGTCCCTTAAAACCTGCTGAGACAAAAGTAGCTCCTTGGGTGGAGCTGAAAAAAGTAGCTTCACACAACTCCACTTGTGAAGTAAAAAAAAACAGTTCCACTTGTGAAGTGGAGTTGTGCCAAACGGGACCTTAGTTTGAGCTTTTAGTTTTTATTTATTTTTTATATTCATAAATTTTCTCTTTTTTGATTTTTAGTTTTTTTAGCTTTTTTACTTAGTTCTTTTTGTCCCGTATTTATTTTTCATTGTCCATAATAGGCTAGCATGTTTTTTTTCTATTTTTAATTTTTTCTAAATTTAGTTATGTCAAATAAGTCACCATCAGCTACAGTGTAATTTCAATCAGCTACAGTAAAACTTTAGCTATAAACCACTTTTTTCAGTCCAACCGAGCGGCACTCTAAGCTAAGTGATGCATATTCCTCTTATCGCATCTCCACACTGTTCTTATCGCAATACCTTGGCGCTAAACATCCTTTAAAACTAGTGATTTCTCGTAAAAGACTAAAGACTTGTTTGGAGTAAGAATTGTCCTGAATTCCTACCGATATTGAACCCCGAAATTCCTGGGTTCTAAACTAGACGTAATTTTCCTTCTATACACGCTACGAGAGAAAGAAGGCCCCTGTTCACCGGTACTGTAGCATGCATGCAAACCACACGCAAAGCGCCGGGTGGCCCGGGCCATGCACGACGCCAAAAATCCGCACGCGCGCCCAGCGCAAGGACACGCGGAGCACTCCCCGTGCCGTCCTACGGCTTCTATTTTATACTGCTGTGCTGCCAGCTAAAGGGACCGCCCCCGCCGCGGCGCAGCAGGGCACAGCGGCTGCACTGCCTGCTGCGCCTGTGCACCCCCGCACCTGCCCCAGGTCCGGAACACAAGGAGAGACGTTTGAAAAAGCTAGAAAATAATCTGAAAAACAAACTAGAATATAATATGAATGTCCGACTATTCAAAAGACCTTTTAAAATAGTTTTTCCTTTTTTCGTTCTCGTCCGCTCTAAGAATAAGACAGATATCACTCCACATCACGTACTTCACTCCTCTCGCTCATATCTCGCTTTAAAGATAAAACAGAAGGTCAAGCTAGTATCACGTACTTCACTCCTCTTACACATATATCACTGTTACTTTTCCCACCATTCTTCCACTTCTTCTAAAATCATTTAGCCATTGCTATTTATTTTTAGGCAAAACTCACCAAACCCAACTCATAGGAACACCCCGTACGCTGAGGCTTCTGCATTGGCATCGCGTTGGAACGGGCAACCGAACGCAAACCCAGGCGATAGATGCAATGCGCAGCACGCGGCAGGCAAACAGGCTGCAGCTGCGCCCGAATGGTTGCCTGTCCCGGCGCGAATGTCCACAAATTCGATCGCCCCGATCGCGCCAGGCGAAGGTGATGTACTGCTCCAAATTAACACGCTCAAGTCTGCGTAAACAGGCGGTACTGGATCTCGGTTTACCAGGCATCGGCGTCTGCTGGAGCAGGTGTGGTCCTCGGACAACTTGGACGCCCTGTCTGTGCTTCTGGTCAAATGATGATCAGATAAAGAGATAAAAGCTAAGGCAATCTTACAGGAGGAAGATGCTAAGGCAAGATTTTTGGAAGTGTCAATAGAACACTTGCATTTTCTTTTAAAAAATCAGTTATTTTTTTACCATAGGATCTAGATCTAACCTCCTTTCTCTCTGCAATATATTCACTCACTCATCCACTTGAACCCTAATTTCTCTCGCACCAGCCACCAGCCACCCCTGCTCGACGCATTGCCTCCCTCCCTCACAAGCACCGCTCCGGTCTACATCACCTCCCCCACTGTTGTCTGTCTTCTCTGTCAGTCCACACCGCCTCCCTCCCTTTGTAGCTCTAGCGGCACCATTTCCACCGGAGCCTCTGCCATCGACTGACCACCTCCCTCCCTCCAACTTTGTCAATTTTCTCACTCTCGCCCGTCGGTCATTGCCGTGCCATAGCCACCCCTCCCTCCTTCTAAATCCGGTCCCTGGTGAACCCAAAGTCTTAACCCAGTGAACCCTAGCCTTAACCCAATGGTGGCGGCACTGGAGATGAAGAGGATGAGCTCACGTGGTGTATGAATTTTCATGCAGATCCAAATGTTAGAAGTTCGTCTGATCTCATAAAAATTTTAGTTGAGTGATATATAGTAAATCTGTTAATTTTTAGGTTATTTTAGCAAACTCTGTAGATCATTACATGCAGTATTAATAATTTTCTCCGGATGAAATGAAGAGAAATCCGGTTCGGTTGTATTTGCCTTTTTTTTCAAAAAAGAAGGAAAGAAAGAAGGAAAGAAAGAAAGAAAGAAAGAAAGAAAGAAAGAAAGAAAGAAGAAGATGGAGTACAAGCTAGGGCCTAGGAGCATTCGACTGTTGTATCTGTGACACGAGGAGGGGTAGCAAGCAGCCGGCACAGAAAATAATGCGGCTACTACTCCAGCTAGCACAGGCAGCTTATCCATCGCACGGGCCATGGTCAGTCAAGCTTGGCATGATGGCTGTGCCCCAGAACTGCCTGACATGCACTTGCAAGTAGCAGAGGTAGACAGGTACTAGCGTGGTGGCCGTCTCGACCGGTCCTTGCCCGCTTTGCCCGGTCCATGCCTCACCTCGACGTCGTCCGCCACCGTGTGATGGACGCGCCACCCATCCAGTCTGGGGTATAATTGGATACATGATAAACCTGTCAACCATCCCAAATAATGGATTCCAGGATAGCGCAAATACTAACAAGTCGTTTGGTTGAAAAATAAACAAATAGACGACATAAGAATGTCCGATAGATACTAATGTCTCACGAAAAAGAATCTGGCCACGAAAGCATCAAATCTTTTGCCCATGTTCAGTCGATTTGTCCGGTTTCAAACCTAAGTGCGCATCTGCACAGCATGTACATACATACCTACGGACCAAATGCGTTAATCAACTGATTAATGTAGAGGATCCCGATCCTGAGTAACGTACAACTGAACTGTCCGGAACGTCAATTGTCGATAGCGCAACGGGATCCCGCTCATTTTAGCGATAGTTTCTAGCTTCTGCTTTTAATTTATTATTTTTTAATTTTAATTTTTTACTTTTTAGCTTTATTGTTTTTTCTCTATTCCTTCATATGATCTGTTATGGGCTAATATGTTTTTTCATAATTAAATTTTTTTAAATTTAATTATACCAAATAAATCATCTTAACTATAGTAAAAAAATAAATCAAATATAATAAGGGCATGTTCTTTAAGTCAAAAGCTGACGCTTTTGATTTTTGCTACAGTACTTAACTTTTAAACGGAGTCTACAAGTTAAACGATCTATACGTTAAAAGCCCAATATCTGTACCAACCAAAATCGCAAGTGAGTATCTGTTTCTCCGTAATCTGTACCGTAAACAGCCAAAATTCAAAAATTTCAGTTAAAAACTATAAGCCACCGGAAAAAAAAGACCTTAAGAAAGTCATAATCTATCGTCATTCTCAGTAGGGCCTACATGGGACGAAGTACTAGATTTACGCGTGCGGTTCGTAGTACGCGGAGAAGTACTAAATTGTGTATGAATGCGACATTGCCACCCCAGGACGGGGATCCTCTGCCAAAAGCAGAAGAGAGACGGTGAAAAAACAAAAATCAAATCAGAAGCGAACGAAGCCATACACCTTCGGCGTCCGTAGGTAGGTGGGTAGTGTTACAAGCAAAAAGTAAAGGGTGCCCAATGTATAGATGCTTGTTCATACAGAGATGCCTTTACAGCAAAAGACATCTATTCTTGCCACCCCTCTTCATCTATAAATATGTATCATGTACAGACTCAGAGTTTAATGGAAAAGCATGAGTTCATTACAATCACTTGTCTCAATTCTTTCTGTCGTTATCGACGCACGCTCATTCATACAAGTGCAAGCAGGAAGATAAAAGGTAAATGGCACTGCATGTTCTCGCTTCCTTGCGCGTCCTCACGGCGGCGGCGGCGCGTCCTCACGACGCGCAAGACGCCAAGACGGCCCGGGCGGCGTGTCCTCACGGCGCGCGGCTAGCATGGCGCTTCGCGCCGGCGACCGCGGCGGTTGAGGCACCGACCGGCGGCGGCCGGCAGCAGCCGGGGCCGCAAACCAGGCGCCAACGGCGGCGCCGGCTTAAGCCAGGCGGCGGCGCTAAAGATCCGGCGGAGGCGCGGTGGCGGCGGCGAGAGCCCGAGCAAGCAAGGAGGCGCCGTGGTGGCGCCGAGCACGAACGGCGGCGCTGCAGCGGCGGCTCCCATGCCGCCCAGGCGGCGGCCACGCACCCAAAAGCGGCGGCGGAGACCCCATGTCGCGAACCGCGCGGCGACCCGCGGCGGCGACCGCGATGGCGCCGTGGCGAGGCGAGATTTTCCACGGCGCCGCGGCGCTGAGGCTCCTCACGGCCGGCGGCTTCGGCAGCGGCAAAGCCCGCGCGGCCGCGCTCGGCGGCAACGCGCGTCGGCGGAAGAAGCGGCGGCGCCAGCTGCGCCGGCGTGCCCGGCGGCGGCGGCACGCGGCGGCGCCGGCGGCGTGCTCGATGGCGAGGAAAACGGCGGCGTGGAGGCGATGTCCGTGCCAACCGACGGCGGCGGCGGCGCACGCACGGCCGGCGGCGCCTCCTTGTGGCGGCTGGCTTAGGGTTAGGGGAAACCCTAACCTCCCTACTCCCCTTCCCCTTTTTATATTGGTTGCTCATTCATGGGTTTTGGCCCAATCCCTCCCACCTCCCCTCATGGGCTCAAAGGCCGAATGGGCCTCAGCCCAAGTTTTCAAAATTTTGCACAATCCACCCTATAGTTCGTGGGAAATGCAGAATTTTCTTGAAAATCAAATCGCTATTGTAAATATTTGCATTACAGTCCTTACGCTTATTTATAATTGTACCCGTCAATTTGTACATTTATAAAATAGCATTTCAGTCCCTACAGGATCTGAAAATTATGTAATTGTTCAAATAAATGTGTATGCACATTTCTATAACTTTTACATATTTAGGATTATTTTATTGCAATTTATTTACAATATGCATTGCGACCATATTTAAATTTGCTATCCTTCGCAAATTTAATATTAAAATTCCCATTTAGTGAGTACCATTGTACTTAATAAATTGGAATTTTGCAAAATATTATACCTACCATAAATACCACAAAATCACAATTTATGGCACTTTGCTACATTTATTTGTACGCTATGCCATACAATAAATTGGTGTTCACCACCAATATTGTGATTATACGGTATTAAAAAAAAAATATAACCACATGTTATATTTAATTTGGGTATATATATTCATTGGATTACAATACTCATATTGTTTTCCACATATTTTGCATTTTATTATAACATTACCATACACATTAATTTACCTCATGTAAATTAATTCTTTATGGCGTACATCAATTATTGCAATCTATCTTGTGCAATTTAAATATTACGTTTACTAGCTTACCATACAAGCACTTAATATTTTTTTATGCAAATGCTTTAGGTTGATTTTCTCTCGTTTTGGAATAACACAAAGTTTCTTAACTTTGATATTGGCCATACACAAGGTAGAACTATAGTACTATCTGGGATTTATTCCTCAACGTCGTGCCCAATATCAAGTTTTGAAACAATTTGGTCTACACTCCTAAGTGATTACCATGGTTCTTTTCACATTGGCCATACACAAGGTAGTACCAAAGTACTCTTGTGGGATTATCATCCTCAACGTGCGTACCCAATGTTGAAAAAGCGAATTAAATCTGATTAACACCATTGGTGATTAACTATGTTGTTCCACAATATGAGAATGTCCCTTTATGTATTTCAAGTTTACCTTGATTACTTGCATTTCGCATTGCTTATTTAACATTGCCAAAGATTTTTAACAAATCGTGGTCCTACATATGTAGGCACAATGGTGCTAAAGAGTTTGAGGCTCTCGCTTTGACGGCCACAACTTCCCACATGGGCGATGGATCTCAAAGTGAGTCTATCGTTGCGTGGAATGTGCCGAGCAATTGCAGCCCCAAGAGGGTGTAGGCTGCTTTGGTGAGCCTCTCAAGTACAATGCCTTATTTATCATAAGGAATCACATCCATCCTAATCTCAAGGTGAGTATCGATGGAAGAAGACCCACGCGCTCGTGGCTTGCTCTTCAAACACGGTATGAGCAGTGACGATCATCCTCTGGGAGTTTGTCAATGAGTGGAACCACCTCGCATCTGATTTTAAATCTGTGGGAGAGTTCAACCATCTGTTCATATCGAACATATTTGGTATTAAAAATGAAGTTTGTATGTATTCTATATATACCACTATAAGAATTTCATCAAATTCTTCTTTGTGTATATAGATTTTTGGAGTTAATCCAATGGAGGAGGAATTATGCCTTGTGGATAGTGGTACCACAAACTCTATACATAGGGACACAAAATATTTCCTAACTCTTACTAGGAGGAAAGGAAATGTTTTAACAATCATTGAGCCGCGATGCAACGATAGTAGGCTCTGGTCGCGCCTCTATCACTCTCCCTATGGGTACACAATTAGAAATTGAGGATGCTCTTTTGTATCCCGATTCAACACGTACCCTACTTAGTTATAGAGATATCCGTCAAAATGGTTTCCATGTTGCAACCCAAAATGACAACAAAGGAATATCTCCTCTTAACCACAAACAACGGATATGGCAAACAAGTTCTAAAAAAAAATTCCATCTTTAAAACTCCGGATTGTACTATACATACATCAAACCCGTTCAACATATTGCGTACAAAATAATTTTCTAAAACATTAACACATTCCAAACATGGCATGATCGCTTTGGCCATCCAGGCATTGGAATGATAAGGAAAATTCTTAGCAATTCAATTGGTCATACATACTTCAAAACAAAATTTCCGGAATCCTCAGATTTTGTGTGCACTTCCTGTGCCACCGGAAAATTGATTTTAAGACCCTCTTATCTTAAAATCAGAGCTGAACCACTTAAATTCCTTGAACGCATTCAAGGAGATATATGTGGTCCTATATAACCATTGTGTGGACCGTTCAGGTACTTCATGGTTCTAATTGACGCATCTACTAGATGGTCACACGTGTGTCATTCACACGAAACCATGCATTTGCTAAGTTAATTGGTCAAATTATCCAATTACGAGCACATTACCCTGAATATCGAATTCAATCAATTCGAATGGACAATGCTGCTGAATTTTCATACCATGCCTTCAATGACGATTGTATGGCTCTTGGGATACAAGTTCAATACTCTGTTCCATATGTCCATACACAAAATGGTTTAGAGAATCTCTTATCAAGAGAATCAAGCTCATTGCAAGACCATTATTACAGAATTGCAACTTACCAACATCATGTTGAGGTCATGCAGTTTTACACGCTGCTGACTTAATCCAATTGCGTCCAACTGCTTATCATAGCAATTCCCCGCTACAATTAGTACGTGAAAATCCACCAGATATTTCCCATCTGCGAAAGTTCGGTTGCGCTACATACGTACCGATCTCACCACCGCAGCGTACCTCAATGGGACCGCACAGGAAACTTGGGATCTATGTTGGGTATAAATCTCCGTCAATCATAAAATACCTCGAGCCCCTAACGGGGACACATTTCTGACGATGACGCTGATTGCATATTCAATGAGGAACATTTCCGGCATTAGGGAGACAATAAGTACCAAAGCTGAATGCCGAGAAATTAAGTGGAATGTTCAAGGCATTCTGCCTCGGACCACGTGCGAGAGGGCGAACTTCAAGTTGAAACTCATTCATTTGCAAACATTGCAAATAACTTTGCGATGCATTTCTCGATTATAAGGGTGTCACAAAATCCTATAATCCTGCGAAATGTACTGAAAGAGTGGAGGTACCGCAAAATACCACTCAACTCCCGATTCAAAATAAGAGGGGAGAAATGCAGTACAAGCGGCGGATCTGACTTCTAACAAGCGACAAAGGAAAACAAAAAAATGTAAATGCAGATCAACCTCAAGTTGATAGACACCAAAGGATCCTTGTACCCGGATCAACGGTGCACTCAATATCGATCACGGGACATCGGAATACCCGACTCAAATGTTTTGGGAAATAACATTGAGTCATCGAAGTCAAGAAATTTCCACAAACTATCACGATTACGGAGAATCATACGATCGTAAGACTACAATTGTCGACATTTATTTCTCACAACAATTGCAAACAACCTTCAAAATGATCCAGATCCCAAGACCATGGCGAGTGCAAGCAGCGCTCGGATGGAATCAATGAAAGGATGCAATTCAAGCGGAGTTAGCCTCGCTCAAGAAAAGAGATGTATTCACCAATGTGATACATACACCTCCCAAAGTATTCCTGTCGGTTTCAAATGGGTTTCGTCCTCAAGCGGAATGAAAACAATGAGGTGGTGAGATACAAAGCAAGGCTTGTAGCACAAGGGTTCACGCAGAGACCGACATTGATTTCAATGAAATTTATTCTCCGATAATGAGTGGAATAACATTCCGATACTTAATCTCATTGGCGATTAAAACCATCTATCTTTTCAGTTGATGGATGTAGTGACTACATATCTTTATGGGTCACTTGATTCGGATATATATATGAAAGTTCGATGGAATTTCAAGTCCGAATCGAGCATAAATCGCAATATGTATTGTGTAAAATTAAACAAGTCTTTATACGGCTTGAAGCGATCGGGTAGAATTTGGTACAACCGACTAAATGAGTTCCTAACCAAAGGGATACTCCAACAATGATGATTGCCCATGCGTGTTTGTCAAAAGATCCTCAACAGATTTTGCATTATATACGTGTATGTTGATGATCTTAATATCATTGGCAACACACAAGATATAGATGAAGCACGTAATCATCTTATGACGGAATTTGAGATGAAGGATTTGAGTAAAATCAAATTTTGCTTAGGTATACAACTTGAGCACCTTCATTCGGGCATCCTAATGCATCAATCAGCCTATGTCTGAGAAAATATTGGAGAAATTCAATATGGATAAAGCATATCCTTGAAAACCCCATGGTTGTTCGATCTCTCAGAGGATAAAGATCCATTTAGACCCGAGATGACAATGAAGAGTTATTGGGACCCAGGTTCCATATCTCAGTGCCATCGGAGCGCTTATGTACCTTGCAAATTGCACCTACGGATATCGCATTTGCAGTAAATCTACTTGCTAGATATAGCGCTGCTCCAACCAAAAGACATTGGGTAGGAGTGAAGAATATCCTCAGATATCTTCAAGGCACTAAAGATCCCGATCTATTCTTCCATAAGAATAAAAATATGGATTTAATAGGATATACAGATGCTGGCTATTTATCAGATCCCCATAATGCCAGATCTCAAACAGGCTTTGTATTTTTACACGGTGGAACAGCCATCTCTTGGAAGTCTTCGAAACAGACTCTAGTGGCTACATCCACTAATCATTCTGAAATAATTGCATTATATGAAGCATCACGCGAATGTGTATGGCTTCGCATAATGATTAACCACATACAACAATCATGTGGTATAGGTGCCATTGCATCACCTACCATTATCTAAGAAGATAATCTTTGCTTGCGTTGTTCAAATGCAAGCGGGTTACATAAAGAGCAATATCACTAAACATATTGCACCTAAACTATTTTACCCACATGAATTGCAAGAGAGTGGGAAATAAATATTCTGCAAACTACGTCTTGTGATAATCTCGCAGACTTATTCACTAAGTCATTACCAACCTCCACATTCCAAAAATGTGTTTATGGAATTGGTATGCGAAGACTACGTGATTTGTAGATGTCAGGGGGAGAAATCTCCTAAGACTTAACCCGTTCAATATAAATATTGTACTCTTTTCCCTTTATGAGTTTTCCCTCTAAGATTTCTCATTAAGGTTTTTAATGAGGCAATATGACAACGTAATCATAAATATATTATATCTCTATTTTCCCACAGGGGTTTTTAAGAGATATAATCAAATATATGCCATATCAATTTTCTCCTTAAATTTTCCCCTTTGAGTTTTAAAGGAGTTTTCATGGCATATCTACCCTACTGAGTTCTCCTCATATTTTTCCCTCTGAGGTTTTTGAGGAGTTTTCCAAGATGATGAATCAAGATGATCATATGAAGATACATTGGTCAAGGGAGTGTTACAAGCAAAAAGTAAAGGGTGCCCAATGTATAGATGCTTGTTCATACAGAGATGCCTTTACAGCAAAAGACATCTATTCTTGCCACCCCTCTTCATCTATAAATATGTATCATGTACAGACTCAGAGTTTAATGGAAAAGCATGAGTTCATTACAATCACTTGTCTCAATTCTTTCACAATAGGTAGCTCATCAACTGAACTATGCACCCCCTCCGTCGTGGCACGCTCCGGTCTGCCTACGTCCTTGTCGTATAACCATCAACTAATCGTTCTAGAAGAAAAAAAAAACAGCCACATTTCGTACATGTCGCAAAGGGCCAGTGGATTATTTGAATAAGAAAGGCGTGGCTCGTGTGTGAGCAGTTTCTTTTGCGCGATCTACCTACAAATGTGTCGCTCATAAATGGGTCCTACTGATGGGTGCAATTCGCTTGCCAACGACATTTCGTACTGCTGATAGGTGCGATATATGCACGCGTATTTACCTGCTGGTGACGTTTCGAGCTACTCAATAATATATAGATGTACCGTATATGTACGCGGAGCTCTAACTTAAGGTCATATTTTTTTAATTATAGCTAATAACTTTTGATCCTAACATAGGTGTATAAATTCATACGAACAAACTAAATACTGATAAGCTAATAAGTTATTTTAGAAAAAAACTATCCCAATAAATCTATTTGAAATAGTAAAAAAAGAAGCAATTCTATTTATTTTGTTCAGAGAAATTTATAAGTCATAAGAAGTCAAAAAAAAAAGTAGGCCTAAATAGGTTGGACCTGGCGCTTAAAGGAAATAAAAATTTTTTTAGGATAAAAACAGCCGCACATATCCTTAGGTATACTCACTCATTACACACATGTGCCATGTTAGGATCTTATCAAGCTCTCTAACACCTAGACACGGGTATGGTTCACTGAACAATACCGGAACCATACCTAATGGAAATGAAAGTTAATAGTTGCAGTATCTGGACGAGATGTGGTGAGCCGTGCGTAAGCAGTGATGGAAGTTTTTGGCCAGGTGGATGGACGGGAGGATGGATGGGTCGCCTGGGGGAGGTTTTGATTAAGTTTTTGGGAGATTAAGCGAGGGTGACGTGGTTGACTGGACCGGTTGAAACTTCCACTGACCACGGAGAAAATTTGGGCAGTGTTCAGCCATTGAGGATGGCCTGTGGCCCACAAAGAATTTCTTTTGAACAAAGAAAATATTTAGAAAAGGAACAAAGTTTTGCCTCTAATACTAACTATATTAAACATTGGGGATTCCATTCCCTAGCATGTTATATTACCAGAAATACAAAAAAGCCCTCCACTTTTTTAGCAATTACATATAGGTCCTTAGTTTTTACACATAGATCTTTATTTTTACATATATGTCCTTACTTTCCCAAAAACGGCCTTCTAGCCTGTCCATGTCATCCGGTTTGCAAATGAGCCCTCCGGGTTGGCCAAAATCATTCTGACGTCCTTCATTCACTGCTGTCTATCTGATCAACCCACCAGCAAAATCCGTCACTTCAGCGCCAAACTCTGTGTGTTCTCGCGAATCTTCGCATCGCTTTCCTCGTGGCGCGTCGCTTTCCTAGTGGCACACTGTAGCTAGCTTCTTCGTAGCACCCATCGTCTCACTCTCTGCCCCATATCTACTCCTCTTGCTCTCCACTGGCGTCGTTTGCTTCGCATACGCCGGTCTAGCTGCTCCCTTTGCTCCTCCACGTGTCTTCTGGTCAAATAGATCCGTCCTTCCATCCGCGTGTCCTAGGCCCATGACTATCTCTTCTCCTGATTCCCTTCAGCGGTCGCCATCTTAGTCCCTCCCCCAAATCTACTCCTACTACTTTCCACTAGCGTCGTTTGCTTTGCCTCCACCGGTAGACCTCCTCCCCCTTCCTCCACTACATGCCTTTCGGTTTCCATTGGAGGTTCTTCAGAAGACCTTGCTCTGCCTCTGCCAGTCGACCTCCTCCCCCTTCCTTCTCTGTGTGCCTTCCGGTCGAATAGATCTGGCCCTCATCCGCGTGTCCAATTCCCTCGCACTTCGACCACGACCCTCCTTCGACCATGAAGTGCTCTTCGATCATGCTTCGACCATGCCCTGCCCTTCGACCACAGCCCACCCTTCAACCACGGTTGCCCTTCGATCACGCCCTGCCCTTCGACCATTTTTGACCATAGCCGGCTCTTCAACCACGCTTCTGTGGCTGCCCCTTCGACCACGGCCATTCCTTCAACCACCATCGATACTTCGAGCATTTGTCCATGGCCGGCACTCCGGCCATTCGACCATGGTCGGCCCTTCGACCACTGCCCTCCTTCAATCATGGTTGGTTCTACGACCATGATCGCCCCTTCGACCAATATGGCCCTCAACCACGACCCGCGTTCGACCATAGCCGGCACTTCAACCACAGCCCTCCTTCGACCACAAACCTCCTTCAACCTTGGTAAGCCCTTCGACCATAGACCTCCTTTGACCAAAGCCCTCCTTCGACCAAGGCCGACCCTTCAACCGCCCATCGGCCATGGCCATCCTTCAACCATGGCCTGCCCTTCGACCACGGCTCTCCTTCAACCACGCGCTCCTTCAACCACGCTTTGACCACGGTCGGCCCTTCGACCACGGCTCTCCTTCAACCATGCGCTCCTTCAACCACGCTTTGACCACGGCCGACCCTTCGACCATAGCCCTTCATCGACCATGGCCATCCCTTCAACCACATTTTGACCACAGCCGGCCCTCGAACACAGCCCTTCGAACATGGCCAGCACTTCGATCATGGCTCTCCTTCGTCCATGACATGCCCTCGACTAGTTTTGACCACACCCTACCCTTAGACTATGGGTACAGCTGTTCGAATAGTTTTCTCTTTGTAGAGGTCACACTTTACCCACAAGAGATGCCTAGCTTATTCTGCCACCACACTACCTTTGGCATGAGACTTACATGGCCACCACAAGGCCTTTACAATACATCTTCTTGATGTGGCTACACTTGCTAAGATTTCCACCGCCGTGGGGTTCCAACCATCTGCTCCAGAGGCCCCCTCTTATGTCGTCACATCAAAAGCTTCTGTCCAACTCACTTGCTTGTGTTCCACTGGATGACGCATCTAGCACTAGGTCAATACAAATTAATTGACCCGGTCATACCCACTATACACTTGTGTTTACGCTATTTTACCTTAAGAGATCATCATAAGATTTAGTTCTTAAGGTTACCTGAGTGATTCTATCATAAATCACACTCTCATGCTCCAACTGTACTAACCCCATTTACCAACCTCTAGGTATGAAGCAAATTCAAAGTTTTAATTCCAAAATACCCTTTCTATTTTAAATACTAGACACTTCCTTCCAGTGGCTACTCAAACCATGTTTTTATGTTTGAAAGTATGTTGGGGCAACTTAATGCCCACATGTACTGTAACAACTGAATTTTACTTTCATACAAGTATGCACAATTTTCCATGAGTTTCAAAAAATTTTGTGCATTTTAAAAAATTTTTCCAACGCCTTGTTGGAGTTTAAGATTTTTTTAAAAATCCCTAAGCCCAAAAAATGAGAATCCAAAATTTCTGAAAGTCAAGTGGATGTTGAGGAATTTTTCCTGAAAATTTTATGTGCCAATCCCTTCTAGAATTAAAATTTGAAATTTAAACTCAAATTGAATTTAGAAACTAAGTTTAAACACAAAAAATTTTCCCTTGGCCTTTAAGCCAAAGCCTTCGGCCATCCCATCTTCCCGCGTAGTAAAAAATAATGCTACGGCCTGCTCCACTCGTGCTTGCTCACTTAGCCCAGCTCGCCGTGCTTACTCTCTCGTGCACTGCTGACAACTAGACCACATGGTCCCACCCGTCAGCTAGCTACTATTCTTCTTCATCCTCCCCTTCTCTCTTGTGCACACCGAAATCACTCTCGCCACTCTCACTCTCTCTCTCTCTCTCTGCATCACCCAGATAAGCCCGTGAGGCAACCATTTAAGGCCTGCCGCACCTCCGTAGATCGTTGTGCCAGTGCAAGGTAGTCACCTCCATGCGCCAACGCCATTATGAGCCCGCCGCTCAGATGCCACGCCATTACTGAGTTCCCCTTCCCTCTATTTAAGCCGCACCCAACCACATCACCGAGTGCACTTCTCCAATCGATCTCCATTTCCCTGAGCTTTCCCTCTCTTTTCACCTTCAGTTGGAGCCAATCGGGCCACCCACACTACTGGCTTTCCCATCACATTCTCCCACTCTAGTGAGTCCCCGCGGACACCATCATTGTTCCCGTGTTCGCTCCACCTTTGCCTACCTTATGCTCACATCCCCTTGCTCATGTGCCCATGGGGAAGCCGATGTCATGACTCATCGCCATGTGCCCACAATCGCCATGGAGTGCTCCGCTCGCCGCTGTGACCACCCCTAGCTTCTCAATACCCTATAGAATCTTACACCCACCTCACTTTTGAGTTTCGAGCTAGCGATCGTGGTTACCATATGCACCATAGCGCCGTTGCTACCCTCACATCATGCCACCGCCTCACGCCACCTCCGGCCTTGCCATTGCCACTAGTGGGACCGTAGTGACCCCTGCATCCCATTTTGCCCATCACAGAAGGACGCCATGCCCCTCATCACTGGCGCAAAGCTTGGCCCGAGCCACCATGACTGTCTCCTGCTCAGCTAAGGAGGAAGACAACCGTAGGTCGCTGCCAAGTGGGCCCTACAAGGCAGATTAATTAGCTTAATTGGTAGATTAGTTAACTGTTAATTAAGTAGTTGATGTTGGTATGACATGTGGGCCCAACGGATTAGGAATTGTAATTAACCTAGGATTTAAACTGTAACTCACTAACATATGGGCCCCATATCCTTTAACCCATTGTGTAGACCAAGCCTATGGACCACTATCCCTGACATGTGGGCTCCACTCTCGGTAAATAGCCATGTGAACTAAATCTATATGAACCATGACCTCAATTGTTAGCCTCATCCATTTTTTTGAGTTAAAATAAATAGAAAACATAAATAAAACTCCCTAGACCCCACCTATCAGCACCTCAATGATTTCCTTAGGGAAAATAATTAGAAAAGAAAAAGAAAAACCTAGCTAACTACACCTTTCAGCCACTGAAGAATTTTATTAAGAAAAGGAATTCAAAAAGGAAAGAAAATTCCAGCCGATCCCACCTGTTAGAAATTTTTGAATTTCTAGAATTTTATTTTGATTCAAACTTTGAAAGGCCATAACTTCTCCATTTCAAACCCAATCTAGTGATTTTTGTTTCTAAATTTATATCAATTCAAAACCTTTCCAATAGTACCAAAATCATAAATTTGGAGTTCATCTAAATTT
This sequence comes from Dendrocalamus sinicus, assembly GCA_036346575.1. Classification (NCBI taxonomy): domain Eukaryota; kingdom Viridiplantae; phylum Streptophyta; class Magnoliopsida; order Poales; family Poaceae; genus Dendrocalamus; species Dendrocalamus sinicus. The sequence continues at coordinate 10,800,558 of CM070666.1, read as the reverse complement.
TATTTGAATGTTTGATTGAATATGGATGATTTTGCATCTATAGACATTGACGTTTCGGATGCCACTATCGCTGATGAACAAGATTCTATACTAACCACATTTGATCAAGCCAAGTCCTATAATTGATTATGTTGAACCTAGTTTTCAAATAATAATATTTTGCTTTCAAATACATATGGATCCTTATTATGAATAATTGTTAAAATGATATGGTAAAGGTTGATTGCCTAGTTATACCATACACTTGACACCTAATATTATCCTTCCTTGATTATTGATATTCCCTTGCCATGTCGCCCTAGGATACTTACAAATAATGACAACTCCATCGTTGGTAAAACTCTAGTAGATTATGGTAATGTTTAGAAATACCTTAGTGATAAAATGAAGTACGACACAAACATTGCCAACTGAGCTTAAAAATATGATAATGAATGGTAACATGTGTTACCACTAGAATCAGAAAAATATTTTCTAAAATGGTGGATATCCGGGTGAGTGGTTGGTTAGAGATCGATGCAGATTGCACATATTGGATTGGGTGTGCAGGGATTGCACGTGCCATTTTTGGATTGGCTATGTAGGGATTACATGTGTTATTTTTGGATAGACCATGCAGGTTGCACGTGTCCTTTCTTGAATAGTTGTGCAAGGATTGCACTAGCTCTGGGTATGTGGTTGGTCTCGCCTAAGTCATTTAAGGACCGAATTCTTGTTCTCAACTTTCTACACAAAAATTATGCAATCACAAGTCTGGTTATGGGATAGACCTGGCCCACTATTTTGCTTTGCTTCGGTGTGAATCCTGCACAGTAGATTAGTAGGTGGATTTCTGAATTTCTAATGTGATCATTGGGAGTGACATGTAACAGTTGTTGCCCTTGTGGATTTTGTCAAGATGGGTCGTAGACTCCCTAACAACTAGGTCCCTCATTCAAAACATAATCTAGGATGGGAACTAGCGTTGAGGATTTACCATGGAGTGGGAGTAAGTATAGTAGCTAAGCATTATAAAGGCATTGTTATGATTTTCTTAGTCGCACGCCTATATAAGCATGTAGTAGCTGATATTATGAGTTAATCATATCTTTTGGGTAAAACTATACAACCTTTACAAAGTGTTAAAAATCTATTCGAATAGTTATGCCTTCAGACATGGGTAAAAGTGTAGAAATGTTACACTTAGGTAGTTTTCATAAATAAATAATACACTAGTAATGGTTGTGACAACCAAAGTTAGAAAATGGAAATGAAAGCAAAGCGGAGGGATTTCGCTTTCATGATAATGGACATGAAAGTGGAAGGATTTTTCTCTCATGATAAACTTGACTCAAAGATGGACATTGGTTTTAAATGTAAAAATGTCCAAGTCATATGTTTGGAATCTAAGTAAATTAGTATATTTGACAAATTGGCTTTATGATAAAAGAGACATAAGACCTTCACTTGGATAAAGTAAATTAGTATATTTGACAAATTGGCTTTATGATAAAAGAGACATAAGACCTTCACTTGGATAATCCTTGCATGTAGATGTATATATAGTTGCATTTTGCTATAGGGACTTCCTGAGCATTTTTGTATTCATGGTTGCTTAATGTGTGATTTTAGATGACGGAAGTGTTGACCCAGTGTATGGATTCATCTATGCCTCTAGCTATGACATGGGAGACGATGGTCACGACTAGATTTAGCCCCAGTTTATTGCTTGTGGCAGATCATGGAGGCCCCCTTTTGGTTTATTTACTATTCCGCTGCTTTGTTATAAACAATCTCATTTGGCATGTCTGTCCGTTATGTAAAACTTGGTCATAAGACCTATTTATGGTTGCCTATATAATATCAAGTACCATTTTTTTATTCGCGTGTATGGATGTGATATTTGCCGATGTTCTTATGTAAGCTAGCTACTGATCCAGAGACTGGCTCGGAATACATAGGAGATTCAGATTGTCAAATCTGGGTCCTCACGAAGGTGGTATCTGAACCATGTCAATTGTAGGATAAACCCTAGTTAGAATGGCCGTTTGTCCTAGGACTTGTTATGTGAAAAAAATGTTAATTTCCTTAAGAAAAAACCTTTGTGAAAAATATAGCATACTATTGCTATTTTTCTCCTTCATACCTATGAAGAACATCTGGGAGGATATGCCGTTGAGCTTTGGAGGCTATTGCAGACATTAGGAGGTACGATAGGCCCTTGTACTGTGGCACAAACTAGATAATCAATGGTACTCAACGGAGAGTACGGTGCTACATCACCATCTACGCTCGCCAGAACATCCAAGCTAGTTGCCCTCGCTGCTACACAGCTAGGAGGTCAACTTTGAGGAAGGTATCCAGAAGACCTTTGCATCGTGGTACTCCATCTATGCAGCATCCACCGTGCTAAGCTCGAGGAGACTGTCTTCTATTTCCACCCTTATGCCAACCAGTGGAATCAACCAACTCAATCCCAAGACAATTATAACTAGTGAAACACCACCATTGTCCACCTAGCTCATTTTTCACTTGCTCAGGAGGGAGCCATAAGGACCAGTCTCATATATCTCAGTTGTCTTTATGAGATGTTGTGGATGCCTTCCAACAGGATTGTCAAACCAAAGAAAGCTCTTTACGGTCGTCGGGTGATGCCTTAGGCAGAGCCCAACCAAGAGAAACCAGTCCCACCCTAGGAGGAGCCTAGGTAGTAGTAGAGTAGGACATGCTACCTCCAATGCCACACCACCATGGCTAGTTTGCACCAACACCACTGCACCTGCCCACGTACACTCCAAAGCAGTGTCAGCAAGGTTGTGGAGGATTTCTGGACAAGTAGAACTACAACTTCCTAGGTAAGACCTGACCTATGGGATAGGTCATTAGAGCTCACATTATTGTATTTTGGGTAGTGAAATATTATCTTGATTTACCGCATGAAATTTAGAATGGTTGTAATGATGTTTGTACTATTTGATCTATCACATGAACTACGTGCTGCCTAAGGGCGTTATGCATGGCAGTCATGTAAGACTTATGTTATGCAAATTGTGTATTTTCCTTCATTGAGTGTTGAGGTCTTTGTGCTCATGTATTACTAGAATTTCTCCCTTAGCTACTCTCGTCTCTTGTAACTTCCATTCTCATCTACTTCTATGCTTTCAACAGAATGGTAGGAGGTCGCCACAACCAGACTACCACCACAACTAGAGAATAGCACTATGGCTGACATCATGGCCCGCCAGACCCAAGTGCAACATTAGGAGGAACATCCAAGTTAGAAGAGCTCATGAGGACCAAACCTTCTACTTTTTCTGGCCCCAAGGAAGCCCTAAATGCCGATGATTGGATTCACACTATAAAGAAGAAGTTAGAGATTACTTGATGCACAACCCACAAGAAGGTACATTTGCAAGCCATCAATTGGAAGAACCCGTCGAAGATTGGTAGGGTAACTTCAAGACAGCTCAGGAGGAAGGCCACGACATCACCTGGATGAGTTCAAGCCACTTTCCATGAGTTCTTCATCCCTTATGGACTGCTGAGGTTAAAGATGAAGGAATTTCAAGAGCTAAAATAAGAAAACTTGTCAATGCACGAATACCTTACCAAATTCAACTAACATTTCTGCTATGCCTCTCGGACATAGAGGACCCACTTGTGTAATTGGGATGTGCTAAAACAACCATGACAACCGATAGTGCTTCGGGTGTAGTGTCGTTGTCAACCCCAATCTATCCACAAGCATTTTGCTTCATGTGTTGATGAAGCTTCCTCAGTCCATCATCATGGTGCAATCAGTGTCTCCAACCCGACATCAGCGGAAGAACAAGCCTCAATGGCTCAGCTCTTGCTGTATGTCCTTCTCGCACGTTTCCAATTCAAAATCAAATGGGATGATCGCAACAAGGTACTATGAGCAACAGTAGCTCTGATACCACGGTGATATGAATCAACTGGCTGTAACCGTCGATAGATGTGCGAATAGCTCGATCTTTCACGGTACCACCCACGAAACCTCACAAACCAATATGATGTGATCGAATTGCAAGATTAATGCCCCCCGACACAATCTGAGAACACGGTATTCTCAACTTCCACACACGATGATAACTTTGTCTCTCGTTGGAAATCATGAACCCTAATCTCCCTCACAACAATCTCTTCTTCTCATGGCAATGCCTTCAATTCTCCTCATGAACTAGCGCAGCCGACTTTGCTGGGCTAGACCAGAGGATGGTCGTGTGCATATGGGAGTGGACCTGGCATGACCAAGATGGTAGGGAGCATTCGACGTGCTAGCTTGGGCACATTGGGACTCGATGAGAGCGAGGCAGAGTGGCATCGATGCGCTCTAGGCCAGGAATAGACAGAAGGTGAGGCGAAGTGAGCCGAAAGGCTAAATGGGCTAGGCCAAAAATTGTTCTCTCCTTTATCCTGATTTTTCTGTTCTATTTGAGTTTGGTTTTGAATTTTAGTTTGAGTTTGAAATCAAATTTGAATTAAATCTTGACTTTGAATCTTTTTTATTTGTATTTAGAAATTAATTTTTCATGACATGAGTTTTGGATTTTGTTTTGGCAAAAGAATATGAATTCCCAAATTTTGAATTGAACTCATATTTGAGTTTTATTTGGACTTGATTTTGAGAATGGTTAAAATTTAGAACTTTAAACTATTGGACCTTTGATTTTAAATTCTACATTTCTTCCCAATTTATTTCTTTAAAATTTTAGCTCAAATTTTTTAATGAAATATATTGTAAATTTGAACTCCAACTTTCCCTTTGGTTTATTTTAAATAATTTTTTACTGTAAATTCTCATGCATCACTTTCTGATCATACTTTTAGATTTGAATATTAATTCAAATTGGTTTTTATCAATTGTATATTCTTTTCTCAAGTTAATGTTTATAAATTAATTTCCAAAAAACTACAGTCAATACACCAGAAAAAAAACCAAATGCCAACAAGATGCAAGCAAAAGTTTTAAAGTTCCTACATTTTCAAACATCTTGATTTTTAGGATGTTACAGCACGACATGGGTGTGGCGCGGTGAGGTGATCGCGAGGTGACGGGAGCAGGTGCGGATGTGGTGTGAGCACAGCAGATCGGGTTGGCGCTTGGCCAAGGAACAACGAGAGGGAGAAAGAGGGAGGGGAGATGGGCCGTGGGCTGGTTGGTGGGCCGACTGAGCTGGAGGAAAAGGAAAGAAAAGGGAGAAAAGAAATGGGCTGACCCAGATTGAATTTGATTTATGTTTTCTTTTTATAGTTTGAATTTCAATTTCGGTTTTGAATTTGAATTCAAATTTGAATTTCACTCTTCTTGTTGCTTTCAATTTCTCAAGGAGTTTGAATTTCAATTTCGTTTTTGCTATTATTTTATTATTGTTATTATTATTGCTATTATGTACCTTTCCTTGAATTAATTTGCATAACTCAAATTTCAGAAAAAAAAACCCAATTAAGTTCCAGAAAATCCAAATATTAATAAAATGCATTGAAAAAATGTTAAATTTTCATATTTTTTAAACGTCCAATTTTTTAGATGTTACATAACATGAACAAATTATTAGGGGTTAACCAAAAAGATGCACAAAGTTCATTAAGTTGTGGACAATAATCCAACTTTTCTGAAGTAACTGCAATTCAGCTATTTTTTTAGGGTCATATGCATAGTTTCGCAACATTGTGTGTCATTTATTTTTGGGAGGTGCTTCAATACTTTCCTCAAAGTAATTTGCACAACTATTAAAGCAGAACTGAATGGTGGATGATGACTATTTACCTCTTTAAGTACTTTAAGATTAGTGTCATTTTTATTAGAATAAAAAGCATAGAAACATTAAAGCCGATTGATTTTTTCACATCAAACCAACGGCGTCCATCTTAGTACCGCCAACCATGAATATTGTCTTGAATCTTGACCACTGTGTATTGCTGTTGCTGGTAACGTGGGGCAGCAACGAAGGAAACAAACTTATGCTCGGAGCAGTAGTCCTGGTAGGACGTTGGGAAACAATGGTACGGCCGCATACGCATGGATTGGTGGAGCAATCTTTGCTAGATTTGAGCAGAAGAGAAAAGTAAAGATCCATCATGCATAGCCACTTTTATTTTCCAAACCAAACGTAGCAAAGTGGGAAGAAAAATTCAGACATGACACCTCATATGAGAACAAGTAATCTTAACCGTTGAGGTGCCAAATGCTGTTTTGATCCTCGATATTGCATTTTCACCCCAATATGACAGCAATGCATTGCCATCTCAAAGGAAAAGCGAATAGTAGCACAATAAAGTGCCGTAATACGTTATACATCGATCCTTATAATCGTCAAAATTTGCAGTGAAGAAAAACCCCACGAGGCGCCAATGTTGGGTTTAAACCCTAGATTAAGGATACCTTTGGTTGAGCTTTTGGGAGCTGCTTTTACTTTCAAAAAACCAAAAGCCAATCAAAAGGGTGGAAACCAGAAGCTGCTTTTTCAGAAGCAGCTACTTTTGGGTAGTCTGTTTTGAAAGCACCTTGGACCTGTTTTTGGCTTTTGGCTTTCGCTTTTGAAATGGTGAAAATAGAGAGTCTGTTTCACAGTTGTTTCAAGGAAAATAGAGATAGGATGTAAGTTTTATACTTGTTTAAACCAAACAGTTTCTGCTTTTCCTGACCCACAACCTCTGACCGCTTTCCCATTGACCCATGACTCACAAGAAATTTTTCAAAAATCACAGCTCAACCAAACACACCCTAATTATGTAGAGGCTTTCTAGTCTACTATCTATTGCTCTACCTTTTTCATCATGCCACTCATAATTGCATTATGAGACTAGAAGATAGAGATCGATTTATAGACTCCACTTCAAGGTGTTACAAAGCGACCTATATGTTTTCAATACACCTTGAGACTCCTAAACTATAACACCAACCACAATCAGACGTGCCATTTTTACGAGCCTAAAATATATTAGTCCGTAGCACATATGTGTGAGTCATGTGTCTTGATCAGATTGTTTACGATATCAATTTCAATCTGATTATGTGGGTCAATAGCCTATAGAGCTAATCCAGCAAAACAAACCCAGCTATTCCGTCTTATGTTGTATCTAGGTTAAATATATACATGTGTATTAAATTCTAGTAGACTTGATCTCAATAAATATATTTACCATATTCCAGCACAATCGTCCTGGGCACCTCGAGTATTAATTCATCGAGTTAAATTTCGCATCAAATTATTCTCTATCACTTGCAGCAATTATACGAATAATTTCACATTAAATTAAACAGATAATATCTACAACAAATATTAAAAACTATATAAAAATCTCAACATTTCCCATTTCCATTTTTCTGATGTTGCTACCTCTTTTTTGGGACGCAGATTGTCTGATGTACAGGAGGTGAGTCACGGTGTGAATTTCCCGTGATATCCACGAACCGTTCCCATCCAACGCTCCATCTTTCATAGCCCATCACTCATTTTCTCTTTCCTCTATTTCATCAGACTCTCGTCATCTTTCTCCCTGCAGTGCTTGTGCACCACCAGACTGCTGCCAAGATTTTTTGTTTCGATGCTTGGGGGGAGGGAGGGAGATGAGAGAAGCACCTGGTTCTTGATTTTTATTTCTTAGACAAAGGAGGGGGGAAGGAGAGACAAACATGAGGAGAATGAGGGGGGCAGACAAGGCCGAATATAATAGGGGGCTTGATCAGATTTTAGCCTATCCTTATCTCCCCCGAACGACAAGTCATGCGTGGCTAACCTGCTCAGCCATGCCTCTACCCTCCGCAGGAAGAAGAATAGAAGAGAGACGATAGACTTTCTCTCAAGCAGTCGGCCTACAACCACTAACTAGTCCATAAGATCCATAACCACTAGTAGCAAATAGCAACTTACATCTACATTTGAGAGACCCAGATGCAAAATAGAATAGCATCGCACTTGGGCTTTGCAATCACCACAGCTAAACAGTGGCCAGTGGCGCGAGGAGGCACGGCCGTGCGGGAAAGACGGTGTGGTGACCACAGGGGCGCAAGTGGCCATGGGCAAGGGCGACGTCGGCGCAAGTTGATCTACTGCGGGCGTGTGCAAGGAAGTTGGGCGATGCGGTGGGCTTACGAGGAGGCACCATGGCATGAGGAACGGAGGAAGCTCGGCGACCCCTAGGTCATTGGGAGCCTGCGGCTACGGGCCTGTGGTAGTGCGGCCTGTGCCATATGGTATGGTGTAGTAGGGGTGAAAACGGGCCGGGTATTTCCCACCCGTCCGCCCGTATTAAAGCGGGTCAAATTCGGGTCGTAAATTCGGGTACCCGGAAGCTTATACGGATATCGGATCCGAATATGGGTTTTTTTTGGCGGATACGGTATCGGGTTTGGGAGGTCGGTATCCGACGGATACGGATTATCCGGTATAATATTCGGATACTACCCGCTTAACTATTCGGGTATTACCCGGATTACCTGCCACTGGGCCACAGCGCTGCAACCGGTTCGGCCGTTCGGGGCTTCGGGGCGGGCGACCCGCGAGGCTGCGATTCCAATTTCCTCGGTCGATTCCCCAATCCCCATCTGGCCATCTCACCATCTCATTAGTCATTTCCCTTCGGCAGTTCGGCCGAGTGCCCGATTTTCTTCACACCGCCGCCGCCTGGGTTCTTCCGCTCCCTTGGTTCTCAACGCCTCCATCCCGGTTCTCTGCGCCTCCGCCCCCAGGCCTCGGCGCCCGCCACGGTTCTTGGCGCCCCTCGGTTGGTTGCCGGCGCGACGCCTCCCAGCGCCGCCACCCTCTCGCGCCGCGTCTCGCGCCCTCGCCGGTGCTCGGCGCCTCCCCTTGGTTCTTGCGCGCCTCCTCACCCACGCGCCTGCCTCCGCCCCGTGGGCCTCCCCCTCTCTGCTCCGGATCTGACCCGGCTCGGCGCCCCGCCACTCAGCGCCGCTGGCGTCTCCGTCCGTTGCACGGCTGCAAGACAGCGTGATGCCGCCGGATGCGTGGCCTAGGGCCCGGATCTGGCGCATCGGCTCCCGATTTCCACCCGATTATCTTCGATTTACTTGCTATTTTGCTTTGATTTAATGGGTTTTGTTTATGTGATGGCAGGCGGGTGGTGTGTTGCCCCGGTGTGGTCTCGGCCGGCTGGAGCCGCCCGCACGCCGGGGGAGTGTGCGGTGGCAGCTTGGCGTGGGGCTACGCCGGTGGTAGCACGCCGTCGCCTCTACCTCTAGTAAGCTCAATCCTATTTCTCCTCTACTCCTTGGTTCCCCGGTGGCATACTCTATGTTGTTGCCATGGTGCTCTACTGGTGCTTGATTGATTGTTGTCTCTAGTTCAGTGTTATCTACCATGATGAATGGAGGTTACTACTGTGAGCTATGACTTTAGTACTGACGTATTGTTAGGCAGTACTATGCCCTATGCTCCTAATATAGTTGCATTATGGATGTATGGAATGGTTGCATTGCTATTGTCTATGTGGTATAAAATGGTTGTTGCATCGACTTGAAATCCGAATAAATATTCGTGGCCGATAGTGTCCGTATCCGTCTTGATACGTATTTGTTCCATATTTGTGCCCGACATTATCCGTGTTTGTATTCGTATTCGATACTATCCGTATTCGACCCGAATCCGATTAGAAAATGTGGGTTAGGATATGGGAAAGGTGAGATCCGACCGTATCCGACCCGATTTCACCCCTATGGTGTAGCCATACTGATTAGTCTCTGTATATTGCTATACTTCCTCAGTGCTTAGTTGCTTACTGTTTACTATTGTTATTTGTTAATTGTTAGATATTGTGTAGTGTTAGTGATGAATTGTATAATTTATTTATATATTTGTAAATTGCAATAATGGAGAAACGATCTTTGTGTGACTATTTCAAGTTGTACTTCTCCCACCAATAAGGCCACAACTCAACTAAAGAGGGTTCGACTAGAATTTAATCGTAATGGAATTATTAACGATCCGACGCATCGCATACTAATAAAAATTATGCCAATGAAATTAGAGATCAAATAAGGAGGGCATATTTGTTGATTAGTCCAACTCGAGCAATTGAGCATGCCTTTCCAAAGACACAGGATGGTAAAGTGTGAAGATCATTTCAAGAAGTATGGTTTAATAAGTTCATTTGGTTGGAATATAGTGTCAAAAAGGATGCTACTTCAGTTCCTATTGTTTTCTTTGTAGAAAGTCGTCACAATCCAACACATTTGGTAATGATGTATTTATAAAAATTTAGTTCTCTTGTTGGAAGACGGCTATAGATACTTTTAACAAATATGTTGGTGGTCTAAATAGCGAAAGGGCCTCTAGCCGAGTGGTTAGAGCACCTCAGTAGCACCCTCCAGGTCCTGGGTTCGACTCCTAGTGGGAGCGAATTTCAGGCTTGGGGGAAAAAATCCCCTCGCCTGCTACCACACCAAAGCACAGGTCTAAGGACCGCCAGGGCGTTGATCCAAAGGATCCGCCGGTCGTCTCACAAAGGTCGGGCGTGGTGCCACTGTGTAAGGGTGGAGCAGGGGGTTCGGGGGTTTTCTCGGTCTGCGTGAGAAGACCTTCTTCTTAAGCATGATGCCCGGGGGGTTTCCTCCCCGCAGTCGAGTTTTTTGGTGGTCTAAATAGTTTTCATAATATTGCAAGTGGTGACTGTGATAACTTCAAGAATGAACAGTCAAGTGTGTCTAGTAAAATAAATAATCACACTAAGGAGGCTGAAATTGCATACAAAGTTTATTTGATTGCATCTTTAGATTGTGTAAGATATCTCATGGCAGAAGGTGAAGCAAATATGAGTGAGATGAATTGTTGCTTTCATGAAGTTTTCTTTAAGTTGTTGGTATGCGTATCTTGTCTTGATCCAAATGACTCCTTCTCTACATTTGATATTGATAAACGTATTTGATTTACTAAGATTTATGTTGATGATTTCATGGTAGCAGACCGGTTGTTGTTAAGTTAGCTTTAAATCTTCATTCTTAATATTAGGAGAAGTGAGAAATTTCACAAATATCGTGATATTTGAAAGCTCACTCAAACAATGGTTGAAACAAAGAAGATAGAACTATCCCATTGGTATATCACATCATCAAGTTAACATTGATCCTTCTGGTGGCAACGGCACCTGTTAAGAGAATATTTTTGGCAATGAATATTATCAAAACTGATTTGGGCAACAAGGTAGCTAATGAGTGGTTCAATGACCTAATGGTGTGCTTCACCGAGCAAGAGATATTTAGAAATATTGATAATGATAGAATCATAAGACACTTCTGAGGCATAAAATCTCACAGAATGAATTTGCCTCGTGGTTCAAATTTGCCTCATGATTCATGCTAGTGCCTTCGTGATATGCTTTGTTTGTTTTGAATATTGATGAATCTTGACCACTTACAGTTTACATTACTAATTTTGATATACGGATCGCAGACTGCTACTCACTAGATGGCTCGAAGTTTATTCATAAGTTTTAGGATGCGATTTTCATTACAGAGGTATTTTTATTGTATTTCTCTCTTATTTTGCTTTGCTTCTCTTCTATTCAGGTATGAATTTGGATTGCACTAGAGTAAAAGACTATGTTTGTCAATTTAGCTTAGTCTATTTAAGCTGGCCCTTCATTTTTTTATTCTGACTTTGTCACGGCGGCAGATGCAGATTTTGTGGATATTTCAGTTCTCTCCCCCCTAATTCAACTACTCGTGCTAGTGCAAAGACTCTCCCATTTACTTGGGCAGGTTTTCAATTTGGGACTGCAAGAGCTCTTTGATTTTCTGGAGTGGAACAGCGGCGCACGTCAGTCTCGTGGAGGAGCTCGAGCCTCCGCGGTCCTGTCACCGTGCTTGTCCTTGCCGGTGTCCGCATCTCTGGTGTCCACGTCCCAGGGGCAATGGCCTCGTCCGCGTGGCTGGTGGAGGTCAAGCAGGCGTAACTCGGCAATTCCGGGCGCACGCATGCCGATGAGGTGCGGTGGTGGCGCGCGAGCACCGCAGGGAAGAAGACGACGGGAGTCTGATGGAAGACAGGAAAGAGAAGACGGGTGATGGGCTACGAAAGATGGAGCGTCGGATGATAACGGACGGTGGATATCAGAAGAAGTCACACCAGGCCTGTGGCAGTCTAGCCTTCAGTCTTATATGATTTTTATTGGTGCAAAGCTTAGAGAAGTATGAGGTATAATTTTTCCTTCAGCTAAGTAATATTGATCTTCAGCCCTCGACAGTCTGAGATATAAGGAAATCCTAAATCCATAGTTGCATATTGTAACTATTGTTAGCGTGTGTTACTTTTACCCAGCAAAACTATCATGGGACAGGGAAAGAGGATAGGGTGATTTGCTCCTGAAAGACATTTTGTCTATGAGAGGAACTAAAGAGTGGAGGAACACACGAGTTGACATCATGAGAGGGGGAAAAAGCAATGCACCTTTATTACTTTCTAAAAGGCTCTTGAGGAACGAGCAAGATCAACCTGGGTAACATAAACATTTTTTCGGCTGTAAGGTTGTGGAAATGTTGCTTTTTCAGGAGGGCACAATGTATAAATGTGGTGGTACCAAACTAGCTTCTTGAAAGAACCATACTAGAAAAAGGCGTATCTTTACATTGTTCTTTAAAAGTACAGACCCTTATCTGCACCACAAATGTCACCTTCCATGTAATAAACACGTTAAATCAATAATAACCCACATACGGTTGGACAATTCAGAATTGTGCAGTACTCCCTCTATTGATTTTTGTGATACGCCAAATGCTTTTCGAGAGTCCTCTGTAAACTTTCACTAAAAATTAATTCAACAATACTTGAATTTTTAGTAGGGTAAACTCGGGCTACAATCCAAACACAGTATTTTTTTTAATATTTTAACAACTCCAAAGTGCGGCTTTTCATCATTTGGCACTGTACATAGTGTAATTTATCTTTACCACTGCCAAGGTAGGGAACATATCTTTTTGCCTTGTAATGATCGTATCGAAGTCTCTTTCTTGTACCTCGTCCAACTCTTATTCCTACCTCAAACACGCACAGCATCAAATGAACAGCTTGAGTAGTGGCGGTAGATCCGTTCCTCACATTTCTATTGGCATAAAATGAAATGCATTTTCTAGGGCTGCGAAAAATATGAAAAGAATCTGCAAAAACGTATTGGCCATTTCTGCAGCTTGCCGGTGGCCTGGTCCATGGTGGATGGAGTGTATGGGGACATACATGGTATTTACATATGGCTTGGTGTGACGAACCGCATTATTACCATGGGGTAATAACGCTAGTCAACGGATTATTATTCGTTTTAGCCGATAAAATATCGATCTAACAAATAATAAGCCGATCAGAGTGTTGCAGCAGAACAATAATTAGAGACAACAACATGATATTACAAGAATATCGCCACGCAGGGCTACAGTTTATTACAACGCCTCAAGGGCTTAAATATTACAATCTTTAGACACAATATTCTAACTACTTCCTATTCAATAACGATCACACGGAGTGTCCACTTTGTACCCACTGTAATCCGAGTCTACGGTATTCCATGCAGGTAGCTTCCTCCTGATCGTACCCATTCCCTGAATTGACATGCTCCTAAGCAAAAGGGGAGATAATAGCAAGGGTGAGTACAAAAGTACTCAGCAAGCGTTAATAACAAAAATGCACAGAATGCTTATCATTTGCACTTTTAGGAACATCAGTTCCTATCCTCAATCTCTTGCTCATTTCTATACTCTTTTTTTCCTCAATGTCATTTCCATGACTTACAGAAAATAAAGTTTGTTGGTTTTGAAAGAAATCCATATTATTAATTTAGAAAACTACTAAACATACGCATGAACAGCAAAAACCCCCATAAGTTTCCGTAATTCTCCTTTCCCGGAGACAGGCATGAATTCATGATTTTCAATAGCATTGCGCAAGCTTGTATCACTTTACCCATCATCACTCTGCTCGTGTTGGCTCTTGGGTTATCCGCAATTCCTTTAAAGCGGCGCCCAGAACAGAGTATAATACAATTATCTCTAGCTCAGTAATTACATCTCCACCCGGTTACTCACAATCAGCAGCCTGGAGCCACGCGGACCCACCGAAAGCGACATAACCGTTGGCTGGTAGGGTATCCAACCTTTCCCCAGCCCCCTTCCAGCGTAATATAACGCTAAAGCGTAACCCGCCTGTGGGTTCTTACGCCCCGGTCTCTCACCGGTCTTTGGGCCTATGCCCTAAGTAAAATCACTCCTGTGGAGAATATAACACCTCACTAGAGTATCGATCGCCCGTGAAAACAGAGCGATGGTTGATACGGTTGGTGCGGTCTGTCCATCTGGATGAAGTTTGTAGTCCCTTATATTCTATTCTTATGCAGAGGTCCCTCCTTGCCCACTCATCGCCTCCTGGCAACCTCGCCACCTTTTACTTAACTTTAGTGACCAACTGCTCCATCAGTTGCCATCTAACCCTTTTCATTCACATATAGCCATTGCTTGATTTAAAACCCTTTTTATTTCTTTCATGCAAGTGATACTAGATTAATACAAAATACTTGTTTTACGAATATACTCCGCAGAGGTGTTCAAAGGAATGCTTGCCTGGATTTCAACCATAAATTCGGATTCAAGTAGGATCAGGTGAAATCACTCCCATAGCTTGGATTGTCGCCTGCAATTAAATACGCCTACGACTTAATTTATGAGAATGTAATAAATATAGGATGTCGATGTGCTTGTGCTTCTAGGGTAAGACGTCACTTCATTTAGTTCAATCGCAGTAATCGAGGTTAATTTCAGTACACTACTCGTCGCTCGACCTCATCGCACTAACGTCATGAGATAGGGTGGATTTAGTAGGTATGCCCGACGTTTTATTAATTCTTAGCAAATTTTCAATTATATGGGATGAACAAAATACATGTACAATTATAGCGGCTAATGTTAATCTAGCCAATATCGCGTACGCAATTAGGCTAATTTAGTTTCTCCTAGATACGTATATATTTAATCACCTCTAGTTTGTTTAGATCTCAAGGTTACTCAAATATCCTTTTTCATATTAGTACGCGGTTGGCCACTTAAGTTATCGACACAAATGAATTTAACTCCTAAGTAACCAATCAATTAAATTATACTAAAGCGTCTCCACGATCTCCAAGTTTTCTTTTAACTAACTGCGAGTTGATGCGACTTATGCTATTTAAATCACTATGTACCAGTTTAGTCGGTGGGCACGATTTTAAATCATGGTTTACTATTTTAAATTGGTACACGTTCTTCTAGTTGTCACGATCAATTCTAAATCTTCTAACGGCTACTAATTTATTCTAATCATTTAGAATAGTTATTAGTGGATTTACACAGTTTATATTTGACTAACAAAATTTAGTTGGGCATTTAAATGCGCAATAGAATGATCTAAATGATATTATGATCGTTTACTTAGCATGCGTGCAATTTCTAGTCTACCGACATCATTTAATTTATTTTCAAGATTCACAAATGAAATGTTTACTAAGGACGTTCTGTAATTTAACGCGATCTAGGTTAATTGAGTATTTAATTGCAACCCGGAATAATTTAATTAGCACTTCCTCAATTAAATCGATACACGTTATGGTTTAATCTATATATGACCATTCATTTATTCTAATTATCGTAAATACTGATTAATGGTTTTCTACTGCTTAGATGAACTTAACCAATTTATTTGGTGATTTAAACTCACCACCATATGGCTAAGACTACAATACCTTAATTTAATCCATACATGTACAAGTTTAATCGACGTGGATTTCTATAATTTGAATGCTAGCAACAACATTTTCTGCGTATTTAAATATGCCATGAGATGGTCTAAATGAAGATACACAAATTTTGATATACTCCTATACCTGCTTTAATCCATTGATGGCTTGGTTTATTTATAACGATCATGAATATTTATTAATAAAATTTCACCAGTTTATATTACTAACAGGATTAATTAGGTATTTAACTCGGGGCTCATGATTTAAACGGTAATGTACCAACTCCAGCGATCCACGTCAACTTTTAATCTACCGACAGTCCTTAATCAAGTTCCAACAGTTGTACTTACTAATTAGTTATATTTTGTAAGTTACCATAATTAGCATAATGCTCTTAAGTAGTTTAATCTACAACGTTGAATAATACCATGATTTAAGTAGTTAAACGAATCCTGCTAAATGTGCTTGTGGTTTTCTAATTTCTCATTCTGCTTATAATCAACTCAACGTCGCTGATATGCATAATGATCTAAGGTATTACACTATACTGAAGGTCATATTAATTCTTTGTTTCTACCGGAAGTCTATTACATTGGTGTGGCTAATATTCATTTACAGGTTCTTACGCCCTTGCAGTTAGTTTATTTAATTTTTGACAAATCTGCTATAGCAAGATTGGTACAATACATGATTAAGAGTATGCTTAAAATTAGTAACCCTAGTTTTTCACATTTTATTTTATCTACCTACTTTTCTTGTTTTTCCCCTATCTTTCTCTCTTTCTTTCTTTCTATCCGGCCTCCCCCTTTTTCTTGCCGTCGGCCGAAGCCGACCCCTCTCCTTCCTCTCACTACCCCGACGCCTCCTCATCTCCTCCCCCTTTTCCCCATGCGCTCGGCCCTCTCTCTCTCTCTCTCTCTCTCTCTCTCTCTCTCTCTCTCTCAGTCTCCCTCCACGCCGAGTCCGCCTCCTCTCGGCTCCTCTGCCGCCCGGTCTCGGCGCCTCGCTCGGGTCCCGGCTCCCCGCTGCGCGCCCCAAGCGCCCGCTTTGCTCCTCAGCGCTCCGCCGCCACTTGTGCCTCCTCCTCACGCTCGCCCACGGCGCGCCTCTCGGCCGATCGTTCCGCCGGGATGACCGGCGCCGCTGAGATCTCGGCGGATCGGCCAAATCGGATGCTTCCTCTTTTCCCATTTCTTGCTTGATTTAATTTTTAAATTTGCTAAGCGGTGAGGTTTTGCCTAGGGTTCGGTTTTGGGAGGCGGGTGACCGTGGGTCATCTCTGCCGGTGAACCGTCGCCGACGCTGTGGGAGTACCGGTGGCGGTGAACCGGTGGCTCGGCCGAAAACCGCAGCGCCGCCTCACGGTAACCCTCTTCTCCCTTCTTTTACCTCCGGTGCCATGCTTGAATGGTTCATGTGCTCTACCGTGGTGAATGCTTATGGCTTCTAGCCTATGTTGGATGAAATGGGATAATGGTAATACATGGATGGTGGGATTGTGGGGTTTACCTGCACTGGTGCTGGTGAGGGATGCTAGGGTTTGGGGTTGGGGTGGTGGCCGGTTGGCGGTGGCTGATGCTTGATGCTTGATGCTGGCTTGCGGTGGTGGATGATGGTTGCTGGCTTGCGGTTCTCCTGTGGCCGTCACGTCCCCTTCTTCCTTCGGCTTGTCGGTTCTTCACTCCCTGGACCTTCGGCTCCACTCGGCTGTGGGCTCCTCTGCGGTCTGGGGATTGGCTGGAAGAGTTGGGGAATGTTTACCTTACCTTGCTTTGTCCCTCTGTGCCCTTTCCTCTCGGTTTGGCTACTGGTATGCAATGGTGGGATATTTTGGTTGGATGGCTTGCCCGTGAGGCTTTGTTGGCTGGCGATGCCGTCTGGGCGTGGCTGCTCTGGCCCGGTGCTATCTGGTTCACTGTGGTTGGCATTTGCATGGTGAGGGCTTTGACAGGTGTTTCTCTGTTGTGGTTTGGGCTGGAATGGTTTGTGATATCCTGGTCTTTGCCTTGGTTGGATTCCTATATTCAAAACATGTTTGTGTGTGTGTGTGTGTGTGTGTGTGTGTGTATATATATATATATATATATATAAAATACCGTGTGATGAGCCTATGGTTGTGAGAGGTGCCGATTGGCCCCCGGACGGTCAGGTATCTCCGTGAACGGATTACCCCGCCCGAAGTTAATCACTAGGGCTCTGACGGCATTTCTTTCTTCTTTCTTTTGTTTATTTTATTCGTTCTTTTGTTCGGTCTTTTTCGGCATTATAACTACTGGTTTGTTCACAAATGAAATAACGGTGTGGTGGCCGTTCGACGATAGTCTCTAATGTATGAGATGATCTGAATGTAATATGGCTTTCTCTTAATATTGTTGTATACAGAATATTGTATGTTACTCGAATGTAGTTTCTAATGTTGCAATTGTGTTCGCAATTATCTAAGTTTGCGAGACAGTCATTTGATTAAGACTGAGACTTGTAAACTTACAGTAATTTGTATTGTCGTTATTAATGTAAAAAGAGTTGTAATATCTTTATTTAATTTAAGCCAGTTTTAGTTGTAGCTCAAGGGATGTGACTTGATTTGTTGTCCAAGAATTGTAATAATTACACAATTGTATTACGGACTGTTATATATATTTTTTAATTGAGTTGGAAACTTTTACTTGTGCAATTGAATTTTATTTCTCACTTAGTCTATACCGTTTGATATTCACCCTCGTCGATGAAATTGCGAAAACAACGTATTAGTTTATCGCTCGCTAAGTTCAATTTAAACGTCTGCAAAGAAAAGTTTAAATTCTCTCGTATTTTTAGATTATCTTTTATGTAATTAATCCTACTTAACATCTTAATTCGCTAATTAGGGTTAATCAACGACGTGGATCGTTACGCTTGGCCTGGCGTCAGGGTAGTGTTGAGCCTCTCAAAGAGAGAACTACCCAACGAACGGTAAAGAAGACAATACAAACAGGTGGCGACTGGCGAGCCGGATATGTGGACTCTGCCGGGCGTTTCGTTCGTCCAGTTTATTTCTCCGCTCTGTCCCGGCCGAATAGGCATGTTCTTTTTATAATCTATGTTTTTCATAGCTTCATTTATCTTTGATAGAAAGGCACGTGGATCTGTTCTTTTAAACTATGACTTATAATTTTAGTATAATTTATTAATTTAATAAATAGTAATTACTGAAAGAACTTAAAAGATAAAAACTGTTGAAAAGTAAAAAAAAGAGCGGCACTACTCTAATAATTTTGTTGTAGTAGTTTGGCCTGGTTAGGCCAAGTAACGCAACGAAGAATACTTAGAAGTTATGCATCTCAGATTCTTACTGTAGTGGTGGATACAACAAGTTGTGGATTGGATACAACAAGAAGCTGTGCAGTTCCGTCTTCCACATCCGGGTACAGTACGTTTCGTCTGTGGAGTGATAGTGCAAGATGCGGCTTCTTCCCCAAGAGTCCCATGGCACATATTGGACCTGTTCTTTGTGGCTGCGGCTTTTAATTTTTGGCTGTGGTTTGTGGTTTTTAGACTGTTTGTACGAGAGATTACAGAGTAACAGAAACTCACATGTGGTTTTTGCCGATATAAATAAAGTCAGTAAAATATGTACTACAATTAACTAGTAGATCATATCTTGAAAAAAAAATACTCTGTTTAAAAGCTAGTTACTATAAAAAAACCTAAAAACAGCTTTTAGAAGCTGAAAAAAACAGGTCCATTATTTGGTCATTGTGTGTCACATCGAGTTGTTTTGGATTTACCTGAACTACGGTACAATTACAAGACTACAAGTAGAAATAGGGAAGTAGAAATAGGGAACTAGAAGCTCAGTACCCAATAGAGTATTCGTCAGTTGTGACTTTCCCCACACATTGGTCAGCATACATTCCACTAGTAAAAGGCTGTTGGTAGTTCATTCATTAGCAAAGAAAAAGAGTTAAAACAAGAAGAGAAAGTAAACATGGGGAGCAAGAAACTAAAAACAATAGGAATGAACAGAGGAGAAAAGGCACAAGGTGAACAGGTCAAGATCAGGAGGGGCCGTGGGAGGTTGGGCGGTGCACGGTGCGCTGCCGCCCGCCCAACTTCCGTACCACGCATTTCTACCTACCTACTACACACTTCCAAGCTTCGCCTTTCCCTCTTGCCGGCCATTCCTGGCAAATCTTCTTATCCCCATGGTGTTCCAACCATGGCAACGACCAAACCAGAAAAGAGAGAGAGAAATTGTAACAGGAAGCAATGTCGTAAGAGATGAATGCCCAAATTCATCTTTTTCCAGTGATATAAATAAGATGCCCCTCGGTTGGACTGAAATAGACTGTCTTATGGCTAAAATTGTACTGTATTTGATTGAAATTATACTGCAGCTGATGATGACTTATTTGCGTAACTAAATTTTAAAAAAATTAAAAATAGAAAAAACAGGTTAGCCCATCACGAACAATGCAAACAAATACGAGAAAAAGAACTGGCAAAAAAGCTCAAAAAAAGGAAAAAATTAGAAAAAGACGAAATTTATAAATAATAAAAAATAAGCCAGAAACCAGAAGCCAAAAGCTCAAGCTAAAAGAGGCAGATGCAAGTCTCTAGAGAAGCTGGTACTGGTCATCTTTTATGCCTTAATCACCACTCAAATTGTCGTTCCTGGCTGCACTCACGTATATGTATCTTCAGGCCAACAACGGTATGAGACCCTTATAGCTCGTGCGGAACATAGGAGTTTGGGTAAAATTTAATAGAAAACAATTTAATTCTCGCAGCAACGGGAAATTTTTTTTTCCGTATTCTAAACGTGACCCTTCCGGGCTTTCCACGGCTATAGCTGGTGCACGCACACCGGCATTGGATCCACCCGATCAGTGCTATTTGTACAACTAGTAGTGTGCCCGTGCTAACGCTACGGTAAAATACAAAACAAGATAACATTTGTAAAAAACCTAAAATTTATGTACAACATGCTCACGTCATCGTTTCCCCGTTCCGTACGATCGCTCTGGCTGATGCGTGTGCGCGAGACGCTCTTACTGAGCGGATGGTGTCGCGTGGCTTCGCTCTCAACATGGTCGCACAACATGGTCGTTACGTACTGTCAACGTGGTCGAAACCGAACATGCACAGCGTGGTCGTAACGTGGTTGTTACCGACCACCACGTTGAAGGAAGTTTCAACATCATCGAAGAGGCGTTCGACCAAGTTGAAGAAGCACTGAACGTCGAAGGGGCTTATGACCACGGCAAAGTAGCAGTAGACGTCGTCGAAAGGCGTTCGACCACGGAAAACCTGAAGAAGACGTGGTTGAGAGGTGATACAACAACGGCGGAGGAAGTTTGAGAGTGATCGACAGACATACGACCGCAGTGTGCCCGTAGCTTTGTCGTGGTCGTAAGTCCTTCCGACCATGGTTGTCGTGGTCGTAAGTCCTTCCGACCATGGTTGTCGTGGTCGTAAGTCCTTCCGACTACGTCTACGAGATTGCACTATGAAATCGATGCTCAGTGTTTCTCTTTTCCTCTTCTTTCGACCACGCTCAGCGACTCGACCACCGGCATCTTTGACCACGGGCATTCGACCACGGCCATCTTCGACCACGGGCTTCTTCGACCGCGGCCATCTTCGACCACGGTCATCTTTACGATCGTGTAGCCGTTTCGACTTAGCTTGACTCTCGACCATGATGTGGTCTTCTACCATGACCTCTGACCATGTTGAGCCTTTCGACCACAGTCTTCGACTACCGAGTGGCTTTGACCGCGACCTTCCACCACGACGTGGTCATAACGACCGTTATCAACGTGATCGTACCGACCAGTCTTACAACGTGGTCATACCGACCGGTCTCAACGTGGTCGTACCGACCGATCTTACAACGTGGTCGTATCGTGGCTGCCCGCTTCAACGTGGTCGTAATGACCCCTTACAACGTGGTCGTTACCGACCATGCTCACTGACTCGACCACGGGCATCTTCGACCATGGGCATTCAACCACGTCCATCTTCGACCACGGCCATCTACGACCACGAGCTTCTTCGACTACGGTCATCTTCGACCACAGCCATCTTCGACCACGGTGATCTATGACCACGGTCATCTCTACGACCGTGCAGCCGCTTCGACTACGGCTTGACTCTCGACCACGTTGTGATCTTCGATCATGGCCTCTGACCACATTGAGGCTTTTGACCACGGTCTTCAACCGCGACCTTCAACCCTGGTGTGACTTCGACCACGTTCAAACATCCTTGAGTGTAATAAAAGAGATACAACGATAGGTAATAATCATGTAATTATATTGGGAATGTAATTAGGGCGTCAATTTTCAAGACTTACACACTTGGTTATACAAGAATAGTCAGGCATGCTCCTCAACTATATATTGGTGATGCGGTGTTATTTTTCCAACAATAAAGCTGCATCGACCACTTGTACATTGTGGGAGGATACTATTATCCCTATATGTGATGCAAAATTGTGAAATTGAAATATGTAAAGAGGGTGAATGGAAATTGATTAGCGAGACAGGTTGTCATGATACAAAGATTAAGGATTGAAATTGACTAACACAGTGTACCATTAGGTGGTAGGGATAATATTTGATATGTAACAGGGAGATCGAAATTTGGCATTTATAATGGTAGTGATACAAGAAACTAATGCACTATGGTTTTAAAATTTGAGAATACACGTTCATCACTATAGTAGTATTTTACTAAAAAAAACTTCTCTATAATCGTTCCAAAGATTCACACTTTCAAGTTACAACACTTGCTCCTAACAGTGTTAGCTATTGGAGTATTGGTTAGTGATGAGAAAATGAATTAAACAATTGGAAGGACCTGAAGTGAATGAGAAGCTCCTCCAGGTATATGAAAGCAATGTTCGAAGATCCAATGTTATACTCCACTACCTACAGATCCCACAAAAAACAACAAGTAGATAGCATCAGAATAAAATATGGAAATATCAAGAAAAAATTTCATCCAGTTATACCATCTCAGGCTTTACCTCCATGAACACCAAGAGATGGGTAGTAGTGCGGTGTGTGTGTGTGAGAGAGAGAGAGACTTATCACCTTTTGTTTGCATTCTATCACTTAGCCGACCACGTCTAGATGAGCCCTCCCCTCTCAGTGTGTCGCTTTTGCACAATCTTCTAAGTCTTCCAGACACATCACGGATTTGCAGCTGTTATGAAAAAGAAATTTCTTGTTTAGGAAGTTTAATCTAATGACCTTGCGACCTCCGAGAAAAACGACTTAACTTTCCTTGAAAGCCTGCATATCGATAAAAGTTGAGAGCATCCAGCACCAACACCGAGAATATAAATATAAACGACATCACAAACTTTACTTAAATAACAAAAATCCTAGCAATACAAGTGGAGATACAGGATGGTATCACATGAACTTTGATCAGCATTGAACTATTCCCTTAGAAGATATGATTAGTGACATGCGAGCGGTATGGTAGTACATAATAAAGGTTGGCATACCTTCCATCCGTAAGACAAGCTCCTCTGTTTCTTTTATAAGCTCTGCTTTGTCATAATGGGGCCTTCTGAATATAGATTTGTGACAAGTGTTGGAAAAATGAAAGGAAGCATCATAATTCACGAAGATGAACTGAAAAACAAAGCAACGACTTACTTGTAGAATCGGTGAATATATAGGTTCACGATTTCCAACAATGTTAAGTTCTCCGATGGACGATCAGCACCATGCCGAAGAACATAACCACCATCTGCTATTTCTTGCGTACATCGCGCTGTAAAGAGACTCTACATTTACATAACTCAGATTTGAGTTATCAATACTTGCCCATTTTAGCAAGGAATCTAGTGACTCCTTAGATGCTATTCTTCGCTTTTTCCTAGCAATGCAGCAATTTATGACTTGTATGTTGTATCTCGATGTAGTAAACAACAATTCAAGTCGGAGCGACATCGATGGCATTCGAGGCACGATTGCCCATCGGACCACGTTTCTTCAATTGCAAGAGAAAATTAAATCTGTGTTTACATTTAGTTTGATTGTTCATATTTAATAAATTAATGATCGCTTGTCTTGTTCTCTTACAAATCAAATTTGATTTGTATCACATGTATTGACCTTTTGCATCTTAAGTCTTACTAACAGCTTTGGTATTGCTAAGATACATAAATTTCAAGGTAGCATTTCCTACCTATAAGGGAATGTAATAGCAACACACTTACCTCAAGAACTCTGATTGCCAAAAGAACGCCATCTTGTGCACAGAACTAATGCTGCCAATAATCTCTCGCTATTTGATGAACAAAACTTCGGTGGAGCACCATGGAGATCCTTGGATAAAGATGTTGAATGAAGCAATTCTGAATTGCATTGACTCTCGTCATTGGGAAACTGTTCCTCTGAAAAGATAAGTATGTATCATAGTGCAAAAAGAGATACCAAAATAGCAAACACACACACATAGCACATCAAGTGAAAACATACCTAATTTGAACAGTGAGCAGTGTTCTAAAAGTCGGCATTAGTCGGCCCGTTAGTCGCCGCTAGTCGGCCGGCGGCATAGCCCGACGCGATTTGGGGCTAGTCGGCCGGGCCGACTTGCCGGTCAAAGTCGGTCAAAGTCGGCGACTTCTCGGGCAAGGAATCCCGACTGGGCCGGCGACTTGGCCCGTGGAGGCCCGACTAGGGTTAATGGGGCACATATAAAAAGGGATCCCAAAAAAAAATTTCACATTTCCTCATTCCGCCGCCTGCTCGACCTAGAGCCGTTGCTTGCGCAGGGGCCAGGCGCCGCCGCCGCCGATTTCGCCCGGCGCCGCCTCCTCTGCTGCGCCGCGGCGCCTCCTCTGCTTAGCCCGACGTCGCCTCCTCCACTTGCGCGGCGCGCGCCGCCATTTGCGCAAGGCTCGCCGCCGCCGCTTGCGCCCGCGCCGCCTCTTGCTTGCACCGCGCTGCTGCGCCCGAGCGGCCGCTCCGCGCTGCTCTGCTTTGTTGCGCCATGGCCGAGCCTCCGCCTCGCCTCTGCTGTTGCATAGATGGTAGTCTATACTCTATATGTGGGATGTAGAATTGATTTTTATTAATGTAGGGTGCAAATGCCCATGTCAATTGCTTCCGGGACAGCAAGCACAACAACCCAACTCAAGAGGAATAGTGAAGACATTGATGTATGGTTTATTATTTGTTGGCTTGTTGCCTTGTATGCTTGTGGTTTATTATTGGTATATTTGATTATTTATATTGAAAAGGATGAGACAAGATTGCAAGGAATGAAGACAAGGACAAAGGTGAGAAACTAATTATACCATGCTTTATTTCTTTAGCTCACTTGTGTTGTTTCTAATACATTTGTATTCTGTTTTCTTACATGCATATTTCTGTTTTTGATGCTGAAATGTTGCTGCATTGATGAGTTCAAGCACTTAAAATGGGAGAATTCGGAGTATCAAGTGATCATCCTATGAAAAATCATCACAAGGTAACAAATGCACTTTATTTTTGTTGTCTTTTCTTGTTACAACATACTTTAGTGACCAAAGTACAATATTTATGAAGAAATATACATCAAAAACTACCAAAAACAGCAAGACATTGAGGGAAATGTTGCTGCCGGGGGTTGGCCAAGTCGGCCGACTAGTCCCGATTAGTCGCCGACTAGTCCCCCAAGTCACTAGTCGGCCCCTAGCCGACCGACTAGCGACTAGCGACTTCTTGAACATTGACAGTGAGTACATCAAAGATCGTGTTTCTTCATCACCAACAAATTCAGAACTTGATCTGTCCTCCTTTTCACAGCGAACAAGTGATTTAACAACAGACAAACTCAAGCCCCCCTTCTCTTTCAGAAATTGATCTCCATTGGACCTCATATCGTTCATTGACTTGAAATTTTTACCATTTCTACAAGAGCACACGAAATATTGTTAGTGCAGTTCTCGTACACATAGTCTACGATTAATTAAAAAAGCAATTCACATAAACAGGGAGTTTTTCAAAGTGTAAAATGCAATATGATGCATCTTTAGTTGCAGCTTTTGCACTCTAGAAATAAGGTGGACAGATGGAATTCTCAAAATTGTTGAATTATGAGATGACTTTGCCATTTTGGGCAGACCTGTCTTTTGATTTAGAATAGTATATATTGCTAAAAACTGATCTAACTGGAAACCTGGACAACAATAACTATGCTTGGAACACAAACTTACTCAATGGCAGCAACCAACTGTTTCACAACTGAAGCTGGAGGAAAGGTCAGCTTTGTTGAAGAAGTTGACTTCGGTTCTATGTTCGAGCCACCCTCATCTGCTGAGGGTATTATTTCTGAGAACTGGAAGCAAGAAGATTTTTTTTTTTCAGCTTATGTGATGATGCAGGTGTTTCAATATCTAATTGCCTTTATAATGAGAAGCATCACAAAATGGACAGGTAAGGATTCAACAAAGAGGACATTTAGGAGGATTAGAAAAAAACGTATGGGTACTCAATTGCTAATTAAAGAGCCATATATTAGTCGCTCTCACAAACTCAAGCTTCAGTTCAATTCACCAGAATATAAACTTCCACCCTACCGTGATCAGTTATTGAGATCATAAGGTATAAAAAGAGCTGAAAGATTCAAACCTCAGCCCAGGCAAAATTCAGTTTTGAACTCAAGGGTCCACTACCAGGCAAAACACTTCCTAATTGAATCTCACACTTCACTCTGCATATATGCAAGCATCCAGATATTTTGCTAAATTTCCTTCTAAAGATGACGATTAAATTATACAAATTGCAAAATATTCTGCATCCGAGTGATGGCATGGCATAATTCATGAGTTCATGACAGTAGCTAACAACCTCCTACCTTAGCAACCTCAGCCCAGTAGCCCATCATTTAATATGGAAGCATCTCAACACCTAACTGTGTAAATGTAACCTCTCTTCCTTTTTTCTTGCAAGGATTGCAACCGAAGTTTAATATCTTTACATTGGCTTAATACTCTTCCTATCTGAGAAACTTGCCCCATCTCTGCATAGGCAATAACCAGAACTTTTCTATCGGATTCATCTACAGATTACATGTAGTCCAAGAACATTGATCAGAACTATTGCGATTACGGTAACAGAGAGAGAACAGAGGCAGTACTACCTTGGAAGAGCTAGCAGCACTCGCTTGGGCAGAAGAGGAGGCAGCTCTAGTTGGGGCAGATGGCTGCAGTGCTTGGAATCCTTCCGAGCTCCCCTTGCCGACAGCCAACCCCGACTCGTAGAGGAAGTCCAATCTCTCCTGCGCCCTTCAGAAACAGAAATAGTTGATCAGAAGAAGCGTCGAATCCAAGTGAACAGGTCCAAAATTCCAAACCCTAACGCTTAGCTTATAGTTGGATGAAGCCGCCTAAGCAGTAATTTTACACCAAATTCGAAGTAAAATTTGTGTTTAATTTTCCTTCTCTATTTTTTTTATATAACCGTGTAAACCCATAGATCTACAGTTCTACACACTTATACTTTTCTAAAAATACCAAGATGGCACATAAGAAATAGTTGAGAGGATCACTACAACAACAGAGATCTGAAATTGGCATCATTATGGATCATTTACATCGACCCAGTCATATGACTCCACATGCAGTTTGCCATACAGAAGTTTGCTCAGCACAGTCATGCCTGGATGATTATGAAGAGGAATAATAGATGATGGTGGCATACAAAATATCCCCATCTGCATGGATTTCAAACATAGAAACGCTCATCCAGGTTGCTGAGTAACCAACAAAAAACTATTGGTGTATTTGATTAATTTACAGAGATGTCATGGGTATTAAATGATGAAACAATGAGCTTACAGAGAAGCTTTCACATTCATGAATGTGCAGATATTTGATTGGAGGCATATGCTGGTTGGTCCCATTACGCCCTCTTCTCCCATTTGTAACATGAATTGAATTATTCCAGTTATGGGCAATATATGCTTCTTGCTCCAGACCAACATCAGAAGGACTTATATCATCTGAACAAAGTAAGAACATTAAGGCAGTGCATTTGTTTACCTGGGATCTATATTCCTTTTTACCACTTTATTTCACACTGGAACAAATCCTTCAAGGGATGTTAACATTGGCTCACCTAATAGTGCACGGACTCGCTCAAGTGCTTCTTCAGATATGGGTCCATCCACAGAGAATGATACTTTACACGTGTTGCACAAGTTCTTTATTTTTGGCATTCTGAACCTCAATATATTAATATCAAAGTAAGAATTCTAACTCAGAATGCTTTGTTAAATCTTGCAACACAGACTGAAGAATTGCTCAATTGATCCAGACAAACATGTAGCTTCAGGGCATAAGTTACTAATCCACTCCCCTGTTTAAACCAGTAACATAATAATGTGAATTATCTACAGATAGGCACATCACAGCAAGTAATTTCATATATACAATATAGGAACCAAAAAAAGTAAAACCTTACATTTGTAGACAACAACCACCACATTTATCTAAACAGCGTGCTAAGTGAAGTGTAAACACAACCCTGTTTGGAAAGTAGCCTTAAAGATCTAGACATGGTAGCTCGCAGAAAACTTATATTACAGGTTAGAAGAGGAAAAGTTGGACACAGATAGGTAACTTCAGCCCAAAGCATTCATGTCACGGAGTCTCAATTTCTCACACAAATGAAATGAAAAGCTGCAAGTCATATTTTGGAGGGGATTCCACAACATTACCAGATTCAGCTACAGCTAGGCCACTGTTGGAGTGCGGCGTGGAGGAGTCGGCTGGGGAGGCGACAAGGAGGAGGAGGCGAAGGCCGCCAGATCCGACATCTGTCCTCATCGACTGGAGGTGAGGAAGGCCCAGATCCGACATCTGAGGAGGCGACGGCCGCATGGGGGAGGGCGAGGCGGCGGCGCGTGGGGGCGGAAGAGGAGGCGGTGCGGGATGGGGAGAAGGAGATGCGGGGTGGGGAGGGAAGGAGGCGGCGGCGGGTGGGAGGGAAGGAGGAGGTCGGCGCGTGGGGCGGAAGAGGCGGTGCGGGATAGGGAGAAGGCGATGCGGGGTGGGGAGGAAGGAGCGGCGGCGGGCGGAGAGAGGCGCGGGAGGATGGGGGGCGGAGGAGGGAGGCGCGGGAGGCGGAGGAGGCGGAGGCGCGGAGGAGGAGGAGGCGCGGGGCGGAGGAGGGCGTGGGAGAGGGTAGCGCGAGTCGCGAGGGGGAGAACGGAGCGGTTTCTAGGATAAATGATGTGCATGATCCAAATGATTTTGGCCTTAGGATCTTCAATGAGTAAGAGAATAAGGTTTGAGGAGAGATCCAGACCATTCATTCGTATGAAGTTGGATTACTTTGGTACACAAATCTGGGTGGACTTAGATTAGGCATGACTGTGGGAGTGGTTGAGGGGGGTGGATTTAGTAAAGAAAATTTTGGTGTATTATAGAGTAGGGTAGATGTAACGGTAGAAGATTGATCACATTGGACAATAGGAGAGTTGCTTTTTATTCGAAGACAACCCAGCCAAAAAAAATGTGTATCCGCTTTAGGGCATCTCCAATGGTTATAGCTAACAACTAACTATAAGACTTCCACATCATTTATATAGTACACACTAAAGCTAGCATTCTAAAGAACTATCTATAAGGATAGTTATTTGATGCTTACATGCACACACAGAATTTATAGAGGCTGCCTCGTTTGGCGTTATAGACTAGTGCTTAAGGAAGAGCTGGCTCGATTTTTTTTTGCATACTCTCTTTCCTCCACATAGGATATATATTGATGTGTACATGCATATAGCTAGCTGACTCAGACCATTGGAGATGCCCTAATACGAAAGACAGGTCGGCATCCTGTATTCTTGTGTTATCCTTTATGTTGTACTAGTAAATTTTGTGTATTTCGTTTGGGCACTTTTGATACGTTTAGGCCCTGTGATCTTTTCGGCTTAAGCACATCATATCGAGCTCGCCTATTTTTAGACCACGTAAAAGGTGCACGCACGATGAGGCGGCAAGGGCCTTGCCCTCTCTTAGAGCTACATCAAGGGTTTCTCGACATGTATCTAGGAATTTCGCAGCATACAATGATCAATTGAATTATCGTAATGTTTTTATAAATGAATTGTACACTGATAAGTCATTCAAAAAGACTACCATGATAAAGAGATTCAAAACAGCGGCGAAGATATTGTCTCGTTTATTTGTTCGATATAAGCTAAAAAAAACTAGACCAAGTTGCACCTTCCAGCTTTTTAAACTAAAAAAAAATACCGCGTTAGTGGCACACACTATTTTTTTTCTTTTAGAAAAAGAAGGCGTACACCTAACCTAGTCGCCGTAGTACTTAGGACTGTTCGTTCGGTTTTTTCGGTTTATACGGTTCGATAAATACGGTTTGTTCGGTAAATACGGTTTGAATAATTCGGGAAATACGGTATTTTATAAAATACGGTGCGGTATCGGTAAATACCATATTATTTCGGTACGGTATCGGTAAATACCAATTTTACCAAAGTTTACGCGAATTGCTAAACGTTAAATAATCTCCATAAGACCATAACTCCATTCCATAATTCGGACTAGCTCTGGTTGTGACTGACACAAGCACAAGCACAATCGCACAACTACAAACACAAGCACAAAGACAAGCAAAAGCACAACTCGTCTCTCTTTCTCACGAGCGGACTTAGGCTTCGTCGGCACATGCACAAGCCGCACAACAGCACAAGCACAAGTCACAACAATACAACATAAAAAAAGCTCATCAATTCATCATCACATTCACAGATCACTCATTCATCAATCACCAATTTTATCTCATCTCCAATTCTCCATTCTAGAAGCAAAAACCTGCATAATGCATATAAAATAGACCCGATTATCAGAGCATAACGCAAAAGAAAACAAGCCATGCAGAATTGCAGATTGCAGAATGCAAAACAAGGACCTAAAGCCATGCAGAATTGCAGATTGCAGAATGAGGAGCTGGCTCAACGGGAGCTCATCAGAGCGACGGTGGAGGCGGGAAGGGACGAGGCGGGGCGACGGTGGAGGATTGGGATTTGGGGTGGGGGCACAGGGGTGGTGGGGCGGCAGCGGAGGGTGGGGCGCGGCAGCGGAGGGTGGTGGGCGGCGGCGGAGGGTGGGGGCGCGACGGCGGAGGGTGGTGGGGCGGCGGAGGGTGGGCGCGCGGCGGGGGGTGGGGCGCGGCGGCGGCGGAGGGGGGCGGCGGCGGAGGATTGGGGTGGGGTGGTGGGCGATGGCGGAGGGTGGGGCGCGGCGGCGGAGGATTGGGGTGGGTGGTGGGCGGCGGCGGAGGGTGGGGCGCGGCGGCGAGCGAGGCGATGGGGCGGGAGGAGCTCAGCGCCTCGTGGCCGGCGGATGGAGGATTGGAGGCGAGTCGCTCAATCGCGTCGCAGCTCTGCCGGCTAGGGTTGAAGACGCCTTGAAGGCGTGAGTGCGTGACCGCGTGCGTGAGGCCGCCTGGTGGGCCGAGACGGAGACGTCGAGCTGGGCCGTTCGGTTTAATCGGTTTTTTCGGTTTTCCCTCGGTTTTTACCGAAAAAACCGAATTATACAAATACCCATTTTTTATCTACCGAACCGAATATCGAAAACCGGTCAAACCGAGTTGACCGATTCGGTTCGGTTTTTTTGGTTCGGTTTTTTCGGTTCGGTTTTTTTTTTTTTTTGCACAGCCCTAGTAGTACTCCATCTACTTCCCTAGTAGCAATGGGCCAACGGCTACCTACCGTCCGCTCCTTGTGAAAAAGCTCAAAAAAGCCTTGGATTGCATGATCCAAAAACGATTCTCGTTGGGGCCTGCCTAGATTTCGGCTGTGCTGGGCCCCTGGAGGTCCTGTCCGACGGGCTGTCCAGTAGCCTAGGAAGACTGAAAGCCTTGCATCGGGCCTCACGGCGCCCTACCCTGTCCTCCGGGCCCACCAACCCGCAAGACGCCGTGGGGCCCTGGCAGCAGGCTGTATGTCCCATCGACGGTAAGGTCACGGCACGTTTCGCCTTATCCACGCGACCGGGAGATTTCCGTACAGCCGATCGTGTCCCTACAGAAGGTGCAAATGTTAAGCATAAGTAAATCAAGATATGACAACCTGTTTGACTGAATCGGTAAATACGAACCGATGATAACAGTTGATAGCAAGGTAATCTGGACGAAAGTTGATTTTAAATGACACATCGATGCGAAATAATATTAAACAGAAGTAACTCTTAGATAGGTGTAAATTGATGAAGATCAACATATCGATACGAATCAATATTGATCATCGTTAAATCATAGAGGATATATTGGATTTACTGACTAAAAGTAAAGTCTACTGTTAATTTACAGAAAAAAAAGTAAAGATACGTAATAAGATAAATTTTGAGTGGTGGAGGACTGACTTTTTATATGTACCCTCGGATCTTATTTATATCCATTCCATGTAGCAGAGTACCCCACGGCTTCCATCTATAAGTAGTCCACACTACTATAAAAAAAAAGATCATCACAAACGGTTCGAAATTGTCACCACAGACAGTTTATAAGCCGTCTGTGATAAATACAACACAGACAGTTTATAACTAGAGCCTTCTGTGATACATCACAGATGGCTTAAGTAAAAACCATCTATGATACTCTAACATCACAAACGGTTGTAATATCGAGCCGTCTGTGATAGTACTTCATAGACATTTTATACCATAAAACTATCTGTGATAGTTCATACTATACCTAAAATTTTCATTTTTTTGGCTAGTCTCAAGAAATGTTAGCTATGCTGTTTGAAAATAAGTAAATACAATAGCAAATACAACAGCGCATTCCATTAGAATCCACCATTACAACATCACAAGATAATGAGCAGATTACCCATCTAACACAGTAAGAACTTGGCAATAACACATTCTAATCCTATGAACCCACCAACTCTTAAACATGGCAAGAACACATTTCCTAATCCTACGAACCCAACTCTTAAACATGGTAAGAACACATCTCCTAATTCTATGAACCCATGACAAAAAATATAGAAGAATGAGAGATCTTAGCAACACATGAGCTGGATGTCATTAATTAATGCCGACTTGAGAATCGTCTTGGTAGCTAGCTACCTGCTTCCGCGGTGCATTACAGCGAATGAGAGGCGGCGGTAGCGTTACCATTATGTCACGACGGTGAGACTGCACAAGATACTCTTACGATACTTACGACAAAGAGTGTGTTGTATAGTTGACCATGGCGTCACAACAGAAACGCTAGATCATGGCGGTTGTCGGCGTTGTCGAGGAACAAGGTAGGAGTGGATAAACTAGTTAGGAGCAGCCGGTAGAACTCACTCATCTCGGAGTGAAAGGGAGAGGGAGAGTAATTAATAAGGGGCAAGAGGTGGAAGGAACCGGTGCCTACCGTTCGATGCAGAGAGAATGGACGAGTGAGATCAGAATTCTGGGGGAGATACTACAGATCAGTGTCGTAACATTATCAAAGACGGTTTGTTATCGAACCGTTTACGATAATGCAAAACATCACAGCCAGTTCGTATTAATAACTGTCTATAATGTCTTACTTTATCACAAATGGTTTGTATAAATAATCGTATATGAAAATATCACAGACGGTTGTTAGTATGAACCGTCTGTGATAGTTGTAACATAGACAATTCATAGAAACCATATGTGATATAGTCGTTCAATATAGTCTCTTTTATAATACTGCCAGTTTCCATAGCACCATGAAACTTCCTTGCTCTTTCACGTGCATCGGCTTCAGATATGGCAGCATAGCTAGCATACTAATACATGCACGCATGTTGCCTTGTGCATGTATTATATTCTAATTAAGGCATGAAACGTTCATGTTACAGGACGTACTAGTTCATCGTCAATCTTTCCGGCTTTGTATCTTCTCCATCTAAACTAGTAATTAGATGAATATCATGTCATTGCCAACAGCTCGTCGAGATCTTCAATATGGTAGCGCCCAACACCATGCCTGCCGATAATCCTGTCTCTGGTCCCACCTGTCACCCTAAAATTGACAAATTTGGGTGGCAACAGTTAATTAAATGAAGTTTAATTACACCCACTTTGCATTGTGTCGCCTCAGCTCCCGACGTGGCACGGCATCGAAATGGTCAGCGCGGCGAGGCGCGTCCGTCCGCCAGCGGCTGCCACGTCTTCGCCCAGGTTGAATATTCTGACGCACAATCCGCTGGGCGCCGAGCCACGTGGAAGTAGCACAGGGGTAGCCCGGCCACCCGACTCAGCAGCCATGCATCATAAATTCATACTGCTCCCTCTGGTCAAGAACACTTGTCGATGGAGGCTTTTTTTTTTCAAGAGAGCACCAAAACTTGTCACCTGGTAGTTTGAGGGTTATTTTGCCATTGCCTTAGGACACTCCTAATGCAGAAACTATGAGATAGTTTCTATACTTGCCAATTAATGTAGACACTATCTATAGAAACTATACTCCCAATGGATAGTTTCTACAAATAAAATTTTCATCCAATCATCTGTCTTCTCTCTCCTATCATCTACCTATCACAGCTCTTTCTATCTTGATTCCTGTGTAGACATGGTGTCTATATAAGAGCAAGTACAATAGAAGAGGTGGCTGCCACCTCTAGGACTAACCAAATAAGCAAAAAGAGTACATATGGCTCATGTGGAGGTAGCTAATACAATAAGTTGAGTAGAGGTTACCTCTACTAAAGCACTCAAACATTTAATATTTCGCTAGAGGCGACCCTAACCCTTATTGTACTTGCTCTAAGAACTAGCATCGCCTCCAAGTCCTCGTATGATGTGCTAGAGATCACCTCTTGCATGAGGGGCAGCTTGCCTCTCTCTCCTCTTGTCTCTCTCTTCCACATAGGATTGTGTTGACGTGGATTTCGCTAGAGGCAACCTAGTCAGCATCATTGAACTTGCTCTAAGAAACCATTTCCTTATCTCTCCTCCTTAACTCCAATGACACATATCAGCATTTTGCTTACTTGGCATCTTATTTAATGCCATAGAAATCATCCATAGTTTCTGCATTTGGAGTACTCTTAAAAGAACTATGGGCGTGTGCCTCGATGCCGCGCGTCGGTAGGCCCGATAATGGATTGGCCCGATAATATTAGGTGGTGATCAAAAGAGTTTCAGCTTCTAGTTTTCGGCTTATTTTTCACTATTCATAAATTTCATCTTTTTCTGAACTTTTAGCTTTTTGTTGAGCTTTTTTGCCGGCTCTTTTTTCCCGTATTTGTTTGTATTATACGTAATGGGTTAACATATTTTTTTAATTTTTTAAATTTAATTATGCTAAATAAGCCTCTGTCAGCTACATTGTTTTTTCAGCCAGCTGCAGTGCTTTTCAGGCATAAGCCACCAAAAAAAGCCCAAATGATCACCCCCTAAGATACGAGTAGGCTATACTAACATAGATTAAAAAATTTTACTACGTAAATCAGGAAACTATTCGACTAAAATATCATACATTATTACCACTAGATATGTAGTGCAACGGAAGTAGGGTTGAGCCAGCCAATTCAACGAAAAGCACGTCAGTGTAGTGGTAGTAGTCGTTCGTCCTTCGGCCAACCGTCTCCTCCTCGCAATTATCCCGATCAACGCTGCACTCGCAGCAGCGCCTCTATCGAGGTCGACACGTCAAGGAATGGAACACTGTACGTCGACGTGCTAGCACCAGTGCGCACGGTAAGGGTTATGACAGGTGGCGACTAGGTTTCAACGGATATGTTTTGAGATGCCTCCCTCAACCCCCACACCTATCCTTATATAGCCTCCAATCGAATCCTTATCTGATACAAGTAGAGATCGTATCTTACTCGGAGACTATCATCCGAACTCTTATCGTTCCAGCCTATTAAGTGTGTGATCCTGTAGAATCATGTATATTTGGCTATGGACCAAAAGCTCTTTTTCGGTCTATAAGTCAGTAGTGGTCTCTAACAGGGCATAACGACTCCCAAACATACATAAAGATCGTATCGAACGAATCTATATAGTGCTTATATATCGATCCCTTTGCCTCATGATACCATATCAAACTCGAGGCGAGAAGCGTGTCATCCTATGATAGCTTGATCCTTCATTCAACCTGTAGTGGATTACTCAGTTGTGATTGACTCTTCAACCACATTCGGTATGGCCATGCACTTCCTTAATCCAACCACACTGAGGGGTCCATAAATATCTCTCCTGTTATATAGGAAGGGTAAATTCCATCTTGATCACTCATATTCCTCCGCATATTTCATACAAAACCGAAAAGCTACCTTTATGACAACTCAGTCATGGAGTAGTATTTGGTAATTACTAAGTAAATTATTACACATGTAAGAAACAATGACGATCTCATGTCTAAGGATCATACGTACAATATGTATGAGACCAATTGATAACACTTACGAATATAACAATTCCCGCAGTATCTCGTAGTGGGTCAATCTAACATCATATTCTCTAATATGTGTTTACATTATTGATTTAATATCACATATCCATGATCTGTGAAACATGATCATCAATCAATATATGTGCTGATCTGTAAATCATAATTGTCCCACATAATGATATAAGATCATGAATAATTTTAGAATAACACCAATACATAAATAAAGAGTTCCACGAACAAGTCATATACTTGTTGATCAATATGAAATACATTTATTCAAGGGACAAAATAACATATTATTTAAAAGATCATAAATATAGAAGTGATACAATCATCTTCATGATTGACTCTAGGGCATATCACAAACACTAAATGGCTTGAGTTTTTATTTAGATTAGCTTTGGGTGGGTCAGGTTTACAGTAAAAACGGGTTGGGGTTGGTAATGATGATGGAATAAATTGCTAAATATGGTTTTAATATTAATTAATGTCAAAAGATCTCAGTGGTCATAAACCTCCAAGAGTTGCTTTTGAGTACCCTGGTTGGAGATACACTGTGTATTGTTCGATCAGATGACTGCTTGGAGAATATGTGAACTGGTATTTGGACCTGATTCCATATATTCCTCCTATGCACTGGGTAAAGCATGTGCCTTATCCACTCTAAACAACATCCTTATCCACTCTAAATAGCATGATGTTTCAATTCTAAGTCTCTGACAACAACGTCATATGGTTGTTGCCCATGTTCGTCTCTAGCTGACAACAATCGACGATCGATCATTCTCTCTCTAACAATAATTGCCTCACCGACTAGATGCGTTGGTTCCAAAAGGCCTCTTCCCCGGTGGACAATCAGATGTCTCTTCATTAGTATTTAAGGTTGGACGAGAGAGGACCGGAGGGCAATTGACCCACAATAAATTAGTCTCAATCCCAGATGAATTCATATCTTATTCAACTCATGTAATTAAGGCTAATGCTGGCGGCGCGCAGCTTCTGGCATGCGTTCCACAAGTTGTGGAAGTAGTGGCTGTCATGGAGTAGTGACTGAGGCACGGATGCGCGCAGACGATGATGGTGCTGGCGACGTGCAGCTCCCGGCGGGCGTTCCATAGGTCGCGGTGACAACGGTGGTCGCTAAGAGGCAACGGCACATGGTGTTGCTCCCCGTGGCGATGGAGGCACAAACACCTATGGATGACGATGGTGACAGCAATGCGTGAAGAAAGTGGGAGTGCAGTCTGGGCTTGAGCTAGGTAGAAGGGAGTAGGAGGCATGGAGGTGACCCCAAGGAGCTAGGCAGCTGCAGTAAATTTTTAGCTCGATTCCTTAACGTGTCGTTCTCCTCACATTGGATAGGGGTAGAGAGTCTAATCCAGCCTACCAAGGTATTGTACATCTTGTCTAAAATGACAAGTATTCTTGACCGGAGGGAGTACTTGCATATCTTTTTTAGACTACATGATCATTGAGATAAAACAATGGATTGAATGGTTTTAGCGTAATAATAGTTAGTGCACTAATGTAGAATACTCTCCCAATAAAGAGGTTGTTCGGTAATAAGGGCATGTTTGGTTCCTATCCTGGGGCCGAGCTGCCTGGCTGAGACCCTGTTTGGTTGCTGACCTAGCAAGCTACTAGGCCCAGTTGACCGAAATCGAGCGCCTGGTGCCCAAACATCCTCTTGCTCTCTCTAACCTGCGCTAACCACAGTTCTTCCTTCCTTTCATCGTCGAGGTCGAGGTTGACATAAACTACATGCAATCAATTATAATCAAGTGCACAAGTCAATTGTAGCTTTTCACCTGAGTATTCTAGGGTATCGAATCCATAGAGAACGGGCTAACTGTCACCTTAGGGTTTTCTAATCAACAATCATCTAACTGCCCAAAGAATTAAAGTGCAATTCAATGATGAAACATGGAATACTATCATGAGCATAGATTTTGATAATCTAGGATTAGAGGGTTTGAGCAAAAGTTGATACTACCACCTAGAAGTTAATTTAATCTAACTATAACTATCTACTAATTGCTATGAGAGATCTCTCACTAGAGAATGTAATGCCATTCACCAGCATGCGCACCCTAATCAAGAGCTATAACCAACTACTAGTACATCATTGCACCCAACATCCCTATTTAACGCATAAATGAGCAATGAGAGAGAAGCCAAACATAAGTTACTATGGTGATTCGTCGATCTCTATGCACTAGTGTTGTCACCACTAGCTTCAACCTTGAATGTACAGATTTTTCTAACTCATGTGCTAACTACAAACACGCTCATAGACTAGCATGCAAGGTTCTATTATGTCAATCTAATCACCATGATCAAAACGACTAGCTAACATGACCTACTACGTAAATAGATCAAAACAAAGCAAATTGCATGAACTAGACAATTGAAGATAGAAATAGTAGAAGCAACTAAAAGTAGACTAATCAACCATGAAAAATTGGAGAGTAATTAGACAATGACAAGACGATAAATGATTGGTTTACAAGTCAAAGTCGTAGCTCCGAAACCTCGGCTGCTAATTAGAACCATCGCTAATTGGAGCCTAATTAGAACCCTTCTGATTATATATGCTAATTAGAAATGTAATTAGAAAGGTCAATTAGAGCCCTCTAATCTGATTAGAGGCTCATTAGAGCCTTTTGTGATATCTAGACTAATCCTACTACTACAAAACATGGCTCTGGTGTTGCCAAAGCTGTCAGTTAAGAACTCGGCAATTGGACATCGATGGAATGGCAAAAAGTGTGCCCCTCAGGTCCTATTTAAAGTATAAGGGGCTGAAGGGTTGAGGTTTGGATGTGGTAGAGTTTGAAATAGTCGAGATAGAAAGTTTGAATTCGGAATCTCCTTCATATTGGAATTGTTTTGTACCTTCCTTCTATGCAATGAACCTTTTAGAGGCCATATCTCGGCCATACGAACTCTAAATTGGCTGATTCATTTTTGTACATTTAGCTAATGAAGATATATCCAATTTAAAGTGGTGGATACTTTCTAAAAATGTCATCTTCATTGTCAAATTTGCCTTGGAAGTTGACTCTGTTGCGGACTCTGATTGTTTGTGTAGCCTACCTTAGGGGCCCATATATCTCATGTTAGGACTTTCATGTCAGAGCTGTAATTTGGATCAATGAGAACTCTAAATTGTAGCCCACAAAAATATCTACAACTTTATAGTTATGCATTTTCTATTTGAAGCCATTTCATTTGCCAAAATCATGTTGCAAAATGATGGACAGATTCTATCTCGTTTATAAGGGTGGCAAATATGGAATCTTCTAAGTTCCTTATCTCTTCAACTTTCCTTTCTTCAAGAATTACGTGAAAGCATCCAAAAGTAGGAGAATAAGTTTTCCCACTTATTTTTGTGTCCTACTATTGATTTATGCTCAGAAATTAGCATGCATATAACAATTCTCCACATCATCATGTCACCGATCTATCGAAGTTCTATGTTTCCATCATAGCCTTTTCGTTTGAACTCCGAATTAGGCAAATGATATATATACATTTTGATCATCTCGGTGAGAGTATCATCTTGAGAGCTTCCAAATTGGGATTTGAAGATGTATTGGTCATTGAAAGCTCATGGAAAGGATTTTTGGAACCTGTCAATTTATTGGTTCAGGAGTCGACTTCTCCAACTGAGTGATTTGGTATGAAAATTATCTAAAAATTTGTGTTTTCATGCAATACAATACTTTTTCACGTATATCTCGAATATGGATGGTTAGTAGCATAATATGTAGCATTAATAATGCAAAAAATAGAAAATGACGCTATCCAAACGAAGAGCTTTGTTACCTCCTCCTCCTTGCTATAGGTTATTGCGCCGCCTCCTGGCGTACTCATCTGGCGATTCTCGCGTAACGGCAAGCCTATCTGGCGATTCATCCGACTCCTATCGAGCCTGACTTCACCCTTAAATCAACAACGAACGGTCAAGATCGCATGGACTTCGCCAACGCGTCGAGACCACTCCATTCCATCCTAGGCAGCGCACGTTTCCATTCCACTTCGTTTCCGCGAAGATCAACCTCACGAAGACGCCACCGCCTGCTCGCAGGGGGCGCCTCGCCCACCACTGCGCCGCGACTGACCCTGCAACCCTGCGCCGACGCGAAGAACGAGAGGCGAGCGCGCGGCGGAGTGGCGGCGTGACCATGGCGGATCAGTCGGCCGCGAGGCGGACGCTGGTGCTGGTGAACCTGGCGGCCATCATGGAGCGCGCGGACGAGGCGCTGCTGCCGGCGGTGTACCGGGAGGTGGGCGCCGCGCTGCACGCCACGCCCATGGGGCTCGGCGCGCTCACGCTGTACCGCTCCTTCGTGCAGGCCGCCTGCTACCCGCTCGCCGCCTACGCCGCCGTGCGCTACAACCGCGCCCACGTCGTCGCCGCGGGGGCCTTCCTCTGGGCCGCCGCCACCTTCCTCGTCGCCGTCTCCGACACCTTCGCTCAGGTCCGTACCGACAAAAAGAAAAAGAAAAGAAAAGAAAGGCGTCTGCGCGTTCTTCATCTTGGCGTGGATTTGATAGGCTATCCGTTTCAAAGTTTCGATCCTGCATGTTTTTCGGTGTGATTTGGGAGCGTTTATGCTCAATTCTTGATCGAATTTTCGGAATTGGGGCATGGATCGTCACGGGTATATGCTTGGCTAGTTTGGTTTGTCCGCAGAAAATTCATTGCTTTCGCTTTCGTTATTCACTCCCGCTTTAGTACTGCTAACGAAAGCTGGTGAATGCACAGTTTTAACTCCCTGTGCGCGTTGCTTTTGACGTGGTAGGTGCGAAATTTGACATGTTGAAGTTAACCTAGTTCATATCGACGTAACAGAAGAAAACATTTTGGTTCAGAGCATATTCGCATCTCAAAAAGACTATCCGAATGGTAACCAACCTCTAGCTGTAACTACTGCCATAACTGTGGTATCCTGGCAGTAATGTTTGATTCCTTTCCATTCGGAATGTTAAATTCGATAATTTAAAGTACTAGTTAAAAGTTTAGGCATGTTTGGAGAACAGGGAATTTGCAGGAAACAATACAAATCCCATGGGATTCCTATGAAATTCTGACGTTCCAAATGGGGCATTTAGTTTGTAGCTCAAGTTGTATCTCGAAATTTGAAGTTGTTAGCTACTCCAATCTAGTCAAACTTGAGTGTCAAGACTCAAGTATAACGTTGGCATTCGATGTAGTTCGAATTTAAGACAAGATTAAGGTGGCTAGATATTTCACTGCAACAATTTATATGCGACGCCATCTATTTAACGGTAAGCAGTAGTTCTTATGTATAATTGGTAACAAGTTTGCATGGCAATGCTTCTTTGAGCAGGTAGCAGTAGCTAGGGGATTGAATGGTGTTGGATTAGCACTTGTGACCCCAGCCATCCAATCTCTAGTTGCAGACTACACTGATGACAATACCCGCGGCTCCGCGTTTGGATGGCTTCAACTCACAGGCAACATAGGTTCAGTGATTGGGGGCCTGTTCTCCCTCATGCTGGCATCGACCACGATCATGGGCGTTGCCGGTTGGCGCATCGCATTTGACATTGTTGCTCTCATCAGCGTGGTGGTCGGCGTGTTGGTTCGCCTGTTTGCAGTGGACCCTCACTTCTGCGGCACTGAGAATGGCGAGCAGCTCTTGCGCAAGTCGGCTTGGGCAGAGATGAAGGATCTGGTCATAGAAGCCAAGGCTGTCATCAAGATACCGTCGTTTCAGATCATTGTGGCTCAGGGCGTCACAGGGTCATTTCCATGGTCGGCGCTGTCGTTTGCGCCAATGTGGCTGGAGCTGATGGGCTTTACACACAACAAAACTGGACTTCTCACGACAACGTTTGCGTTGGCAAGCTCAGTTGGAGGGCTTTTAGGTGGGAAGATGGGAGACCACCTCGCTGTTCGCTTTCCGAATTCTGGTCGGATTGTCCTGTCTCAGATAAGCTCGGCTTCTGCAATTCCTCTTGCGGCTCTGTTGCTGCTTGGGCTACCTGATGACTCCTCTACTGGCTTCTTGCATGGACTCGTCATGTTTGTCATGGGGCTGAGCATCTCCTGGAATGGTCCTGCTACTAACAAGTAAGTAACCGTTCATTGGTTGTTTGATTCGTTAGATTCTCAAAGTCTACGGAAAAAATGCATTTTGACAAAAAACAAAGCATTTCCTATATGTTCACTACGACCAGAGGCAGAGTGTTCATGATTAGAACTTGTCTGATTTATAATCATGGACCGAACACACAAGTATCTCCTAATTAAAAAAGTGCTGATAATATGTGAAGTTTCTGCGTGTTGGCCATAACAAAACCTTTTCATGTGCAGCCCCATATTTGCAGAGATTGTTCCTGAGAGATCAAGGACAAGTATCTACGCACTG
This sequence comes from Dendrocalamus sinicus, assembly GCA_036346575.1. Lineage (NCBI taxonomy): Eukaryota > Viridiplantae > Streptophyta > Magnoliopsida > Poales > Poaceae > Dendrocalamus > Dendrocalamus sinicus. Next base: position 10,758,059 of record CM070666.1, on the reverse strand, counting down.
GACCGTTCTTTGGAGTCGGTGTTAGCTTCGTTTGCTCCTCCGGTCGTTGGATTTTTAGCTGAGCATTTCTACGGCTACAACCCCATCTCCTATGGAGCTGGAGTGAGTAGTGTTGGGAGGGACAGAGCAAATGCCGCTGCCCTAGCCAAAGCCCTTTACACGGCAATCGCCATCCCCATGCTGCTGTGCTGCTTCATCTACTCCCTGCTGTACCGGACGTACCCACGCGACAGGGAGAGGGCAAGAATGGACACCCTGATCGCATCAGAGCTGCAGCAGATCGAGCTGGAACGGTGTCATCGGGCAGGAGACTATGCACGCAGGAAGGATGCCACTGTGATCGATATCGAGTACGGCGAGGAAGAGTTTGACGCAGATGACGATGAGCAAGCGTTGATGCATCACCAGGTTGAACAGTGTGTCATTGCCAAGTGACCAGGTTGAAAATTCATGACGACGTTTGACAAACTAGCTCTTGGATCTGTACAGAAAACACCGAGTATATGGGTGAGAAACTCTAGTGATAGATTGCATATCTTCAGTAGTTCAGTTTGCGCCACGGTTGCTTTGCAGCGAAACCGGCAAAGATTTTTTTGTTCAGCACTTTATTTGCTTATAGTATGAAACCATTCGGTCCTTTTATGTGGTAGGGTTAGTAATTCAAACTTTTTTTGATAAAAGGTAATTCTTTTTTTGGAGGAATATGCGCGATAAATTAGTAGCTCAAGCTTGACGAAGCTGGGAAGACGAGTTTGGTAGGATGACTAAATTTATATGCAGTTTTCCTTGTGAAGTGCTTGCGAAGCACGAGAGTTTAGTGCAACCTGACCAAATCCTTCTAGCTTAACTGGGAGAATCAAAATATAACTGTATACAGAAAAGAAACCACAGATATACTGTGAACGAAATGGAACCTGTTGACATCGAAGTTTACCGGATGGGTCGGCAACAATTCAGAACCTTCACCGAAGAAATAATTTATAACCCTGATGGAGAGAACAAGCCGGCTATCCCAGTCGCTCAACGTTGTGGCTGTGGGTTCGAGCCTCACGGTGGGCGTAGCATTTCAAATGCTTGACTTGTTGAATTTTAAGTTTTTTCATTCACTTTATTTTTTCAGGCGATTTTATTTTGGGTGCGACTAGCGATCCGAGCGCTAGCGCCACAAGCTATACACGACCAAAAAAAAAGGCTCTATGCAAAAAACACATCTCGCAGGCACCTCACCTTGGCTCCAAAATTTCTCAACAACATCCATCTAATTAGCCCATCTAATTCTAAAAATCGAGTAACCAATACCAAATCCTCACTTTGCAAAGATCGTGGCCTCCAAATTCCCCTAATCCAGAGCTCATCAAATTCAACTGTTGTGACAAAAAAATTATGAAGTGCGATGACGAAATATGAGCTTGCAACAAAAAGTTTGTTCGACTATAGCAAACCAATCACAACAACAAACGTAATAAAACTACAACACTGTTACAATAGGAAAATAACGCGATGCAATATATTGACGACTACACTGCAACAAAATACTCCTTGCCACAAGATTTAAAAAGAAACATTGAAACAAATAATACCACTTCTTGCAACAAGCAAAGTGTGTTGCAATAAATTTGAGAAACATCTGTAACCAAAATATACCAAAAGAGGGAGGCATGTGACAACAGCGAGGAACTCCTAGATCTGAGCAAGATCGGAGAGTGTGGAGAAGAGGGGATCTAGTGCCACCAACAACGGTGGCACCGCAACAGCAACAAGAGTGGCCGAAGGGATGTAGAGATGGTGGCAATTGTTGATGCTGGAGACAACAGATGACATGGGGGCTTGGGGTAGAGGTGCAATCGCGTTGGATTCGGACGAATATTGTTCATACCATATCCTAATCCATATTTTTTTAGATTCGGAGTTGGATATGTTAAGGCTATATATGAATACGAATTCAAAGTATTTGTAATTTCAGATATGGTACCATCGGGACAGATACATGACGGTTTTGGATCAAAAACAGATAATATAGATGGATAGTATGTGCATACATCAAGGAATATACGACACTGTTCATATTGGTTTCTAAAAGATGTTTTTCTACAGTAAATAACTTTTCTATAGTACCTAATTTTCAAACAGAGTGTCTTTTTAAGATGGGTCTATTAGTTGATTGTAGTACACACTACATCGACTTCATTTATATTAGTCAAAATCTACAGAAAATATTTGTGCATAGGATAGGGGAATCACTCCTGTATTCTCAAAAGGAAACCCTAATCCAGATGGCTAAAACACACAAAGAGAGATGCACTCACAAACAGGGGTGCATCCAGGTTTATGGCAGCCTAGGCTCCAATTCGGGGCATGGGATTTTTACTAGTGCAAAGCTAGGTAAGCCCGAGACATAACCTTCCCCTCAGCCTAGCTAGCAGTGGTCTCTAGCCCTCCACAGCTCGAGGCATGATGAAATCCTGGATCCACCACTCACAAATCTAGTGTTTTGAATAAAAGTTGAGCAATGCTTGCAGTCTAAAAAAGAAAAAAAAGACTTGGCCTTGTTATTAGACTTTTTGGCATATTTGGCACTATTTGCAACTGTAATAACAAAAATGGTCATATGCCTATTGTATTGACAAAAATATCATTTTTGCTGTCTGCGACCGGCCAGCAACGCCCACTAGGCTGACGCGTAGGCCCCTGCCAAAGGCAGGCAGCCTACCGCCACACCTCAGCTTCCCACCGGCACCACAGCTGCTCGCCACCCCATGGCTGATTAGCCGGCTTAATTACTTGCCCTAATTTTTTGCATATTATTTGTTTGAATTTTTTAATATAGCATATGGCTCAAAAATTACAAAATTTTATGCGTAGCCTTTCCATACAACGTACTTAACTGTGTAGTTTTTTTGGTAATTTTATCCACTGTGAATATTGATTAAAAAAATTCGTACGATTTTGATATTTGTAGGAGTTTTTACATATAACAAACGAGCTCCAAAAATTATGAAATTTTATGTGAAACCTCCCGACATAGTCATAGTAATTATATAATTTTTGAGAATTTTATATGCTCTAAATTTGCTACATTAATTCATATTAATTTAATAATAAAATTAGCGATGCTCAGGCATCTTTTGCAGTGCCCGACCTCTGTCCTTTGCACATACGTCGGCTCATTACTGCTATCTTTTCTTTCCTACTATGTCCTTCGTATAATTGTCACTCTGTCTGTGTCGTCCCCCCTCACGCGCTCCCTTGCCTGCACTAATATCATTATGTCCGTGTCGTCCCCCCTCGCCCGCCCCCTCCTCTGTATATTTGTCAGTGTTACCATGCCGTTCCTCTCACCCGAAGTGCTGCTCATCAATAAGGATCCTTAATTTATAGGGTGAGCACACCAGGTTCCTTTTCCCCTTGACCATAAATATGAACCTCTCGCAGTACGCCATCGCTCATCTCAGTTGCTCATCGCAGAAGCTCATTTTCACGGTTGTCACTTAAAATTAAGAGTGCGTAGCTCTTTATTTTAAGAAGCCAATGCATAGCTCATTAAGGACGCGACAATGCTGATTGCTTCTTCCAAAAGGCAGGTAATTTTTTATTGTATGCTTTTGACGTTATTCCTGTAGTCCTAGTTAATTAGTATTATTTAGTTAGTAATAATTAATATAGTTTATATTACGAAGTAAGTTGGTCGTAGTAATATAGACATAGTTTGTACTTTTTTGTGTATATACGGTACCCATAATTTGTTATTGTATAGTAGTGTGTAATTAAGCAGTCGTAATTACTGTAGTGGCAATTAGTTAGGGATAAGTAATGAGTTAGTACTAAGTAAATAAGTGGTAAGGACGACGATATTGAATCACTCATAATTTTTTTCGGACAAGTAATCAAATTGTCAGTAATTAATGAATTATTTGTATATAATTACACGCATGTAATCACTAACTTATAGTATTTTAGTGTCATTATCAATCTTTGTACTAATATTTTGTCTATCATATTTGTTGAAAGGTATGGATTTACTGGAGCTTCTCGAACAGTTCTATGATGAGAACCACCGGTGCCACCCATGGATGACGGGTGACGTGGCTGGCCCTCCGCCCTTGAAGCTACGAGGTGGGAGGGATCTGTGAGAGCTGGACAAGTGCTACATCCCAATCCTGTGGGCCACGGGCTTGTTGCCTTTTGCGAGGCTGGTCTCCATCAGACGCGAGTTTACCATCGACGACAACCTGCTCGCGACACTAATGGACAGGTGGAGGCCCGGGACGCACGTATTCCACTTTTGGTGGGGTGAGATGATGGTCACTCTACAAGACGTCTTGTTCTTGACAAGCCTCCCCCTCCAAGGTGACATACTTGTTCTAGTCCCTGCACCGACATACTGGAAGGAGAGGCTGGCAAACCGGTTCGACCTGCCTATCCCAGAGGGTGCTCGTGGCGTCCCCCGCATTTGGCTAAACAATTTTAGTGTGTGCTCGCAGGATGCACCGCTCGATATCATCAAGACACACCTCATCGTGTACCTTATTCAGCTCTTTAATTATCATTTATACAAGATTATGTTTTAATAGGTCTTCAATTGATATTTGAGTTTCTCCAACAATAGTGATGACATCATAATTAACCTTTACTTTTATCTAACTATTCTTCAGGGAAATCTTTAATTAAAATGGATACTTCAAATTAAATAATATTAGCATATTAATTAATTTATTCACCTTAAATAGTCTTCTACTTAACATAATTTAAATTTTATAAGAGTGGGTCCTAACTACCATACTACATATTCTTGATTATATTTTAGCATAAATTAAGTTTGTATATTGAAATCAAGTGCTTAATGATGTATTAATTCATTATATTATTTGGCCAATAAATAATAAGGACCCAATGGTCATTTGACATTTGCATAAGGAATTATATTTTAATATGATCTCTAAGTAAAGTTTCACCTTAACTTGATTATTAATGGCATATTACTTATCACCAAGTAACAGCTAACACTAAATAATCTTTACTTATAATCTAAATATATGGGGCCTATATTATCTTAATCTATATTGCAATGGCATTATTCATGATCCACGGCTCATTAGTATTTAGACATCCTCCATATACAAAATTTCAATACATTTTTAAGTTGCATTTTAAATTCAGTGCTAGTGGCATGCTAATAACTTTATTGTCATTTTTAGTTATACAAAATTATATTTTAATAGTGTCCTCAATTAATATTTGAATTTCCAAAATAAATATTAAGGGCATACTATTTAGTTTTAATTAACATTTATTTAGATGGGGCCCACTATCATACAGAGGAGAAGAAGCAAGAAACAGAGAGGACAGAGGGAGGAGAACAGGGAAAGTAGGTGAGGTGGTGGCGCATGGCTCTGGTGAGCTCATTGGCGGTGAGGCAGCCACGGTGGGGCAACAACGACCACAAAAATGGAGGGAATATGAAGCAAGGGGAAATGTTGTGGCTCAGGGAAGAGTAGAGGAAGGCACGCGATGGTGCATAGCGGCCGGAGCAGGGGAGAAGAAGGGGACGACGGTGGCCGGAGGGAGAGGGGCACAATTAGGGAGGGCATGAGCATGATGGGGTGGAGGGGTGCTTACCGGAGTGATCGATGATGGTGGGGAGGAGTTGTGGAGGGCTAGCAATGAGAGCTAGGCGCGGCGTGGTGAGCTACATGGTGCCGGTGACTTAGGGTTAGGGAGAGCCCAAATTGAGATTGAGGAAGAATGAGAGAGGCGCGGGGATGCTCTAATAGAGAGGAATCAACCTAAACTTCATTGGAACAAGAATGGCGACAACGGTGGTGGATTTCAGCTGGACACGAGGAGGAAGACAACGCGGTGAGCTCCAGCAAGAGGCGCACGTGCAGGCGCATGGGTGACACAAGCGATGTGGGTGAAGGTGCGGGCTCAAGCGACAAGACGGTGTGCTTAGTAGAGCGTGTGCGGCAAGGCAAGCTGGGACACGTGGCAGGTTTTGGGGCTCGGCGTCGGCACAGTTCGCGTGGCGATGTGATGGGCACAGCGTAGCATGGGCATGCATGACTAGGCGGCACGAGTTGGGGCGCATGTGTGGGTTGGCGCTCACGATTGGCAACAAAGAGAGAAGGGAAGAGAGAAAGAGAAAAGATGGGCCAGGCCGAGGAAAAAAGAAATGATAAATGGGCCGAGACCGATTAGGTTTGGAAAATTTTCTTTTTATTTGAATTCCGGTATTTGTTTTGGATTTGTATTTGTGTTTTGAGTTTGAATTCAAATTTCATCTACCCTGTTGCTTTCAATTCTTCTTGGAATTTGCCCTAGATGTAAACTTTTCCTTTATTATTATTATTATTGACATTTATTGTGTCACTTTCCTTGGATTAATTTGTATAACACAAATTTCAGAAAAGGCCAAATAAATTTCTGGAAATTTGAATAACAACCAAATGCATTAAAAAAATTTAAATTTTTTACATTTTTAAACATTCCAGATTTTGGGATGTTACAGCCGTGTTTATTGATTTTGCTCTGTTGACATCTTGCTCGCAAGCTGGAAACTGAAGTCAACACCAAACTGAGCGTGCTGCCTTGTTCCACATGTTACTGAAGCATAAGATATAAACAACATGGCGCAAAGTAGTTTCTATACACTGGAGAAGGGAATCAGCATGAAATCCTAATCTATTACACTGGAGTAGTATTTACGCGCCCACATTTGAAGGCAAAGGGCACAGCACATGTCATGGAGATACCACGACGGACACTTGCACACTGCTCGAAGACAAGTGGTAATATAAAATTCCCGTGTGAATAGCAGAACCCAGATCGCCGCGCCGGTGACAGTTGCAGTGGCGGCTCTGCCGAGGTGAGCACTCGGCGAGAAGATAAGAGGGCCTCCGGGAATGGAATTCTGGACACATGTGGACCCCTAAACACCCCAAATTCTGTTTTTGGCTTTTAAACCAAAAAAATTCCATTTCTGGACCCCTCCCGACCGCGCGTTTTCGCCCGACCGCGCGACCGCCCTGCCCTCGGCCCGGCCGCGCGCACCGCCGCCCGCGGCCGCGCGCGCGCCGCGCCGCCAGCGCAGCGACCCCTCGCCGACATGCGGCCGCGCGCCGCCCGAGCCGCGACCGCCGCCGCGCCAAGCGCGCCGCCGCCGACCGCGCGTCCGGGACGCGTGGCACCAGCTCGCGAACGCGCGGTCGGGAGGGGTCCAGAAACAGAATTTTTTTGATTTGGGGGCCAAAAGTGGAATTTGGGATGTTTAGGGGTCCAAATATGTCCAGAATTCCCGGGAATGGGACCGGCGGCGTGGGAGGAACTGTTAAATTCAGGACGGGAAATGATCGGAGAACGCCATAATGGTGGGGTTTATGATCGATGATTTTTGACAATGAATGGTAATTTTATTTGTGCTTTTCGATATATTAGCAGACGACGAAGAAGTTAATATGAATGACACACCGTTTTAAGCCGCTTTAAAATACCATCATATTTTAACATTTGGCTTATTGATTTCCGTTGAAGCTAAAAAGCGAATTGGAAATGAAGTCAACACCAAACTGACCGTGCTGTTTAAGTCTTATACACTGGAGAAGGGAATCATTATTAAGTCCTAATCTATATTATTAACACGTGAAGCCCTCTTCTGGGAACAAAGCACATCAAAATATCATCACGCCATCTCCGGATACACTGTACGTGTAACTCCAGCTACTTCACTGACACTCCGACCCCACGCATCAGCCGAGCCCACATGTCATACATGTCACAGTAAACGCTTTCAAACTACGCCACGAACCGCAGACAGCTCACAGTATACAATTCCCGTCTACCGAAAAAAATTACCGCGAAGACAAGAAACCCCAGATCGCCGGTAGTAGTAGCAGCAATGGCGGCCAGGCCGAGCTGAGCTGAGCACTCGACCAGGAGAGAGAGAGAGGTGGCAGCGAGCCTTTAACAGATGGCGCCGGCGGGGTGGGAGGAGCGGCGCACGCTGGTGCTGGTGAACCTGGCGTCCATCATGGAGCGCGCCGACGAGGCGCTGCTGCCGGCGGTGTACCGGGAGATCGGCGCCACGCTGCACGCCACGCCGACGGGGCTCGGTGCGCTCACCCTCTACCGCTCCATCGTGCAGGCCGGGTGCTACCCGCTCGCCGCCTATGCCGCGTCGCGCCACAACCGCGCCCACGTCATCGCCGTGGGCGCCTTCCTCTGGGCCGCCGCCACCTTCCTCGTCGCCGTCTCCGACACCTTCGCCCAGGTAGCGATCTACAGAGGCCTGAACGGTATTGGTCTCGCGCTAGTCATACCGGCGGTGCAGTCGCTGGTGGCCGACTCCACCGACGACGACACCCGCGGAACGGCCTTCGGGTGGTTGGGGCTCACCAGCTGCATGGGCTCCATCCTCGGCAGCTACTTCGCCCTGACGCTGGCGTCCACCACTGTCCTTGGAGTCGACGGCTGGCGCATCGCGTTCCACCTCGTGGCCATCGTCAGCGCCGCCGTGGGAGCCCTCGTCTGGCTCTTCGCCGTGGACCCCCATTTCCCGGGGAGCGCCGCCGGGAAACGCAAACACGCCACCGCGTGGTGGCAAGAAGCCAGGGAGCTGATCACGGAGGCCAAGCGCGTGATCCAGATTCCGACGTTCCAAATCTTCGTGGCTCAGGGCGTCGCCGGCTCGTTCCCCTGGTCGGCGCTCTCCTTCCTGTCAATGTGGTTCGAGCTCGTCGGGTTCAGCCACGGGGACACCGCCGTGCTCATGACGACGTTCTCCGTTGGCACCTCTATCGGTGCCCTCTTCGGTGGCAAGATGGGAGACTTCCTCGCGCGGCGATATCCCAACGCCGGGAGAATCGTGCTGTCTCAGATAAGCTCCGGCTCGGCCATCCCCATCGCTGCCGTGCTGCTTCTTGGGCTTCCCGGTGACCCATCCACCGGCTTCGCCCATGGCTTCGTCCTGTTCGTCATGGGGCTCTGCATCTCTTGGAATGGATCTGCCACAAATTGGTTCGCACTCGCACTACCATCTGAAAATTTCTGAAGCAAAAACAAATACGTTCCCTCTGAAACTTCTTGATTTCTTCAGAGTTCATGCTTGCGTTGATCGAGCGCCGCTGACTAGATCGTTTAATGCAGCCCAATTTTGTCGGAGATCGTTCCGGAGAAATCAAGAACGAGCATCTTCGCTCTGGACAGGACTTTCGAGTCGATCCTAGCGTCATTCGCTCCTCCCGTCGTCGGCATCTTGGCTCAGCATGTGTACGGATTCAAGCCGGACGGCGAAGGCAACAAGAACAGCATCGAATCCGACAGGGAGAACGCCGCGTCCTTGGCCAAGGCGCTGTACACGGCCATAGCGATACCGATGGTGATCTGCGCCTCCGTATACTCGTTCCTGTACCGCAGCTACCCGCGAGACAGGGAGCGCGCGCGCATGATGCAGTCTGAGCTGCAGCAGGTTGGGTTCAAGGGTTCGCGATTCAGAGACGGCGATGATGCGCGGTTCGAGCTCTTCAAATCGGGAGCGGATGACGGTGAGAGAGCTGAGATTGATGTCAGCTATGGATCAGAGTCTGAGGATAGTATTGCTACCGAGAAACTACTGTACTGACAAACCGGCGTTGTAATCTGTAACCAGGATTTAATAAAAACGGCGGTATAACCGGCCATACTGGGCTGGACCGGTAAGAAAATATCGGTAAGTTAATTTGAAATTCTAGCAAAAACTTTCACTGCATATTTTTGTGCAAACTAATGAAAGTATTAGTGCTACGCTAGTCAAGTTAAATTGTGCTGAATAAAGCAACGACACGGCAATGTAAGTCGCATCATATAAGTATTGAACTTTGCCGTGTTGTATTGAATACTTGCTATCTAGATAATATCATCATTGGGAAAAACATTTGTGTATTTGTGTAAGATGGACACATTGTTTCTCTGTTCACCGGTAACCGATCACTTTCGGCCTATTACCGGTAGAACAATCAAAGTTTCACAATATTTGGCTTAATCAAAATTTCAGCTCATAATATTTGGCCAATTTTAAACTGGTTGTTAGACCATGTGGATAGGCAATGAATTTAGTGATGATGAATAACTGACATTTAGGTTGCATTGAAATTTATGTTTGTGAAAGTTTCGTCGATACACTATGATAAAACTGAAATTGCTAAAATACTCAGATTAAGCAGTCTAACCGCCTTATATTGGGCGGTCTGACCGGCAGGTCGACCACCGCAGAATGACCACCACAGAACGACTAAGGCAGATCGACCACGGTAGGTTGAGCACGACAGAACAACTATAGCTGAATAACCACGGTTGGTCGACCATGCTTGGTCGATGATCGTAATCTACAGTGAACCCGTCGGTAGTCGGTACTATAGTACATGATCGGTAAATCGGCAGTTGGTGCTACAGTACCTGGTCGATAGTTGGTGCTACAGTACCTGGTCGGTACTCGGTGATTGGTAGCTATAGACTTTGTGATCGGTTGTCGTAGACCTCGCAATCGGTAGTTGTAGGCTTTGCAATTTGTTGTCATAAGCTTCACAGTCGGTACTCGTAGGATTCGAGTGCTTCAATTCTTGTAATTATCGAGTACCTCGAGCACTCGTGTCTATTGGGCCAACAGTTCGACCAGCCTGGGCATGGCGATCTGACCGGTTTTACTGGGTGGTCTAAGGTTGATTTTTGAAAAGTGTAGATATTGAGATCGTGGATGATTTGGTTTGTGTTTATGGCTGGACAAGGGTGTGTCATGCGTGTGTGGACTGATGTCGGTCAAGTTGGAGAGAACTTATAAAAAAAATGTTCTTTGGTCTTTGCATGTGCAAGTTGGGCGTGGAGACGGTCGTGGTCGGTGACGAGGAGGACTAAGACTAGGAGGAGGAAATCTGAGCTCCAGGTGGTCAGGTTCACACTGGAGCACGTGGAGATCAAAGGTGAATGATGCGTGGAGAAGCTACAGGAGGTACGGTCCTAGAGGTTTCAACATGTGATAAGTTGGAATGAGTTATAGAATGTGTCCATAACTAGAAGGTTTGGAGATTTTAGAAAATTCTTGTTTGGAAGAGTTTCGGGTTCCTTGATTTTCGAAATTGGATGGGATTTCGTATCCGTGTTGATGAGGACACGGGTTGGGACTCTAGCATATAAAAGGAGGGGAAGGTTAAGTGTTAACCTGTGGCTTTGAGACGGCTTTTTGGAGAGTTTTTGTGCTAGGGTTTGAAGGGTGTCGTGAGAGCACTTTGTAGCCACAGAATATCATCATCCAGCAATGCAAATCGACTTCTGATTCAATCCATGGAGAAATCTTGCATCTATTCTTAGTCTTTTGCATTGTTTTGTGGAATCGTTTGTTTTTTGTGATCCATGCGATTTTGATTTGATTCTTTTTGAGGAATAGGTTGCAAAAAGGCCTAGGAACAGATATGCAATATTTCGGTGGAATTCTCCAAGTCGCTTGAAGGCTATTATAATTTTCGGGTTTGACCTAGTTTTGTATTATCTCTTATTGCAATCTGGAATTCTTCAAATCTAGTTGATGTTTCTTGCAATTTCTTGTTGGAATATATTCTAGATATCTTTAGCATCACGTGTGTCAAATTTGAGGTCAATTGGAATTGATTTATCGCAGCTAGATCGATTTTCATGCTCATCGGTCGTGCTGTTTTTAGTCGGTGAATAGTGCTAGAGGTCAGACCGCCCTCGCTATTGCAGTTTGACCAGTCAGAAGATTGGTTTTTTTTGTTGCTATTTTGTTTAGGGCTTGCTTCTTCGGTTCCAGTAGATATAATCTTTTGGTTATAGTGTTTTTCTTTCTTCTGGTTTGAGTTTTGCTTTCAGGTTTTAAAAAGTGAAGGTAATTATTCACCCTCCTTTAATTACGGTATTCGATTCTACACTGGTAACTAGCGCCGGGCAAGGTCCAGTATTTTTGTCGCATGCAGATTTTGAATCCTTAGTTGTAACAGCTTAACAGAAAAGAAGAGCTCAAGTGCTCAACCCTGCCAACTGAGATGATAGTTCTACAATGTGGCCGGCCATTGTGTTGGAGAGAACTTTTTTCCTTCTAGCCTGTAAAAGTTGTGTGGCCTATAGATCAGAGTGCATTCTCTTTGGTTCCTACATCACTTTGCTGTGATGTTGGAAAGGCACAAATCACAAATGCACGTATCAATTAATTCACTGGTTTATATTGATCCAGCCTACAGGAAGAAATACTGATGCTTGCACTATGGAATTTCAGGGCAATTTTCACACGTATACTGACTTGTCTGAAACGCAAGAATAACACAATAATAAGCAATCAATCCATGTAAGAATACGAGAAAATCCCGCACTTCAAATGGAGAGAATTTTGCATCTGTTACTAGAAGTTCGTGAAGAGGTGTAATGATGGAATCTTTATCCAAGAATTTGTTGATGTCGAGTTGGTATTTCTTGATGCTCTTAATAATATTTTGTTGAAAACACGCATTTTATTGTCCTAGTCACGAAGCAAGGTGTGCTGCGAAGATTGGCTTCCACGCTGCAAAACAAAGCAAGAGGGGCAAAAGGGCTTGGTAATTTAAAACAATCCAAAGAATTGTTGAAGTCAGAAAGAAATATGAAGATATGCTGATCCGCTCTTTGAGTTTGAACTTCTGGCTTCTAGTTTGCTATTCCTTAATTTTATCTTTTTTTTATATTTGGATTTTTTTGCTTTTTTGCGTATTCGTTTGTATTGTCCGTGATAGATTAACCTGGTTTTCTATTTTTAAACTTTTTAAATTTAATTATATTAAATAAACTATCATCGATTATAGCGCAAAATAAACCATATTCAAACTTATTTCAGCTAGCTACCCTAGGTCAATGAGATCCAGTCAACGCCAAGGAGATCGTGTGTGCTGTGCTCCCTCGTACCACGTGTTATTAAACGATAGTAAGGTTAAGAGATATAACCAACATGGTAGAAAAACAATTTTCTACGCAGCTTACTTTTTTTCAAGAGAATGAGCCACACGCACACATTTAACCCCGCATCATACTCACACCATTCACACACATAAGTATGCTTATCTTTTAAACACGTTAAAAAATTATCGAAGTTACTATAAGCCTTACAGAGCATGAACATATGATTTCACACTAAACATGTATATATATATATATATATATATATATATATATATATATATATATATATATATATATATATATATATATATCCAACATCAAACCTGAGAGATAAACCTAGTGCGCTCAATGCATACACAGCTAGCCAATTTCCTCCGCCCAGCTCTACTCGCATAAGTGAAGGGATCCGAGCAATAGTTAGTACTAATCTACTAGTACTTGTAGAGTGTCAAGGCAAAGAAGACGGCAAACAGCTAGTATTACTTGCCTCACCCTGCATACAACTTCTGTTCACCCAAGCTGCCTTACTGACATCCCGGCCCCACAGAGGACCAGCCAATGAGAAACTCCCCAACTAGCTCGCTTCAGCTTTTCTTGGTACCCTTAGGCCCACCTACTTCTGGGTCATATCGGAAATCCCTCGTACCAAATGCTCAGATCCTTCACCTCACTGACATTTGGCCCCAGCTCATCAGCAGGACCCACATGTCATTGAGCAATAGATACTCAAACAGTGGACAGGTCGTAATATAAAATTCCCGCGAGGAGGAGAAGACCCCAGATCGCCGGTGCTACCGATGGCGGCCATCAGAAGCTCGTGCTGAGTACTCGGCGATCGAGAAGAGGAGGGAGAAGTGGAGCGGTGGGCCTCCGAGAGATGTGGTCGGCGGCGCCGTGGGAGGAGCGGAGGACGCTGGTGCTGGTGAACCTGGCGTCCATCATGGAGCGCGCCGACGAGGCGCTGCTGCCGGCGGTGTACCGGGAGGTCGGCGCCGCGCTGCACGCCACCCCCACGGGGCTCGGCGCGCTTACCCTCTACCGCTCCATCGTGCAGGCCGCGTGCTACCCGGTCGCCGCCTACGCAGCCTCGCGCCATAACCGCGCCCACGTCATCGCGCTGGGCGCCTTCCTCTGGGCCGCCGCCACCTTCCTCGTCGCCGTCTCCGGCACCTTCCTCCAGGTTAGAGCCGCTCAACCACCATTGGCATCAGGGGTAAAAAAGTCAATTCGGTCGTATGGGACGTTCTTGTAGAAATTAAGCTGGTACCTGTGCCCCCATGGAAATGTCTCTATTGACTTTTATTGTTTCGTTAGTCCGGGATGAAAGCAACATCTAAAAATTATTCTGCTGTGCTTAGCAAGCATAGATCTCGGCTTGTTAGGCGTCTTCCGATGTCAATCTGCTCCAACTTAACATCCTTGTGTTGTTAGTTCATCAATCTCAATCGAGTATAGGTGGGGAACTTCGTAATTTTCTTCCAATCACAGTGACAAATATTGTAGGAGACGTATAACGAGGGGGAACTGAAGTATTAATTTCCTGAAAACCGGTGGCGAAATTGTTGAATTTTTCGATCCACACTCAATTTTTCCAAGACTGGGCGCCGCTAATATAGTGTTATTTGTCACAAACTTCGGTGTTGCCCGCTTAACCAAACCGACGGCAAGTTCAGTATTTCTTGAGACATTGATTTCTAATCATAGACAGGGACTAGGTGCTAATTAAGATTTCATGGCTTTTGATAATAACACATTGAGGCAGAATAATTTTTCTTTGTGTACATAGAGTACTTTCATACTTAGAGCCAATTAATTTTTTTTCTTGCTCTTGCTCTTGCTCTGCAGCTAACTCTTCAAACCACCATACCAATTTTATCATACAGTAATCTTTCAAAAAAAATTCATATAGTAGTAAAGCTGATTTTTTTTTTGTTCTATAGTGGCTTGATGCCGTTGTGAAGTGTTTCTGTGCATTCTTGGTTTCTCTGATACTAGTCTTGACTGCAAACACAAGGGTAGTACCCAACGGATTACCTACCAATTGGCAACTAACAGTCACACACCGGTTTGCCAGGTAGCAATTTCGAGAGGCCTGAACGGCATTGGCCTAGCACTGGTCATACCGGCAGTCCAGTCACTGGTCGCCGACTCCACAGACGACGACCACCGTGGCACGGCTTTTGGATGGCTGCAACTGACCAGCAGCATAGGCTCCATCATTGGGAGCTTCTTCGCTTTGCTGCTGGCATCAACTACAGTCTTCGGGATCGCTGGCTGGCGCTTCGCGTTCCATCTTGTGGCAATGATCAGCGTCATTGTAGGCATTCTTGTGTGGTTCTTCGCCGTCGATCCCCATTTCCCAGCAGACAACGCCGACCCGCATCGCGCAACTGTCGGCAAACAGTCTGCGTGGGATGAAGCTAAGGATCTGATCAGGGAGGCCAAGTCTGTGATTCAGATTCCAACCTTCCAAATCTTTGTGGCTCAGGGTGTCAGTGGCTCGTTCCCGTGGTCAGCACTCTCTTTCTTGTCAATGTGGCTTGAGCTCATTGGATTCAGCCACGAGGACACTGCCATTTTCACCACAATTTTCGCGGTTGGAACTTCCTTCGGTGGTCTCCTCGGTGGCAAGATGGGTGACTTTCTTGCTCGGCGATATCCGAACGCCGGGAGGATCGTCCTGTCGCAGATAAGCTCTGGCTCGGCTGTTCCTTTAGCTGCTATCCTGCTGCTGGGGCTTCCTGATGATCCATCCACCGGTATTGCCCACGGACTTGTTTTGTTCATCATGGGACTAATCATCTCCTGGAACGCAGCTGCTACAAACAAGTGTGTGACTAATCACATTTGAATTTTTTTTTCATATTAGGCACTGATCTGGTACTGGCAAGTGGCCATTTTTGCAACTTCACGCCAAGTTTAGTTTTCATTTGCTCCTAACAGATCGTTGTCTGATGCTGAGAACTATGTTTGCTTTATGTGCAGCCCAATCTTTGCAGAGATTGTGCCGGAGAAATCAAGAACAAGCATCTACGCTCTCGACAGGTCCTTCGAGTCAATACTAGCTTCGTTTGCGCCTCCCGCCGTGGGTTTCTTGTCTCAGCACATGTATGGCTTCAAGCCAGACTACAAAGGGAGCAGCACCGAGATAGACCGGGAGAACGCTGCATCCTTGGCCAAGGCGCTGTACACGGCCATAGCGATACCGATAACGATATGCTGCCTCATATACTCGTTCCTGTACCGCACTTACCCCCGGGACAGGGAGCGCGCGCGCATGCAGTCCCTGATGCTGTCGGAGCTGCAGCATATCGAGCTGGAGGGCTCGCGTTTCGGGTGCGGCGGCGACGAGCGGTTCGAGCTCTTTGAACCGGCGAGCAGTGGCGAAAGAACCGAGATTGATGTCAGTTATGGCTCAGAGGAGTCTCAGGCGGATGCTGGTACTGAGAAACTACTGGCAAACCGGGAGCTGTGACAGGCTCTGCAGCCCTCAGCGGTTCAGAAGAAAGTTGGAGAAGATTTGTTCCCCTGACACTGGTAAACTGTCAAACGAGGAGCATTCCCCAAAATGGTTTTCACCTGTTCCACCATGTGTTTGACGTATTAGATATAATCTTAACAAATTAAGTTTTGTTCATGTTAAGTGTGCACTAGAGTGATCTGGGCATGCTAACATAAGTTGTGTACGTCTGTGTATGTGGCTACGAGTGTGGCATGCATGTTTTGAGTTGCACTCTATCTAGCAGCGTGAGAATTAAGTGTTGGTTGGTTTTGCATGGAGCTGCATGCATGCATAGTTGTTAGGTTATTAGTAGATGAGCAAGTCCTGAGGAGTTGTGTCGTCCTGAGTAAAGCGGATTGGCAATAGGCCACCACGGGTGTGCGTTGAGTCTTTATAAAGCATTGTAAGCGCTTCTATTCAGTTCAGTTGAGAGAGAATAAAAGAAGAAAACACCAGACGCAAAAGCAATTGCTGCGACGCCAGAAAAGGTCGTGTTCAGCGCTCCGCCAGCGATGTGTGAGTTCTCTCCAGGTCTAGGCCAACATGATATGCTGTTGGACTGTTAGTATACGACAGTCGGTTTCTGATTTTTTTATTTTTAGAAGTCAAAATCTATTTTAAACGTGTTCATTTTTTAATATAATTTTTTCTTTTCTTTTTTTCTCCTTTTTCTTTGCATTGTTTATGAGACAACTTTTTTTTATCTCTTTTTTCTTTTTTTTTTAATTAAATATCTCAGCCAAAAATTAACAGTTACTATAATATCATTCAATTGAGAGTATAAAAGACAAAGTAAAAGCCATCGACCGTCGAGTTGAGCGAGGCCATAAATGAAATAAAGGATGAGTAAAGGAAATAAATGAAAACGATGAGTAAAGGAAATAAATGAAAACAATGACGTTTCATTTATTTCGTTTTCTCTCAGCAAATAAATGAAATAGTTTCTTTAGCGCCATTTTGAAACGTCTTATTGAAATAGCCTTTTTCGAAGCGACTGATCGTCATTCTATTTGTTCGTACAAATGATCACGCTAGAACCAAAAACTATTAGACATAGCCATAATTCATTAGCTGTAGTCAAAAAGCTATCAATCACAGCCATAAGTCATTAGCCACAATTAAAAAGAACACACCCATATGGACTTGCAATGGCAGCGTGTTGCTACCTTGCCTTAACATAGAGAAAAATACTACCGGTTTATCAAATTACTTTGTTGCCTAGTTATCCAGGCTCGATGCCTACCGACACGCATGACGTGAGAGCTGCGTTGAGTAATACATATAGGGCTTGTTCTTTTTAGCTTCGGCTTATGACTTTTAGCTACAGCTTATGACTTTTGGGCAGTTTTTATCAAACCCAGACCGGCTAGCGACCCGGCTGAGGCCTCAGGTCACTGACTCGGTGATCGGATCGGTTGATCATCAGTCAGACCGCATGTAGTTAAATTAAATTTTCATAAGTATATATCTCTCAAAAAAAAATAGGAAAAACAATCAACATTACCATTTTTGTGTGTGTATTCTGTCAAACTAACTTCTTATACTTACCAGCCAGTACCAGCTTATGATGTAGACTAGATTGCCATTCATGCAAGTGTGACATTCTAAAGCACAAATCACCAAACAAGAAAAGAGAATTCAAATTCGATCAAGTCACGCATGTAGATTTCAGCATCAGTCAAGCAGAGCCAAAGAACATGCACTAGCTAGACACTAAACTTGAAATATCTATATCTTCATCATCAAAATTCGAAATAAGTATCTTCCTACATGCCTACATATATTGGTCATCTAATTATTTGGGAATTTGCTTTGTTAAGAATTGCACGGATCTTAAAGAAATCAGCCACATTGAAAGCAGAAATCTACAATGTCGATGCATAGGGAAAATTTAGTCCTACTGCAGATTCAATTGGTTAATCGAGGATGAAAATAACATTAGAGCTCCATTCATTGTATGCAACAATTAAACATTTCCTAAAGCTCCTATGAAGTAGGGACTGTTTAATTGTTACATACAATGAATGAAGCTCTATTTATGCAGACACTCTAACAGAGATAACAAGTAGGGCCATCTATACAAACAATGAAAACAAAAAGATAACATGGTCAGCAGGTTATGCAAGATAACATGTGCTATCTCTCTGGTCTTTGCTTATATCTGTGCTATCTACGACATCTATTCTTCTTGTTTGAAAGTCTGAAACTGAAGAACACATACTACTGCTAAGTGCTAACTACTACCACTATGTAGAGAACATATCAAGAACTAAGGATAAGGGGATGCAGAGTGTATGTAAACTAATATTGCAAATGAAAGCATCGAAACACAACACTAGGAGGACCAGAAGCATCAAGAACTTACATTAGCAATAAAGATTTAACTGAATCGTGCATGGGGAGGACTGGAGGAGATGCAGCCAGCGACCAGCGCGTGTGGGGGAGGAGATATAGCTAGTAATGAGAGATGCGAGATACGGACCTTACTTTCCCCTCCTACAGCGGCGATACGGACCTTACTCGGAATCTTGGCCTATGAAGGAAGAAGAAACGTTGTGATGCAATGTAACTAACAGATGCATTTAGAAATCAGAAGTTTGAGAGGGGAGGGTTCAAATTTGACCTGTCGCGGTGCGGGCGCCAGCAGCAAGTGGAGCACCAGAGCTGGGGGAGGGCGCAGCAGGAAGAGGATGGCCAGTGAACCCTGCCGGACCGTTGGAGGAGCCCTACTGGCTGGAGGTGGAGCGCCGGTGGTGGAGCCATGGACTGGCCGACTGGCTCATTGGCAGCTCATGGCTGGGTATTAGGTAAGTCAAAAAACAACCCGAGTAGCTCCATATTCCAAAAGATAAGTTTGCCCATCCATTTTCTCTTGAGAATTTTTTTAATTTAAGGGCGCTTCTATCTTTTGGCCTCATGAACATAACCCAGTTGGGTCAGACAAAACTGGTTGGGTCAGCCGTGCACTTAAAACCTGGCCGGGTCGACCAGGTTTTCCCGGGCCAACTGCATTGGCGGTCTTGTGAGTGTGACCGGCCTGGTGTAGCATCTGAGTCCGGGTTTTTCAGTCCAATCGCCGGGCCGATCAGGATCTGATAACCATGCTTTTAGGCTGTTCGTGAGAGAGAGTATGGAGTAATAGAAACTCGCACGCAGTTTTAATCAATATAAATGAAGTCGCTACAGTGTGTACTACAATCAACTTGTAGACCTCATCTTGAAAAGACACTTCGTTTGAAGGCTAGTTACTGTAGAAAAGCCGAAAAGAAGAAGCCCATGATTGGATGCTGTGGTGAGCAGGTAAGGTGCACTGACTGACCGGCAACTAGCAATAGCAAGTGGCTGGGTTCTTTTGGATTGTGGCTTTGGCTTTTTATCTTATAGTTTTTGAATTTTGGTTGTTCACGAGAGACAGTACACGAAGAAAAACAATCGTATGCAATTTTGACCGATACAGCTGAATTTGTTACAGTGTCTACTACAATCTACCTATAGACCCTGTTTTAGAACAATGCACCATTTAAAAGTTAGTTATTATAACAGAAAGTGATAAACTAAAACCACCCAACAATAAAATTCCATAAGCACATCAGATCCTGGCCCATATGAGCTAGGTCCATTTCTTTAATTCCAAAGCATGCATGGTTTAGTACCATATTACTAAAATAAGGTAGAGGAGACCAATTTATAAGGTGAAGTCCTCACCACTCCGAATATGGATAGAGATGGCACGAGGAAGGCTTTGGCTAATCACGCATACCCGCACGTGCATGTGTATTCATGCATTTTTTTGTGAAAATCATGTGACTTGTGACTTGGCAGATCAAGTCCATCTTTATTTTTGCTGAACCATGCACCTCACACTCTCTCCTTTCTGTTTAAATGAGATTCAAACGTTTGAATTTGAGGATTTATTGGATTTTGATGACAGGTAGTTACCAGTGGGTAAATGGCTGTTTAATTTTGTCAGTTCATAGTTTGTCTATATATATACCTGGAGACGTCCAAAGTATATAGCAGAGAATCTCATTGCCTCCATTTCTCACTTCTGCGAACTTGTGCTGTTGTACTGCGCCGTCTGAACTTCATCGACTCTTCTTCCTGGCGTGCACTGTGAAGAAGAGGAGTAGTATCTCTGAGCCGTTACTGCCGTGAAGACCTGCACGGGCGCGGAAATAAGGTTTATGGACAACACACATCTACATGACCGCTCGCTGCTCTACTTCATCTATGTCCTACATTGATTCCTGTTCTTCATCATGTCCCATAGTAAGTTGTTCGCGCGTTCGATCGACTTTGATATTATATTTTTCTTTACGTATTTTCTGAAGTACAACGAGTAGTCTGCTGTTAATTTTGTGTTTAGCGTCACTAGTTTTTTACCATATTTGTTTCCTAGTAAAATTTGTAGTTAAAATACTGCCCACATATCCAACATTATTGACATTTAATTCATTCGCACAAGCATTTATACTAAAGTTAAAAAAATATCAACTGTAGCTATAAACTATCAGTCACAGCTGAAAAGAAACTACCAAAAACATCACTATCCATACAAACTGTCGTCGGTCACACGATGTTGTTGGCCACGTAATATCCTGTGAATGTACCCAAATGAACCACTTGCATATTCTCGTGAGAATTATACTGTTTTATGTAAAATTTTGTATTCTAAATAAGGGATAGATGCATGGAGGATAGCATCGAGAATGTTGTGAAGATCCCACTTACATTAGTAAGGGATTTTAATCTTTTATTACGAGCATGAGCTTAACATAGAAGTCGACAAAAAAATGGATCTTGTAATTTAGAACATATATAGTGATGCAATATCAGCTGTATACAAAAACAGCTTTGTCACGTAGGATATTTGCTAACATGTGGAAGGGAGAAATTGGAGAGAGTGTGTAGCTGTATCTTTGTGAAGATATGACCTAAGCCTACGGATTTAGGATATATAGACAGCACAAAAACACTATTATATAAGTTATGTCTATAATAAATATTTTTTCATGCCATAATTAAAAGATAAGATTGTAGGGTCTCATATAAACAAGTTTAAGAGACAAACCATTGTAGAAATCATCTTTAGTTTTATGTTTAAATAACATGGAAGAATGTATAGATAACAATCGTCTTTCCTATTGTACATGCTCTTGAAACTAGTCACACGGTTATAGCAAACATGCCTCTCTTGCAAGAGAAAGATATGTATTACAACAAAATATTAGTTTGGTAAATGAATTATATCCTTACTGCTCTTGCGTTCTATTTAATTTGATGTTTTAGAATGTGCTGTCAAACTTACTAAAATTGCATATCAATATATCTGAAATCATGAAGATTGGACATGTGAAAACCATATCACTAGATCTGTTACTCAAAGTACTTTATTGTATCATAGCTTTCTTCATTTCTATGATACAAAGCCATATACAGTAATGATTAAAGTCACGTCTCAGATAGCATAGAAAAATTGATAACAACAAATAAGAAAAGAACAGTGGGTAATTAATAGTACTTGTTACCACTTGAGCCCCAACAATAGTGGAATTGAGGATGTCTCAGTTTAATGGGCAATCACCAAATACTTGGTATATGCATCTTTTTTTGGCAATTGATAACGAGCGCATGTGCTCCCATTTGTAATCCCATTTTGGCAATTGATGAAGATAGACGTGGTTTCAAATGGGAGAAAACGACAAAATTTATTCACTCATGAGTTTCTTCTTCTTCGATGACGGTGAGCTATACAGTGAACAACTCTAACTCTCTAGGGTTCACTAAGCTCCAGCCTTAGATTCCCCGGCAACAAGCATGACGGGCATTGGACGACAGTGGTAGGGCGCTAACAGTGCCACCAATCGTAGGTCGGTGGACTAGTGGTGGATGTGGTAGGAGTGTGGGCAGTGAGAATGGTGAAAAGCAAGTTGCGTTTTGGGGTGAGGACATTGCCAATAAGCTGGACAAAGGTGGCAACCTTCCCTACTGCTAGTGGCTAGCAACATTGTGAGAGTGGCCATCGTGCCGTCGATGCCGATAGCTACACCAATGACTACAATGGGTTGTGATCACTGGGCAGTGCGCACAGGTTTGGACAGAGGCACACAGGGTAGGGCTCTTTTTGTTAGCCTACCATGCCAGCCCACATGCATGCAGATCAATGCGACGCCTCACCTCCAGCAATGTGAAGCTTCGCCTCCAGAAGAATTCACATCATACAGACCGACACCCTGACACCTCACTTCCTTCATACACACTAACCAGGAGATTAATTAGCTGTTGTTGTATTCCCATTAGCTTTTAGCTAGCTCTTCATTTGCATGCATCATCACCCTTGTACTATATATCCCTGGCATATCAATGAATCGGTTAAGTGTGTCATTTCTATGAGCCTTCATGGTATTAGAGCATCCTCTCTGAGCAACTTTTTCTTCTCCCACCCACCACCCTTCTTCCTCTCATCTAGCTATGGCGGCATTGGCGATGCCGCCATTAAGGCCGCCCTTTGGGCACAGGCTGTTGCTGTGGCTAGTATAAAATTGGTTCCGATCACTCTCAATCTCTAGGCTGCTAACTACTCCTAATGGCGAGGCCTCTTCGAGGTTGCCCTGTGCAAATATGCACTTGACGACCACGTCAAGGATGCTACTACTTCTTCCTCCGATGCTGCCACATATCTTATAAATCGCCACCCTTCTAAAAACCCTTAATTTTTACACCCCGTACCACGTCTCTTTGGCGCACAACCAACCTATGCACACCTCCGCATGTCTAGGTGCCACTACTGCCCTAACATCTCTACCATGGCTGTGCACAAGCTTGCACCACGCGGTAGACACGAGCTCCAAACTACCCTCCTCAGGCATTCCCATCGAGAATGCCACCCACTAGTAGAGCATTGTAGGTGCGCTTCAGTATCTAACATTCACTTGCCCAGATATTGCATATGTCATGCAGTAGGCCTGCCTTCGTATGCATGATCCGTGCAAGCCACACTACAATCTTCTGAAGCGCATACTTTGCTATCTCAAAGGCACCATCGATCACAGTCTACAACTACATCGAATTGCTCCAACTACTCTCACCGCCTACATTGATGTCGATTAGGCTGGGTGTCCTAACACACATAAGTCCATCTCGGGCTATGGCATCCTCCTTGGTGACAATCTGGTGTCTTGGTTATCCAAGTGACAACACATAGTGTCCTATTCTAGCACCGATGCCGAGTACCACGCTATCGCCAACGCCATCACTGAGTCATGCTGGCTTCACCTGCTTCTTTTGGACCTACGTCAACCCTTTCAGCAGGCCATGGTCATCTTTTACGACAATATCAGTGCAGTATATCTCTCGACTAACTCTTTTCAACATCAAAGGGCGAAACATGTTGAGATAGATCTATACTTTGTACGGGAACATGTCACTCTTGGTGAAGTCCACGTGCACCACGTCCCCACCAACTGCCAATACGCTGACATCTTCACCAAAGAGTTTTCGACGGTGACCTTTAAGGAATTCTTATCCAGCTTGAACGTCTATCCTACTCTCATTCCAATTGCGGAGGTGTTAGCTTACCATGCCAATCCGCATGCATGCAGATCAATGCAACGCTTCGCCTCCAGAAGAATTCACATCATGCAACCGACGCCCCGACGCATCGCTTCCTTCATACACGCTACCTAGGAGATTAACTAGTTGATGTTGTATTCCCACTAGCTTTTGGCTAGCTTCTTTATTTGCATGCATCACTACCCTTGTACTATGTATATGTCTAATATATCCATGAATCACTTAGGGCCTGTTTGGTTGCCTGCATGAGCTGATGCAGCTGCATGAGCGTGGCCAGGCTGAGTAGAGAAGGTCCTCAGCCGCGTTTCTCCTCGGCTGGCTCCAGTTGATTTTTGCATCCGCTCGTGCAAGCTCTCACCCCGTCGAGTAACCAAACACCATCTCTCGCATGCGCTGGTGCGAGCCACCCCGATGCAGGCAACCAAACAGCCCCTTAGTGCATCCTCCCCTATTACGCCCCGCAGAATGCCCGCACGGAGGAATCTGCGTACGGTCGGGAGACCCATTTTCCCTCCATTTTCCCGAAATTACGTAAAGGTCCTTGGTTTCGCGAAAAGGTCCCTGCCAGTTTTTTTAAAACACTTTTTTTTTGCAAAAACACCCCTCCACTTCACCGAAATTTTATATACTTTGCAGGATAGCGCCCCGCGGTTTTCTAAATTATATACGGGTCCTCGTTTAGTTACGTACAGGTTCTCGCTTTTTTACGAAAAAGACCTTTGGCTTTTTCGAAAATACACATGTGCTCTCGATTTTTTTTAAAAAGTTCTCACGAATTATCGTCTCTTTTACTTCGGTACACACGGTGGCTGACGCGGCGTGACGCCACGTTTATGAGGCTAGTTATCTCTATTAGCCTTCACTTTTCTTTCATGGCTAGACAGGTTGTGAAGAAAGAAAGCCCGAAAGCCCTAGGCCCAGAGCACCGCCGAGGCATCAAGCCCACAAGCAAGCCCTTCCCCTATTCTGCTCTTCCCTTTCCGTTCCCACCCCCACCATTTCAGCACACCCATCGGCGTGGTATCGGCGCCGTTCACCCCACCTCCGATCCGTCGCCGATCGCCCCCGCACCCAAACCCTAGCGGCTGCCGTCTGCCCTCCCATGGCGGGCCAGCCCCGCGACCGGGCGGCCCGGGCCGCCCGCAAGGGCCGCGCCACCAGGACGGGGCCGGCGGCCGCGGTCGCCTCCGATCCCGAACCGTCTGCTGCGGCCTCCGAGGACGCGGCGCCGTGGGGCCGAGCCACGGCGGATGAGCTGGAGGAGCGCCTGCTCAAGAAGCTGGAGGACGCCTACGCGGCGGCGCTGGCCCGCCTCGCCGACCTCGGCTTCGCCGAGGACGCCGCGCTCCGCGCCGTCCTCCGCGCGGGCCACTGCTACGGAAGGCTCGACGACCCCGTCGCCAACATCGTCGCCAACGCCCGCGCCTTTCTCTCCGACCCCGACCTCGCCAGCGGGGCCGGCGGCTTCGCCGACCTCCGCCGCCTCGAGGAGTACTCTCTCGCGGGGCTCGTCTGCCTCCTCCAGAGCAGCCGCCCCACCCTCTCCCGCGCCGGTGCCATGTGGTGTCTCCTCTCCAGCCACCTCCGCCTCGAGCAGGCCATCTCCATGGGCGCCTCCCTCACCGATAAGCCCTCCCCCACCATCGCCGCTGCTGAGAGTGACGAGCTTCCCCCCGCTGCCCCCACCCCCAGACAGCGTGGCTACTGCCACTGCCATGCCACCACAGCGGCCGCTACCCCGGACACCAGCCTGTTTGACCCTGAAACATTCACGCGACTTGCGATGAGCCAGAACCCTGCCACCGCCGCCGCAGGCGTGGTCTCCTGCATCAAGACCATATGGTCACGGTCCAGCGGTGCTGCTCCAGATGGGCAACCCAAGCAGTCCTTTACTAAGCAGCTCTCCACCGAGGAGCTCATCAAGTCTGTCGTGGTGGAGCTTGAGTCCCTTAACATTGACAAGAAGGACCCACCTGATGCGAAGTCTGACCCCAAGAACGAGATGGTGCGTGACCTCATTAAGCAGACGTGGGAGATGGAGGCGCTGCTCAAGGAGCGCAAGGAGTGGGCGCAGCAGAAGGCGATACAGGCTGCTCGCAAGCTTGGCACTGATCTCACTGAACTGCGTGTTCTGCGGATGGAGAATGATGAGAACCAGCGGCGCAAGAAGGAAAAGCAGGCGATAGAGGATGAGACAATGAAGCGCCTCACTCATCTGGAGAATGAGCTGAAGAGGAAGAGTGGGCAGCTTGACCAGAGTAATGCGATGGTGCAGAGGCTGGAAATGGAAAATGCAGAGATACGTGCCGAGATGGAAGCTGCAAAGCTGAGTGCATCAGAGTCTGAACGGCAATGCCAGATGCTGCTAAGGAAAGAGAAGAAGGATAGCAAAAGGCTTGAGCTGTGGGAGCGCCAGAAAGCGAAGCTGCAGGTGGGGATTGCTGAATGCGAGACAAAGATTACACAGGCAGACAGGGAGCTTGCTGAGGTCAACAAGGCAATAAAAAATATGGAGGTGAGTAAGATCTTTCACAGTTCTTCATGACTGTTGCTTCACTGCCATAAATCTATATATGCTTCTGTCTTGTTATTCGCTAAGAAGTACACATAGGTCACGAGCTTCCTACTTGGAGAGATCGCAGGGTTTAGATCAAGTATAGTTGCACTAGACAGCTAACCATTAGAGATTGTGGTCAACTGGTCATCTTGGCAACATTATAATGATAATAAAGCAGTTATGACCCTGATGGGTTATTGGGTTCTCGTATAGGAGATTCGATTGGGGGTGAAAGCCAGATTTGTCAAGAAGTCAAAAATTAAGACATGAAAATGTTTCCTATTTAGTGTGTTTAATCACAAAAAAACTTAGGGGTCAATAAACAAACAGTCAGTGCTTATCTACGCACCTGTTGATGCCAACTGGTAGTTAACAGGGTCCACTGGCCTTATTGATCTGCATACCAAGATTGCTGTGTGAGGTCAGAGGCCCAATACAAGTTTGGTTCGGTTGGCGTTAACACAAGATTATTTTGGGCCTTGTCAACCATTTAACTGTTAGTTCTTTCTATGTTGCAAGCTTTGCTGGCCTTGTTATTTGAATTGATTGGATTATAATAAAAGATAATGTGCCATCTGTTGTTATTGATAGTGATACCACTAAAATGAGGGGAAAAAATAGCAAATTGGAAATAAGATAGTGCAGTGAGATTGTCATTAATGCTATTTGGCTGCTAGTGCGCTGTCAGAATTAAAAGAATCACTGTTATCATTTTTTTAATCAAAGGTTATAAATATTCTCTTTAAATTCTTTTAGAGAATCTGTAGACAGTTTCACACAATGACCTTTGTTTTCAACAAGGCAATAACGTGGTTATACTGACCCTACCTTTGCTGCCCACTATGTGCAGGTTTGCCTTGCTTTCTAGTAAAATAGGGTTTATTTCATGCCTCTATTTTCAATTTCCTTTTCTCTTATAAGTTCATGCTTCATGGTATTTTGACCCATTATTGCAAACCTTCGTTGGCTTGTCTAAGAAATCCCTATTGGGGATTATAATATAACTGGTTAAATACCTTTTACTCTAAAGAAATACTTTCGTACGATAACTTCATTCCCCTAAAATTAAACGCCATAAGAGCTAGAACTGTTCTGTATATCTGCTGATCTGGACAGACATTCAACTCATTGCCATTTACATACAATTCTATTATGCGTGATAGTTTCTTGATCCATCACATCTTTTATAAGTCTCCATTCACAATTTTTTGTTTTACCAAAATTCTACATTGTAATAGGCCTAGATATCTTGAATGTTTTTGTAGGATCGGTATGGCAAGTCGCTGTGGGGGGGGGGGGGGGATCTTCCTCCTGGTATTATCAACTAAATGCAGTGAAAACACAAGCTCACCAAAACCAAGAGCCAAAGAACACAAAGCAACACATATTTCCCTGTCTCACTGATCTGACTGGGATTGACCGGTCTGATCTCTCTGGTCACGGACTCACGGTGATCTGATCGCTCGCCGAGGCAGATGCACAGAACATCACTGCACATGATCCCAGAAAGACACTTAACTCCTAAACTACTAATTCAAACATAGTGATACTTGATACAAGTTCTCTCTAGGATATCAAGAATTTATTCCAATCATGGATCGTGAGGATCAATGTCAAAGTTTTGATCTTTATCCAAAACAAGGAATATTTCACCAAAACCGGGCAAAAGAGGAAAACCTTGATTTACTCTTACTCGTGAGTCTTTGATGATCTAGATGACCTTAAATGGATTCTCACATGTCATAGAAAACTAGATTACAGCACGAACTCAAGCCAAATCACCGTCAAGATCAAAACTCCAAAATCACCTTCCTCTCGAGCTAAACCGGACAATCAAGATAACTTTCCATAGGAAGTGACTAGGTGGATGGAATTTGATCTCTAAAAGATATCACCACCTCTTACATGTCCTTGGCAGCAAGAAAGATCAAGAAGAGATGAAATTCAAATAAGAAATCCAAGCAAATCAAAAGCACAAGGAGGAATCTAAGGCACAATTCGGATAAATTTTGGATGTTCATTTTACTTTGAGAGGAATGATTTACAACCATTCCCTTATGGAGAGCTGAGCTATAAGCCTAGCACACACAAAATCTCCAACACAAGGAAACCCTAATCTCTCTCTCCAATCCTTTTTTTCCTTATATTCTCTCAAGACACATAAGGGCTTGTATAGCAGAAGCTCTTCACCTCACACCTAACCTAGCAACTAGTACACACTTAGTGATACAACCACTTACAAATGTAGAAACCCGATAACCTACATACAAAACGGGTTTTACACTTACACGCACTTGCACGCTTTCAAAGTGTGACTTCCACATGGCTTCGATAGCTCGATAGGACGACCCATCCTTTAAGACATAACCTAAACCACTTAGGCCATTACCGCGGTATTGCAAACCGCCTCTCCACCCGGTTTCAGATAATTTCCTTAATTGCCACCCACCAGTCTTCACTATGCTTCTCCTCGATGCAACCACAACACCAAGGATGTGATGCCCAATGATTTGTTGCTAAGATTGTACGCTTTCTCCAGAAGACCATCACCACTTGAAACGCCACAAGTCCTATGGCACACCACAACATCGGCTGTGATGCTCAATCATTTGCTGCTAAGATCGTACACCTCCTCCGAGACTTTCACCACTTGAAACGCACAAATCCAATTGGCACACCGCATGTAGATATTTGCCTTCTCATGATCCTTGTTTTTCTATCGTGTTTCTCCGCTTGAGATGATGTTCCACCTGGACTTACGCGACACGCTATGACCTGTGGCTCCTCTCTAGCCTTGGTTTTGCCGTTGATCGCATCAATTACCAAGTGCCCTGCACATCAAAGATCAAACAACCGTTTTGAGCACAAATGATATGTTCTTGACTCTCGTTAGCAAATCAACACATGCATGGACTCACGTCATGACTTACACTTCCACATGAATGGACTCCTGCCATGATTCACACTGTCGAAAACCAACTCAACTTAACCAAAAACCAGAGGCTGGTTTGACCGCCAACCACCGGCCGGTCAGACAGTCGGCCCCAAATCGACCTAACATCTCCTGGTAATAGGGGACTAGGGGCCGGTCAGACCGCGGCACCCTTGCTAGTTTGACTGCCCTACTCAACTTTGGTTAGACCGCCAACCTTTGGCCAGCCGCACTGCTCTCAAAAACTTCGCGCAACGCAATATGCACCGCTCTAGAAAATAGCTATCGCCTACTATGGGCCAGTACTATCGCAACTCCGGTCGGACCGCCTCCCACAGTCTGTTTGACCGCCTCCTTTGGTCAGTCTCACCTCTCATAGGTCAGTCTGCTTCTGCAGGCCGGTCAGACCGTTGTCTACGAGACATCAAAAACCAAAGAGTAAATAATACAAAATCAAACTCAAACTTCGACAAGGAAGCACGGACATAGTCTAATACTCATCACAAATGTAGGGTGTCCTCTACATGGTCTCACAGTTTTTGAATGCATGTTTTGTGTGAACATGTCAAGATATAGAGTAGAACAATGTGTTTCATGGCTAAAAACACAATCAAGTACTCTCTCTAGTCACAAAATACATGTCGTTTTAGACATCGATATGATCCCTAGCGTAACTTTGACCACTAATTTATATTGTCATATATTTATAAAACCCAATAAAATTATAATATCATGAAAGTACTTTTCGAGGCAAATCTATACATATGATTTTCATATATCCAAGCGAAATATTTAAAAAGACATCGATAGTCAAAGTTTCGAAAGTTCGACTACATACATCCCAAAACGACATGTATTTGTGACTGGAGGTGGTAGGATGGAAGGTACTGTGACAGCATACTTTTTTTCTTGTCAGTTCTTTTTATTGCCTTGAAACAATGCATCAATTTGCCCAGCAGTGCATATAAAGCACTTCATTTTTTGTTCTGTGCGTTGGTGGTTTCTACTTTTCCACTCTATTTTTATGCATGCTTCCACTCTATTTTTATGCATGCTTACATGCAGGCTTCATTCCGCGGTTTTATAGTTCATATTGCTAGCATTGAGATATTTAATATTCTGCACATTGTGGGTAAGAAGCTATATTCATGACGGAATGACAAGCACTGACTGCTGAGTTAACACTTGTAGGGTATTCAGAGTTGTTTTGGATTGCCTTGGTTTAACATTATGCTGGCTCACTTTGGATTGTCTTGGTTTAATATTATGCTGGCTCACTTGTTGTACCGGTTATGGTATGAGAGCAGCTCTAGGATTGTTCTATTCATTTCAGTACTTTGACTAACCGACAGCGAGAGCTATAACGGTTGTTTAACAGATTGATTTGTAACATGTGTTTGGTTTGCAGAACAAAATACGAGAAGACACAAAAGCCACAGAAGAAAACTTGGCGCTTGCGGAACAGGAACTTGCGAAGCGGGAATCTGCCAAAGCTAACGCTGATTGCCGACTTGAAGAAATTCGTCAGAAGACAGAAGTCGAGTCCCTGCGCTACAAAGATGACCTCCGGAGGCTTCAGGATGAATTAGCTCATCTGCAGAAATCAATGGGCGCAAACCAGCCGACGGTTCAATCAAACTACCTTCCTGGTACGATTGATCGAAACACAATGCGGGCACCGAAGCAGCCCAACCAGAGGCCACCACCCACATCCAACAGGCCGCAAGAGCCAACCCAGAAGACAAGCCGTCGCTGGGACTGTGTAATCTGCAAGAGGGAGGAGGCATGCGTGATCTTGCTCCAGTGCGCTCATCAGGTCCTGTGCGTCGGGTGCAACAAGCGCCACGAGGAGAAAGGCGCGGGTTACTGCCCCAGCTGCAACGCCAAGATCGAAGAGAGGATCAGGGTTTTTGGTGCCACCTCCAACTGAGGCACCTGGTGGTGATGCTGCTGTGCCCTAGTTTTTCCTTGGTTGCTTTTGTTCCACCCTCCATTATACTGTGAAGAAGAAAGTGTTACAGGGTCTCCACCTGGGCGGTTTTACCTTGCTTCAGCTGTTCATGGGTATATGTGCTATGCTGAATAGCACCTCTTTTGGGGTATATGACTATAATCAAACCCTTCTCTGGATAGAAATACCGAATAGGAACTATTTTGGGATATATGCGTACAATCAAACTTTTTTTTATATGTGTATGATCTGTCCTTTGCGTGATGGTCTCGTTTATCTGGAGTTGCGAGAGCTTCTGGGACGTGGACTGCACGAGTGCGGTTTGTTTGCCGGAATAAAAAATTAGAGGGGCATCTACGTACGACAATTGGATTGTGATCCACATCATCAGTAGGGCATGATCCAACGGTTTACACGGTAGTGTCTCGTTGGGGGCTCTTCCGTGGTTTGGGAATAGGAACGCAGGTTTTTTTTAAAAGAATTATTTCCTATATGTAAAATTCTCACGTTCCAGGCGAACGATGTGGTTATTTTGTTATTTGCTTGGTTCCCTTGCATTTCTTTTCATGAAAACTTAGGTAGGTCACATCTACGTTCCGCTTATTTGGACTTGTGCTTCTAGCTTCCAGCTTATTTTTCACTATTCCTAATTTCATCTTTTTTTCTGACTTTTTGGTTTTTTTAATCTTTTTTACCGGTTCTTTTTCCTTCCTGTATTCGTTTACATTATATGTGGTGGGATAGCCCATTTTTTATATTTTTAATTTTTTTAAATTTAATTATGCCAAATAAGTCATCATCATCAGATATAGTATAATTTTAGCCAATTATAGTAAAAATTCAACCATAAATTACTAAAATTTAGCACAACTAAGTACCCTTGCTTGTATTTCTTTTCATGGAAACTTAGGTAGGCCACATCTTGTAGGCTGTAGGTGTAGGCTCGTAGGCTGTCAGTGACCTTCTACAAACTTGGGAGAGTATAGACGCAATGAACCTTAGCGACAAGAACTCATTTTTACAATGGTCTAAGAACAACTCATTTTACAAAGTTAAAGTTTAGATGTGAAGTTGAACGTTTCTATTTTCATAAGCTTATACTTGCGCTAGCATATTTTTGCTTGCTGCATCATTTTGAGAACACAAAAAAGGAGCTTGTTAGGAACAGGAGTTCTAGTGAAATGAACCAAACTTGGGATATGGTCGTGTGGAATCACATTTTCGTCCTGTAATATTGATCCAAATTTGTTATGACCTGGAATTTGGGTTTTACAAAAATTCTTCTTGTAGTTGGGGTGGACATTCTGACATAATAGCTACACCATGATATATGTTTCGACTCAATGCATCTGTCACAACATTTGTCTTTTCAGGACGATATTGAAGATCTATGTCGTAATCTTTGATCAATTCTAACAATCTTCGCTATCTCATGTGCAGCTTTGGCCGGATAAAAATGTACTTTGGACTCTTGTGATAAGAGAATATTTCACAATGATTTTCCAGTAAATAATGTCTCCACATGTTCAAATCATGTATCACTGCTGCTAATTGTAGATCATGTGTTGGATAATTCTCTTCGCGTGGTCGTAGTTGCCTTGAATCATAAGCTATGACTCTTCCATCCTACATTAATACACATCCGGATCCTTGTTTTGAAGTATCACAATATATTTGGAACTCCATTTCAGGTTGGGAAGTATTAAAACTGGAATTGTGGTCAATTTAGTCTTCAGTTCTTGAAAACTCTCTTCACATTTGTCTGTATCCTTCTTAAGGAGTGAGTAAGAGAATGTGCCATGTTCGAGAATCCTTCTATGAATCGACAATAATAACTCGCTAATCCTAGAATGCTTCGGACCTATATCACTGTTGTTGGTTGCTTCCACTGCATTACGGCTTTTACTTTCTCTGGATCAACTTTCACTCCTTTAGTGATAATGTCCCAAGAAAGCAACTTTTTCAACCAAAATTCACGTTTGGTGGATTTGGCATATAATTAAAATTCTCTTAATTTGGTTAATGTGATATGCAGGTGTTGTTGATGTTCTTCATTCTTGGAATATATCATCTATGAAGACTACCACAAAATGGTCTAACTAATCCATATACACCTGATTCATCATATTCATAAAATATGCCGGTGCATTGATCAGACCAAAAGGAAACTACTGTGAATTTAAACAACCCATATCTTATGGGGAAAGCGGTCTTCTCCCGATCTTATTCTTGAATCTTGAGCTAATGATACCTAGATCGCGGATCTATTTTGAAAAATACTTTGGCTCCCTTGAGTTGATCAAATAAATCATCAATTCCTGGTAGTGGATATTTGTTTTTAATGGTCATTGCATTCAATCCTATGTAATCTATACACATCTTCTAACTTCTGAATTTCTTTGTAGCAATTAACACTAGCGTTGACCATAGAAAAACACTAGGATGAACACATTCTTTATCTATCAACTCATCCAGCTAAGTTCTTTCAATTCATTTGCTGACATTTTGTACTGATGCTTTGTGACTAATTTGGTTCCTAGAATCAGTTTTATTGTAAGCTCAAACTGTCTGTTAGGTGGTTTTTGGGCAGTTCTTCTGGAAAAAACATCTGGATATTCTGGAATTATTGGTACTTGAAATTTCCCATTTGTCAGTATGTTGTTAATGCTTTTCTTCATCCCCTCTATCAAGGTATGATCTGTCTTCACTATCACCTCCTGGCCTTCTGAATTAGTCCATATCACTGACTTCCTTTCATAGTCTACCTTGGCTTTATGTTTGGTTAGCCAATTCATCCCAGCATAACATCTAATCCTCTCATCTCCAATAGTAATAGATTGGTTCTAAATTTAATCCATTGGATTTCTACATTCAAATCACTACACCTAAAGCAGTATTCTATCCTACTTCTAGGTGTTTGAAATACACAAGGCTTTTGTAAAGAGGTAAAGGGCAATTGATTTTGCATGGCAAAAGCCAAAGAAAGGAATGAATGTGTAGCTCCAGAGTCAAATAAAACCAACGAAGGCTTTTAATGGATTAAGAATGTACCAACTATGACATTAGTGTCTCTTGTTGCTTCTTCTGCTAAAATATGGTTGACTCTTCCCTGGATTGGCCTTGACATGCCTCTATTTCTTCCTTCTGGTTGTTCTGTTGGTCTTCCTATTGGATTTCTAGCCTGCATTACTCCTCCTTGGTTTGCTGGTGTAGTAGCGATTGTTCTAATGACTGACAGTTGAACTTTGGTTTGAATTTTTGCCACTTCAGATGGCAAATCTTTCTTCAGACATTGACTTCTATAATGACCAGTCTATCCACATTAGAAGCATGTTATTGCTCCAAGTGGGCAATTTCATTGGTAATGATTCCCTCCGCACGTATGGCATTGCACCATAGTGGGTTGGGGAGCAATAAAATTGTGGTCTTGGGGCTACCATAACTAGTTTGTTCTATTGCTATCTGAATGGTGGTGACACCATGATTCTTCCTCTTTGTGCGCTTGACGATGACACTTTGTATTGTTTTTTCTCTTACGAGTATCTTCTAATTCACCCCTACCATCTTCTAACACAAGAAGTTTATTCACCATAGATGACAAGTCCACAAAGTCAAGAGCTGATATATGAAACTTAAAAGAATTACTGCAGTCCTTATGCAAAGCGTTCCATCTTTTATCCTTCTATGTTGGTGTTGTCTAGAGCATAACAGGCTAGATGATTGAATTGATGTAGATATTTAGTCACTGAGCGTCCCCCTTGCTTAAGAGCAAGGAACTTTCGATGTTTTGCTACAACACCACCAGTAGGAATATGTGCTTGGCGAAACACCTCTTCGAATTTCTTCCATAATATGACTATCCAAATGCATTGTTTGATAATTCATCCACTAGGAGGCGGCTTGTGTCAGACCCAGATTTTACAATCCGGAATCTACTGTGTTTACTGCACTATTCCCTGGATCAGTAGATAGTGCACACAGGTACATTGCTGAATCATTTCATACATCGCATAAACTTTAATAATAATACTGAATTAAAATACACCACATCGGGCGAGAGTTTACAAAAGGGCCGCTTTGGCCGAATGTGTTCATTACATAACTGCAGCGGAAATTATAACAAAGTAAACCCAAATCCACAGGCAAGCGACCAGTAGGGTAATGTGTACAATATATGCCACCAGGATCCCGGTAACATAAATGTACACAACGCCTAGAGTCTACTTGTCTATGCCTAACCATCGAAGCCTACGCCTTAGCCTTTGCTTCCGTCGACGTTGGCAGGGGCCTCCTCATAGGCGTAGTGTCCTTGAACTCCTGTTTCTGAATTTTGTCGCAAAAGCGAGAATGAGCACTCCGACCCCGTGCTCAGCAAGCCAACACACAGAATGCAATACTTTAACATGTAAGGCTAATCAAAGGATGGCTTGGGTTCATTTTATTTTGCGAGGAGTGCTTTTGAATACAATTATAGAGAAATCCCTGAGACCTAGCAATTTTAAAACTCAAAACTTTTGTCTATAAAGTAAGTTGATCTTATAATTGACACAGATTCCATCCACCATTACATGGCATCTGCCATATAGTATCTTTCTTTCGTTATAGCCGCTTAACGTATCACGGGACAACACCGGGACAATTCCAAACCAGGCGGTCCTTCGCCCTTCACTTTTCCATTCCCACCCACAAAACATTTTTAAATAGAACTATATCGGTTAAGTTCCCATATGCGCCCTTGACCGTAGGCACGGCTATTCGAATAGTTTTGACTCTGCAGAGTTTGTACACTTTCACCACAAGAGATAATCAACTCATTGCCCCACACGTTTCCTTAGACGTGTGGTTGAGCAGACCATCACAATAACTTTTCAAGATACCTCGCCCCTTCCATCATTTCACCCTATGGGTCGCTCCCACTTGCGGTGGGTCCCATACGTTGTGCGGGATGTCCTCCTTACGAACGTCTAGCGGTGGCTCCCCCCCTCGCTAGCCCGCCACAAGCAGAACTTCACCCTCCCCGGGTGTCCCATTCAAGCCGTCACACAGACTGCCACTTGCACTATCCCACACCTCCTCCTGGAAGGATGACTTTCAGGGTCCGGTAAATCTACTAAGCCAAGTTGTATTTTACAGACTTGTGGTTGTACTGTTTTACACGGGTTGACATGACAAGATTCAGTCCTTAGTGGTATCTGGGCGGTTCTACCACAAACCACACTCGCGTGCACCACTGCACCATACCCCCGAACCATCCGCCCAGATATTTAAGCATGTTGGGGTTATTGGAAACATAAAATAATCATATCCAATATTTATCAGTCATTACCACCATGACTGTCCCCAAAACACATCATTCTTTTGCAAGTGTTGTTTTTGGGGCAGCTATGTACCCCGTTTTATCTAGCAATACTAAGCATCGCAATATTTATTTGGACTTACTGATAAAAAGCTATGATAGTATAAGTTTTGCTAAGGCGACAAGGTTCACATGTCCAAGCATTTCAACGGATCATTATAAGCAAGCATTACAGTAGGTGTATAGCTATCATTTCTGGAAATGAACATATTTTGCCACATGAAATAACAGCATGCATGTTGATATTTAAAAGAATTACTTTGCAAAATCATAGGTTCAAAATGATCAAGGTGTTAACTCGCCTTGTTCGCGGGGATCTTGGTCTTGACCTTCTGAAGCTTCTAGACTGGCTGCTTCAACCTCCTCTTCCTGAGCCTCGTACGCTATTTAATCGTGCGAAATTCCCAAATAAAAGAAAAGCAACCAATCACTCAAAATATCACCAAAAATTCAAATGAACTCCAAAAATCATGGTCCTGGTTCCAATAGATAGATCTGGAATTTAGAAAAATTTAGAAATTTGTTTCATTCAATTTGGA
Source organism: Dendrocalamus sinicus (assembly GCA_036346575.1). Taxonomy (NCBI): domain Eukaryota; kingdom Viridiplantae; phylum Streptophyta; class Magnoliopsida; order Poales; family Poaceae; genus Dendrocalamus; species Dendrocalamus sinicus. The sequence goes on along the minus strand of CM070666.1, from coordinate 10,720,744 downwards.
GCTAAAATGAAGAAGTTATGATTGGTCAAAGTTCTCTGTTTCGGTCAAATCCAAAAATTCTAAAATCCTGACATGTGGGGTCCACTGGTAGTCTCAGATTTATTTTAATTTTTCTTTTTATTTACTTTCTGTGCGACTGACATGTGGGCGGTTACTGTGCAATGGTGTCCACATGTCAGTACGGGTCCTGTGCGAATGTTCCACTGACCAGTGGGGCCCGATGGTCGATGGTCGGCTCGCTCTGACGGTGATAGGTGGGGCCCACTGTCAAAGCGGAAATAAAAAAGCGTTCGACCTCGCGCGGCTGCGGGCCGGGGCTCGCGCGCGGCCAGGAAGGGGATCGAGAGTTAGCGCTGATAGCCAAGTGAGCGGGGAGGCTTTGCCTACCTCTATAGGGCGATTAATTCCCTTAAGGTGGGTGCAGCGGGGTCGGGTAGCGAGTCGGGGTGACGGTGGCCGCGCGAAGGAGAGTCGGGAGGTCGGTGGAGAAGCTAGGCGCGTTCCTCAAGCCGGGTGCGGTGGTGAGCTTTGCAGGCCGAGGGGGCACGGTGGCGGCCGACGCGTCGTGCGGTGGCGGCGGCTCGGGGAGGTCCTCGGTGCCGGCGAGCTACGGGCGGTGAAGTGCTCGGGTGAGGCCGGGGTCGTTTTCGCGATGAGCCGGAGATGGTGTGGTGGCGGGGAATCGGATTCTAGTGGCTCGGGCTGGCGCATTGGTGTTCGCCGGAGTTGGGGACGAAGGAGAAGGCGGTGGCGATTTACGCTTCGGCTCGATTACTTTCTGAGAGGAAGAGGCGGCGTGAGGAGTTCGGAGGAAGCCGCAGCGGCTTTATAGCGCGCGAGCTGGCCGGCAATGGCGGCGGCCGTGCGGTCATGTCCGGCGCGTGGCGGTGGCGCAGCGGCGAAGCGGCGGCGGGATTCTCGCGCGCGTGCTCCTCGGCAGCTTTTGCGCCGCGACGCGAGGAGGACGCGTAACGGCGGGCGCTCCGGGCGCATGCGTGCCACGGAGTGAGGACCACGTCCTCCGCGCAGAGAAAGAGACGGGGAGGAGGAAGAAGCCGACTCGACAAAGCGGGTCCACCGCCCGGCAGAGGGGAGGGAAGCGCGACGGCACGGATGGCCGCGTGGCGGGAGGCGGATCGGGCGGCGGGCGCGGTTAAGTGGGGCGGATGGCCAGATGGGCCGAGGCGCGGGGAAGGGGGGCATCACGGCCGCCCACGTGGCGAGCAGGGAAAGGGGAGAGGCGGGATCGGCCGGGGCGACATGGGCCGATCCTGGCCATCCAAGTGGCGGCCAGAGAAGCGGGTTGAGTTTTATTTTTCCGATTTTTATTTTAGCCTTTCAGAAATTGCCAAAAAATCCCAATAAGCTTAGAAAAATGCGAAAATACATCCAAAAATTCCAGGAAAGTTCACAGAAGTTCCTGATGATATTTTGGACTTAATAAAAATATTTCCATCTAATTTTGGTATTTAATTTACTTGTTTCCATTGTTATTCATGGCGTTATTTAGAAATGGTTTTGGCTTTTAACCTAATTTTTCTCCCTTCCTTTTATGGATCATCTTTTCAGATTCTTACTTAAAATTTAAATTTTCCATTATTTAAGTATGCTTGTTTCCTCAGGATCCTTTTAGCAGTTTGGGACCTTCTCCACATTTTTCATTTAAATCCCATAAACTCCAAATTCAATAAAACACATTTCAGAAATAATTCAAAAAGCTTCACATTTTCAAATTCAAATTTTCAGGATGTTACAGCTTGGCCTTATAATTGATGAGAAGCAAATAAAGTCTTCTTTTTATCATTACATTGTATTGTATTCAACTCTCAATGTCCCTGATCCAACATCAGCTGCCATTGGATCAAATAGGTGGTTGAGTCTTCTGGTAATCTGGCCATTTGGAAGTTATTGGGGTTCCATCATGATTGTTTGTGATTCCCAATGAATTGCTTGCAGTTGCTGGTGGTCTCGCTGCTATCTGCTCTAGTAGTTTGGTGTGTTGTTCCATCATTCATGCTTGATTCTACACTACCTGAAACCTGTTATGTTCCATCATTGCTAACACATCTACCAGGTTAGGTTGATTCCCTGCTAAATTGACTTCACTTGTATGATTATTGCCTTGACCTTGAGATCTTGTTCCTGTCATTGTGGCTTCTGGTTGTTGGGATCTGAAATTTTTCTACAGCGATTTTAGGAATGTCAGATAGATGATTAAGAATTTAGATTGTGGTGAGAGTAGAACGAACGAGGCAAGATTAGAATGAAAGGAGGAAGATGAAATTTTGATGGAGGCGTGGTACAGATAGTGATAGTAAACAATTTATGAATTAGCTAACATAACTTTTATTTATTTCACACAAGATGTATATACACCATTTATAAGGCACATACTACAACTGATTTTACACACATAAAAGCTTACTAATACAATAGTTAATACCTCACCAAAGGGACGTAATCCGCTGAGGTGAGGGTCTGTCATGCGACTCACTTGGCGCACCCAAGTAGAGATGGCAACGGGCACAAACCCGCTGGGTTTTGCTATCTCAAACCCGTGCCCATGAAAGTTGGACATGCCCGCTAAAAAACCCATGCCCGTGACGGGTGCAGATTTTTTGCCCAGACCCATGCCCACTGGGTTAACGGGTACCCACGGGTCGCCCATGGGGTCAGTAATGCGAGCTGCAACAATGGTTAATAGAGAGGAGGAAGAAGTTCACCGGCCATCTTTGTTGGAGCTGAAGGGCAGCGCCATGGCCAAGGGCCTACTGCTGCGATGCGCGTTGGCTACGACGTGGGGGTGGCGGGCTGAACTGGAAGGCGAGGCGACGGCGAGGGCGTGCGGGAGGACGAGCGTGCGGCGAGAGTGGCGGGAGCAGGAGTGGGAGCTGCGGGACGGGAGGGCGAGTGTGGAGACTGCCGGAGACAGAGTGCGGAGCGCCAGATGCGCCGCCGCTGCGGCGGCTGTTGAATCGGGGTGGGGACTAGGGAGGAGTGAGTAGTGACCGTGACCGAGTGCTAGCTAGGGTTAGCCGTATGGGTAATGGGGCATTGCCGCATTGGATTTGGGGGCTTGGGGCTAAATGGCTAATGGGCTATGGGCTGAACTGGTTTGCCTGGGAGGTTGGGAGCCTAGGTTTATAACTCCTATGGATTGAGTTTATATTACCCATGGGTTTACGGATTTGGGTACTATAGGAACGTACCCGAACCCGGCAGACTCGATGGGTTGGGCTTTTTGCCCATTAAGAGACCCATGGGTTAGAAAATTGATTCAAACCCATGCCCTAATAGAGTAAAAACCCATCGGGTATCGGTTTTCGGGTACCCTTGCCATCTCTACACCCAAGTGAGGGCTTATCCATTCACCAGGCTGGTGCAAGGTTAGGGCTAGGTGACCTAAAAGCTATAAGATAATCACTTTGTCGTATGCCCAAAGAAGCGTGTAATGTCTGACAGAGTATTTGATTATCTCATATGGGTAAAGCTGTACAAGCTCTGCAGAGTGTCAAAAACTATTTAAATAGTCGTGCTCGCGGTCATGAGCAAGCTTGGATGTAGCTGCAAAGGGTATAGTTTTCCTTTTCAAAACCGTTTCGCTAAACATTTGGGATGGCATTTACGCGTCTTCCATTGCCATGCCCATGGGTGGGATTCGTGCAATGTTCTCAGCTGAGGAAGGCTGTGAATGGATTTGAGCTATTGTTATGGAAATTATGCAAATGTTATTTCATTACATGTCTGTCAACTGCTCTTTATAATGCTATTTGCAAATTATTACTTATCGATATTGCAAATAAAACTTACTTCATGCCAAAAATGACTTAGCATAGAGCCTCATCCTTTGATAGCCTTGCATATATGTACAATTTTAGATTCATTACAAGTCTTGCTGAGTATACAATGTACTCAATCGTACTTAAATTATTATTAATCAGAGAATGAAGATGGATACATGCTAGATGACGTGAACTTTGCCCCTAGCATCGGGGAGCTTGACGATGGGTTTTCTAGGGCCTAATCCCCTAGTCGGTTACCTGTGGCTATGGTGGCATACCACTAGATTGATGCTACTTCTTAGTTATTTGTCTTCCGCTACAATTTACTCTTGACTCTAGTATTCTCTTGGCCAGTTAGTCACAAGCTGTAGAACCTTAATGTATTCATCCCTTTGTCATAAATTAAATATATTCGAAGTGTATGGATGTGATATCAATGTTATGAATGTGTGTACTAGCTATTGATCATGGGACTAGTATAGGAGAACATATGCGACGACTACGGGCGCGACCCCCACCCGGGGTTACCCCCACATTCTAGATGGCAATGGAACAATAATTTCTCTTCCCTAATTTGATTTCCTATTTAAATTTATTTGAACTGAATTTTGTAATGGGCTAATATTAAGGATTCCATGGATTAGGTTTTTGTTTTTAAATTCCATTCTCACATTATTTTAGCTTATGAATATTGTTAAAAATATATTTCCTTATTTTGTAACTCAGTTTAATCGGATTAATCCTGTTTTTCTTGAATCAGGCTGCATACGACACAATGTGTGTGTGTATTTATATTCTTCAGAGGTGGATTTCTCTATTTACTTTTGGATCATCTTTTCATATTTGAATTCTCTTTTCAAATTAGTTTCATCTTTTGCACCATTTCTTCTAAATTGCACTTGTATGGATTTCCCTTTTACTACTATTAGGAATTTCAATTAAAAATCCAGAAAAAACAAATGTGACAGGATGCAAACAAAAAAGTTTTAAATTTCACACTTTTCAAGCAGCAGGCTTTTTGGGTTGTTATACATATGACACAAGTTCGTTGGTTATTCCTAAAATCGCTACAGAATTTAACAACTCACTATTTCGTATGATTCCACAAGATCCCAATAATGGTGTCAGCTTTTCTATGCCCCAGCCAGAAGAAGAGGAAGATCACTGTCTAAACGATGCAACTCGGCACATTGCATATCAAGAAGCATTGTACTCCCAAAAATTGGGAGAGTACCAGCAACTGCATCATCAACTGTACATGGCCCAACATGAAGTACACATCTTACGAAGAGATCTACGACAATGATAGATGATAGAAGCCAGAGAAATGTCAGACTGTGGGGAATCACCAGATATTCTCGCACCTGCCATGGAAGAACAACCACGAAGATAGACTGCTCGTCAGTATCATATCTATTTTACAGATCCTCCTCCTGTGGAATGAAAAAGACTAAAACTGAAGATGATTAAGATAAAGGGAAGGTGCTAATGTTGAAGATGACGAAGATCTGGAAGAACGTGTGTGGTATACGTCTAGCAACCCTCCGTCAGAGGATGAGAACTGAAGAAATCCTGAAGCTGAAACGCAGTGTGTAAATTACGCTAGAATAGAGTAGTAAACCCTATAAAATAGCTTTTATGTGTGTAAAACAAGTCATAATATGCACCTTGTAAATGGTGTATATACAACTTGTGTGAAATCAATAAAAGTATGCTAGTTAATTTATAAATTGTTTGCTATCACTATCTATATCATGCCTCCATCAAAATTTCATCTTCCTCCCTTTCATTCTAATCTTGCCTCATTCATTCTACTCTCACCACAATCTAAATTCTTTTTCATCTATTTGACATTCCTAAAACCGCTGTAGAAATAACATCAGATTCCAACTACCAAAAGCTACAATGGCAGGTACTAGATCTGAAGATCTAGTCTCAGTTTTATAAAAACCATTGTGGGAGGGATAAAAGTGATAGGTGGTTAAAGCCCTGAATTTTGTCATGGGTGGAGAGAGCCTGTTGGATATTAATGGGTGGAGAGAATCATGTAAACATGCTAGCATATGGTGAGTCCAAATACTAGGTCTTAGGTTTGGAAAACTAATAATAATGGTATTGCAAAACTTGCTTTGTGCAAAAGAACCCTAAAGCCTTCCTCGAATATCATTGCATCTATTATAATTGCATTATATGATGTGACTCACAGAGTATAGTTGTACTCACAATTGCTCAACATTATCATTCAATAAGTAAAGGAGAAGACCCTGTGGACCCTCATATGCGTCCGTGCGAGTCGGAAAAAGTAGAGGCCAAGAACTAGTTCGCAAGTCCGAGTCGATTGCCTGAAGGCATATCCTAAGGGTTCCACCTTGTGATGTTTTCATTTCCGCTGCTGTTATGTAAGGTATTTGGTCTGATCGGCCCATGCATAAGTCAAGCAATCGTATGATCTATTTATGTATTGTTTAATATTATTTAATAGTTTTTTTTTCTTATTTTGATATATATGTACGATATTCAATGGTGTAACTATATGCACTGACTATTAATCTGGAGACTAGTACTAATACACATAGAGGGTTCATAATGATTAATGATAAATTTAGGTCCCGACATCACCCCCGCATTTGCTAACAAAACCGCGCTAAGTCAGCTTAAAAATGAGCAATTTATGGAGGGCTAGCAAGCCGTTTCCAAATTGCCAACCAAAATCACATCCAAATCTTTTACTTTAGCACAGCTCTGCAGCCTCTGCTTGCCCTGCCCAGACTGGAGCCTAGAAAGCGCGGCCCGGCCTGCCGGCCCGGTCTACACAAGAATGAGCATTGCCCATTTGAAGTCGGCCCGGCCCACTTAGAGCGGGCCGTTGTACAGTTCAAATCAACCAACGAGAGCAGACAAGTAGAGCCCAAAGCCCCAAACACGAGCATCCCCTCGCCTTTATCTCGTTGCTCTGACGTCACCAACGCCGCCTCTGCTCGCCGCCGACCCATGGAGCTCACGGAGCCGCCGCGCGGGACCAAGCGCCCGCTGCCCGCGGCCGCCGCGGGCGACGACGACGACGACGGCGCTTCCGGGTGAGCCAACTCAAGCCCCCTCCCTCCCACCCGCGCGGGCCCTTTCCCTCGCCTCTCCCACTCGTCGTGCCCTGGGTTTAGGGTTTCGCTCTCCGCTTTGGCTGATGGGTTTTCTGCGCAGGGAGCGCAAGCCACGATTCCCCAAGGGGAAGAAGGCCAAGCACCGCGACCCCGGTGCCGCTGCCGCCGGCGGCAGCGGGGACGGAGACGCCGCGGCCGCCGAGGACATTGACAGCTTGATGAACCCCGAGCTTGCGGCAGTGCGGCGCGCGCGGCGCCGCCACCGGAGGGAAGGGGAGGACACGCAGGGCGCAGCCGACGTCAGGGGCTTCGAAGTGCGCTATGAGGTATGCCGTGCTGCTCTTGACTGGGTTTGCTTTTAGGGTTCGTTTTGTTCCGTGGCTTGGATAGTTAGAATGATGGTGATTGTAGCTTAGAAGATGTGATATTGCCATATGGGCAGCTCAACTGCACAGATGATGAAATATGAGTTTCTGGGCGAAATTAGAGCTAGTTTATTGCTATGCTATATTGTCTTGACTTCCTTTTAAGCAGTATTAATATTGCTTCCAGAGGCAAGTTGCAAGTTTGCAACAAATTAAAGTATGCCTGTAGAGTGAATTTTGTAACCTGCCAACTTGGGTAAATGTCCAGTAATCTCGAGCAGTTTATTATCTGTTTTGAAGGGCCTGCAGGAGAACAGTAGTCCAAGTGCATTAATATCAAAACTGCAAAGCTATTTACAGATGTGTTAGCCCTGGTCCAGTTAAAAAAAATGAAAAAGAGAAAAACATGAGTAAGCACCTACTTAGAGCAAAACAAGCAGAAAAGGCATAGGATAAAAAAAGTAGTGGCGGAGACCAGGCCTCTGCCAAGCACCGCTAAATGACTGCATGAATAGTTTAGTATATACGGTCGGATTCGGTTTGCTTTACTACTGGCTGGAGCCGCTTGGCATTCCTTTGGTCCGCATTGAAGTTACAAACTTGAGCCTTTTGTTTACCGGGTTTGTTTATTTTGTGATGCATACTCCTCACATCTATCATATGTTTAAGTTCTGTGTAGGGATGGATGCACCGTTTTACATAATTTTGCATAACAACTGAACTTGATTATTTTACCATCGTTTTCACCTTACGACTTAAATATTATGTAGTTGCACTTTCCTATTATTTTTTAACATCCTAAAAAAAACAAGTGATCATTGATTACCAATTACCATCTTACTGACCTATGTTTTTTTTTTCCTTTTTCATGTTTTGAGCTCTAACACACTCCTTTTCTCCTACATTTTTTCCTGATTATCATTGGCAGCATATGAAATTTGGGCATAACTTTGAAGCTACACACTTGGCTATCATTGTCAGATAACACAGACTTTGATGTTCAACAGGATGGTGTTAACTTTGTTGATGATGGTATTCGGATAGAACCTTTCAACTTGGAGCAAGAGAGGGAAGAAGGATATTTTGATGAAAATGGGAATTTTGTGGAGTATGCAAAAGGCAATGAAATTAAGGTGCTGCGAGTTTAATGTTTATCATTATACATGTTTTATGAGAAGTTACAATTTGGTGACGCAAGTACCTGTTTGTTGTAGGATGCCTGGTTGGATAGTGTTGAAGTTGACACAAAGTATGCCGAAAAGGTTCAAAAGAAAAAAGACAAAGAAGAGGAGTTCCAGGATCTTTCTTCTGATGATATTGGAAAGATAAAAAGGAGAATAGCAAACATGCTTGAACCAGGCGAAACGGTATGTTTAGTTGCAGTATCTTCGTAGTTTTAAGCAATTCTAGTTTGCCATTCAAATTATGCAAGTTATGACACCTAATGAAAGCTGCTTCTTTTTGACTGAGTGAATACTTGTAACAGGCCCTAAGAACAAAAAATTGTTAAGTTCACTATACTTGTGCTTAGGTAGTGAATAATACTGTATCATGAATTCATGACAATTGACAAGCATGTGCTTTTGTTATGATTTTGAACACTGACCCTCATTGATTTTGCCGTTAAATTCTTCTCTTGTATTTTCTTGTGGTATATAATTATGATATCAGTATGTGTTGCTTACAATACTGTAGCGACACTTGTTATTTGATCTCCCAGAAAGGCAACATGACTCAAGAAATTATTAAGTGACTTTTAACTGTCGGTATCCATTGCTTTAAACCTCGCAGCCTGATATACTGGTTGCGTATACATCTTTGCTGTGGATGATACAACTGAATACTCAATTCAAATTGCACTAAATGCCCAACGCCCATAAGGTGCAACATTGTTTAGTATTTATCATGTCAAATGAAGAATGAGGACATTTGCATGCTTCGCATGATCATGTTCTACATGTTTGTTCTCTTTATTGAGTTCAAAAACATATCTGTACCCAAAAAAAATATTCCCATAAACTGTCGCTTTTGTTGCTTAACAATAACATCTAGGAACATATGTTTTTCTTATTCAAATTACAGGCCAATTATTCCTGAAAAACTTGAGAAAGTCTCGGATAATCTATAACCATGGTGTACTGCTTCTCCTACTTGACTTAGGGACACCTACATTGAGACATTTTTTTCCCTGGTTACAACCTTATCTTCTATTCCCATTGTTGTTGGATCTCTAAATATCTAAACTGGAAACATTGTATAAACCAAAATTTGTCATGAGATGGACAGAATCATTTTCAGGTTGTGAATGCATGTTAAATCTTATCTTGAATGATTTTCTGCCAGATAATACAAGCTTTGAAAAGATTAAAGAATACATCCACTGATAAACGTGGAAAGATGACCGTGGGGACCAAGCGTATATTTGATGAGCTGACAGAAGCGGCCATGAAGCTAATGGAGAATGGCGAGTACAGTATGTGTTTTTTTCCTATTTGAACTCTTATTTTGTTAGTTCTTTCGGCTTCCCATTAATCATTTCATTCTGCTAGTAGGTACAGCCTTAATGTGATTGCACTCTCATTCATCTTTTTTAATGTTTTGGTGTAGATGTTTATTCAGATGACCGGGAGACTTTTCAACGTGAGGCTGGTTAGTTTTCCCCCCTTATCACCAGCTTATTCAAAATTTCTTTTTGTGATCACCATGTTTCATTTCTGTTACTACTAGTTGTTTTCCATTTCTTATGTTCTAGTAGTGATCCTGTACTTCTGTCAACGTGTATGAAAATTGTATTGCACTCATCTTACTAGTCAAAAAGAATATATTTGACTACTTTGACATCTGAACAATAGGTGAGCTGATTGTCATGCGAAATGCATATGGGCCTGTTCGGCAGGAAAGAAGCCGGGCGGCTTTTGGCTTTTGCTACAGTACCTAACTTTCAAACGGAGTATTTTCTTAAGACGGGGTCTACAAGTTAAGCGATCTACACGTTAAAAGCTCAATATCTGTACCAACCAAAATCGCAAGTGAGCATTTGTCTCTCCGTAATCTGTACCGTAAACAACCAAAATTCAAAAATTTCAGCCAAAAGCCATAAGCCGCAGCAAAAAAGAACAGGCCCTATGCCTGATATCAGCTTTGAATTCTTCGACATTATTTGAGTTAGAGCATGCGAAATATACATACATGCTGCATTAATGAGGTCATCTCTATTTTCCAATGGAAACAGATCCTCTCATGATGCGCTTAATGCATGCATACATTACCATCCCTTTGTATCATTTAGGCACAACCGGACGCCTGTTAGGGGTCATAACGCACACTCATTTAGTGAAGCAATGCAGAGGATCCATTTCCCATTTGAATAAAAGCTTTTTACTTGGTTCATGTTATGATGTATCCTAGCTAACACCACTACCCAGGTATCCATATAGCCCGGTCCTGATTTAACTCTACAAGTCATGCTAACAGGATAGTTCAATATACAAGCAAACATACCATTCCACCCCTTCAAAAGGTGCACCCACCAAAAAGAAAGGAAATAAGGAACTATCCAGTTACATAAAGGGACGATAGACAACTAAAAAGGTAGCATCTAGAGCTTGTGAATCTAAAAACAATTTCAGACTTGGTGCCTTGTGAGATTAAGAACTTTCCTATCAATTATCTTGGTATTCCCCTCAATATCCGCAAGCCTTCTAAATCAGAATTGCAGCCCCTTGTTGACAAGGTTGCCAACAACCTCCCTTCCCGAAAGCGCCGCTAATGAATAAGGTGCGCAGACTTATTACGTTGAAGGTGGTCCTTTCGCTATCCCTATCTATCTCTTGATCGCCTCGATTTGCCTAAATGGGTTTCCAAGGCCCCGACAAGAGGAGGCGTGGGTTCCTTTGGAAAGGGCAAGAGCAAAGTAACGGTGGTAATGTTTAGTTGTTTGGAGCAAAGTCCACCACTGCATTCTGATATGGGACTCGGCATTCTTAATTTGGAAGTTTTGGGATGGGCGCTGCAGATCCGGTGGCTTTGGCATCAAAAACGATCCTCTAAGCCTTGGGTGGGATTGCCAATTCAAATTCCACTGATTGCTCAGCTCGTTTGATGTTGCTATTGAGTCTCGGTTGGCAATGGTGAAGGCACCAAATTTTGGGTGACCGGTGGCTTCAAGGAAAATCTATCCGAATTGGCTCCTAACTTGATCAAGTTGGTTCCTAAGAGAACTTCCAAGAAGAGAACAAGAAAGGAGGCGCTGAATAATAGAAGATGGGTTTTGATATCAAAGGCGCCTTTAACTGTCTGTGTGATTCTTGAATATTTGACCATTTGGGGTCGTGGATGATATGGTATTGGATCTGTTATTTCGATCAGCACTCTTGGCGCCTCTCTAAGAATGGCAGCTACAAAGAACAAATCGCCTATGAGGCCTTCTTCATTGGTTCACAGTTTGCTCCTTGGAAGAGAATTTGGAAGAGTTGGGCTCCCGAAATGCAAGTTCTTCATTTGGCTTGCTCTCAACAATGATGTTGGACGCAGACTGCCTTGCAAAGCGTGGCTTGCCTCATCCCATTGCGTGCCTTCTTTGTGATCAGTCGGGAGACCGTCCAAAGCATATTCGACGCCCCGTGTCTTCTCTAGGCAAGTTTGGACAGTCATTTTTCTCAAGCTGGGGCTGGTTTCCATGTCTCCCCAACCATCTGATACTCAGTTCTCTAGCTGGTGGTGTAAGTCCATAAAAGGCTTCCCTAAAGATCCTAAGAAGGGCCTAAATAGCCTGATAATTCTGGTGGCCTGGGAGCTTTGGAAGCACAGAAATTTTTGTGTTTTTGAGGAGGCTCCCAAGTATCCAGTGGTTCTTCAAAATGTGGAAGAGGAATGTGGTCTTTGGTGTTCTACTGGTGCTCAAGTCTTTCCAAGTTGGTCCCCTCAGGTTTTCCGTGCTAAGTCAAGGGGGGGGGGGGTTTGTGTTGTTGTTCTTGTTTAGGTGTATGTGGGTGTGGTGGGCTGGGGTTGATGGCTAGGTCTCTTGACCTCTGCTGTGTAGCCCTTTAGTTTTGTTGGTCTTCCCTTGTAACCCGTTTTATTTCTTCTTCTTAATGAAATGACACGCAGCTCTCCTGCGTCGTTTGAGAAAAAAAATCTAAAAACAATGCAGTTACCAGTTACAGAAGGGGATACCCACTGTGTTTATTTTGGTGCTTGTATAAATTATTCCTTGAAATCGTTTCAGCAGGGATTGCACCTAATTATGTGTTTCCTTTTTCTTTTCTTTTTTTGCTTTTGCAGAGGGGTATGAACGCCTGGCGCGTGCTCGACTTGGTGTGCCAGAGGCTGAAGAAGATATCTTTGCAGACACTGCAGAAGATAACCAAACTACCTCGTCATTGCTCGAGATGGACCCTGGTCCTTCAGCTGCCAATACCTCTACAACTACTGCTACATCTAATGATGATGACAGTAACTTCGACATGTTTGGTAATAATGATGATGATGCTGATGTCAATCGTGATTCTGATGCCAAAACTGTTGGTTCAGGTAATCCTGAGCCAGTACCTCAAACTGCTTCTGGAACCACAGTTGCAGAGAGTACATTCTCATCTCTCATTGATTTCTATTTATGCTGAACAATCACACACATCCCCTTATTTCTAACAACCATTGTGTCTGTATTGAATCTTTTTTGGATCATTTTGTTTCTGTATTGACAATTCTTTTGGATTGTTTCTTGCAGAAGCTGACAATGGAACTGCGGACTCAGATTATGTCTTTGATTCAACCTCAGGGTAGGTTATAGGTTTTACTTTATGCTGTTTCCCTCAGTTGTCATGGGAATTCTTTACTATTAGCATTCTGTTATAATTATGCAGCCAACTGTTGTATTGTTAAGACTCTTGCATTAATTATATTTCCTATTTCTTTTTGCATGCAGTTACTACTATAGCAGCAGCACAGGCTATTACTATGATCCTACATCTGGGTGTTATTGCTCTGCATCCACAGGAACCTGGTATTTTTTTCATTCACATTCAATAGCAGTCATTGCTTTCTGTTTGGACCAATCGCTTTCTTCTGGACGCAACTACACTTTGGCTGCGTGTAGTATCTTTCCCGTTTGTTTAATACATTACTGGTAATTACTGTATGAACTGCTGAGAGGTATTCAATGTTTTGGAGCAATTGTGCATTGGGGAGAAGCTGCATTTTCAGTTATAGAGGGATTGTTTAGTGCTTTTGAATTCAGAGTGGTGATTTTTAATTGGGTTGTGACAGAATGCTTGTCCTACCCTTGATGATGATAAAACACATATGTTATGACCGGCATCCCGTATGCGCGCCGGAAACGCACACAGGGAGAAGCACAAGCCGGCCATTAGGAGAGTCCTGGGCTGTTGTGTATCTTGTCCCGTGATCTCAGGTTATACGGGTGATTGGCCTGACCACCGTCGCCTTCTTCCTTGCGGTTGTCTCCTGGAACCGCCGTGATTGATACCTGCGTACAGAAGCTAGGGTTTGGGGAAAAGAGTTACTTTATTTCTTTCTTACCCTTCCGCCAAGCGCAGTGTATTTATACTCTTACAATCCCAATTTTCTCAAGAGACCGACTCTAACACAACTCCTTAACTAAGTAATCCATAAGGGATCTATTGAAGACGCAGACTTCCAGGACTCCGATTACAGGGGAACTGCTAAGTCAATGTAGAGGCGTTACCCTGTTTGGGCCGCCGAACGTAGTGTTTACCCCAATAGGAATCCATAACATTTCCCCCCTCCTGAGGAAACAGCTCGTCCTCGAGCTGAAAATTTGGATAAAGACGTTTGAAGTCTGGAACCGGCATCCAAGAAGCGTCAGCCGCTGGTTGGTCCTTCCAGTGAACCAAGATTTCCCAGTTTCCTTTATGCAGACGAGAGCGAACAATTGTAGAAGGAACAGCCAGAATCCTACCATGAAGAATCTCTGGAAGTTCCGGAGGAGCTGTTGGTGGGGGTCCATTGAATCTCTTCAGAAAGGCCACATGGAACACGTTGTGGAGGCGAGCCGGAGGAGGGAGTTGAAGTTTATAAGCCACAGACTGAGCCGTATACGGATGTGCTAATGGAACAAAATGAGCATATTTTGAAAATCTGTCAACCACTGTTAAGACTACAGATTTGCCATGTACCCGGGGAAATCCATCAATGAAGTCCATGGATATATGCGCCCAGACTTGAGTGGGAATCGGCAGAGGTTGTAATAGTCCTGCCGGGTGTAGATGATCTGCTTTGTTGCGCTGGCATGTAGCACAACATGTGATGTGGTTTTGAGTCAGCTGCTTCAATTGGGGGATGTAGAAGTCCTTGCGGATGCGATGTAGTGTCTTTTGGATCCCCTCATGGCCAATGGCATGATATGTCGCAATTATCTGCTGTACGAAAGCTGAGGTGTTTGGGACAAATATGCGTCCGTGGTATAAAAAGAATCCATCCACAAAGGACCAATGAAGAGGAAGGTCTTGAGTTGTAAGTCGAGACCGAGTGTCCGGAAGGCGCGAGGTCTCAGACTTCCTCTTTGAGCTGAGTTAGCAACTGGAAGCTTGGTACGAGAGAGTCGACAATGAGAGTTGTTCATCCGTGAGACAAAGTGCATCTGCGACCAAATTGGTTTTGCGGTTTGAATTCAATTTGGAAATCGAACCCAAATAGTTTGTCGACCCAATGGTGTTGGGGAATCGATTTACCGATCCAAAAGATACTTCAGATCAGTAATGGTCCGTGCGGACAATAAAAGCCTTTCCCCAAAGATAGTGGCGCCAATGGCGCATCGCTTGACCAATCCAATAAGTTCACGCTCATAAGCGACCAATTTGGCGTGGTGAGGTGGGATGGCTCGGCTAAAGAAAGCAATCGGCTTAGATCCTTGATGAGGATACCGAAGCCACTTCCTAAGCATCGCATTCGACAAAGTGAAGGTGGTTGTAAAACAGGAGGCCAAGAAAGATGGCTTGCAAAGGGCGTCTTTAAAGCCAAAATGCTTCTACTGCTTCTGAGGACCAGCTAAAACCCTCCTTAGTGAGCAATTGGGTGAGGGCTTAATAGAACCAAAATCTTTGGATGAACTTACGGTAATATCCCGCAAGTCCTAAGAATCCCTCAATTGCCGCATATAAGTAGGTGTCGGCCAGTCGAATGTCTTGAATTTTGGATGGATCCATTGAAACCCTGATGCTGAAATAACATGACCCAAATATGAAATCGTCGTTGTGCCAAAAGAACACTTTGACCGCTTGAGAAAAAGCGATGTCGCTGAAGTAGATCAAAACTGTCGCATATGGCGGAGGTGTTCGGACCAAGATGGATGAATATTAGTATATCATCAAAGAAAACCAACACACATTTGCGAAGCAATGGTCGTAGAATGGCATTCATGATACCAAAGGTCGCCGGCGTTTGAAAGACCGGAAGGAAGAACTAAATATTCAAAATGACCATGATGCGTCCGAATCTTTGTCATGTGAATGTCGTCCGTGCATTCTCGATTTGGTGATAGCCCGACCTTAAATCCAGCTTGGTGAAGTACTTGGCATGTCGTAACTCATCCAATAACTCATCAACTACCGGAATAGGAAACTTATCCTTGACGGTTTGGGCATTAAGCGCACGATAGTCCACACATAGCCGCCAAGTATTATCTTTCTTTTGACCAAAATTATCGCGAATCGAAGGAGACGATCTTGTGACGTATAGTGCCCCGTGCCAACATCTCATCACATTGTTTTTCAATTTCATCCTTATGATGATGAGGATATCGATATGGCGAATCGCCACCGGTTGTGATCCGGCATTAAATGAATGTGGTGGTCAAATAGACGTTGAGGAGGTAATCTCGAAGGATGTTGAAATAGGTCTTGAAAATCTGCAAGTAATCTGTAATGATCTTGAGTTGATGCACTAATAGCGAGTAGACGACCGATGGCTCGGCCGAATGCCCGAAATCGCACTTGCCTTCCCAAACGCCGAATGACATTGAAAGGTTGGAGAAGTCCCAGAATTGGGCCTAATGTGCGAAGCCACCGCACACCTGTGATGAAATCAAAACCTCAAGAGGAAGGGCATAGATTTGACTGAAAATTCTTCGTAATCAATAGAAAGAGGCATGGACGCGTAACCCGGGCAAGGAATCTGATCCCCATTTGCTACGGCTACATTGATGCCTGTGCGGTCTTGCAAGGTAATATTGGATTGTTTAGCAAAGCCATGACTGATGAAATTGTGAGTCGAGCCGGAATCAACCAAAGCACAAAACTTGTGGCCCTTGATAAACACTGTTAACTGCATAGTATTCCCTGCCGATATGCCGGTTAACGCATGAAGAGAGATCTGAGGATTGGTATTCTCTGTACTATCCTCTGTAATATCATCTTCATCCAAGATTTCAATCCAATATAAGCGCTTACATCGGTGACCTCTTGTGAATTGCTCATCACAATTAAAGCACAGACCTTTCTGACGACGCTCCGCCATCTCGGATGGAGTGAGACGTCTAAATGCTCGGGCTGGTCTGCAGTGGAGATGGTCTGGTGGAGGCGCACGCAGATGGGACCTCGGAGGTTTTGACAATAATGGAGCCATGCGTTGCGTCGGAGCGTACTTTGCATTGGAAGCCTGTGGACTGGAATGCGGTTGGCGGAGAATCAGTCCCGAGCTGTATAATAGTTTGTAGTGTCTTTCCGCGGCTTTAGCTAGACTAACAGCGGTATCCAAGGAAGCTGGACTCTGCAATTCGACGTCAGATTTGATGAGTTCGCCCAGACCGGCCAGAAAGAGTCCAACTTCATGTTCCGGTGACAGATTGTCCGCGCGACACAGCACTCTATAGAACTCTTGTGTATATTCTTCGACTGAACCAGTCTGACGAAGGAGAGCAAGCTCAGAGATTGGGTTTGATCTAAAAGGAGGACCAAAACGCATTCATGGGAGCTTTGGAACCGAGGCCAAGAGGGAATTCCTTCTGTTCTTCCAATTTGTAATACCATTGTTGTGCAATACCCTTCATGTGGTAGGTTGCCAACCAAACTTTTTCTTCTTCGAGAGTATGGTGGCCACGAAAGAACTGATCACAACGCGCGAGCCACTCCAATGGGTCGGCATTGCCATCAAACAAAGGGAAATCAACTTTGTAAAACCGACTTGGAGTTGGAGGCACGGTTTGTTCACCGGAAGTTGACGTGCGATGAATTTGCGAGAACTGGTGATCTTCGTTGGTGATCTCGCCGACCTTCCAGAGCAAGAACAGCAGCTTCGAGATTTGCCTGTGCAGCCGCCTGTTCTTCTTGCCGCTTCAGTATGGTGCCCAGGATCTCCTTCAATTCGCGGAATTCTATGTTGCTTGCGTCGAAGCCATGGAACTCGATACCAATCTGTGTATCTTGTCCGTGATCTCGAGTTATACGGTGATTGGCCCGACCACTCGCCGCTTCTTCCTTGCGGTTGTCTCCTGGAACCGCCGTGATTGATACCGCGCGTGAAGCTAGGGTTTGGGGAAAAGAGTTACTTTATTTCTTTCTTACCCTTCCGCCGGCGCAGTGTATTTATACTCTTACAATCCCAATTTTCTCAAGAGACCGACTCTAACACAACTCCTTAACTAAGTAATCCATAAGGGATCTATGAAGACGCAGACTTCGGGACTCAGATGTGGAACCGCTAAGTCAATGTAGAGGCGTTACCTGTTTGGGCCGAACGTAGTGTTTACCCCAATAGGAATCCATAACATGGGCCCATAAGACTTTCCTTTATTAGGTTTATTACCTATTCTATCCATAAGCAATAGGATCTAGATTGATTTGTTAGGAGGATAAATAGCCTCACCGGGATTGAATAAAGCAAGCGAGCAACTTCGCTGCGAGCTTCCCGCGAATCTCCTTCTCCCGCGCGCCGGCTGCCTCTAGCCCTCACGGCTCCCTCACGCCGGCAGGGGTTTAAGCCCCATACGCCGCGATCGCATCACTACTTCCTCTGAAGCCGCCGCTACCTCTTGAGCTCTATCAACTGCATCGAGATGCTAGGCGAGAGGCGGCAAGCACCGAAGGAACACCGCCACCGCCGGCCGATCCCATCGCCAAGGCGCCGCCGAGCTCGCCCAGCAGATGACGACCCTCTCGCGCGCTGAGGCCTCGAATCCGGCCGCCGCCTCCACCGCCGCCTACCGCCGCCCCATCCACCCTTCCCGTCGCCACCACTCTGCCGATCCCCATCAACCAGCTCCAGTTCCCTCACTCGCCGTCACCGATTCCCGCTGTGCCGCAGCCTCCTATGCGGCGTCCTTCCGTCCGGCCGAGATAGGTTCCGGCGGTCGCGTGACCGACTGGCGCCCTCGCTCCACAAGCTCGATTTCCCCACCTACGACGGCAAGGAGGACCCTCTCAATTGGCTCAACCGGTGCGATCAATTCTTCCGTGGCCAGCGCACCATGGCTTCAGATCGCATGTGGCTTGCCTCGTACCATCTCACGGCGCGCCAGACGTGGTACTACGCCTTGAACAGACGAAGGCATGCCTCTCGAGCGCTTCAGGAGCCGTGCCACTCCGCCGCCGCTAATCCGCGCCAATCGCTCGGCGTAACTCGCACGGCCGCTGCCTCTCCACGGTCCAGACTACCAAGAGCGCTTCAATGCGCGCTCATCACGCCAAGCATTTGACGCCAATACTGAAGGTGGAATTGTTCACCGGCGCCTACAGAGCACATCAAGATCGACGCCGAGCCGGAACCACGTGATCTCGCAGACGGCAATGCACCTTGCGCGGGCGTATGAGTGTCGCGCGAGACGACACCACGGCAAGACCTGCCGCAGCTGCAGCCAGCGCCTCCAGCTGCCACCGCCGCCTCGCCACGCTACAAATTTCTTCGCCGCTTCCTTCCGGCCGCCAAAGACAGCGCCCGATCGATGCGCTGGCACCACCTGCAGCAGCCGCATTGCCGGCCCCTTCCCGTCCGTTCCGCCGCCTCTCCCCGGCTGAGTTGGTCGACCGACGCCGGTTGGGGCTTTGCTACAACTACGACACCACAAGTGCCAGCGGCTGTTCTTCATTGAGGTGACAGATTATCTGGACGACGACACGGCAGACGACTCCGGCGGTGGGGCGATGGACGAAGCCGCGTCTGACTTGCCAGTGGTATCCCTTCATGCGATCGTCGGCATTCGCACAGAGGACACCATGCACCTCCATGTCAATATCCACGGCCACCGGCTTCTGGTGTTGCTTGACTCCGGCTCCACCCACAACTTCATCAACGCCGGGGCCCTGCGCCGACTTCATTTGGTGACGTCGGACAGCGCCAATATGCGCGTGGTAGTGGCCAATGGCGACTGGGTCCCCTGCAAGGGTGTGGTCCGCAACGTCGCCATGAGTATCGGCCCCGAGGACTTCTCCATCAGCTGCTACGGCATCAACCTAGGCGGCTTCGACCTCGTCCTTGGTGTCGACTTTCTCCGCACTCTGGGGCCCATTCTTTGGGATTTCGAGGACCTCTGCATGGTGTTCTGGCGGGGCGACAGGCGGGTCTTCTGGAAGGGCCTCGGCTCCCCCCGCGATGACATCCCACAGCCGGCCCTTCGCGCCATCACCGGGGCGCCACCGCAACCCCTCTTGGATCACCTGCACCAATACTGACTTGGTTTTGAGGAACCAAAGGGCCTTCCACCGCACGACCCTACGACCACCGCATCCACTCCCGCCGCCGCACCGCGCGCGGGCCGCCCGCCTACCGCTACCCACACCGCAAAGGACGAGTGGAACACGATGTACCGCCATCGCCGAGCAGGGCGTCATCCGCCGAGCACCTCACCGCTTCTCGCGCCGCTGCTCTTGGTCAAGAAGGCGGACAACTCTGGCGGTTTCGTGATCGACTACCGCGGCGCTAAACGACAAGACATCCAAGGACAAGTCCCCGATGCGATGGTTGACGAGCTCTCGACGAGCTCCATGGCGCTCATTTCACCAAGCCGACCTCCGCTTCGCTACCACCGGTGCGCATGCACCTGCACGCCATCGAGAAGACGGCTTCCGCACCCACCACGCCACTTCGAGTTCCTTGTTATGCCTTCGGCCGCCCAATGCGCCGGCGACGCCTGTGCCCTCATGAACGACGTCCTCGTCCTTCCTTCGCGTCGGTTCGTGCTCGTATTCTTCGACGACATACTCATCTACGCTCATCGTGGTCCGAGCATTTGCAAAGATGTCCGCCTCGTCTTCGACGCGCTCGGCGCCACTCCTTGCACCTCAAGCGCTCAAGTGCTCTTTCGGCGTCGTCGCCGCCTACCTCGCCATGTCATCTCGGCCGTGGCGCCGCCACGACAGCGACAAGGTGGCGTCGTCGCCTCTGGCCGGTGCCCGCCGGCTCGGGATCGCGTGGTTTCTGGGCCTCGCCGGTTACATTATCAGTTCATCCGGATTTCGACTGTCGCGGCTCACGACGGCTTCTACGCAAAGACGCTTTCGTGCGACGACGAGGCCGCGACAAAGATTCCAGCGCTGGCACGCCTCACGACGGACCGGTCTGCAGATGCCCGTCTTCGACCGGTGCTCATCGCCGATCGCGACACCTCAGCGTTGGCTTTGGCGCCGCCCTCCACCAATGCGCCGGCCTCGCGTTTTTCAAAGAGCCGTTCACGCCCGCCATCTTAAGTCGGCGCGCTCACGAGCGAGCTTATATGCCTCGTGCGGCCGTGTGACATCGGCGGCCGACACTGGGACGCCGCTCATCCGCACCAACCACTTCAGCCTCAAGTTTCTGCTGGACCAGCCTCTCTCGACGATTCTGCAGCACCAGTGGATCAGCAAGCTGTTCGGCTTCGACTTCACTGTGGAGTACCGCCCTGGGCGCCTCAACACGGTGGCAGACGCCCTATCGCGCCGCGATTCGGACACAGCCGCGCTCCATGCTATCTCGGGGCCCTCATTCCAACTCTTCGACGAGATCCGAGCCGCGACGACCACCGACGAGGAGGCGGTATCTCGCCAACGGCTCGGGGCGGCGCCATTGGGAGCCCGGCGCCGCGCCGACGGGCTCCTGCTCCACGGCTCGCGCATCTTTGTGTCGGCGCAGCACGACTTGCGCAACCAGGTGCTCTCCCTGGCCCATGCGGCCAGCCACGAGGGTACCCAGAAGATACTCCAACGCATGAGAGCGGACTTCTACATTCCCGGCGACAGAGCGCTTGTGCGGGACTATGTGCGCTCTTGCCTCACCTGTCAGCGCAACAAGACGGAGACCCTGCAGCTAGCGGGCCTCTTGCAGCCCCTCGCCGTGCCGTCCCAGGTGTGGGCAGACATCTCGATGGACTTCATCGAGGGTTTGCCGAAGGTCCACGGGAAGTCCGTGATCCTCACCGTCGTCGACCGTTTCTCCAAGTATGCTCACTTCATCGCGCTCGGACACCCATACTCCGCCGCAAGGGCCTTCTTTGATGAGATCGTCCGCCTTCACGGCTTCCCCACCTCCATCGTCAGTGATCGCGACCCGGTTTTCACCGGCCACATGTGGCGCGACCTCTTCAGATGGCAGCGTCAAACTCCGTATGAGCACGGCTTTCACCCCGCATGCGGAGCGCGGTCCGAGGTCGTCAACAAGGCCATCGCCATGTACCTATGCTGTGTCATGGGGTGATCGGCCTCGCGCTTGGGTTGATCCGGCCGCCGTGGGCGAGTATTGCTACAATGCCGTTCCACACCACGCCGTAACAACTCCGCCTGTAGTCTCCACGCCGCACGCCGCCGCTGCCGTGCATACACGGCGCGCCAGGCGGACACGGTGGACGCGCTCCTGCGCAACCATGATGACTTTCTCTCAGTGGTCCGCGAACGCCTCCTCCAAGCGCAGCAGTATGCCAAACGCTACTACGACGACCTCCACCGTGATTTGGCGTTTGCAGTGGGTGATTGGGTGTGGTTGCGCCTCCTCCACCGACCGGCACAAACATTGGAGCCTCGGCCCAAGGGGAAGCTCGGGCCGCGCTACGCGGGGCCCTTCAAAATCCTGGAGCGGATCGGGGAGGTGGCCTACCGTCTCCGGCTCCCGGAGGGCGCTAGGCTCCATGATGTCTTCCATGTGGGGCTGCTTAAGCCTTTCCACGGCGACCCTCCGTCGACGACGCCTCCGGTGCCGCCTACGCATGACGGCCGGCTGCTGCCCGCCCTGGAGCGCGTCCTGCGAGCCCAGCTCCGCCGCGGTGTCTGGCATGTCTTGGTACAGTGGCGCGGGATGTCCAGCGACGACGCCACCTGGGAGCAGCTGCCGCACTTTCAGGAGATCTACCCCGACGTTCAGCTCGAGGACGAGCTGTTTGCGGAGGCAGGGAGAGATGTTATGACCGGCATCCCGTATGCGCGCCGGAAACGCACATAGGGAGAAGCACAAGCCGACCATTAGGAGAGTCCTGGGCCCATAAGACTTTCCCTCATTAGGTTTATTACCTATTCTATCCATAAGCAATAGGATCTAGATTGATTTGTTAGGGAGGATAAATAGCCTCACCTGGGATTGAATAAAGCAAGCAAAGCAACTTCCGTTGCAGAGCTTCCCTGCGGAATCTCCTTCTCCCGTGCGCTGGTTGCCCTAGCCCTCACGGCAAGTCCCATACGCCGCGATCGCATCACTACTTCCTCCGAAGCCGCCGCTACCCCCTGAGCTCTATCAACATAGTTGTGATGCTAGGTCACTCCAGGACCCGCAATGAACTATCCAACTGATGTTAATTGCTAGCCTGTCCGGAAACCAGACAGACAGCCCTAGTGTTCTTCCTTAGGCAGATGCGAGGCCTTGTGTTCCAACTGTCTAGAAAGCAACGCTTCCTATGTTATGAAAACATTCAATTTGTAGAATTAGGAGTGTTCCTGCACCACTATTCGATTTTTATCCTTGCAAATGGCTGGAGATATGCTTGCTATCTGTGTCATTACATGTCTCCTTCACCATTGTGATGAAATATATACCCCATGGCGATGTTAGGCAGTCACCACCGCTTGTGAAGCATTTGTCTTTCCACTGACAACCCAGTGTGCTTGAGCGTCTCAGTTATTAGATGTTTTTAGCTTCAAAGCTGATGGGTAGCCATACAATTATACATTCATCCAACAAAACCTTTGACACCAGGAATGGCATTCGATTTAGAGAATTGAGGGGCAAAATGGCTTGTCAATTAGACAAAGGGCTACGCTGTAGCCTGTAAACACCATGTGCAAACGATGGTGTTCCCTGTGTAGCTGAGTGAATGATAAGATGATTCTGAATTTGTATACAAAGAAAGGTGCTAACCATATTATATGACCACATTTTTTTGGTAATTTGATTGCCCAATTACTGAATCCTATTTTAGTTTTCGACATACACCAACAGCACTAGCTACATACATTTGTCTTTGCTGATGCCCTTTATCACCTGTGCAGGTACTCGTATGATGAACAAACTGGCGCATACAAAGAAATACAGGATGAACAAACTGGTACGCACAAAGAAATACAGGGGGATGGTATCACGAAGTAGCTCAAGCCGTAACGGTTTGCTCTGAATCTAGGCGGTTTACACTTGGCAGTGTTCTTGAAAGGGAGAGCCTGAGAGGCAACTTCAGTTTTTTTCCCAACTAGGGGCATTTGGGTCTCTACTTCCATGGCACTAGTGCCCCAGCTTGTACTATCACTGGGAGAAGGAAAAGAGCAGACCATACATATTGTAGGATGCTAGCAGTAGTTGTCTGGTGTACTGAGCGTTTGCAGTTCGCACAGTAGTTGTCAATGTTTATCCCTGACTGCGACTCGTTTCACTGCTCTGCCCCATGTTTCTGTGGAAATCTGTGACACGTATTAAGCTGTGAAAGCTGGGGTTTAATTTAAACTTACCAGATCAAAGTAAGACACCGGTTGGTCCTGATTTAACTTGGTTTAATTATGCGTCCGAGGTAAGGTTAAGCTAAGCTAAGCCGGACAGCAAGTTTAGCTAGGATGAATATGGGAGGGAAGGCAGATGGTTGCCCGTGAACGGATCGAGTGAAGGTTCGGCAAGCTACGGCCGGCACGGGTGGAGCAGACTTATGGCTGCATGTCTTTTTTTGCCCCAAACGTTTATGCGAATGAGTTGGTAAGTCATCTTAAAAAAAGTTATTGCGATAAATCACTTTAAAATAATGGCAGAGAAGTTGTTTCATTTATTTCTTTTGTTGGAGAGAAATCATAAGCGAAAACAACAGAGCATTGTGTCAGGATTTGCCTGTGGTGTAGTCCGTATGCGTGATCGCTGAACGGCAGTTTTGGACTTGCAACTTGGCCGGTCCATTGGCTGTCATCTTTGATCTTTCTCCATCTTCGAAATAGATGGTGCTTCAGACTTTTCACGTCTCTAAGCTACCGTTTTTAGGAGAGGCTCTAAGCTAAACATTTGACAATTGGTTTCCATTGTTTTTTGTCAGTAAATATCGATACAGTATTGTGAAGAAATATATTTTCATCTAGCTAATAGCCCCCTTTTTTTGGCCTTTCAGACGGTTTTTGACTTCGGCTTCTATCAGCTGATACTATTCATTAGACCTACCAGCCACAGCCGAAAAGAACGGAACCAATATCATTTATCATTTTAACTCACATAAATTATCAAAGTTTTGACAATTTATATGAGTTAAAATGATAAATGATATTGGCTCCATTCTTTTCGACTGTATGACCGCACATTCCCTTATCTATTTCTGGATGGTACTGTATATGTCGTAACAGAGGGGGGCCTTAGGCCCTGTTCTTTACGGCTTCTAAAATCGGCTTTTGGTTTTTACTACATTACCGAATTTTTAAACGGAGTATTTTATCAAGACAGGGTTTACAAGTTAATTATAGTACACGTTAAAAGCCTAACATCTGTATCAACTAAAATCATAAATGAGTATCTCTCTCCGTAATCTCTGTCGCAAACAGCTAAAATTCAAAAATTTCAGCCAAAAACCATAAACTGCAGTCATATCAAACAGTACCTTAACAGTTGTGTTGACCTGTCAGTAGATTGTGGCGACTGTTTTGTTCACTAGTCAAAAGTCAAACCCAGCTTGTATTCACACGCACGTACGCACGTGTTGTTGACAAGCCAAGAGGCCAGCGGCCATCAGGCCGGCCATTCGTGCGTGCATTCTGCAACACATGGAAACAGCTACGATCTACTCATCCACAGATCGACTGTCTCCCATCATCCCATGCATACATTGAAATCCAAAAGGTATCGTTGTATCGCTCTCAACACGCGTGTCAGTCTCACAAGCGCAAGTTCCGGGACTAGTACACAATCTGACAATCATACATATGGACATCGGAGAAGTGTGAGCTAGACACCATGATGCCTTTGTTATTTATATTATATACATACATATATATATATATATATATATATATATATATATATATATATATATATATATATATATATATATATATATATATATATATATATATATATATATATATATATATATATATATATATATATATGTATATACATATATACATATATATGTGTAGAAAAGTTTCATACTCCTAAGTGTACGTACTCTACTTTTAATATACCTTTTTAATGGTGTTGTTATACCTCTATCTATTTGAGCATACTCTAATAGTGATAATAAGATACTCCAAAGTGAGTTCCACGAAAAAATCATTAAAGTTCACTTTTACAAGATAATTTGTGTATATACACCTTTTATATATGAAGTGTATATTGCAAAAAATACAAGGCTTCGATTAACATTTTTCAACCAAGTCGCATTGAAATTCTTAGAAATAGTATTTAAGTATACCGAAAGTGACAAAGAGATATAAAATAACCGTTTGAGTAGTATATTAGAAGTAGGAGTATGTACTCCAAGGAGTACAGAAATATATACACACACGTGTATATATACATATATGTTTATATATATACATATGTATATATATATATATATATATATATATGTGTGTGTGTGTGTATTAGATTACTGACTAATCTATGCGCAGGTGTAAAATGTGCACCGAAAAGTTACTACTATTTATGAGGAAAGTTACAACTAAACACATGTAGAGTTACTGTCAATACACAACTGAGTAGTAACTCTACATCTATTTGACAGTAATTTTACTCACACATGACAGTAACTTTCCGATAAAAAACTACACATACACGCTAGTTAGCGCGCCCGTATGTGTACATACATACATACATACATATACATACATACATACATACATATATAGTAAAAATATTGAGTGCTATTAGGTGCCCGGACTCCTCAATCGTGAGCCGTCTGATCGCGCACGCTCAGTTAGCCGGAGAAAAGTTGATTAATGGGTTGGGAGATGCTAGACCCGTTGCTTGAGCAAATTAGGAATCTCCGTCGCTCGGTCACGACGCTTTCCCCAAATCGTGCATTTCCCCCGGTCTCGCCTCTTTCCCCAAATCGTGCGCGGCTGCTTCACTGGAGGACAGCTCCGCCGTTCTCAACACCGAGTCGCGTCTATGTAGAGGAGGCGACGGTCGATAGTGGCACCCCAGGAGGGTAGCGTCGACCCAAGGGTGGTTGCTGTAGAAGGCGAGGCCCCGAGGAATTAGCGACGGTGAGCGTGGCGTCTGGATCCATCGGGGAGAGCCAGATCCGGGAAGGTGGCAGCGGCCCAATAAGAGCTCAGATCTGGCGAGTATGAGGGCGATGACGACCGAAGATGGATCCGTCCACAAGTTAGGGCTGCGGCCGTCTCGCCTCAACCCGATTCACACCACCGCGGTGCCTCAGCCACGACAGCTTCTTTCCGCCGCCACCCATATCGTTTGTATTTCATCTATTTTAGAATTTGGGTATTTTCTAAGTTTGTTTCCTTTCACAAAAGGTCAATCGATGATTTATTCCCATATATACGGAATGATGATTCTTGACGTGGTTATAGCATTGTGAAGAGTTGTTTCTATGTATAGCAACGCAAATTTTACCGTGATAGCATGTTCAACTTCCAATAAATGAGATTCCTTATGTCTGTCAAAAAAAATTAAACCGTGTGATGTTCTTTCCATTTAAGTGTGATTCCAATATCTCTTATTGATTTTAGTAAGCTCGGTGTCATATGCTCTCTTCCTCGTTCCAATATCTGCTGATCGTTTCTGGCTCTTCAATCCGGATATAGTTTTCTCGATTGGTGCTATCTTATTTGGTTCTTGTTCATCATCCCAGGTATGTTCTCGTTCACGTTCTCATCAAATTGCAGTGTGAAGTATCAATACGATACTCAAATGCAAAGTATTAATTGTTTGTCCATATTAGAAATTCATACTAATTGTTTGTCCATATTGCTTCTTTTTTGCGGTTCTGAAGCCATTTTGTTTGTTTTTTTAAAAATTGTCAATCTTGTGTTGTAAAGTAGAAGATTTCTTGACAAAGCTTACATCTGTATTCTCTGAAACAATTCTTTTGTTTGTATTGAACTACCAACTGCAAGTCACCACCATAATGTCACTAAAGATTTTTTTTGCTTGGATATTTGCTGGTTAAGTTGCTTGTTCAGTTAGGCCCGGCTGCTTGTTAATTTCGTTGGGTATTTGCGTGTTTTGCCTGTGATGGTCGTCGAGTAGGTTTGGTTCTATGATCTCGCGTGATCACCGAATTGTTAAGATCCAGTTGGGGATATTGTTTCTTCATAGCTGTAGACGGTTCTTTTAGGTCATTTCATTGCACAATGAGCATGAGGTTGCCAAGGCAGAGGAGCATTCTTGGGGGGAATGAACTCTTGCGCATTTCAGCTTATGACGCTTCCAGTTAGATTTTACACTCCCTTTTCGTGAAAGGAGATTTGCACCTATTGATTGATTGCATGGTCTCTAGCCTAACGAAGAGCAAAACTAGATGAGGCAACTCTAATTGCTAGAAATACCCGCATTGAAATGCAGTTAGTGTAGCTCCTTGCATTAGCCGCATCGATCAGTTTCATGGAAGTAACAAGATACTATACCCAGCCATGATGTCATTAATTCACAGCCCACTCTTACTGTTCCGTGCGTATCCATTGTATTGGCATATTGCAAACCATGTTTAAGCCAACATTAATTGTTAAGTTAGGACCCATGCCCCTGCGGAAAATCTTTAGTAACTTGAATGCTATGTTGTTTGTACATTTTTAGTTCGATTTACAAAGCTTATATCTGCAACTCAATCTGTTTTATCAACCTGTGCTATACTGGATGATTTAGTATAGTTAGGGAATAAAATTGTTCTTAAGGATCTTTTGTGCATTGTGGGAAGTAAAATTTGTTCTTGTACCTTAATTAAATAATATGTCTTGCTTCCCAGGCAAAAAGAGTATACATTTTTTTGCCATAATAGGATGTTGTCCTCATTTCCTTTCGTAATTCACTTTATTTGATCATATTGAATTGTCAAAAGAATAATTCTTTGGGCTTTTGTGTTGCCAGAAAAATTGATTGAATTATTTTTTACATTTTTTACTACTTGTCTTATTGTTTTTATCCTTCAATTTCGTATTCAGGACAAAAGAGTTTTCTCAGAATGCCGAGGCTACCACCTAGTGCAAGTGCCAGATGAATGGGAAGGCGCATTTCATTGGCTGATGGAGTTAGACCTGAAGCATCGTGCTCTGATGATGACGACTTTGTGTGCCCACCTACTAGGAATATTACAGGTCAAAAATATGTCCCACCTGTATCTAGATGTGTTCCGTCTTCTGTTTCATCAATTATTAAGGATTTCAAG
The DNA here is from genome assembly GCA_036346575.1 of Dendrocalamus sinicus. Lineage (NCBI taxonomy): Eukaryota > Viridiplantae > Streptophyta > Magnoliopsida > Poales > Poaceae > Dendrocalamus > Dendrocalamus sinicus. The sequence continues at coordinate 10,691,763 of CM070666.1, read as the reverse complement.
GGAGAGAAAGAGCTTTTAGTAAATGAAATGGGTTTTGGGGGTTTGTTGAATATGCCGGAGATTACAACACATAGGGCAATAACTTATTGGCTGCTCTCTAGAATTTCTTGTGATACTCATACATTACAAGTTGGAGATGGTCCTCTTGTTCCTTTTTCTGAGCATGATGTTCAGAAGGTTCTTGGAATGAATACATACATACATACATACATACATACATACATACACGCACGCGCACACACACACACATACATACATATATATATACATAAATACATACATACATACACGCACACACACACACACACACACACACACACACACACACACACACACACACACACACACACACACACACACATATATATATATATATATATATATATATATATATATATATATATATATATATATATATATATATATATATACTTCATTCTTTTTTATTTTTCACAGTAGTTGAGATATAATTTTGACTGTTACTTTTTATAATGTTATACTAAGATATACTAATAAAATTATAATATTATGAAAGTGTTTTTAACGATAAATCTAATGATATAATTTTTGTATAACCAATCTGAATAATTTTAAATCTATTTATGGTCAAATTTTAGAATGTTTGACGGCACAAATTCTAGAAACTTAAGTAAAAAACGAAGGAAGTGTGTGTGTATGCGTGCGTGCGTGCGTGCGTAAGCATGCAATTGAGTGTGACGACGTACGTACGTGGTACATCCACACGTTGCATAGATACGTACGAAAGGCTACCACACGTACGTGCGACCAGGTAATTAACATATATAATGGTCAGAGCCAGGTCGGTCGAGCTCACATGAACTACGTCCGAACATGGAAACAACCACGCACGTGCGGCTCTACTACGATCGAGCCGGATTAGGAAAAGAAAGTCCCAAGCCGCCCGTGACAGTTGACACCCAGCTAGAGGCAGATCATCATGAATCACACGCATGCAGCCGTACGGTACAGAAGAGTGTCAGCTCCGTATTCTCATCATACAATTCAAAGCTCCAGCAGATACGTATTGTATTTCTTAGTTATACCAACCGATAAATACCTATAAATACCGAGCATATACCAAGCCTCGGTCGGTATCGATCATGCAGCATACTGCAACACTTGTTACTACGTGTGACGACGAGAAAAAGAGGAAGAGGCAAGCAGGATTACGTGCGCCCGCGGCGGCGGCGAGCATGGGCACGCCGTCCGTCGAGGCTGTGGCAATGGCCGGCGCTGTCGACGACTGGCCGTGGCCGTGGGAGTGCGCCAACGACGGCGACGGCTTGCCGGCGCCGGAACACCTGCGCTCCTTCGAGGCGTTCCTGGAGGAGGTGGTGCCGGTCGTGGACATGGTCATGGCGTCCCGCCGGGAGGAGGACGCGCGCGTCCGGCGCGGGGGGAAGCGGCGGGGCTACGACGAGGACGTGAAGGAGAAGCTCAAGCTGTGGGCCAAGGCCGTGGTCAAGAAGACACTAGGACACAGTAGGCCGGCTGGGAATTGAACGTTAACCAGAGTGGTTGAGTAGGCTACTGTGCATATATATGTAGTTATAATGCAAGGATGTATATGTGCGTGCAGGATGGTTTTCTTTGTTTTTGATTTGTTCTTTCAGGAGTAACATAGCTAGCTAGGTAAAACATTTGTTGAATTCATTCTGCCGACGAAGATGCGATTAACTGTTATTTGTTTGCACAGATCAGGGTTTACGCTACCAGTTGAAAAATTTTACCGCCCCTCACCGGTATCCAGCTGTTACCGGACATTTCAAAAAATTTCTACCAAAAAGTTTGAATTTTGTGAATTTTTAGAAAAACTATGGATACTTGTGGGGATATAAACTAGATATTTATATGTACATAAAATAGAGATGCAAATGAAGTTGAAATATGATGTATTTTTATATTTAAATGAATTTTATTTGAAATGATTGTTTCATTTTCCTTACCGCCCTCACTAGTATGAACGGTTTTCGTTGGTAACCACCGAAATTTCGGCGAAATTTTATTCCGTGGCACAGATCATATGTTGAGATTTTATTTTGTTTGTAAATTATTGTTACTATCACTACTACAAAATAAACGATACTGGACGCCTCATCACAGAAGGTTCATGGGGAACCATCTGCACTATAATTATCACAGACAGTTTTACAAGAAAGAACGTTTACCGTTTGTGATACACAACTATCACAAACGGTTCTTACTAATAACCTCCTATGTTCGATGATTTGCCAAAGCAGTTGAAGGCCACCTTCTGCCGTCTTGACATCCTCCTCCGCCGCGTCTTCCGGTTGGCCTTCCACTTCTGGCAAGCTAACCTCGCCATCGACGTGATCCTCCACACCAACGTTGCATGTCTGTAGGAGGCTTGCCATTGCTTCGAGTGCTTATTCGAGGTAGTAGGCGACCAAGCCAACCTTTCCGAGACCCCTCAATAAAGGGAAGAGAGCATATAGGCTCAATTCAATTTGATTGTTTAGTCAGAGAATGTTCGGGAGACACTCGAACGAGCACGTAGTGAGTGAATGCATTTCGGATTTCATTCGCTAATGATCCCTAGCCATGCAATGCTGACCACGTTGCTAACGAAGTTTGGAAGACGGAGATAGCATGCTACATCCATCACTAGAAAAAAACTTCAAAGCAGTTAGGTTTCTACTTTTTGTAATCTTTCGTAAGAAACAACTGGCCACGTTGTTTGGCCATATGTAAAATCAACCAATTGAATTTGTATTTACTGTCTTCTATATATGTAAACGTTCTTGGTATAATAACATGACGACGTTACTGGCCAATAAAAAACAACTAAGTAATACATATTTACTCTTAAGGTATTGCTGAATTTGCATTTATGTATATGAGAATGAATTTAGAACCATCTGTAGTATTTATCATAGACGGTTCTAAATTAGAATCATCTGTGATGTGTTTTCGCAGATGATTATTAATACAAATCATCTGTGATAAATAATTATCATAGACGGTTATTAATGAGAATTGTCTATGATAATTATGTATCATAGACGGTTCGTGGGTGGATGTGTCTGGTGTTAGACCACGTGGATGGCTGTAAATAAAGTGATGATAAATAATTGGCATTTGGATTGCTTTGGATTTTGTGTTTATGAAAGTTTTGGTCGTCCCGAGTGGTTTGCTTGAGTTCAAGTGTTTTGGTTTCGTCCGAGTAGTTTTAGTCGACTCCGAGTGTTTTGGTCACCCCAAGTGGTTTGCTTGAGTTCAAGTGGTTTTGGTTTTGTCCGAGTGGTTTTGATATGCTCCAAGTGCTTTCGGACGGATCCGAGTGACATTAGGAGATCGGGCGATGTTCGAGTGACATTGGAGTATCGGACGATGTCCGAGTAACATCGAAGATTCGGACAAGTCCGAGTAACTTCAAAGCATTGGACGACATTTGAATGGAACTGAAGCATCGAACAACTTTCGAGTAGCGATGGAGGATCGGACGGTATTCGAGTGCCATCAGATGATCGGACGGCTTCCGAGTGGCACAGATGCATCGGACGGCGTTCAAGCACCACGAGAAGATCGAACGGCCTTCGAGCGGCGTGATCAAAGATTCAGAGCACGTACTAGTCAATGTTATAGGTTTTTTGTACGGTTGAAGCTACAGTGATCTGGTCAAAACTATACAGTCAAAAGAATAGTGCTGCGAGGTGAACAGTGATTCAGCTGGCACTCGGAAGAGTACTGCAACAGAGATCAGTTTTACGACCATGTCCAACTTCAACCATGACCGACTTGGATTTAAGGTGGAAGGCTTAATTCGTGGAGCTGGTCCAATTAGTTTGGGTTTATCTCAACGTGGACTAAGGGAGATCAGCAAGCCTCTGAGCACCACGGTAAAAAGAGACCGTGCTTATTGTGATTTGTTCTCTTGTGCTCTTTTTACCTTCAAGCAATTTACTTTCATAGAATTATATTGGTTGCTTGACATAGCCTAAAGTTGTTGGTGCAGTTAGGTAAACTTAATTGATAGAGTTATTTGTGCTAAACTAAATTGTTTTAGCTTCCGCATTGTATACTTGGTTTAGACAAATAGAAAAGGTTTTTAAATTGATATTAATTAGAAGAGAATTTTTATACCGCTTATTCACCCCCCTCTAGTCGACTTCCTCGATCTTACATTGTGGAGGGAGTGCTATGAGGTATTACCAAGTACTTTGTTGATCAAAGCATCTTGGCTCGCTTCTCCATGAGTGATTCACAACTGAGGTACTCGACTATGATCACAAGGTACATGAAATAGAATAGCAAGAAGGGAAAGTGTATAGAGCATTCAAAATAGGCACGAGGAAGCATCATTTCGAGGTACTGTGTAGGGTCAAAGATCATCGTGGGATGAACCATGAGACAATTATTTACAAGTGCATGCTTGGAAGGTGCAGATATTCCTACACATGCAAGAAAGCCCCATTTGTTGTATAGGCCGTACACGCATGTGATGTCTACTTGTTCAATAGTTGCACAGTATTTCAGTGGATTCTTGTGTGAATATTTCATGAAGAAAATGGTGATGGCGTTGTTGGCCCCCGATGTCCCTCATAAACATGAGGTTATTTTGGAATCGGACAAGCCTTGTGGACCGACCAAGACGACGAGTATTTAGATTTTCATGTACAGAGATCAATAGAGGAAGGCCAAAGCCCGTACCCACAGGAGAGACAAGGGAAAAGCACCGATGGACCATGATACATAGGATGTATAATTGTAAACCTGACTTATTTTCCATCCCTAGTGTTTTCGATTCTAAAAGACGTACATATATCTTAGATGTAGTTCAAGTTAGTGGTTCCTGCACGTTGCCGGTTATATCGTAGGAGTAGTGAGACAAATATGCGTACATAACCAAACTCTACGTATCGTGTAATTCGTACATTTATTATAAAGTATTATGTTAAGCTTGAAATAGTTTATTCAAACAAAAAATCATTAATGTAACCTGAGGCGCACTAGTTAAATTATCTCTTTAAAAGTTAACTATTATTTCAAAACTACTAAAATAAAAGATGCAATATTTTTAAAAAAATACACTTTTTTCTAAAAATGAATTATTTAAAAAAATGCAACCTAAGGACTCTATCACCAGTTGAATTTATGACATGACCTCTGTCAACAATTATATTGATGATAGAGACTCTCACCAATTAAGTTGATGATAGAATCTCTATCGCCAATTAAATTGACAATGTAGTATTGTTGTCATTTCAAATGGTGATAGAGTTCCGTTGCTATCTAGGTGGTGATCGGTTCGGCTGAAAAGCTCATGGCTTATGGCTGAAAACACGATGAGTTGGTGAAAAAAGCATCAGAGCTGATAGATGCTTATTTAGCATAATTAAATTTAAAAAAATTTAAAAATATAAAAAATATGTTAGCCCATTACGTATAATACAAACAAATACGGGAAAAAAAGAACCAGCAAAAAAGCTCAACAAAAAGCCAAAAATTCAGAAAAAGACGAAACTTATGAATAGTGAAGCCAAATAGCGACAATAGGTTATTTATGTAATTTTTTAACGACAATACATTTATATAATATTAATAAAAATGTATTATTTAAAAAAATCGTGACTTAAGTTTGGTGTTTCTTAACTTTTCAGTCTTTCCTTTTACCTTTTCCTTTCCAAATAGCTAAAAATTATACACGAAAATACCTTCTCATTTGTTCGACAGCTACAGCTAACTCTAGATCTGACGGATGGCTATAGACGACAGTAGATGGCACCAATACCTTGTTATAAAACCAACAATACAATTCTCGTATAGAGAGCAACCGAAAGTGCCATTTTAGGATCTGATGAACAATTTCAGGCAATAGGCCGGTGTAGAGACCAAAATCAGATAGTGGATGGTTCGTGCAGAAGTGTCTGTAAAATGCATAGTGCTACTTTATTTCTGCACACAGCTCATTGGTTGTAAACAATTTGCCTGATGAGCAATTACACAAGGTCAACTGTTCTAATGATACACATTGGGCATGCACAATGAGTACTTCAACTTACAGCTAGCAGCAATATACTTTTTTTTTAAAAAAATACTAATGATTCGCAATTCATGTCACACATCGAGATGCATCATACATAACTACTTCCCTTAGGACCCTCTTTTTTTATTCTTCATCAATCATCGTATTGGTAGCTTGTTGGACCCTTGCAATTGAGTTATTTACTTTACTTTTACATGGTGTCTTCATACAGAGGAATGGGGCAAACCGCAGGTTGCTGCAGCGTCGCGCAATGGATGTTTCCTCCTCCCAGAACAATTTCCCTTCCCCCTTCAACCATCACTACCTGACCAAGTAGCAAAATCACATGTATGTACTCATGATACAGAAAGATCTCATCTTTCATCTCGCGCTATTTATTGATAAAAAAGGAGGCAACTAATGGTTGCAATTTGATCATATTTCCAAAAGAAAATTTATCATTGCTTCCTAGTAGACCAGTTGACCAAAGAAATCTTAAGCACCCATTACTGACAGTACAAGGCTTCTGGTAGTACATGAAAAATCTTCAGCATCAATTGCAAACTTCTAGCTAATTGTGGGATTGGGAGATTACCTCGTGGTTAGGAAATGCTTTCTCACAGACTTTACGGGCTTCTTCGTCCCACTTATCACCAAATGCTGGTGCTATAACCCCCCCATTGGCAATGTAGAAGTTGACGTATGATCCAGCTAACCTCCCCAGCTTTAATGCCACCTGCAACAATCGTTATTATCACCACATAAGAAGCTATGACAGATGGAGATCTCCAACTCCAAAGCAACACTTCGATAAATTAATAAAATAAAAACCAGTAAAACTAGAAATTTCAGGTAATTTTATACTGCAGACGTGAACATAGAGCATTCAAACTGCTTTTTCTACCCTTCCAATAATTTTTTTCTCAATTGAACTAGTACAAGACTACAAGGGCAAACTGAAAAAAAAAGAGCAAATGCCCATACCAAGTCTCTAAATAGTCCTGCTTCTTGTTTTGTGATATATAGCGGCCCAGGGACATGGATTTTGATAATCTCTAGCTTCCGGCCCTTGGCATCAGTGGTACTGGAAAGAATGCTGAATGCCGCAATCGAACGTTCATACTGAGGATCAGATTTGTCATCAATCCATGATAAGAGAACAACACCTGGTCTGGCAAAGCAGCATATGTTGTCAACATGCCCACTGATAATTTCATCACCTGCGGAGTCAGAGCACCTCAGCAGCATGAATGAATACCACCAAGGTTCCAAAACCCGGACCGGGGCTAATCCCGGCCGGTTACTGGAAATCCCCAGAAAAACACGGACGAATTTCGTGATTTGAAATTTGAATTTTGGCGGTTTGAAACCGGTAACCGGTCAAAAACAGACAAAACCGCTAGGAGAACCGGAAAAAGGTAGAGAAAACATGCGAGAAAAATAATTGATACGTATTTACTTCATACAATAGGTAATCTAGTACAACAAATACCTAAACCAACCTAAGAAGTGCATGATGCAGTCACAAAGCTAAATTTACATTTGAGTAATCCCGACCATTTTTTTTATCCCGGTACCGGCCGGTTTTTCCAGTAACTGGCAGTTACCAGCCAGCAACTGCCAGTTTTTCGAACCTTGAATACCACAGTGAAGCACTACACATTGGTGATGCTTTAAATAAATAATATGGATGAAAAAAATCACTATAGATTAGAGAGATAGGGTATTTTACCAACTTACCATAAAGGCCTTTGGGCAACCAGATGACCTTAGACACACCAAGATGAATCTTCAGCTGGTTCTCAATCTCCTCCTTAGTCATGTGGGGATTTCTGTTCCCATGGCACAAACACTGCTCAGTGGTGATACAGGTTCCTGTAGAAAGGAGGAGATGCCTTTGATGATATCCTTGATGTTGTGAATAGGACTAAAAAATAGGAAAGCTATACTCAAGCTAAAAGTGAAGATCATACGCATAATAAAAGCATAAGATGCAACTATGCAGTACAACACTACGCGACAAATGAGGTGAGGAAAATGAAAGGGTCGGCACTTCTAATGTTTCAGAGAGACAGCAAGTGAGTTCAACGAATGTGAATTACATGAATTGATCATCTTCACCCTACCTTCTCCATCAACATGTATGCTTCCACCTTCAAGAACAAAATTGGTTTCAAACCTAGGAATCCTCTCCAATTCCAAGACCTATAAATGAAGAATCAGAGACCCACTACCCAGAATTCAAACAATATAAAGCACAAGAACAAATGGTAAGAATTTGCAGTAATGGGAAAAATCAATGCATGTGATTGGAATTTTAGTAATTTACTTACCTTCCTAGCGACAAGGTTATCTTCACTATAATATTCATCATATCCTGTGGACAAGAACAAGAAGAGTTCTTGAATTCAAAAAGTGATTCATGAACTGCCCAGAACTCCAGGATTAAAGATGCAGTAACACGCACATAAAAGCCCTAATCATGATTACAAATGTTAACCAGGGCAAATCTATAGATTTGAATGCACTGAAAGTAAGTGCTAATTATGGGCTCCCATAAAAGAACATTGTGTGGAAGCAGAACAGAAGTGGATAATAAAATCCAAATTTTAGGCTATTAGCTACCTATTGCAGCTTTATGAGTCAGCTTTGTTAAGGAGTATGCAAGCACAATTATGAGAAGTACGATAGCACAAAACAAGGACATGGCTTACTTTGTAATTTCATTAGCTGCAAAATTATCCTTTTTCTCCAGTTGAGCTGGATATCTTCTGGCTCAAATAACCCGGCAAACCCTTGACAATAAGTACCAAAAAGATGATGCTAGGTGTTTCTTATGATCACAACACATGGATAAATCTCAATGTGTTATTTGATATTGTCACTCATATTGTGGAGATGGTGACTTGGTAAGGTACCTCCATATACATTATACTGCCAATCCACCCCTGCAATTTCTCGTCTCGATCTTGTCTCGCCTTCACGCACAACAAACTAATGCCAGAAGAGAGGAAAACAAAGCTAACTTATAGATACTGCAGCAGGACATACATTTCCATTTTCAGTAAACACAGCAATTTCCTTGCAATAACAGAGAAGAGTCGGCTGTGTGCGGTTGCAGAGGCCGGAATTATTTTCCATTATCTAAAAATAACAGAGAAGAGTAATCTTACAGTGGGGCCTAAATCACGCAACCAAACAAGTCTAGTGCTCATCTCCACCACTCTAACATTGGAGTTATGCTTCATCAAATCGGACACCCTTGCGTACTACGAGAGTACAAAAACAGAACCATATCAAGGGTAAACCTCTAGGGTAAAAACTAAAACAATGAAGCAGATGAACCTATCCTGCATCTCTGACAGATAAGTTTGCAGACCTGGCTCGCGTTAGCGCATACGGTGACCAGCTCAAACCTTGAGATTGCATTTACAACATTAGCAAAGGCCTTTTGGGCAGGTGCAGCATCATCTCGCCAAAGTCCTTCAGCATCCTGGCATTGGCATCAGCAAATATGAGAGCATCAAGCGCACATATCTCACCTTCAGGCCATGTGAGTTTGTGACAACCGACAAGCCTTTCTTCAGTGTGTAAAGATGAACTACCACGCGACCCACACAAGCTTAATAAGTAACATGAGATTTAAGAAAGGCTAAAAAGATGAACTACTAACACATATTCTTAACTAAGTAGCATGCAGTCAACCACTATCCTAGAGGGAAAAAACATATCGAAAATGCGAATCATGATGAATGAATTATGGTGACCATAATAACAGTACTATAAATTACTAATGTTCCAAAACGTAAGGCTTGCAATTGAACGGATGGAATTGGCACGGTTGGTCTGCTCTTTTGTGAAATTGCCATCATCTAAGCCGATTCTTGGTCTCCCACTTGTGAAATCGACAGAACTGATAAGAGAAATCAAGAGCCGCAAGAAAGAGCAATCAACTCAAGAGCACTGCCTGCTCACCGGCCACCCAATCCAGCACTGGTCGTGCGGCTCCCACTCGGCCGGCATCCGGAAGCCGAGCGCCGCCGGGCTCCCCTCAAGAACCTTCCCCTTCGTCCTTGCCATGGCTGCGGCGGCCGTAGCTCTGTAGACTCGCCGGAGAAGCCCGAGCTGGCCGCGCATCGATCGACCCTCAGGCTGCTCAAAAAGGCCAGCACCCCGCGCAAATTGGTCAAAACGGATCGCATCAACGTCATGGTATGATCCGTTTGGACGGGAGGAAGCGTGTAATGCTCACATTTTTTGTGATTTGACCGGAATTGTTTGGTGAATACTCAAATTTTAAGGGAAATGTCTGGAAACAGAGTGTTTTTGGATTAAGAGTACTCAGATTTTTTGACGCTAGATCTCTATCTAACGTCTTATATTTGAAGCACTTATATTTTCGAAGAGGGTGGGGATGGGAAGATCCAGATTCAACACCTCAGATTCTTTTTTTAGAAGAGATGTATAGGGGATCTGTTGGATAGAGATCTAACACCCTAAAATCTGAGTACTCCTGGAGAAATTTCGATATTTGACACTAAATACGTGCGCCTCTCAACTTTTAACCCTCAATTCGCACGCCTTTGGAAATTTAACCCTGTCACTGCGAATTCTTTTGATTCAAGAGATTCTCCTCATTTTCTCTCCTTTTATATGTTGACACTTGTCACTGCGAAAATGAAGAGAATACCTTGAATCAAAAGAATTCACAAATGAGGTTAAATTTTCAAAGCGCATGAATGGGGTTAAAGTTGAGAGACGCACGTATTCAATGTCAAATATCGAAATTTCTCGTACTCCTAGCCCCAATAACAATTAAATACTCCTTTGCAATTCTCAATTTTAAAACATCATATATTTCTAAACAGAAATTGATCTGCAGACTGCAGCTATCTGTGCCTCAGCACAATGGCTATGCGGATCGACTACCACATGTCGCGACACACACCAAAACATCGACGTGCCTGTTGTTGTGCTGTCGTGAAGATGAATCTACGTTGGTTCTAATGTGACATTTGCCTACAACCGTTCTGGGGTGTGTAATCAGTTTTTCAGTTAATGAAATGTAGAAGTTCGCTGCTCGCTCTTGCTAAAACCGTTGACATGATCACGTCTCCTGACGACTCAAGCGAAAATGATGTGCTCCCTCTTGCTAAAGCTCTTGTTTTTCTTTTGCTAAAACAAAAGCCGCCTCTATCATCCTACTCCTGTCTGTTGCATTCTCGTCGGCAAGGCAAAAGAGAGTGAAGTGCGACGAAAAAAAAACATCGCCAAATCTTGCGGACAGTAGCCGACTCGAACTAGCGCATCACTTAGCAATGTCGTATTTCCTTCTTGGATTCCTCCCGACGACGTGCATGAAAGCGAAAACATTGCACGACAAAAGATCTAAAAGTAAGGAGCGAGATAAGCATTGATTTAAGGGTAAATTACACTTTGTAGTAGGTATTATATATCTTATTTTACTTTTATATTAGGTTTAAGCAATATTTTTATTTTACACCATCAAAGATTAACCAATTGTACACTTTACACAAGGTTTAAACCGATAGCATGACCATCTTCTTGATGAAAAACTTGACGAGGAGCATTGCCCTCAACCATGCACCAGCAGTAGGTGAGTGCCGTTGGCTGCGCGCATACACGACATGCTCAAGATAGCCATACTATCGTCTTAAATATGGTACAAAGTGAAACAAGAGATGCGAGCGATGGCTAGGTTGGCGATGGTGCTCGGCGTGCACCTCTGCACGGGCTGGCGCGTGGCGATACGGGCAATGCTGGCGATATAGGGTGTGTTTGGTTTGCTGAATATGGACGGCCGGATCCCAGCTCCACCGTATATTGCGAAAAATTCGGGTGTTTGGTTGGATGAATTTACTGTGGAAGCCTGGATCCGCTCGTCCCCGTATACGGTCTCATCCGGGACCGGGAGTGAAGGCTATTTCGACCGAATCTGCCCGTCCAGGACCAAGGGAGTCGAGCAAGACCTTCATACAGCCGCATATACAGCCTACCAATCACATACTCATTCAGCCTGTATCCACATATACATCGAACCAAACGCTCTTCTTTTTCAAAATACGGCCCTCCTCATCCAGCTTTCCGTCATCCAGGATATACGATCCCACTACCAAAAAGCAACCAAACACACCCATAGACGACACGGCCGTGCAACCATGGATGGTGCGCAAGCGCTAGCGATGCAGCAAGCGATGGTGCGAGGCAATGATGGCGTGTGGCAATGAGCAGCACTAGCGATAGCGACGCGTCAAGCCATGCAGCCGACGAACATAGCCCTAGCGCGAGGCAACTAGCGAGCAGCAATGAGGAAAACAACAGCTTTTGTGTGCGGCGGTGGAGAACAATCCATGCAGCCGGCGAACATAGCCCTAGCATGAGGCAACTGGCGAGCAGCAATGAGGAAAACAACAGCTTTTGTGTGCGACGGTGGAGAATAATCCAAGGTGACTAGCTAGGGTTTTTTGGGTTTGGATTCCCCCATCTCTCATGACTTCTTTTATTAAGGAACAAGACTCGATCTTTAACTACTTCTGGACGAATCGTTCCAAAAAAAGACTTATCTTTAAAATTTCCAAAGCATCTCGTATTTACATATCCTCTTTTCTCTAATTTTACACAGGTCTTCACGAGAGTTATTTTCAGAATATCATACTAACTGACTAGTCTGCAGTGATAATATGTCGATTTTTGTGTACGTACGTGTTAAAGAAAAAATGTAATCGATTTCACAACCGGGATGGTACGTATGCCGCCATTCATTAATTAGAAAAACAAACGTATATGGATCAATCGGATATTCATCCATATAGGGTGTGTTTAGATGGAGGTATCAAGTTGAACAGGCTGGGTCGGCTCAGAATACAAGACCATTCAAGCATTTGGTTGGCTAAATCGTACCAAACGATCTTGGACGAGATAGTTCTAATTAGAGGAATATTCTTATTTTATGTTGCATCATCCCGTTTGACAAAATCGGTGGAACCACATTGTACCACATAGTTTTGTTCATGTCCTAGATCATCTATACAACCAACCAAACATTCTATGTACTATCCTATACATCCAACCATATAACCTGGTTGTACCATTCCATCTAGGACGATCCCATACCAATTGTATCCTATCTCATTCAAGCTTATCCCGCCAACCAAACGCACCCATATAGATCGGAACTAAACATACATACATGCTGATTGCATTTAAAGCAAATTAATTGGATTGTGATGTGCACCCATATAGACCGGAACTAAACATACATGTTGATTGCATTTAAAGCAAATTAATTGGATTGTGATGTGCAGATCGGCAAAGCTACCATCAACTCTAACTCGGACAACTGTGGTCTGGCAGAGTAGCGTGGCACCATGTGGTGGTCACCGATGAGGTGTATGCCACCATCAGACTTAGTCAAATGGGCCAAATCAGTCGTGCCAATCCGAGGCATGATACTGTTGACCTGGTCTAGACATAGCACGGCATGAACAGTAAATAGGTCATGTCGGTCCAGTCCGATCAGACGTGTCGTGCTTGGCCCAGCACAGCGTGCACAATACCGTGCCAAGGAACAACCTGGTCTAGCACGGCACACCAATTACCCGCTAGCCCTCATAGGAGGTCAAATCTGCTCAGAAGAGTGAAGTAATTTTCCTATTGTAGTACAGTAAAATTGTTTATAGATGTCAGTAAAAATTACTTTTCTTAGGGTTATTGCACTCTTCTGAGCGTAAACAAGTGACATGGCAGTTAAATTACTTACGATTGACAGTAAAATTACTTGTGACTGATAGTTAAATTACTTATGGCTCGTTGGGCTAAGTGTGCTTGGGCTGGGCCAGCATAGCCTGACCCCTTTTCTGTGTCGTACCTAGGTCGGAAGGCAAACATGTGGCCCAACACAGGATGATAACTTATTTGGGATAGTTGTGCCAGACCTAATCGGGCCATACCCTATCTGGGCTCGTATCGTGCCATGTCGGGCGACCCATTTGGCCAGATTTGGCCGCCATCAAGGAGAATAGCAAATTCCCCAACAACAGCGAGGAGAGTACCAAAGAGAATCCTTGGTCGGTTGGGATTTTGCGGATGGAGGAGGCGATAGGAGCAAGGGAAGAAGACAATGAGGAGGAAGGGCAAAAATGTCATTTCACATGCTAATTTCATCTAAAAATAAACAAAAAGTACTAGAATAAAAAAAGAGTAGCAAATCCCGACTATTTTCATGAATTAGATGGCAAATCCTAGAGAGTAATATTTGAAGTAGCATTTCATAGAATGGCAATCGTTGCGGTGACAAATAATTGATTTCCCTTTAATTAATTGTGGCCATCTTTCATCAAACAATCGGATATATTCTTTTTGGTTTTGTCTTATGGTTTATGGCTGCAGGTTATGATTTTTAGGTTGTTTGTGAGAGAGTACGAAGTAACAGAAATATACGTGTGGTTTTAGTCAATATAAATAAAGTTGCCACAGTGTATACTATAATCAACTTATAATTACCGTCTTAAATATATACTTTATTTGAAAGATAGTATAGAAAAGTCGAAAAGCAGTTTTTAAATGTTAAAAAGAATAGGCCTTTAGGCTAGCCGGCTGGGATTTTGAATTGATTGCATTTTGACGCCTCATCCAAGGTTTCTAAAGCTTTCCAGATGGGAGGCAACCAAATATTGTTCAATTTTTCTGTCTTACAAAAAAATACATTATACGGCCTTTTAATCCTTCCAATATCTTCTTATTCACATCTTGGTTAGGTATTTTGATCGATATATGTCTGTATCAGAATTCTCACAGAAATGGAGAGAATCAGAGATCCAAAAGACCAAAACATCTGTTGCAAACTTGCAATCTGGTTCAGCACAAATCACAATAAACATCATCTGCAAAACAATCACAATGGAGAAAACACCATCAACAGCAAACTAGTAGATTCCAACTAGACTAGCCGAAGCAAGATGGTGACCATCATCCCCTTGGCTTCCAGAAGACGTTCTCAAGAAAGAAGGATCATACAAACACAATAAGTTCACTGTTGATTATAACATAATCACATCAAGCAATCTTTTGGGGTAGTAATAGAAGATGCAGATTCACTAGGAACAATCTATATCACAGTAGAAACAGGCAATAACATCACACAATAGCGTTTACTCGAACTGAAATGAAATGAAACTGAGACGGGTGCATTTGCATCCATGGGATTTCAGCGGCTACGCAAACCAGCTAGTCCTAGGGAACCGGACTTTCGACAAAATTACGGATACTGACGGGGTGATTATACTCCTGCAAGTCCTCATCGGGGTCTACGTTGTCGACACCAGTTGGACCCCAAGAGAACAGAACTCGCTCAGAGGTCTGCTCCCAGATCTTACACCTGTGCTTCAGTACATGTTTCGGTGCAAAGTAGGATGCCTGACACGTTGGGTCCAGAGAAATCCTGAACTGATGAGTCCAACACCGAGCAACAGAAGACAATTCTGGCTGAAATATAGTCTGACCATATGACTCTAACTGCAATGGAAAACCAGCAAACTTAGCAGAAGAAAATAACTTAAATGAAGAATTACAGCGGATCTCTAGCACATACATTCTTTCTGTATTCTCTTTGAAGAATTACAACAAATAAGTACAGCATGGCACCCCATTGATATGATAAAAAAGATGCAAATATTATTTTTCCTCAACACAAGTAAATAAGGACAGAATACATGACTTTGAGCTGTCCTTAATATTCAAAATGATACCGAAAATACCTGGGGCTGGTGAATTTTGTAAGCAAACACATCAGCTGGCTCGGGAAGTAACAACAGGCTCAAAAGAACAAGAAGGTAGATAAAACCAGCAGAAACGATGCGAACAATCTAACATTTTCTAACAGCTTGTCTGTCCTTCATAAACACTATTGCAAGGCAAAAAGGGCAAACTACATAATACATTCATATAATGCAGCAAGCCAGGAACTCTTCAAATAACATTGATCCTCGGTATCAAATTTCATCTAGCTACAAATGGTTTTCCACATTGAATATGTTTCCTTGAACACAGAATTCTGCTACTATTATAACAGCACTTCAGATACTCAGATGCGTACAACTAAAAAGGAATAAACATATATCTTTTTGGTTGTAAACTTATAGGGTAGCAAACAATATCTAAATGGTGTACATGGACCTTTGCTTTGAATCAAGCTTGATTAGAAACATTCGGCTCAGTGTTTACATAAAAAATCAATTAATCACCGAACATGCCAGAAGTTACACAAAGTAAAATACAAATGAATGAAGTGCACTTCTGAACTTGGCTTATCAACCTCTCATAAATAGGAAGTTATGAACACATCCATCAAGTAGAAGCCAGACAAGCATGAGTGGTTAGGAATGTTTGAAGATTGCATTTATTATAACTAATTACAGTTCACGATAAAACAGCCCACATTAAGTCAGTCAACAGCTTGGTTCATGAAAAAAAAGAGAGAAAGAAACAAGATACTGTAATTCCATAAACTGAAAACCATCTTGAAAAACAAGGGGGGAACACAAGTATCACTGTATCTGCTTGATGAAGTAGTCTTGGCGCAGAGGAACTATGCTTTCAACGAAAGTATGTGTGCTAAAAGGAAACTCAGACTCTGGACAGGCCATCTTCAGTTCTTCTGAGCTTGAACTTGGATCATAACAGTAGAGGTTCCGAGCCAACAACTGTACCCAAATTTTCCCATCATGGAAGAGAGTGTGTTTTGGAGTGAAGTAACATGAAGGCATCAACCAAGGCAAGGATATGTGGTATCTGTGAGTCCAGCTCTGCTTATCATCACTGCTGAGCATCAATATGTCCATTGTACGAGGTGGACCTTCAAGCGCACCATCCACAACCAACAAGCATAGCCTTCCCTCAAGCTCTGCCAAAGAGCAATGCCCTCCATAAGACTTGCGTGGAGGAAGCATCATCACATCAAACTTTTCACTCTCAAGATTCAAACAATTGATACGTGATGAAGCAATATAACGAAACCTTGTCAGATAGTACACTGCTCCACTCACATGCACCCCTCTATCTGTCGGTGCACCATGGAAACTCCCAATTTGTCTCCAGGCTCTACCACCAATTGTGTATATCTCGCAGTGCACCTTGAAAGAATCAATATGGGCTCCTGGGTAGAAATGTACAACTTTGTGTTCCTTAGTCGACGGGCAAAACCCCAAGCAGTGCCAATTGCACGATGAGAACTGACTGCTTCCTGCAGTGCACACTGGCATTGGCAACACAGCGGATTCACCAGTTGTCGGGTTGAGCAACTCCACAGCTCCTGTACTGTCACCTAGGCAGAGCAGGCCATTGCAAGAGTTGTGCACAAACAGGCTACGGGAAGCCATGGGCCTAGACCGCTGGTACACGGACCCTGTGGCGTCTGCGAGCACCATGGCAAGACACCTATCATTAGCTCTGTCATTCGCAAAGAGCAGCAGCTTCTGCTGGCTGCGGCTCAGGTGCTCGTGAATGAAGTGCGGATCGGAGAGCACGGACATCCAGGACTTGCACACCAACCTGCAAGATGCAAGCGTGCGAGCGGGCAGCCGGTGGAAGACCTCCGTAAGCGAATCGCTGCAGAGCGGCCGAGCATTCTCCTCCACCTTCCTCGCTTTCTTCCCTCCCATCAAAATCCTGCTAGGTGAGGACATGTCCACCGGAAATCACAGATCACCAGGCTAGTGCAACATCGAGCCGCCCTGGTTCTTGCATCCACGAAAAAATCACAACATTCCAGCACACGACTTACAATCTGCAAGGACCTATGCAATTAGCATCTCATACCCATCATCCAACCCAGACAAGCCACAGCCACGCAGGGTGCCTAGTTCTTGAATCCAAGAAACAAGCGCAGAGTTTTTAGCACAAGGAAACAAGAAACGAACAAATCCAACCCCCCCATGAAACTTACCACAAGATGCAAGCCCGCATTGCGGCTTCCAAGAACCTCCCTCTCGCACCTCTCACACCTGCCAGAACAAAACCAAACCACCAGAAATCTCAATACGGCCCCAGGGGAACTCACATGGTAGGCGGGCTAGGTGTCAAGCTCTCGGGAAAAGAAGCAACCAAACCAAACCAACGAACCAACCTACCGGCAAACCGACGTAATCATGCAACCGCGTCGACGAATCGGGCTTAGAAAACAAGAGATTGCAGCAATAGAGTAGGCCTACGACGTAATAAAACAGCGCATCGTGCTCACCGGTCGGGAGCGGAAGGGCGGCGGCCTCGGGGTAGCCGGCGGCGGCGACTTCCTCTTCTTTTCCCTCTTCCTCGGTTGCTTTCGTCGCGTTTTATTCGGGACGGAAAAAAAATGGAGGGGGGCTGTATTATGATGGTACCCGTCGTTGTTCGTGTCGACTCGACGAGCCATTGGGGCGCGCATGAGCGGCTGGATCTGCCTTGCGGCACGAATCTCGAGGCGTCGGCAAGGTCCGGGCCGTTGAGATGCGAGTGGGCGGACGGGATGGGGTCGCAGCGGGCCGGGCGTCTCCGCCCGTCGCTTTCCATGTCACGGGTCGCAATCATGGTGATGGCGATGTGTTTTTGCCCCAGCATGGCGTTCCTACCTATCTACACCATTCAAGCTTGCATCGAGATTTGTGCCGCCATAAGCATGGCCAGTGTATAAGCTATATTGTGAAATGTTGTATTTGTTATAATTAGGTGTATTTGGAGCTGAGATGACATGTGGTGGGCCCTCATTTGGATTCTGCATGGGTTGGCCGGTACATGAACAGTATACGTTTCATACAGTACATTGCAAACTCAAATACTTGCACTTATGCATGCAAAAAATCAACTAAATGATTTATACATGTCGGATGCATTTCACACAGTACATTGTACACCCAAATACTTGCACTTTTTTCATACAAGAAAATCAGCTAAATGATATATACATGCCGGATACATGCATGCTACATTGTACATACTATACACAACTATACATGCATGCTACATTGTACATACTATACACAACCCAAATACAGGAAGCAATCATCACCGGCAAGGAAGAAGAGGTGCACAGGGAAGATGTAGGTCGGCAGAGACATGCATGGCAGAGGTAGGAGTGAAGAGACAGAACGTGGGAGGATGAGAGAGAGACAGGGTGCACATGTGGCGGACGATAGTGGTGGCATGTGGCTCCGGCTGTCAGAGAGAAAGACGACGACAAAGGTGAGATCTCGTCGCTGGCAAAGCGAGAGGGATCTGGTGGATCCTGTCACGATCGATGGTGATGGTGAGCGAATCCAGCCATTGCCAGCCTTGGTGTTGCCGGATCCGACCATCCCCAGCCATGGCGCCACCAGATCTGAAATACCCACCACCTCCCCCCCCCTGCGCAGCGCCACCGGATCCAATCCAATCGTCACTGTGCTTGTTCCATAGCCGTCAATCGCAACACCTCTTGCCTCTTCCCAGCAACGCCGCCACCATATCTCACCGTCTCCAGCCATAGCACCACTGGATTCGCCCATCCCTACCCACAAGGTCACCAGATTCGTCCGCCCTGCGTGCTTCTTCCCCGGCAATGATGTCATCGTATCTCACCGTCTCCGGCCACAACATCGCCAGATCCAGCAACACCAAGGGCGGCAATGGGAGTGATTGGAGTATGAGAGGAGAGAGGGATGGGCGAAGAATTGTGTGTTAGGGTGTACTGTAGGGCCCACGGTCATGTATATACAATGTATTCCCCTATTTGTTTGATTAATCATATTGTACCATGTACGAATCTTGATGCAGTACCGGTGATCTAGATAGACAACGCATATGCCCGAATGGTCAGAAAATCCACTATCGAGCATGGGGCACTTTTTTGTGGGAAAGAAAATTGGAGCACTGTTTATTCCATTAACGTTTGAGGCAAGATTTATCGGAAACTCCGCATTCGATAGAGTTATCACGTAACAACTGCCCAATCGCGGCACTACACATATATTGCCCACTGCCTCGTGAGTTCAATTTTGCCTGTTTGTGACAGAGATTACGAAGAGAAAGATACTCGCTTGTAATTTTAGTTGATACAGATGTTAGGCATTTAACGTGTACTATAATTAACTTGTAGATTCCATCTTGAAAAAATACTTCATTTAAAAGTTAGTCACTATAGCAAAAAACTAAAAACTATTTTTACAAACCGTAAAGAATAGACCCTATATTGCCCGCTGCCTCATGAGGCATAATCTGCCGCCTCCTACCCTTCGCAAAGACCTAACCGCCCCCACACTAGCCCCACCATTGCTCACGTGCCCGGTGCCTCGTTGGTGACATTGGCGGCTCACCTCGCCCTTTTCTTATGAAGAAGCTCCAAACATCAATGAGATGAATTGTTCTGAATTTCGAGTTGAAAATTGCAAATTCATTTAAAAGCTCAAACATCCCCCATCCCTTTTCACTTGAAAGTTTCAATATCTGGCCAAGTTTGTATAGCTGAGAGTTCAATGTCCAGCTGAAAGTTTTAGGCTTCGATGGAAGGTTTCAAAAATCCAATTGAAAGTCCAATTTTTCATTTGTGACAATGCGTGACTCGTTATCGGCGACACACTTAGAGCTGTGGGGTGACACAACAGCTTTCCTTGTTTAAATTAGTTTACAGGCTAACTATCAATAACCTTGTCGGGCTAGTATACATACGACAAAGGGAAATGATAATGTGAGCATACAATGAAGGACATATTCTTTTTAGCTTTTAAAAACTGCCTTTCAACTTTTCTATAGTAACTAGATTTCAAATGGAGTATTTTTTCAAGATGAGATCTACAAATTGATTGTAGTATACACTGTAGCGACTTCATTTACATCAACCAAAACCACATGTGAGTTTTTGTTACTCCGTGCTTTCTCTCATAAACAACCTAAAAACTATAAACCGCAGCCATAAGCCGCAGCTAAAAAGAACAGGCTCAAAACCAGGATAACAAAAAAAACTAGTTTTTTTCAAACTCAAATTGTAAGTTTTATGAAAACTAGTCCTATTTGTATGAATGTAAAAATACTGAAAATATAAATATATAGTACAATGGCTAAAATCAGCTTTGACCAGCCACTGAGTTCGTTACAGGTTTGGAAAAATTAATGAATATAGGAAGAGAGATGTTCCATGACCTTGTAAAATTCCAAAATAAAACTAAATCACATTTGTGGTAGTTTGAAAGGAGAGGCGACAAAAACGAATAGCGACGAACTATACCAAATCAAAGTACTCTTAAATCGTCTCTTTCACCCGTCTTAAATGCAATTTAGTTTTGTTGTGAAACCTTTGACCGCCAACGCAGAGGCATGATGGGGTCTCAACTCTCAATTCCCTATGACAAACGCAACATGTGGGAGGTTTCACGGGAACGACAGCTAGTTTCCTAATGATATCAAGTGCCGACACCAACGAAATGTTTTTTTAAATGTCTAAAAGAGAATACCCAATAGAAACTAAGTTTGTTTTAATTAAGAAGAAAATGGGTACCTAAATCCAATAGAAACTAAGTATTTTTTAATTAAGAAGAAAATAGTACCTAAATTCAAGCCAAAGAAACCGACATAACGTGATAAGCAACTTGCACCTAAGGTTGCTTGCCCTGGCAAGCTTGAGCTCGGTAAAAGCTCAAGCAGAGCTCGAGCAAGCTTGAGATTACCGTCGAGCTTTAAGCTCGGCTCATATAGGCTCGATAGCATATGAATCAACCAAAATCGCGCGAGCTCGAGCTTGTGCTGCTCATATAGGCTCAGTAGCATATGCATCATAGAATCAGCAAAAACAGCCCCAATAATACTGCAACGGCAACCATTTTTTCAAACCCCCACTGAACTGAATCTAATGAGGCAAGTCAACACAAACCAAAATAAAATGTAAAATATTGTTAACCATAGCAAAGAATCCAATCGGCTCACTGCTCGCCCATGGGCACGGCACGAGTCCGACGTCCACGCGTGATGCAATGCATCCACCACCGTGTGCGCACGCGGTGGCGGCCGGTCGCGTCAGGCGTCGATCCGCGCCGGTCGACCTCGTTCATCTGCAGTGGGATCAGCATGGGCCGGTCGAGGCGGATGTACACGTAGGGTTGGTAGCTGGGCATGTGGGGTGTCGAACGCGCCGGGGTTGGCGACCACCGTGTATGCCGCGTCGGCACGAGGGCAGCGATGAGGCGGCCGCCGTGTCGAGCCCCACTCCATCCATCGCGGCGGCGGCGCACCTGGCATCACTAGTCGCTTGGACAGCTTGAGCCCGTCCTCCACCGCACGCTCGAAGTCCTCCATGGGACGGGGATGGATGATGCCCGGACGATGCCACCGCTTAGGGTTTTACGGGGACGGATGACCTCAGATGGTGCCACCGCTTAGGGTTTTGAGGAGACGAATAAAATGGGCAAAAGGGAGGTGATTATTTCGTATTGTTGATTTGGGGGAGGCGATGAGAGCGGCGGCAAGGAGGGAGTTTTTTTGGGAAGCATCAGGGGGAATGGGGAATGGAGGGGACTTCCATGATCGACGCCAGCGGCGGCGATGTACGCCAGCAGCGTCCTCCTTTCCAGATCTGGCAGCGGCGTCTTGTACTGGAATGGCTAGGTGGAGGCGTCTAGCAGCGATGGTGGCATCCTCATCTCCAAATCCAGCGACACCCTCTTCTAGCTCCCTCGGTGGCCTCCTCCCATAGATCTCGTGGAGAGGACTGCGACCAGTGGGTCTGGCTAGAGGAGGAGGCTAGCCGGTAGGGGAGGTCGGTGGGGAGGGGGCAACAAGCTGGTAGGTGACATCGGTGGGGGAGGGAGGCGGCGAGCCAGTAGGGGATGTCGGTGGGGGAGGGAGGCGACGAGGTCGAAGGGGCGCAGATGCATAGTACAGAAGTGGAGGCACGAGCGGCGAGCCAGTGACAGAGAAACCAGGGAGGAAGGCAATGAGGTCGGAGGGGAAGGGGATGGGCGCAAATAGAAGTGGAGACGGCAAGGGGAAATTTTGGGTGCAGGTGACAGGATGAGACGAGACGGGAGGATATTTTGGGGGACGGGTGGTGAGGGGATGTGACCGAGCCACCAAGGTAGATTTTTTTTTTGCTGAGCCTTACGTGTTAGTACCCTAAGGGCAATTACATATTAACTTGAGCTTATGGCTCGAAGCTTGCGAGCCATTCGAGCTCGGCTCATTAAAGCTCGCGAGTTGGGAATCAAGCTCAAGTTTGAGCTGAGCTCGAATCGAGCCCAGAGCAAGCCGAGCTCGAGCAGCTCATGAATCTCGAGTTTTTTATAGCCCTATTTGCGCCTCATTACACACCATCTCCCAAAATAGGTGGTTTTTTTAAGCTGTGGCTTTAGTTTTTACCTTATGATTTATAAATTCTGACTGTTCGTAAGAGACAGTACGCAGAGGGAAACAGATTTTAGATGGTATAGCTAAACTCGGTATAATATCTACTATAATCAATCTATATACTCTGTCTTAAAAATATATACCGTTTAAAAGCTAATTACTGTAGAAAAAAATAAATCGAAATCAAAGCTAAGATCAAAAAGAGCCCAGCCAATATTCATCTGGCGAGGGCCCATACGAGACGAGCGGGGCAAGCGACAACGCCGTTCGTGCCGTCCTTTTCAGAGGTTGCTCTGGTGAGAAATCGAATCCGTGTTGTGACCTGTGAGAGCAAGGGCACATGAATGGCAGCACGAACCGCGGGACAGGGTGGCCAATCGAGAAGTACAGCCTCGCATGAACTTATCTCAGTCTCTCTCCTGGTTCATTTCCAGAACCAAAATTAGGTAACAAAATCGAAAGTACGCCAATTGCTAGACATCTTTTCTCCCTTAGAAAGGTATGATTATATGACAAGGTGTCATCCACAGGATGCACTTTCAATTGCTTGCAAAGATGCTGCTGCCAGTTTGACCAATGGTTCTCACTATTGTGAGCTTTTGCTTGCAGAATGCAAACTTATACCCCTGCCCTTTTATTCAAAAACAAGCTTATACAGTGCAAGGGGCACACCACATGCATCTGGGCTGTGAGGGAGATCAGTTGTCAAACAGAAAGAAAAAGTGCACTGAATTTGGAATCATCGTTTTTCAAACACCATGTGACGTGTTTACAACCAGCAAATCATAACAACCCCCCCCCCCCCCACCCCACACACACACAACTGAAAACTGTCAGAAATTAAGTGTGATTCTGAAATAGGATTGATATAGCATGAGGAAGCACTTGCAACACTACATCGCATAGAAGAGATGATCTGAGATTATATTGCGTTGCAGAGCATTGAAGGGCTTCAGAGACAGACTTCCCTTATTGAAATGGTAAATGCGGTGTTTTGCACTTCTTCACGGCTGAGCCTCTGGCTCCTTTTTTTCCAAATACCTGTCAAATAATGTCGTGTTTTTTTATTAATTTCAGTATTGTCTTGTTCATTGCACAAAGGAACTTGGTCATATGGCCCAAGAAACATACGAATGCATCATCATAAAAGCATGTTCAGTCTAGACAATTTTGTGCTACACTAAAAAAATGAATTTGGAGTAGTAATCTTACCCCTGAGCCCTAGCCCACCGAGACAGCTGATAGAGCTGGACTGATTCATTGGAAGCATGGCATGCCAGAAGCAAGTAGTTCCGTGGTTGTACCATCCAGGCAAACCTCATAAAGAGTCCTGAATACACGCACATGGCTGCAGCAAAAGGAAATATATGATTAATATTCATCGATGGGTATAGGTATTAGGTAGTACATCAAGAAACAAATTTTGAATATTTAACCTACCTGCTGTCATGTTGCCAGATATCATTTCAGGAGGTTTGTTCATGTCAACCAAACCCTGCAAGTATAACAATATAGGTTATCAGAGGTATCGTTTGACATCTAACAATATAGGTTATCAGACATATGGTCTGACATCGTTGGACATACAACAAAACTTGGAAATGTGAAACTAAAGCACAACTTCAGCAGGGCTTTGGTGAATAAACATGCTGAAATGCAAGCCATTGCTAGCTAAATCATTTTGTTTGGTCCCACATACATTGTGCTTGCACAATTACCAGTTATGCCTAAAAAGAGAAATCATCAAGCTACCACTATGTCTGAGATGTGTTCAGTATTTTTTTCTTTTATTGAGTAACAACTCTCAACAGCATTCTCCCAAATGGGTGACTATCCAAGCCATGGTCCGTGTATTTCATACATGCGAGACCACACAAAGTTTTGTTCTACATAGAGTGAGCACAATCTCACTTGGCTGCTCATGTCATACCTACTGGTGTCCTCGAACTTTGAAGGCTAGACAAATCATTGACAGCTAGTCTACAGCTTGGCAAAATAACTTCGGCTCCATTGATGCAAGTTAATCATTAGTGAGAAAACCTTAGAAACAGCCCATTAGTGATTAGATCAAGAAGGTGATCTTTCCTAGAGATCAATGTTAATTTATTACACTTTATTGTGCAAGAAGCAATTAAGTATACTCTCCACTGAAAACAGTACCACATGTCTTTGCAGTTAAATACTTAAATACATTATTTCGTCAGTAACAAGTTTTCAAATACACTGAATATGTATCCACTTCATTGCAAGCAAGCATGTACATTGTACAATATCAGAAACGCTTCTGAAGAATTCAGTTTTTCAATTGAATGCTGCTCTGGTAAAAAGGAAAAAAAAAAACAAAGACATAGTGCCCTGTATTACTTTAAAATGCAAGTGTTGCAGTGACCTAATATACTCATACATGTTTCAGTAAATGCATATAAAATTGGTCCATCTAGAATGCATGTTTGTCTGAGGAATGGCAGCACTCTTAAGTTACCACCAGAAACATGCATTTCTTTCTTCTGAAATCTTTTACTAATCATAGCCACATGGTCTGCGAGGTGGATGATGCCAAAATAAGCAGTTCTATGCTGTTGTAAATAAGAGGTTTGCCATCTAGCAAACTAAACATGAAAATTACCGACATTTTCTTAAATTTCTTTCAGTACTTCGGAGCAGATCAACCGTGGGCACTTCTTAGCCCAAGAACCGCTTGGTTGGATAAATTACTTGTACAATTACGATGTTTTATACCAGCATCAAAGCTGCGATGTGCACAACGCGGCATGCTCATGAATCATCATTACTATTACAAAAGAACGAGTTGGTGGTCGCACGTCCTTTTTCCTCTAACCGCCCTATTCTTAACTTCTCAACACTCTCCACTTTTCAACTGATTAGAGTAGCCATCTTCTATAGCATGATTCTCTATATATCCAATAAATTTCATTGCAACGCACCAGCAGGTGACTAGTGATATGATACTATGATATCGATAGAACAAATACGCAAATCGAGAGATGATTGTGGGCGTACCGCAAGGACGAAGCCCCAGTTAGCGACGGGTCCCCAGAAGTGGGTGGTCTTGGGGCCGACGGGGCTGTTCCAGAAGGTCTTGAGCGCCGTCGACATGGCGAATCCTCCGTCAATTCACCGCACCTGGTACACACCACCATCGAACCTACCATCAGAACAACAAATCCCGGCACTAAACATACAAGACGAGCATCTCCGCATGCTCTCCAAAATCACAAAGAACTACCGCAACGCCATAGGCAAGAGACCAAGGTGCCAGCTTTAACGCCACCCTAGCTAGCGCAAGACCAAGCCAACCTCAGATTCTACACCAACAACCCTCGATTCCTCGTCAACCAAGAACCCGCTACTCAGAGGCAATCGTTTACACAAGAACTTGTTGAGGATTTTGTTTCTGGCTAAGATCCACCCGCCCACCCACCGAGACAAGTACACAAACAAATACTCCCAATCGGGGGGGGGGGGGGAGATAGAGAGACCTGGTGGTTGGTCGTCGTGGACGGCGGACGGCGGCGAGGGGTTGACGAAGACGAAGGCGAGAAGATGGGGGAGGCAGGAGTGGGTAGGGGTTATTCCGATTCCGGGGACATTGGACTTGGGCTGGGCCTAGGGCGCCCAACACTGGTGTGTGAATGAGTCCATATAATGGAAGTTTATGGGCCTAACGATCCAAATGGCGCATCCAGGGATTAGAATGGGCCGACCAGGAACAAAGGATTTTTGGGGTAAATCAAAAAAAAAAGGAAGCCCTTGCCCTTGCACTAACCCGTCTTATAAGTCATTTTGGTTTATTGACACCTTCACAAGTCATTTTTATCGTCCAAATACACCCATATAACTCCATTTTCTTTGTCTTTTCACTAATTTTGAGTGAATTTCTCATGAAATCATGACACCTCGGCAATCACGAACACACCATATCCAAGGCAAACTGTCCCGTTCTCTCTCTTCACCTTCCTCACCAGTAGACTCAGTATTTCTTCACCGTGATGTCACGTGTCACGCGATGTGGGGATGATTACTGATTACATGGCCGCTGATGTGTCACAATTTAACGAGAAACTTGCAAGAGATTGGTGGTAATTCGGGGAAACGGACTTATAGGAGTGTATTTGGACTGTAAAATGACTCGTGGAGGGTGTAAGCGAACCAAGATGACTTATCTCTACTATTATAAAATAGAAGTTTATCCGTTCGCTATCTCCACTTTTTTGCCCTCGCATAAGAATAAGATATGACCAATTACGGATAGTATATGTCAGACATGTCAAATGTTTTTAAGTGAAAACTTTTAAAGTTCACTTCAAATATAAAAGTACCGCAAGAAATAGTTCAAATATTCTTACATAAATTAGAAAAAAATCTAAAAAAGCCTTAGTTTCAATTTTATGATTAAATCACTTAGCACAAGGTAATTTGTCTTGAGTTTAGCAAAACACTCTGTTGAGAAAAAAAACTTTCACATAGCATAAGGTCTGTGATAAATCCACAACCTCATGTTTGATTATGGATGCGTTCGGTAGTAATTATGGCTTTTGGCTTTTGACTTATGCTATAATAACTATATTTTAAATGGTGTGTTTTTTAAGACGGGTTTACAAGTAAATTATAGTACAAAACATACCAAGTTCAACTTTACTGATTAAAATCGCATATGACTATGCGTATTGCCTCTTGCGAACAGTCTAAAATTTAAAATTTTCAGTCATAAATCACAGACTAAAAAAATCCACTTTATATCTATTATTTTTAAGACACCGATGCATAAGTACCTTACCAGTAGACAAATGCACCACCTTCAGGGGGATTTTCGGATTTTCCTAAGAGATCCTCTCAAAAGAAAACTAAAGGAATAGAAGATGGGAGAGATCAAGTCCACGGACTTTGCCAGGATGGCAAGCCTGCATTGATGAATGTCTTTTTTTTTATAGAGTGCGGTGGTTACGAGAGAAGGAATTAAGATAAAAGATGAGTGTGAAAGATATGGGAGAGGCAGCCGTTCTACCATCAACACTTGGGTCATGGATTGGTTCCTGCCATAAGAGCATCTTCAATAGTGACTTATGAGCTAGCTCTAAGCATATTATTTCATATTTTAATAGAAGAGAGAGAAAAACTATCTCTTGATCAAGAGCTAGTCTCATACACACATTTCAAAATTATGTGAGAGTGTCATGTGAGGCTATTTATGTTATGAGCTATGTGCTAAAAGTTAGTACTATTGGAGAAGTTATCTTAGAGCTAGTAATTAGCTTATACTGTTGGAGATGCTCTAAGAGCCAGAGAGATCCAGTCAAAGGACTCAAAAGGACTTTGCCAGGATGGCAAAGCCTGCATTGATGAATGTCTTTTTTTATAGAGTGTGGTGGTTACGAGAGAAGGAATTAACGGTTGGACTGAAAAGCTGTGGCTTATAGTTAAAATTACACTGTAACGATTGAAATTTCACTGTAATTAAGGATGGCTTATTTGGCGTAATTAAATTTTAAAAAATTTAAAAATAGAAAAATATGCTAGCTCATCACGGACAACGCAAACAAATACGGGAAAAAAGAACCGGCAAAAAAAAGCTCAAAAAAGGTAAAAGTTCATAAAAAGACGAAATTTATGAATAGGGAAAAATAAACCAGAAGCTGAAGCTGAAACGAGCGAGACCTTAGATGTGAGATATGGGAGAGGCAGCCGTTCTACCATCTACCCTTGGCCATGGATTGGTTTCTGCCATAAGAGCTACTAGCTTTCTACAAACTCTTTATAAAACCCATAGATACAAGTTTGCACTCCTAGGAACTAATATATGCACTTATGCAGGCGAGTATCTACTGTTGGTAACACAAGCCATCTAACTCGCATCATACATCTAACACAAAACCCAGCTAGTTAACAATGCACACATGAAAATAGAGGTGAAGAATTGAATTCGGCACATGCTCCATGATTCTTCACATATTGAGATGTGAGTACAAGTAGTAGTGCGACATACTTGTCAGTGTTTCTCTAGGGGTTCTAGTTTTTCCTAAGGCATGATGCCCCCTTGTATTATTAAGTTCAGAAGTCAAAAGTTATTTCAAATATACTGGTTTTATAACATAGTTTTTTTGTATTATCTATAGAGGTATAATAGTTTTTTATTTTTTAAATTAAATACCTTAAAAAATCTATTGACCACTACAATTCATCGGAGTCAAAAAACAAAACAAAACGTTGTACTCTAGATTAGGGACCTAATTGTTAGGGTTTGTTGAGCATCCAGCGTTCATCTTAAAAGCATCACTATTAAATTGATGGGTTGGAGGGCGGCGTTACAGAAGTAACGGATGGCAAATTGGCAATATCAATAACCCGGTCCGACAATTTTTGTTGATAGGTAGAAATTTTTCTATGAGTGTTTAAAAGATCATCTAATCAAAAAAAAAAGATGTTATTTAGAAACGCTTGGTTGACTGTGAAAGTTCTTACATTGTATTGATTAAAAAATTAATGTTCTTTAATTATGGATTTGATCTAGGAGGGAGTACTGTAGGATCGTCGATGATAATCAGAGAGGAATAAATAATTGCAATTTGCAGTAGAAACTTTTTTTTCAAAACCTGCTGTCTTCTAATTTTTCAACCTACTAATTTTGCAAAAACACAAAAGGAATAGACAGCAAAAATAAATAAAAATAATAGTTTATAGATGCTTCATGTCTTCAGAAACAGCACGTCGCTTTTTGATGGATGACGCTTCTTTTGCTAGGAACCTCCAGATCAGAAATTTTGGTGCCGCAAGGAAATCCGTCCTGTGCGCGCTGTCTCCACGCGATGGCGAGTTGTAGTCTTCTGTACGCAGCCCAACCAACAACCAAAACCGAGATAACTTGCCTAAGACGGACCGTGGCCGTATTGAGTTTTATGCATCAGTCAGTTTATTTAAAAGCTTAAATTGATAAGAAAAAATAGACAATTCATTTATACTTCAACACTCTCCCTCATATGTAGGCTCTCTCAGACCTAATACGTGGAATAGAAGTGGACTGTAATTATTTTTTTTTAAATTGTGTTAGCCAGGTGTTGAACTCGGAACTTTTTGGCTCTGATACCATATTAAATTTTATGCATCAGCCAATTCATCTAAAAACTTAAGATAATGAAAAAAGATGAGTAATTTACTTATACTTCAACAGGTCAGATAATATCTTGCGCTTCGTGATTAAAGATAGGGGTGGGCACATTAAACCCGAGAACCGAACACCGAACCGAACCGAACCCGGATAGACCGAATTATCGGTCTATTCGGGTTTCGGGGTTCGGGTTCGGTCTTCATTTTGATTTAGTTCGGTCTTCGGGTTCGGGTTCGGTCTTTAGCCTTCAAAACCCGAATAGACCAAATAACCCGAATTCTTTGTTTATGCATGAATATTATTTGTTTTGTTTAGCTCATTATAAAGATTTTGAGGGGTGACAAGGGTCCCCATCATACTGAACACTAGATATCATAAGAAGTTAAGAACCGTGTGCTTTCTTCAAAAGGTAGTAACGTGATTTCCTTAATGCAATATGATTTTTCTTTAAAAGCTCATAGTAATTTCGGTCAATTCGGTGGACCGAATAGACCGAACAAAAAATTCGGTCTATTTGGGTTCGGTTCTTGTTTTTTCTCTGAGAAATTTGGTCCTTA
Source organism: Dendrocalamus sinicus (assembly GCA_036346575.1). Lineage (NCBI taxonomy): Eukaryota > Viridiplantae > Streptophyta > Magnoliopsida > Poales > Poaceae > Dendrocalamus > Dendrocalamus sinicus. The sequence goes on along the minus strand of CM070666.1, from coordinate 10,660,715 downwards.
TTTTTTAGAACCCGAATTTTCCAGAAATCGAATAGACCGAACCGAATAGACCGAAAAGACCGAATGCCCAGCCCTAATTAAAGAGATGCCACGCCAAAAAATCGGTGAGATGCGATGCGCGTACCAGGGAATAAAAAGCAGACGCGCTGCCAACCAATATTATCTCCGCTCACAACTTCCATCCAACGCAATGCAGCCAAAACAATAAACAAGTCTTCAATCAAAGCATAGCCGCCTGCTTGTTTCCATCAAGCATGCATCAACAAGTCATCAACCAAAATCACGTTTCCATCCAATCTCGAACCCCGTGCCTGCATGCACACGATTTTTTCTTTGTTTTTCCTACTAAAATCAGCCACCTTAACCAACGTCCGCGCATACATACATCTATATATATGCAGCCATATAATATACCTATTCAATCTCTACTCAAAATCCTAATACAACTCGTCCAACTGGCCTTAGTCCTTTTTTATCTTAACTAGGCTTTTGGCCCACTAATCTTTAAGGGACCCAAAACCCTTTCTAACACAGGTTTTTCATACTTTCAACTTTTTAACTCATCACATATCGAAGTCTTCAGGACCGTACCTCCTGTAGCTTCTTCATGTACTATCAACCTTTGATCTCTATGCGCCCCAAGCATGAACCGATCATCCTATGACATCCTCGACCGTCTAAACCTTGGATCTCCCCATCCTAATTCCGGTCCTTCTCGTCACCGACCATGATCACCTCTATGCTCAACCTGCACATGTAAAGACCAAAGAACATTTTTCCGGCATAAGTTCGTCTCAACTTGACCAACATCAGTCTGCACACATACGACATAACTCGCATAACACCGCTAAATAAAATTATCAATTATTCATCATCACAAATTAACCATTGTCAATTATTTATCACCAAAATATTTTAAACCTAGCCATATGGTCTAACAATTCATCGGAGTCAAAAAAAAAACAAAACACTGTACTCTATATTAGGAACTTAATTGTTAGGGTTAGTTGAGCATCCAGCGTTCATCTTAAAAGCATCAGATAGTTGGGCAGCATTAAATTGATGGGTTGGAGGGCGGCGTTACAGAAGTAACGGATGGCAAATTGGCAATATCAATAACCCGGTCCGACAATTTTTGTTGATAGGTAGAAACTTTTCTAGGAGTGTTTAAAAGATCATCTAATCCAAAAAAAAGATGTCATTTAGAAACGTTTGGTTGACTGTGAAAGTTCTACATTGTATTGATTAAAAAATTAATGTTCTTTAATTATGGATTTGATCCAGGAGGGAGTACAAATTACACAGAGTGAGCACTTATCATATCTAGCTATCCTAAAAGGATGAGCCATGTATAATCGTTCCAGTGTCCCCAATTTTGTGTGCAGAGTTTGTTTCTATAGATCATGCATTATCAATGGTCAAAACTCCAGGTTGTTTCCTAGTACCACTACTAGTATCAACTTAATTTTAGCCAGTGATCAACGAAATCCAGTTGTGGCCATTGGAAAGTTGTTCCTGCCTAGATCTCATTAATTAATAGCATAAGATATATAAATTCATTTTTTCCGTCGAAGAAGATATAATTTCATTAATAGCACTCAAGTAGTACATTATTCATTATAATTAGCGTTATATATGCCTCCTGTACTCATGAATATCTCCTATGCAAGCTCCTACAAGTGCAAAATATTACTCTGTCCCCTAATATAATAGTAAGTCCTAGCCCACAAAGTTAATGTCTAAAAAAAATTAATGTTTTGACCATACATAGGGCATGTTCTTTATGATTGTGGCTTATGACTTTTGGCTGAATTTTTGAATTTTAGCTGTTTACGATAGAAATTATGGAAAGATAGATACTCGTTTGCAATTTTGTATGGTATAGATATTGGGCTTTTAACGTGTACTACAATTAACTTGTAGACCCCGTCTTGAAAGAATACTCCGTTTGAAAGTTAAATACTGTAGTAGAAGCCAAAAGCCGGTTTCAAAAACCCAAAAAAAATAGGCCCATATCCTATTAAATAACATACTCTAAGTATTCATTCACTTTTTTAGCATTAAAACATAGTTTATAGTGAAAAATATTATAATAACTATATTTTTAATGGCATAAAAATAATTAGTAGCTCACCAGCAACAATTGATTGATGGCTCTGTTGATCACGTAAGAGAATCTCGCCCAGGGTGATTCAACTTTGTAGCAGTAGCAGTCCCTTCAACTTAGGGCCCGTCCATTTTAGCTTTGACTTATGATTTTTTGTTGAAATTTTTGAATTTTGGTTGTTTACGGTACATATTACGGAGAGACCGATACTCATTTGTGATTTTGGCTCGTACAGATGTTGGACTTTTAACGTGTATTACGTTTAACTTGTAGATCCCGTCTTGAGAAAATACTCTATTTAAAAGTTAGGTACTGTAGTAAAAGTTAAAAGTCGTCCAACTTCTCTCTTGCTAAACAGGCCCTTAATAGGAAAGGAGAGGGAGAGATGGGCGTAGCTGTTGACGCCAAGACCCAATTTCCACCCATGAGGCCGTGAGACAGCACCCCCACGAAGGAAGAGATCCGGGACTACGAGTGGCCATGGGGCAGGGGTCCAGGGAGGCCCTGTGGCTGTGGGTGCGGCCCAGTTCCGCGTCTCGTCCTGTCCCGTTAAGGTACTACGGGAGAGATGCCCTGTCTTAGGTCTCTGCGGGGATTCAACCATACGAGGTTTCTCTTGAGAGATAAAAATAGGTTAAATATCTTTTTTTAAAAAAATAATAATATGAATTTATTTATTAATTTATGATTATTTAGATATATTTTTAAAATATATATTCTAACATATAGATTTAAGTCTTAGTCAAATATATAAGAAAAAAAAATATAATCTTTCATATCTAAAAACTATAATATATAAATTTATATTTACAGAGTCCTCGTGGGCCCTGCGGGGGAGGACGACCCCTATCCATATGCCAGAGGAGGGTGATAACGTACGTGGAGGTAGGGTGACCATACCATTGTTCCCCCACCATGAAAAATGGCACCCGCGAAGGGCGAGTGGTGTGGCCCGAGGAGGGCACTAACGTAGGTGGAGATAGGGAGGTTGAACTGTTATTCCCCCACCTTCAAAAACAACGCTCATGAAGGGCGAGTGGTGTGGTCTGATGAGAGCGCTAACGCACGTGGAGGCAATGGGGCCATACCGTTGTTCCCATACCTTCAAAAATAGCACGCATGAAGGGTGAGCGTTGTGGTCTAAGGAGGACAATAACGCGCATAGAGGCAGGGAGGTCGAATCGTCATTCCTCTACCTTAAAAAATAGTGCCCCCAATGGGTGAGCAGCGTGGCCTGAGGAGGGCGCTAACACACATGGATATACGAAGGCTAAAATGACATTCTCATACATTAAAAAACAACACCCTCAAAGAGTGATCGGTGTGGCTTAAGGAGGGCGATAATGCATATAGAGATAGGGAGGTCAAATCGGCATTCCCCTACCTTCAAAAAATAGCACCCCAAAGGACAAGCGGCGTGACCCGAAGAGGGCTCTAACGCATGTAAAGGCGTGATATTCACTGGGGACACTGCTAAAGCAGGGGACTCCCTAGTGGGATGCGTGCAAAAGTGTGATATTCATTAGGGACACCGCTAGAGCGGGGGGGGGGGGGCTCCCTGGTGAGATACGCGCAAAGGCACAATATTCACCGAGGAAACTACTAGAGCGGGAAACTCCCTAGTGAGATGCATGTAAAGGCATGATATTCACCAAGGACACCGCTAGAGTGGGGACTCCCTAGTGAGACGTGTGTAAAGGTACGATATTCATTGGGGACAGGGCTTACGCATGCTTCGCCCCCCATCCTCCGTCCGAGTATCGTCGAAGATGGATCTTGAAATTTGAAAGAAGCTCCCTTCTTCATTGAAACTCGAGCGCTCATTTTATGCTTTGTAGAGTCCGCTAGGGCACGAGGCCCCATACGGTTTGTTTATAGTACCATAGGACTAGGCTGGACACGCGAGGCTCCTGGTGCTCATTTATACTCTGTAGAATGGGCACAGGACGCGTGAGGGTCTCAGCGCTAATTTATAGTCCATAGAACCGTGCTTGGATGTATACTCCACAGAGTGGGCACGAGATGCGTGAGAGTCCCGACGCTCATTTATACTCCATAGAGTGAGCACAGAATATGCAAGGGACCTGGCATTTATTTATTCTCTTTAGAGTGGGCAAAAGACGTGTGAGGATGCTGGCGCTTATTTATACTCCGTAGAGTGGCGCGAAGCCTAGGGACTTTGTGCTCGGATTTATACTCCATAGAGTGGACACGAGACGCGCGAGGATCTCAGCGCCTATTTATACTCCATAGAGTGGCGCGGAGCCTTGGAGTTCCGCGCTTAGATATATACTCCGCAGAGTGGGCACGGGACGCACAAGGGTCCCGGTGCTCATTTATACTCCATAGAGTGGGCATGGGAAGCGCGAGGATCCTGTCGCTCATTTATACTCTGTAGAGTGGGCATGAGATGCATAAGGCTCCTAGTGCTTATTTATACTCCGTAGAGTGACGCGGAGATCAGGGGTTCCGTGCTCGAATTTATATTCCGTAGAGAGAGCACGGTATGCACGAGGATCCTGGCACTCATTTATACTCCATATAGTGGGCATGGGATGCACGAGGGTCCCAACACTCATTCATGTTCTATAGAGCGGGCACGAAGCACGCGAGAGTCTCGGTGCTTATTCATACTTTGTAGAGTGGGCACGGGACATGCAAGGGTCTTGGCGTTTATTTATACTATGTAGAGTGGGTACGTGACGCTTGAGGGTTCCAATACTTATTTGTACTCCGTAGAGTAGTGTGGAGTCTAGGAACCCCGTGCTCAGATATATACTCTGTACAATGCGCACGGGATGCTCGAGGATCTCGACGTTTATTTATACTCCATAGAGTGGCGCGGAACTCTAGATCTCTGTGCTTGGTTTTATACTTCGTAGAGTGAGCACGAGACGCATAAGGGTCCCGACGCTCATTTATATTCTATAGAGTGGACATGGGACGCACGAGTGCATTATATTATGGTGTCTAGGCAGATGATCTAAAATGGAAGTTTCGCTATATTTAACATTCTGGATGCGTGGACTCACCTGATTGGAAGTCGGATCCTGAAGCCGGACAAACGGAAAAGTCAGATTTGAATATGAACACTATAAGCAAACTTTGTGCGCCGGTACCTTACTCCATCAGCATTCGTTTTGGTGGCAGGAAAACAAGTGTCTTCAATTATACGGCGTACTTAAAGTCTCTAATCTTTTATTATAAAAAATTATATTATAGCGACGATTAGCTTTAATTTCTAATTAAAATTATATTATAATAACGGTTAATTTTTCTAAGCAAAAAATAAAAAACCCCGTTGTATCGCTATGGATAATGCAAAGAAATACATGAAAAAAGAAGTGAAAAAAACGAAAAAAGTTAAAATAAATTGAAATTAGGAGCCGATATATTTTAAATACCTTTTATTTAAATAAACTAAAGATTAAAAAAATCAAAAGCTAAAGTCGTTTAAAAGGTGGCTACACCCTGACGCTATTCAACCCGAAATTAACACACTACGCGCGCAAGTGATACGCGCGCAAGTGATAAGCTAGACACACGCTATCTAGCTAGCTTGCTCCTGCCACCGCACGGAGACGACGACATGAAGGCCATGGTGTGCTCTTACTCCTCGGCTTCTTGCCTTCTTGCGCTTCTCCTTTGGCCTCTCACGGCGTCAGCAGCCGCCGATCCCGTCTACGTGACCAAGTCCATAGACCCCGGCCTCGCCGTCATGCCGCTGCCGCAGCCGGTGTCCGGCCCGGAGAGCCTCGCCTTCGACCGACGCGGCGGCGGGCCCTACGCCGGCGTCTCCGACGGCCGCGTCCTCAGGTGGCGCGGCGGCCGCCTCGGATGGACCGTCTTCGCCTACAACTCCAGGCACAAGTAAGCTGCACTGTTGCACATTCACGATCGAGCACTTCTACACGTGCGTAGCTATGGAACCGTGCGTATCTGAGTACGTACATGCATGGATGCATCAACGTTGCGCACGTGTGCGCAGGACTGTGGGGATGTGCGCTTCGGAGAAGAAGCTGGTGGTGCCGGAGAGCGTGTGCGGCAGGCCGCTGGGGCTGCAGTTTCACCACAAGTCCGGCGACCTGTACGTCGCCGACGCGTACCTCGGGCTGATGAGGGTGGCGGCGCGCGGCGGGCAGGCGAAGGTGGTGGCCACGGGGGCCGGCGGCGCGCCGTTCAACTTCCTCAACGGGCTAGACGTCGACCAGAAGACCGGCGACGTCTACTTCACAGACAGCAGCACCACGTACCGGAGGAGGTACAGAAAAATTACTTGAGCATTACTATACAGTGCAATTAACGTGCCTGTTGTCCATTTCTTTTTTTCCCCATGCATCCGCGTGATTCACGTACCATAAATTACGACCCTCTCAGTTCTTTTAATTTTAAGTAATGTTTTTGGTTTTTATGGTTTCCGAGACTTACGATATGCTAATAAATTACAATAACTTCTAATTTGAGACAATTAATCCCGGGAGATTATTCTGATACTAATCCTATGTGTGTAGGATCTAAATCAGGTGAGCATAGAGCTTATAATTAATATGTATAATCACGATTTTGTAGCTAAGATCCTACCATAAAACCACTTCTTTGATGGGGTGGTGCAGTCTCCGTGGTTCTAAGCATACGCTAAGGACGCAAACTCGCGTGTTTGCGTGCATTCATGTCTAACTGAAAAAAAAACATAATTCTACAGTTCTGATCCTACATACCAATCCAAAAATAGTCTTGCCTAAGAATTTGATGCTAATAACGTAGTTTTCTTAAGAGTGAGAACTTGCACTATTGCTTCTTTAATATCTAATGTAAATTATAGAAACGATTAACTCCTTACATACACAGAAAAATACACTCACTTATCTTTAGACTATTGCAAAAGTGAATAGCACGCTCACGTCCACAAAGGGCCACCACATCACACCGTGGTGCCTAGTCCATGTGTGCTGAGGCGTCCACTTTTGTAAATACTCCGTCTCTTTCTTTTTATAAGGCGTTTTTTTGTTAGATACAGGGATTAAGGAGCGCATGAAACAAAAAGAATTATAGAGAGAATTGATCATAGTGTCTATAGTATTAATATCTTGAAAATAAGATAAGAGAAAAGTTATGTGAGTGCTTACTCATAAATATTAAAGTGAGAGAGGAGGTTAATAAGAGCAAACCAGAGAAAAGATCATTAACTCTGCCAAATATAAAAAATATAGATGTTATATTTTGAAACTGAGGGGGTAGCTACCTAGTGTTAAGTGTTGCCATATATATCTCGAATTAAGTGGCACTTGCAAGAACCTCATATTAGTGCGCATCAATTGAACAGGGATGTCCGTATTTTAACTCTTTTTTTTAACAAATAAAAATGCTCCGTTATCACAAAGCAGCGAAGCAGTTTCATCCTGTATATATTTCTGGAAGGATTTAAGAACCTTAACGCATGTTGATCGTTTCGGCAATTAATGACTAAATCACCAACTAAACGCATGACCGTACGTTGTAGAGTCACATGGTCTCGTACCATGCGCTGCTAATAGTCCACATTTGCCTAATAATGGCCTAAAGAAACTACTCAACTGTACGCCATCACATCACGCAATCGGCAGCGCACCCCTCTCCTCTCTCTTCACTGAGTAGTAGGAGTTTTTGCCATATATAATATATTTTTAATACGTATTTATAAAAATAGTCATATATAAACGGTATTGACAAAAATAGCACTTCTATTATTCGGTCACCGGAAAAGAGCACCCAATATTTGACACGTGAAGTCTGCTGTCCGGCGAGCAGATGGCAGGCGTCTACCACCTGTCCAGCAGATGGCAAGTGGCCTGCCGTCTGCCCACAAAATGACAGGTGATTAAGCTAGCTAGTTAGCCGGCTTAATTATCTGCCTAAATTCGTAATTTTATGTTTTAATTTTTTGAATTTGTAAATACAGCAAATGAGCTCAAAAAATTATGACATTTTTTGTGGAACTTCCCGAGGCATCGTGGTACGTTGTATAATATTTTCGTAATTTTTTGAGATCATTTGCTACTTCTAATTTTTTTTTATAATGATGCAAAATTAACTAGACGATTAAGCAATTATGCGCCGCTCCAAGAATTTTCAGAGGTAGCAAATTATCGTGAAAAATTACAAAATTTTTTATGAAGCTTCCTTATGTAGTGTGAATTATTTAAGTGGCACATAATTAAATGGATGATTAAGCACTAATGGCCAGGACTAATAGTCTACTGCCCGGCCACTCTGGTACATAGACCATTAGCCCCCAGTTATTAGTGCTTAATTATCTATTTAATTACATGTTTCTTAAATAATTTTTAGAGGTTACAAGTGGTGTAAAAAATTACACAATGTAGCAGACTATATAAAGAAGCTTCATAAAAAATTTCGTAATTTTCACGATAATTTACTACCTCTAAAAAATCTTGGAGCAGCGCATAACTATTTAATCGTCTGGTTAATTATGTGTCGTTCTAAGAATTTTTAGAGGTAACAAATGCCTCAAAAATTACAAAAAAATTACACAACATACCACGAAGCCTCGAGAAGCACCACCACGATATGCGAGGAGGGATGTCGAGGGGCCGCATATCGCTAATTATGATTAAATTATCACAAATTAACATGGCAAATTTGGAGCATATAAAATTTCCAAAAAAAATTAAACAATTAGGTCGATTGTATTGGGAGGCTTCACATAAAAGTTTATAATTTTTAGAGCTCATTTGCTATATGTAACAATTCCTATAATATCAAAATCGTATGAATTTTCGAGCAATATTTAGAGGGGATAAAATTGTAAAAAATTACACAATAAAGTACGTTGTATCAGGAGTCTGTGCATAAAATTTCGTGATTTTTTGACCTCATTAAAAGTTTAAATAAAAATGATATAAAATTATGAATTTAGGCAGTGATTAGCCGGCTTAATCACCCGCCGTTCCATAGGTGGGCGGCATGCATCTGCGGTCTGGTCACAAGGCGGTAGGTGTCTACACGTCGTCTCCCCATGCTGCCACCCGTTCACTAGACGGCAAAAATGTCATTTCTGTAAATACGCTGCATATACGGTTAGTTTTCTAAATACCGTCGCAAACAACGCTAAATCCGCTAAAAATTCGGAGTAGCAGCTCAATCTAACTAGCAACTGCGCGGAATGGAAGTATGAAATTTGGTAAACAAGAATATATAGATATTTTTGGGTTGCCGAGAAAAAGAACATGAGACGATCGACTAGTGTTGGAATATACGATGGAAAGCTTCCCATTGTACCCTCTCATCCGGCTCTCACGTAACATGTGACAAGTGACAACACATGCAACAAAAAATTCAACTATCGGCTGAAGTAATTGACATCGAAAAACACTATTAGCCCGACACATGTGGCCAGGCCTGGTACATCTGCTCCAGAACACATGCATGAGGAGGAGCATGCAGTTATGATTCCAGCAAGATGGTGTACTCCAGTAGCAGCAGCATAGCTAGCTCGTTTAGGACCTGGAGCAAGTACTGCACGTAACATCGGCTTAATTAATTGGATTTTGTTAAATATCATCTGAATATTTTCTTTCTAACTATCATCCAGATTTAGAATCATTGGATTAGAAATCTAATGGCCATGAATTCTCACCCTCCCTTTAAATTCTACCCTCTCCCCCTTGAAAAAATCTCTCCCTTTCAAAAATAAAAGACCCCTTAATTTTTAATTCAAAGATTATAGATTTAAATAATAATTAGGAAAAAAAACATCTAGGTGATGCCTAGATCTCCCAATTGACGCGATCTAGACGCCACTAATGAGCACTGTGGTATGCTCCTGGCACTAATCTGTCTGTCTACGGTGCAGCGACTACCTACTCGTGGTGGCCCTGGGCGACGCGACGGGGCGCCTGCTCCGGTACGACCCGCGCGCGCGCCGCGTCGCCGTGCTCCACGCCGGCCTGTCCTACCCGAACGGCGTGGCGGTGAGCGCGGACGGGACGCACGTCGTGGTGGCGCACACGGCGCTGTGCGAGCTGCGCCGGTACTGGGTGCGCGGGCCCAGGGCCGGCGGGACGGCCGAGACGTTCGCGCAGCTGCCGGGGTACCCGGACAACCTGCGGCCAGACGGGCGGGGCGGGTACTGGGTGGCGCTGAGAAGCGAGGCCGACGGGGCCGAGGCGGCGCCGACGGTGGCCGTGAGGGTCGGCGGCGACGGCTTCTTGGCGGAGGTGCTGGACGGGTTCAGCTTCGTGACGGTGAGCGAGGTGGCGGAGCGGAACGGCACGCTCTGGGTCGGCTCCGTCGACACGCCCTACGCCGGCGTGATCAACTGATCACCGATCGAACGGATGCTACATTTACTACCACCAATTCATCATTCATCATTACTCATCAAGATACGTGCGTACGCACGAGAAAGCGTACGTGCACAGTGCATTGAGCAACACTTTTTGTCATGCGTGCATGTACTATCTATGTACACTTTTTCGCTGGTTTGTACTATGTACTCTGATGTGTACCGTGTCCATGTGTTTGAAAACGTTTTCGGAAACTATTTACATATTTGATGCTGTAATAATTATTTTTTCTAATTTTGGTATCTAAATATCTATTTTTTACAAAAATAGCATATTTCTTGAACTCGAGAAGACCTGTCTTGTCTTTCGAGCTTAAAAAGAGGTACAGTTTTATAAAGGTGGTGATCAGTTCGGCTGAAAAGCTCATGGCTTATAGCTGAGAACACTGTAGCTGGCTGAAAAAAGCACAGTAACTGACAGAGACTTATTTAGCATAATTAAATTTAAAAAAAATTAAAAATATAAAAAATATATTAGCCCATTACGTATAATACAAACAAATACGGGAAAAAAGAACAGGCAAAAAAAACTCAACAAAAAGCCAAAAGTTCAGAAAAAGACGAAACTTATGAATAGTGAAAAATAAGCCAGAAGCCAAAGCCGAGTTGATCAGGGCCGAAAACAGGTTTCTAGGTTAAAATTTAAAAAAAAAGTGACTTGCGATGAAACGTGGAAGGGATGGCATCAGCTAGCTGATTGTCGGCAAAGTAGAGGTTTGGCAGCCTATATAGTGTTTTAGGATCTATTTATATTTAGAGTAATGCTATACAACATTCGATTGTTTTTAGACAAAAACAGTCAGATTGATCTGGGACATTAGATCTCCATCCAACGGATCCACCCCATATAAGCCCCCCTCCAAAAAAATGACCCCCTCCAAAAAAAATGATCTAGGGCGTTGGATCTTCATCTAACGACTCAAAATCTGACTGTTTTTATCCTAAAAAAACAGTCGAATGTTGTATAGACACTCCCTTATATTTATATTGGCTTTTGAATACAAATGTCTTAATTTTTATAAATCGTTTCTATCAGTCATTACTATTCATTAGTCACTACTTTTCGCTTTCACATATTGTAATGTATTTTGTATTTTATTATATTACAATTCTATAAGCCGTATGGTGGTTCGAATATTATAGTATCTTTTGTTGCACTTCTTTCTTATATAATACATTACTATTTATCAGTCATTACTATTCATTAGCCGCTTCTATCGGTCACTATTTTTCATCAGTCGTAACAAAAAACCATTAGCAAAAACAATATAAACAAACCCTTACTTTTTAGAGAAGCCTGTGGTCTAGCCCAATCGGATTGGCCGGTGCCGCCATGACGCGCAACTGGTACGACTTGTCGACTCCCATGGATCGCATCAATTTTTGGAGCGCGGTGCAGGCTGTTTTGGTTGCTACCGCCATGAGCGTCGAGCGTGAGCGGGTAAAGGCTCGTAGCTATGTTTTTTTTTAACTATAGCTGATAGTTTTTGTCTGTATTTTTTGAGATGATAACAGACAGTGGAGAACTGACATAGATAGCGTACAAAATTTTAGACTCGAAAAGCCAATTAGAGAATGCGGTTCAAAAATCCTACCATTTGTTTTATTTTTAGGAAAGTCAAAAGGCCAAAAGTCTAAAGAATGAATCGTATTTCTGGGGTTGCACGGGGCTCAGCGGCGTGGCGTGAGGCGGCGGAAGCGGATCGCGACGACCGTCTAACGCGGATCAGATCGCGCCTCCTGCCTGCCGCATGCGTCCGATGGCGGGTTACTCCTCTCATGTTGTGTAGCACCCTGAAAAACCAACAGCTGAGTGCAGTAGGCAGCGGCGTAGCCGAGGTACGTAGGAGCTGGCCGCTCGTCGCGGCGGCGCTCGCTGCCAATGCAATCAATCAATTGCCAGGAGGCCACCGCATCTCGGTTTTGGTGGGATGCTACCAAGCGCGGTGATGCGGCGCCGCGGCGGCGGCGGCGCTGGCCAGACCGGGTTAGTCAGACAATGGAACTGCACCGCATCACCCACACCTCCCGTGTGGTGTACTTCCTCCATTCTTTTCTAATTAACTTTTTAAAATTTATATCGTTAAAATTTTCAAAATTTAACCACTAATAAACTCAAAAATATCTATATTAGCTATACAAAAGTTATATCATTAGAGTTATGTTAAAAATACTTTCATAATATTATAATTGTATTTTAGAGACCGTAAAAAATAAAGAATATATCTTAGAGACAGTAGAAAATAAAAAATGTGAAGTAAAAAAGAACGGAGAGAGTAGCTCGCTGGAAACTTCTCTTTAGTTTTCAGTCTAAATAATATTTTGGAGTTCACAATCATTTATAATGCATTTAATTGCACACCAAAAGTCAAATTAAACTAACAAACAACATCTTGATCTGGATATAATTTTTCCTACATGGGCGGAAGGAAGAAATAACTCCTTTTTAAGCCTTGATTGACATTCCATAATTTTTTGGCCTATCTCACTAAAATCTTGGTTCATCTACGAGGACAAACCGAGAATTATAGACTACCAAACAAGTCCTTAGTGTTAAACTTTTTCACCATGATTGTCTACATGTCGTGAACATGCCCCTGTCAGCTTTTTATTTGTTGGGCACAACAAAGTGATGAGCATTTTCACCTTGATTATCTAGCCTTAAGTACAGCATCCATCTTGAGCTCAAGATACATACATACATACGTATAATGCGTTCATGTACGCGAGGAAACGTGGAAGGGATGGCATCACTCACCTAGCTGATTGTGTACCATACCACCATGTGTTTGGAAATTGGGTCGTAAACATTGGGAGAGTGAGGGGTTTGCGGCCTAGTGTTTTATTTTGGAATTTGCTAAATGATATTTGAGTGTGTTTTTTTGTGTTTGTGAGAACTCAATTTTGTATCTATTGAATGTGGCATTGTGATCCATATTGTGTTTTATGATTTTAACTTTATGATTTTTTCTCCTGATGAACAATGTGATAATGAAGTAATCGATTTATTTAGTATTGTTAAGAGCCGCAACATAAACGAACAATTACGGTTTTTGTTCTGTTCCTTAAGTTTGATTTGTTCCTCTTTTTTACAAACTGTCATATCATTTTTTACATAATTTGATTTGTGTAAAACTAGCATATAATTGATGTAAAAACGCCATGCATAAAAGAATAATCTATATTAGAGCGTTCTTTAATATATCACATCACATGATAATGATTAATGAGCAAACTAATGGAAGGAGACGAATATGCATCTAACGTCTAAATAATTGAGTACTCCTTAACAAAATAGTACTCGAATAAGATGGAAAGTGGCAAAGTGATTCTATCCATTGGATCTAGATGGTAATTAAAATTTAAATACTATTTAGTAACAAAGTACATAAATACTTCTTAGGCACCACCTTTATTTTTTAAGGAGCCGGTGGTCTAGCCCACCCAGATTGGCCGGGGCCACCACAACACGCAACTGGTACGACTTGTCGACTCGCATAACTCACATCAGTTTCCTACCCACAGCGTGGGCTGTTTTGGTTGCTCCCACCACGAGCCCCGCAAGTGCGATGGCCTGTGGAGTGGGTAAAGCTCATCGCCATATTTTTTTACTATGATCAATAATTTTTATTTATGTTTTTGAAGACGACGGTGAACGATAGATACTGATGCAGATAGCACATATAAGTTTTAAACTCAAAAAACTATTTGAAAGATCTGCTTCAAGAAACAATTCTGTTTCAAATTTCGAAGAAACGATGCCTATTTCGTTGCACGGAGTAGAGGCACGCAGTCCGGCCCGGTCTGACGGGGGCGAAGTTATTTGCCCTTATGGTTTCAGCTTCACGGCCGCGCCGAGCTGGCTGAGGACGTGTGGGTGCGGTGCGGGCACAGCGGCGTGGCGCGAGGCGGCGGAAGCCGATCGCGTCGAGGTCCCCGGCCCGGAGCGTCTACCGTCCAACGCGGATCCATGGTACGCATGCCAAGGTTAAAACATTTTTCATTTTTCACCGAGTAAACGGCTGCCTGATTAGCTATTTAATCCATGGTTTGCCCGATGGGTTGGACATCTAAGATCTAACCAACCTCTTAATCTGCGTTTAAGAAAAAAAGAATCTCGTCATGTTTAGATTCCAAAAAATAGTTCGCACGGCTATTTTTCGGAATTTTTTACGAGGCCTTATTCAAGAAAAAAAAGAGAAGCTCATCATGTTTATTGTTGAGAAACCTAGGCCCAGGCCAGCAGCCCTGGCCCATTATAGGCACCCCACCATAGGCTATAAATAGGGATCTATACCAGCATATTTGTACACACCTGATGCAATTGAAAGCAATAAAGAAAGACCAAGAGTTCTCTCTATTTCTCTGTGTTCAATCTATTATTCTGTCTTCTGTGATTAATTTGTTCTTGTTCTAAGCAGATGAATCGATCGGACTGGTCGCCAGCGACGGTTCCTCAACATGTTATCAGCACGACTTCGCTCCGGTGAACGAAGGTAATCATCGATCGAAGCACCTAATAGATTGAATTTTCTAGATCACTTTGAATTCGCAATTTCTTTCGCGTTCTAGATTGAATCTCTACGGTACAAATCCGCCCTAATCTACCGCGAGCAGACCTAAAGTCGCCGGCACAATGCCGATCGGTAGATTGCGAAACGGGGTAGATGTTGATTGCATTGTAGATTAGAAACGAAAATTTTTTGCATGGATTTGTTTGATTCTGCATGGTCACTGCGCGAGAAAAGAAGTTGTAGTCTTCTCTGTTCGATCATTGCGCAAAAGAAAGAAAAAAGGCACCGGGCTGAAGCCACCGCCGGCCCCACTGCCGGTCGCCGTCCGCCACCTGCATACGGCCGGTACCTCGCCGTTGTGCCCGCATGCGCGCCGCCGGTCAGAAGCCACATCGCTCGGTTCGGCAGGCCCGGCAAGCGGCCGATCGTGGATCGCACGCGCCACGCTCGGCCGTCTGCACTCGGTCTTCGCGCCTGCACGTGAGCTCACCTGTGCCGCCTCGGTCTCCTCGCGCGCCCGTCATCGCGCCACCTTGGCCACTCCGCCCATGCGCTGCCACCGGCCACCACCCGCGCCCGCATGCGCGTGTGCGTCGCCGCCCGAAGTGGCCGCACCGTCGTGTTGCCATGCCGAACCACCGCCCGACACCGACCACTCGTGCCGCACTGGCCCCGCCGATGCGCCGCCTCCCGAGCCGACCGGTAGCTGTGGGCTGGCGCCGAAAATTTTGCGAAAACCCCCTGTTTCTGTAAATTACGGAAAATGCCCTAAATAATCGCATTTTAAGTCCTGAATTTTTGCAGAAAGGTCTCGGTAATTCTAAAAATTGCCGATAGGTCCTCCGATTTACGTATGGGTCCAGAATTTTGCGCAAAAACCCTCGATAAATCAGAAAATTGCGCAAATTTTTCTCTGAACTGAAAATTTGCGTACAAACCCTCTGGAAATTGGATAATTCGCAGAAAATTTATATTCTAGCATAAAAGGGTCTCGGGAATCTGAATTTTGAATTATTTTTAGCATTTGAAGCTTATTTATTTCTGCTATTTTTATTCTCTGTATTTTCTGTATTTATTTACTGTTTTTGGTTAATTGTAATGGTTTAAATCGCTTTTAATCACTGAAATAATTGTAATGGTTTAAATCGCTTTTAATCACTGAAATTACCAGTAAAATTATCTGCATTCCTGGAACGCATCCAGGGAGACATTTGCGGTCCCATTCAGCCCATCTCAAGGCCATTTAAGTACTTCATGGTGCTCATTGACGCTTCTTCGAAGTGGTCATACGTGGGTTTGTTGTCCACAAGAAACCACGCCTTTGCAAAATTGATCTCGCAGATCATTCGCGATCGTAAATGTGTTTCACGATCATCATATCAAGTCCATCAGAATGGACAACGCCGAAGAATTTACTTCAAAGGCATTTGATGATTATTGCATGGCGATGGGAATTGCAGTTGAGCACTCGGTACCGCGTGTCCATGCCCAGAATGGCTTGGCAAAGGCTTTAATTAAGAGAATTAAATTTATTGTCCGACCCCTCTTGCATAAAAGCAATTTGCCAGCTACATATTTGGGACACGCAGTCCTTCATGCAGCGAATCTCATCAACCTTAGACCTTTGGTCTACAACATCCATTCACCTATGCAACTAGCGCAAGGGTCACCACCGAAGATTTCTCATCTCAGGAGGTTAGATGCAAGGTTTATGTACCTATACCACCTCCGCAGCGTACTGCAATGGGCTCTCTCCGCAAGATTGGGATATACGTTGGTTATGAGACTGCATCCATAATCAGGTATTTGGAACCCATGACGGGAGATTTGCATACTGCATCTTTGACGAGGATAATTTCCCGTCATTAGGGGAGGAATTCAACCCCTTGATGAAAAATATCGGAAAATTACGTGGAAAACCACGGGAATTCATGCACATGACCCGTGCACTAGTGAAACTGAGAAAGAGGTCCAGAAGATCATCGACTTGCAAGCATTAGCAAACCAACTGCCCGATCACTTTAGTGATTTGAAGAGGGTGACTAAGTCGCATGTGCCTGCACACAATGCACCGGAGAGGGTTGAAAATACCAAAGAAAATTGAAGGTATCCCTAATCCCGTCCAGAGGCCTCAGAATAAAAAGACGAGAACTCCGGCTCCTCGAGTCCAAAGTAACCGGGGATGCCCGGCGAAAAAGGATAAGAAGCACTTATCGCAGCCGATCATTGAAGTCCCCCAGGATGAGAAGGGGAGCCAGTTGAGACCTGGCACAAGTATGACACCTTCAGAAAAGTGCATACCGGATCTGAATATCCCCATCGGCATGGATGTGTGCGCACATATCGGAGCCAAAAAGTAAAGGGACTTGCCACCGTAATTGAAAAAAGCGATGCGCAAGGTGAAGCTCCAGAAGAAGCAATCGCTCCAGAAGAAGTAACATATGAAGAAATACCTATTCAGAGAGTCCCTGAATAGGAAAACAGCCAATATCGATATTGTTGTGGTTACAGACCAAACAGAGAGAGATGTGGTAGTGGAGAGTTGGAGAGAATGATGGATCTTCTCCCATAGCCCATGTCTTATATGTATACAGGTACCCATGTGGGAAGTGCTTTTCTGATTGTACCCTTACATCGTATATCCCTACTGTGGTATTTAAGTCGCTATACATGTCCTACTTTGGGTCTTACAACCTTCTAACAGGCCTGCTGGGCTTAGGTGGGGGCCACCCCTACAACAGGAGCCTCTCATGGTGAAGGGCTTCACAGGCCGAAGCCATGTTGTGAGTCCTTTGGCCCCCTCCGTCCACGCAGCCTGTGAGCTTGTTCGGATCTGCAGAGCCTTATTGTGCAGCGGAGCCTGCGGCCTGATGCCGAAGTTGAAGTCAATGTCGGGACTGGAGCCTGTCGCTGTTGGGATCGAAGACGTAGACGGAGTCGATGTCGGATCAAGGCCAGGCCTCGCCTAGCCATAGACGCGAGCGCTCCGTCCCTTATCCTCCGAAAGGGTGACAGCGGAGTCGGGCGTTTAGTCAGCGACGCGCGCTCGCAGTCCCCTACCTTCGGCCGGGTGGCGCAGAGCGGCACCAGTCAGGCGACGCGCGCTCCCGCCCCTACTCTTGAACGGGTGGCGAGCGAGGCGCGCCAGTCGGCAGACGCGCGCGCTCCTCTCCTACCCTTTGAACAGTGGCCGCGAGCCGACGCCAGTCGGCAGACGCGTGCACTCCGCCCCTACCCTTCGAACGGGTGGCCGCGAGTCGATGCCTGGTCGGCAGACGCGCATGCGCTCCGCCCCTACCCTTCGAACGGGTGGCGAGCCGGGCGCCAGTCGGAAGAGACGACGCGCTCCGCCCCTACCTTCGAACGGTGGCCGCGAGCCGACGCCTAGTCGGCGAGACGCGCGCTCCATCCCTTACCCTTCGAATGGGTGGCCGCGAGCCGACGCCAGTCGGCGAGACGCGCGCGCTCCGCCCCTACCTTCGAGCGGGTGGCGGCGAGCGGGCGCCAGTCGGCAGACGCGCGCTCCGTCCCCTACCTTCGAGCGGGTGGCGCGAGCCGGGCGCCTAGTCGGGCAGACGCGCGGGCGCTCCGTCCCCTACCCGCCGAATGGGTGGCGCGAGCCGGCGCTTAGTCGGCGCAGACGCGCGCGCGCCCGCCCCTACCTTCGAACGGTGGCGCGAGGCGACGCTAGTCAAATGACACACGCGCACCCGTGTCGGCCGGGTCGGGTGAGTCTCGCCGTTGGGGAGCCGATCGGGTCTTGAGTGAGTGGGAGCGGCGAGGCCTCGTGTCGCCGGCGGCGTTGTGCGTGGAGGCGATTGTGGCCCCGCGGCTCGGTAATGCGCTTTAATGGTGCTCGAACATGGCCCCGACTTGTCGGGTCACTGTTGCACCGTCGCGGTTCGCCACCGGTACGCAGCGGCTTGTGATTGGTGCATCGTGGTAGGTGAGCGGTTGCGTGTCCGCGGTCGTTCGCCTCTTTCCCAGGGAAGGGGGACACGGGGCGGGCAAGGGTTGGCGCGTCATACGGCGCCTAGCCATACTCCGCCGCCGCCGCGCGGTGCGTCCCGCCATGCTTGTGCTCCGCGCGATGTCTTCGAATCGCCAGTGCCCTTGTGCCGAGGGGTGCGCCTTGCTTTTTCCGTATTGCGCGCTTGTCGCTTCTCTGGCGCGATCTCGTGCGATCATCGCAGTATTCTCGCGGATGCTACAGTCGTGGTTCCCCCGAACCCACGTCGTGCCGGGTCGCGACGACCGCGGCTCCTCCGTGGCGCCCGCCAGGTCTCTTTCGTAGGTATAGCGCGTGTCGGTCGTATGCCCCGTTCATCTCTCGCGGTGGGGATACCACGCGACGGAGGCCACCGTGGTGTCGTGCGCTTACGACTTTTGCGGTATTGCGGTTGCGTCGGCGACACCGCCACGCGCCGGCTCGGGAAGCGTGGCGTGCGAGCTCAGATGACCGCGGTCGCATTGGGCACGTGAACCGCCACGACGCCCCAACTACGGTCCTTGGGAGATGTGCGGCTCGCCGTATGCCGATTACAATAAGGGATGACGGAGGGCGAGGGGTCTTCAAATACCCCCCTTGACAGCGCCCCCGCACTCATGTGCCCTCTTCTCGCCCGCATCACCCTCTACGCTCCCGTGGTAATCTCACCGCTGCGCTCTTCCGCCCTCTGTGAGCAGTGATGGCGTCCGGTGACAACCGTGGCCAGGCTGCCGGCGATTGCGGCGTTTTTCGGCGGCCATCGCGGTTGGAAGTGAAGTACGCGCTCGAAGAACGCGATCCAGCAGCGGCGGACAAGTGGTGGCTGGCGGCGGAAAAGGAGGGTTCGTTCTCCAGTGACCTGGGTCCCTCGGTGGTGACCGAGAAGACGATCCAAGCGCTGCTGCGCGAGGGAAAGTTGTCCGAGCGCCAGGCGGTGCGGCTCCCCGCCGCTGACGAGACGGAACCGCGCCCCGAGAAGTCGGAGGCGCTTGTGTTCGTCGCCTACTTTGATGCGCCCACGCATCCGGCCGGCGATCGTGGGCGGCGTCTTGCAGACGTCGGGAGTGGAGCTAGCGCAATTAACCCGAACGTGTAACATCCGATTTTCAGAGTATTTTGAAGCTTTTAAAATAAAATTCACCATTTGAATTTTTTTTCAAATTAATTAAAGCTTAAATGAAATTTTATGAATTAAAAGGATTTAATATGAATAATCTGAACATGAACATTTGCCAAAGTTATTTTATTTGAGTTCCTTGTGTCTCAAGGAATTTATTGGATTTTTTCGGATTTTTCTGGATTTATTTGCTATTTTCTAGAGCTCAAAAGGATTTAAATGAATTTATGAAAAGAAAAATACCAAAATCCCCCAACCGCCGATGGGCGAAACCCCCAGCCCGCCCAACCCGCCTCGCTCCGCCACCAGTAGCGCCGCGCGTGCACTGCGTCGAGCATCGCGCGCGCCGCTCCGCCTTGGCCTCCCGATGATCGCCACGTGGCGTCATCCGCTGCGCCAGCGCTCGCCCCGCATCCGCCGCTGCTCACGCGCCACCGGCTGGGTGGGAGCCCTGCTCAGTCGTCCCGACCGGACTCGTCTTCCGTCTCGAGCGGACTCGCGCGCCGCTGCCGTCCCGTCGCGGACACCTCCGGTCCGTGTATAAAGCCGGCCGCCCCTCGGCTTCGCATCCCGAGCCGCCGCTCGCGCCGCCGCCCGCGGAGCCGCGCCGCGCCGTCGCCGCTCGTCATCTTTTGCGCCGCCGTCGCCGCCGAAGAGCCGCCGCCGCCCGTCTGCCGTTCGCCACCGCCGGTGAGCCCGCCGCCGTCGTCGTCCCGCCACCTCGATCGCCGCCGTCACCGGCCCGGCCGGCCGCGCCCATGAACCCGCCGCCGCGCGCCGCCGTGACGCGCCGCGCCGCCTCGCGCCCGTGCACGCCGCGTCGGCAGACGCGCCGCGCCCGCGTCCCTTCGCCTTCCGTCGCCCGGTCCATGTGGCCGTGCCGCGCGCTTGTAGGTCCCGCCGTCGGCCGAGCCGAGACCGTGAGCGATCTGGGCCGCGGCCCGGATGCGCCCACACGGCCGCACCACGGCCGTCCGTCGCCCGCCGTGCTCGAAGCCGCCACGCAAGCCGGGCCACGTCCACCTAACGCTTGCGTGTCGCCACGCCACCGCCACCTCGACCCTAATCGCGCGTCGGCGCCGCCGCCCGCACTGTTTCGTGCGCGGGTTCACCTGTGACTCGACCTCCGTGCGCCGGTCCACGGCCTGATGCACTTTTCCAATTTTCCTGATTTTCAGAAAATCCAATTTTCCAAGAGCCCGTTCTCCTCATCCTAGCTCCGATTGACCCGTTCTTTTTCTAAATTCATCTAAAATTGAGCTCTACCTTTTGGTTCAGGTTTGAAAGTTTTGGAGTTCATTTGAATTTTATTTGAATTTATTTTCTCTTTCGTCTCGTTTTCTCTCGTTAGATCGCGTGTTCGAGGGAGCGGAAGTTGGATTTGAAGACCAAGAGCCCTCATCCGAGCAAGGCCAAGGCAAGTCGTATTCTTTGATCATGTTGAACCCAGATTTCAATCTATTATGTATTATTTTGTTTCAAATTATCATGCATTGCTATTTATTAATAAAACCTTGTATTGGTAGTTATACTCCTAATTGATTAAATCCTCCATGATAATTTGACTACCATGAATCCATTGACACCTTAGGATTGGGAATTATTTAGTGATAAAATAATAATTGTCACATGGGGTTACGTTCGATCGCTTAGCCTCGCTTCCTATTAGTTATTTGGGATCTGTCATCACATGTGGTTAATTAATCGACTTAATGATTTACTTGAACGTGGTGGTTAGCCACAGTTATAAATTGGTATGTCATGACATGGGTAGTGTCATGGGCATTGGTTATACAAACTTGGCTTTCACTTGGGCGAATGATCGTGCGATAAAGGGGGTCTTTGGATGCACATTGGGATGTGGATGCTTCGCTGGGTAATTGTTAAGGACTTAACTTTGTGCGCCATTGATCGAGCTTAATCGTGCAAACCACATGTCTAGTATGGGATAGACTGGCATAATAATTTGAGAAGTCTCTACTTTGGTTTTACTACTGATGTTGTGTGGCGCAAGAGGGGGCAATTATCGACTAGGGGGTTACCCTACTCGACGGCGAATCCTTAGCGAGTGGGATCGGGTGGAGATGGATCATTGTAAAAGCCTTGTTGTGATTTCCTTAAGCCGAGGCTAATCACATCGTGTGGGTACAGATTGTGCAACCTCTGCAGAGTGTAAAACTATTCGAATAGCCGTGTCCCGGTCATGGACATTGCTCGGTGATTTCACACGAGGGGTAGAGTCTTTATGAAAATTTGATTGGTTTGAGATGGGAAGTGAATGGTTAGTTCACTTGTGGTTATATTCAATTCCTTTGATATATTTACTTAGTGTCTGTTGTTAAATATGCTTTTCAATCTATATATTGTATTTACTTCAAATTGTCGCTTCATGCAAAACTAACCTTTCAGCCATCCATTGTTAAGCTTTGCATATTATATTGCATTCATTTGTTACAAACGACTTGCTGAGTACCAATGTACTCACGGCTTTATGCCCATGTTGCTCGCTTGAGGAGGAGGGACCAGATCGGCAGGAGTTGCTAGAAGGAGGCTACTACGAGGACTTCACGGTTAGGACTTCGCTCCCCAGTCGATTGCCTGTGGGCATGTCGAGTGGCTACTACGCTTAATTTTGGATTTCCGCTGCTAGTTTCTTTAAAGCCCTTCAGGCTAATAATTGTAAGCTTGGCCATAAGGTCGTACTCTGTTGGTTATTAATATAATTTGGATTTCCTTTAGAATATCGTGATGTGGATGATATTTATCTTTGTTTACGCTGTGTGCACTAGCGTGATCTGGACTAGTGCAGAGTACAGAGAGTCCAATTTGTATATTCGGGTCTCGACAGAGATGGTATCGAGCCATATCGATCGTAGGGACTAAAACCTAAGTTAGTCGTTGTCTCAAAAATTCAAAACCTATTTTCTAAAGACAAAACAACCAAACCTGATATTTAGCAAATTCTTTACTCTCTTACCTTATTCTTAGGGACTCTTGCCTCTCACCTTAAAATTTCTGCGAAAATGAAAATTTTTAAATCGACTCTTATCTTGTGCCGTGGTTGTAGATGTCATAAAGCAACTATAGCAGGTCGAGGATGGAGGAGAGTGCTTCGAGCATCGCTAAGAGGTCTTGGTTTCAAAAGAACACCAATGTACGGTTCCATGGATGATGAAGTAAGAGGGTACCATTTCACACGGTTGTACTTCACTATCAAGCTTGGAGGTCACGTCGTACACCACGACTTCAAAGGTTCAAATCCATGCAAGTACCGCACGCAAGGCCGTTGCTCAACTCATCGACGGTACAAGATCGGTATGACCAAGTTCATCCAGAATACAAGAGAAAGTATGAACTCGAGGTACACTCGCGGACGCCAACACCTCCACCTTCGCCTACGCCACCCGGCCGGAGGAAAGGCAACGCATGGCGGATGATCGCCGAGAGTACCTTCAACTCGTCATTCCAAAGAAGCGCCTACAATGCGATTCCGCAACCGATGGGCGTTCTACTGACGATGCGAGAGGAAGAAGAGGAAGATCGCACACCGTACCTCGCCGGACTGAGTGGGAGCGGAAGAGTAGACCGTAGCATAGGATAGCATCGGTTAGGAAGTGGTTTTTGTTTGCATTGAGTGTGATGTGAGCTGCGGTTTTGCCCTCAAAAGCAATATGTTGCAGTCATATCAAATCTTTATTGAAGTGATTTATTTGTTCTTTTGTTAGCTTTTCGGCTAAGTGATTGTTTAGTTTAGGATTTACCATTAGAATATCCCCTTAGACGAACTTACCACTTATCTTTGCTTTTCCCTCTTACAGTAAGCCACGTGAAGCAGTCCTCAAGCAAGTGATCTTTCTTTTGAGATGGTTGATACCCGAGCTCGCAGACGTGGTCGAATGAGTCGGGATCACGAGGCGATCCAGCAACTCGGAGCGACATGCAAACCAGTGGATCGATCCAACCTTGAGTCGATTCATGGCAGCCTGCACTCGGTTGATGAACACCATGATGCAGAACATGAACGCCATGATGAATCGAGCAGAATCAAGACATGGCCATGCCTCCACCAGTTCGCCAAAGCGGTCAAGTTTGCGAATTTATGAGGACAAGGCCTCCTACCTATTCACGGTCTTCGAGCCACTAGAAGCCGATGGTGGATGCGTTAGGTGGAAAAGAAGCTTAACCTTGCCCGGTGTACGATCGCGAGAAGGTGTTGTATGCAGCCCATCGGCTTGAGGTGCTGCGGCCGAGTGGTGGGAAAATTATTGTGCGCCACGAGGATCCGAGAGAGCATCACTTGGGCTGAGTTCGCAGGAGCTTTTCGTCATGCCCATATCCCGGATGGGGTGATCGAAATGAAGAAGGAAGAATTTCGGAGTTGCGTGAGAAGAACATGTCCGTGAGTGAATATCTCAACAAGTTCACTCGGTTGGCCCGTTATGCTCCAGAAGTCGCCGCCACGATGATGCTCTCGCGTAAGAGGTTCAAGAAAGGATTGAACCGAGATTGAAAGTTCAGGTAGTGGGACATGATTATGCGATTTCCAAAACATGGTGGACAAAGCAATGCTCATTGAGGAAAGTCATCGCGAGTTGGAAGAGTCTCGCAAGAGAAGAATGATGCAGCAAGGATCACAGATGCACCAAGCTCAGAGAGCCGCCGGTAATTTTCAGCCAGCTCGAGTTCCTCAAATCGGGATTCAAAACTCCTGCACGGCTCCCGTCGGTTTTCTTGGCGCCAAAACCAAATCCGGTGGGAAGCCAACGGCAGAGGATTACCAAGCCCATGTCGTGATCACTTGTTTCAAATGCAATGAGGCGGGACATTATGCCAACAAATGCCCGCAAAATACCGCGATTGACACCGGTTAAGCTTTGGGAGCCACACGGGCCGTACCCTGCGGCGGGATCGGGGCGCGAGCACCTCAAGGATCAAATCAACCCAACAAAGGATCGCGGACCGTGATGCGTGGCAGGTGAACCACGTCACCATGGAGGAGGCTCAGCGGCGCGGATGTGGTGATTGGTAAGTTCCCGAGTAAATTCGATACACGCCACAGTTTTGTTTGATTCGGAGCTTCACATTCGTTTGTTTCTGAGTTTTGCTCTAAAGCATAAGTTGGAAGTCGTTGCACTTGGTTCCATTTATTGGTTCAATCCCGAGCTCGAGATGAGTACAAACCTAGGATGCCCCAAAGTTAGGATAGCCATCCAAGGAGTAGAGTTCTCCATGATTTGGTTGTCTTGAATATCCGATCTTTGGGCGTAATTTTGGGTATGGATTGGCTCAAGAAGCATCAAGCAAGATTGGAATGTAGGCCGAGCAATCACTTTGGGCGGTCCGATGGAAGCAAGGTTAGATTTGAAGCCGACATGAAGCGAGAAAAAGTGATGGTGTGCCAAAGTAAAGGATTGCCCTAAATGAAGTACCGATTGCGAGAGAATATCCGATGTTTTCCGATGATCTCCCGGGATGCCACCAAAAGAGAAGTAGAGTTTGCAATTGAGTTAGCACGTGCACCTCACCAATTTCAAGAGACCTTACCGAATGCCCGCCAATGAGTTAGCGAAATTAAAGAAGCAGATACAAGAGTTATTGGATAAAGGGTATGTCAGACCCAGTACCTCTCCGTGGGGAGCACCAGTATTGTTCGTCAAGAAGAAGGATGGTAGCCAGCGTATGTGTGTGGATTACCGAGCTCTCAATGAAGTTACCATCAAGAACAAGTACCCGTTGCCCAGAATTGATGATCTGTTCGATCAATTAAAAGGAGTGGAGTGTTTTCCAAGATTGATTTGAGATCGGGTATCACCAAATGAGGATTCGACCGAGGACATACCCAAGACAGACCTTCTCAACTCGTTATGGATTATACGAGTTCACCGTGATGTCCTTTGGCCTAACCAATGCTGACCTACTTTATGTACCGATGAACAAGGTGTTCATGGACTACTTGGACAAGTTTGTCGTTGTGTTCATTGATGACATTCGATCTACTCCAAGAATGAGGAGGAGCATGAGGAGCATTTGAGATTGGTATTGCAAAGATTGCGGGAGCACAAGTTGTATGCTAAGTTCAGCAAGTGTGAATTTTGGATGAAGGAAGTTGCCTTTTGGGTCATGTGTTGACAAAGCAGAGGAGTGTCCAGTTGACTCGTGAAAGTACAAGATGTGCTCACCGGAAGGCACCCGTCGCTGACCCAGTCAAGCTTCCTAGGAATGGCAAGTTACTATCGGAGATTCATTGAAGGGTTCTCGGTGTAGCCCAGGCCCCTTACCCGGCTACTAAAGAAGGAAAAGAAGTTTGAATGGACGCCAGAGTGCGAGAAGAGTTTTCGGAAGTTAAAGGAAAGTCGACAACAAAGATCTTAATTTTGCACGACATCAAGAAAGATTTTGAGATTTATTGTGACGCCCCGCAAAGGTTTAGGGTGCGTATTGATGCAAGACAAAAGAGTGGTAGCTTATGCATCGCGTCGATTGAGGCCACATGAGGAGAACTACCCTACGCACGATTTGGAGTTAGCAGCATTGTGCATGCCACGAAAATATGGCGACACTACGATGGGTAATGGATGTGAGATCTACACGGATCATAAGAGCTTGAAGTATATCTTCACCCAATCGGACCTTAACCTAAGACAAAGAAGATGGTTGGAGTTGATAAAGGACTATGACATTGGAATCCACTATCACCGGGAAAAGCCAGCGTAGTGGCGTATGCGTTGAGCAGAAGGTATATTGCAACACAATTATGGTCAAGGAGAGTCAACCAAAGATTGCACGAGGAATTCCAAAAGCTCGGTTTGGAGTTGGTTGAAGAAGGGATGTTGGCGCTTTGGACTTGCGGCCGACCTTGGATAGTCGATTCGTCAAGCGCAGCGGAGGATGAAAATATCCGGCGGATCAAGGTTGGATTGAAGGAAGGAAAAGCGGCGAGGTTTTGTGGAGGATGATCGTGGTATCATATGGTACAAGAAGCGATTGTGCGTACCCAATAAGGAAGAGTTAAAGCAATTGTTGCTTAAAGAGGCACACGAGTCATTATATTCAATTCATCCAGCAGTACCAAGATGTATCGGGACATCAAGGATAAGTCTTGGTGGCGGTATGAAGCGAGAAATAGCGAGTATGTAGCACTATGTGATGTTTGCCAATGAGTGAAAGCAGAGCATCAAAGACCCGCAGGATTGTTGCAACAGTTGAAAATTCCGAGTGGAAGTGGGAAGATGTGGGCATGGATTTCATCACAGGTCTACCCAAGACCAAGGAAGGTTACGACTCGATATGGGTAATTGTGGATCGATTGACAAAGGTAGCCCATTTCCTTCAGTCAAAACCACATATTACGGAGATAAGTTGGCGTAATTGTATATGTCCGTAAGTGTGAGTCTCCATGGAGTTCCTAAGAGGATTGTGTCGGATCGTGGATCGTGATTCACTTCACGATTTTGGAGTAGTTTCCACGGCGATGGGTACTCATCGAATTTCAGCACTGACCTATCACCCAGGCATCGATGGTCGACAGAGCGTGTAAATCAAATCCTAGAGGATATCTTTGAGAGCATGTGTTTTGGATCACGGAGCTAAGTGGGACAATTGCCTACCTTTTGCAGAATTTTCCTACAACAACAGTTACTGTGCCGGTTTGCGAGATGTCACCGTTTGAGGCTTTGTATGGTGGAAGTGTAGGACCCCTCTCAATTGGAAAGAAACAGAGAAAGGCAAATTTTTGGGCGAGTGTTTGCAAGAAGTCAGAAGAAAAGTGCGCTTGATTCAAGAAAGGTGGCAGCACTCAAGCGAGCAAAAGAGTTATGCTTGATACTATAGAAGAGATTTAAGCTTTGAGCCCAATGATTATGTGTATCTCGGGATCACACCTTTCAAAGGTGTTAAGCGTTTTCAAATGAAGGGAAAGCTAGCACCAAGGTATGTGGGGCCATTCAAGATTTTGAAGCGCAGGAGAAGTTGCCTATCATTGGAGCTACCGAGAACTTGAGCGGGATACACGATGTTTTTCATGTGTCTCAATTGAAGAAGTGCTTGCGAGTGCGAGGAAGCGGTGCCAATTGAGGTCGTGGATCTCGGGAGGATCGTCTATAAAGAGCATCCCATCAAAATCTTGGAAGTGTCGAGCGAGTCACTAGAAGAAGAGTCGTTCGCTTTTGCAAAGTTCAGTGGAGCAATCATTCAGAGGAGGAAGCAACTGGAAAGCGAGGAGGATCTCAAGCGGTTTCCAAACCTATCCTTTAGAGAGCCGTATCTCGGGTCGAGATTCCGTTTAAGGGGAGGTTTGTAACATCCGATTTTGAGTATTTTTGAAGCTTTTAAAATAAAATTCACCATTTGAATTTTTCTGAAATTAATTAAAGCTTAAATGAAATTTTATGAATTAAAAGGATTTAATATGAATAATCTGAACATGAACATTTGCCAAAGTTATTTTATTTGAGTTCCTTGTGTCTCAAGGAATTTATTGGATTTTTGGATTTTTACGGATTTATTTGCTATTTTCTAGAGCTCAAAAGGATTTAAATGAATTTATGAAAAGAAAAATACCAAAATCCCCAACCGCCGATGGGAAACCCACCAGCCGGCCCAACCCGCCTCGGCTCCGCTTGTTGTGCGCCTGCGCGCCGTGCCTGCGTCGAGCATCCGCGCGCGCGCTCGCCTTAGCCCTCCCGATGATCGCCACGTGGCGTCATCAGCTGCGCCAGCGCCGCGCCCCGCATCCGGCCGCTGCTCACCGCGCCACCGGCGGTGAAGCCCACTGTCGAGTCGTCCCGACCGGACTCGTCTTCCGTCTCGAAGCCGGACTCGCCGCCGCTGCCGTCCGTCGCGGACACCTCGGTCCGTGTATAAAGCCGCCGCCTCGCTTCGCATCCGCCGCCGCTCGCCGCCGCCCGCCGCGCGGAGCCCGCGCCGGCTGCCGTCGCCCTCGTCATCTTTTGCGCGGCCGTCGTCGCCGCGAGAGCTTAGCCGCCGCCCGTCGCTGTTCGCCACCGCGGTGAGCCCCGCCGCCGTCGTCGTCCCGCCACCTCGGTGCCGCCGTCACCTCGCGCGGCGACCGCCGCCGCCGCCGAACCCGCCGCCGCGCCGCCGTGCCAGCGCGCGCCGCCCGCGCCGCCTCGGCGCGCCGCCTCGCGCCGTGCGCGCGCCGCGTCGGCAACGCCCGCGCCGCGTCCCCTTCGCCTTCCGTCGCGCCGGTCCATGTGAGCGTGCGGCGCCTTGTGGGTCCCGCCCGTCGGCCGAGCCGTGACCCGTGAGCGATCTGGGCGGCGGCGGATGCGTCCACACGGCCGCACCACGGCCGTCCGTCGCCCGCCGTGTGCCCGAAGCCGCCACGCAAGCGGGCCACGTCCACCCTAACGCTTGCGTGTCGCCACGCCAGTGCCACCTCGACCCTAGTCGCGCGTCGCGGCCGCCGCCCGCATCATTTCGTGCGCGGGTTCACCGTGAACTCGACCTCCGTGCGCGCGGTCCACAAAGATGATGCACTTTTCCAATTTTCCCGATTTTCAGAAAATCCAATTTTCAAGAGCCGTTCTCCCTCATCCTAGCTCCGATTGACCCGTTCTTTTTCTAAATTCATCTAAAATTGAGCTCTACCTTTTGGTTCAGGTTTGAAAGTTTTGGAGTTCATTTGAATTTTATTTGAATTTATTTTCTCTTTTCGTCTCGTTTTCTCTCGTTAGATCGCGTGTTCGAGGGAGCGGAAGTTGGATTTGAAGACCAAGAGCCCTCATCTGAGCAAGGCCAAGGCAAGTCGTATTCTTTGATCATGTTGAACCCAGATTTCAATCTATTATGTATTATTTTGTTTCAAATTATCATGCATTGCTATTTATTAATAAAACCTTGTATTGGTAGTTATACTCCTAATTGATTAAATCCCTCCATGATAATTTGACTACCATGAATCCATTGACACCTTAGGATTGGGAATTATTTAGTGATAAAATAATAATTGTCACATGGGGTTCGTTATTTCGCTTAGCCCGCTTCCTATTAGTTATTGGGATCTGTCATCACATGTGGTTAATTAATCTCGACTTAATGATTTACTTGAGCGTGGTGGTTAGCCACGATTATAAAATTGGTATGTCATGACATGGGTAGTGTCATGGGCATTGGTTATACAAACTTGGCTTTCACTTGGGCGAATGATCGTGCGATAAAGGGGGTCTTGGATGCACATTGGGATGTGGATGCTTCGCACTGGGTAATTGTTAAGGACTTAACTTTGTGCGCCATTGATCCGAGCTTAATCGTGCAAACCACATGTCTAGTATGGGATAGACTGGCATAATAATTTGAGAAGTCTCTACTTTGGTTTTACTACGATGTTGTGTGGCGCAAGAGGGGCAATTATCGACTAGGGGTTACCCTACTCGTGGCGAATCCTTAGCGAGTGGGATCGGGTGGAGATGGATCATTGTAAAAGCCTTGTTGTGATTTCCTTAAGTGAGGCTAATCACATCGTGTGGGTGCAGTTGTGCAACCTCTGCGAGTGTAAAACTATTCGAATAGCCGTGTCCCCGGTCATGGACATTGCTCGGTGATTTCACACGAGGGGTAGAGTCTTTATGAAAATTTGATTGGTTTGAGATGGGAAGTGAATGGTTAGTTCACTTGTGGTTATATTCAATTCCTTTGATATATTTACTTAGTGTCTGTTGTTAAATATGCTTTTCAATCTATATATTGTATTTACTTCAAATTGTCGCTTCATGCAAAACTAACCTTTCAACCATCCATTGTTAAGCTTTGCATATTATATTGCATTCATTTGTTACAAGCGACTTCTTCGAGTACCAATGTACTCACGGCTTTATGCCCATGTTGCTCGATTGAGGAGGAGGACGGATCGGCAGGAGTTGCTAGAAGGAGGCTACTCACGAGGACTTCACGGATTAGGACTTCGCTCCCGATCGATTGCTGTGGGCATGTCGAGTGGCTACTACGCTTAATTTTGGATTTCATTGCTAGTTTCTTTAAAGCCCTTGAGGCTAATAATTGTAAGCTTGGCCATAAGGTCGTACTCTGTTGGTTATTAATATAATTTGGATTTCCTTTAGAATATCGTGATGTGGATGATATTTATCTTTGTTTCTGTTGTGTGCACTAGCGTGATCACGGACTAGTGCGAGTAGTACACGAGAGTCCGAATTTGTATATTCGGGTCTCGGCGTAACAGCGGTGGCGACTTGTCGTATCTGGTGGGCCTTACGCGACGAAGCGTCTTGGCCCGGCCGCCGATGTTCGCGTACTGCACAAGGCACGGTTCGGCCAAAGGAACGGAAGGGCGGGACCATTGTCGAACCGGCGGCATCAACTCCTTCTTCCGGTTGTCTGCGGCAAGCTCTTCCCCGCAATTCCACTCACGGGAAGTGGGAATCCAAGCTGGATGAAGCGGTGGTTCTATCACCGTGTGGCGAAGCGCGCGCCTTGAGTGCAGGGCGGTTGATCGCATTCAAGGCTTCGCCGGCCGGACGCTTGATGGCGAAGATAAGCGGAGGCCCGGCAGCAGTGGGTGTGGCGCGCTTCAACATGCGCGACCTCGCGAGAAGTGCGTGATGTAGGGCGTGGTGCCACTCGGCCACAACTGGCACCTCGCCGCCGGGCAGCTTCGCGACGACAATGTTCTGCCATCTGTCTGCACACTACCGGCACCCCCGGACCTTCATAAGCCTCGACCGTGTCTCCCTTGCTCTTACTCGATGCGTTACGCTTTAACCCCGTCTCCTGCCTTGTCCAGGAATTCACTTGAAAGACGTGGAGTAGGCCGCGCGCGTCTTCCTTGGGCCGTATACCGCCAGGGAGCACGACCAGCGCGCGTCCGCTACCGCGGAGGCGGGGCTAGGGCAGATAAACCGTGTGTGCGAGGCCTTGGGCCTCGCCGTGCCGGACCGCGCCCGTCCGTCCCCACAACACCAGGACGACGGCGCGACGAGGACGAAAGCACCGGCTCGCAAGAGGGCCTGAGGCGCGGCGGCTGCCATGCTCGGTATAGCAGCCGCTAGTGCTGCTGCTACCGCTCCTGCCAGCGCGGCAGACGCGGAGTCGGATTCGGCGAAGTATGCCGACTCGGGCTTGAGGCGCGCACACCGAGGCGAGGGTCCTCGGGCGGTGCCACAGGCGGAGGGGCGCGCGGTAGCCGGAGGGAGGAAGCCGCGTCAGCGCGACGGTCGTCGAGTCGGGGTCCATACTGGCCGGTGGTGCTGGGGCGGGACCCTCGGCCGTGGACGTTATTACGCCGGGGACGCCCTCCGCGGGGGCGTGCGGAGCCGGGTCTTTGCCGATGAGAGTGGCCGAGACCGAGGTGCTCTGCGCGGAGGTTGACAGGGTAGTGCCTTCGCCGATGGGTGTTGTGGCCACGGGGGCCTCTCCCGCAGCGGTTACTGGGGCGGGGTCGTCGCCATTCCTTCCGGCTAAGCGACCGTGTCTGCGGTCGGAGCCCCATCGGACGTCGAGGGGATTCGTCGTGGCGGCGGGCATCGGGAGTTTGTGGGACTTCGACGCGGACGCCGAAGTCCCCATGGCGCGCGCTCCCCCGGCTCGCCAGGGCACGATGACCTCCGCGCCGGAGCGATCAACGCCGGCCCCGAGCGCGGAGGCTTCTGTGCCGGGAGGTGGCGCCCCCGCGGGACTTGCGTCATTGCTATCACTTTGCCTGGGCTAGGAGGCGTGCTCGCGAAGTCCTCCGTCCGCCTGCGAGGGTAAAATTGCCTAGTCTACCTTGTGTATTCTTCATTGTGCCCGGCGGGGTTCTCACCTGTATCCCTGCCTGCAGCGTCGCTTATACCAGAGGATGATCCCCTGCCGGAATGTGGGGGTCATGGTACTGGCGACGCGAACGCCGTCTTGCGCCGAACCCGCGGACCGTTCCTCCGTTGAGGCGCCCGAGGCGTGGCGCGAGTTTGTGAGCAGCGGCCACGGCGTTAGCCACCAAGTCTTTGCAGACGCACGTCGAGCGGGCGTCGTGGGATGCCTTAGAGTGTCGGGGTGAGGGTAAGTACTTGCTTGTATGGCAACTCGTGGCCATGTTGAACCTGCTAACCCTCATTGCCTTGCAGACACTCGTGTTGGGGCTGGCCCTACGCACGGGCTATGTCCGCGAGCAGGGGGCACTCGACAAGCTGCGGGTCGCCGAGGGGGAGCTGCGCGAAGCCGCGAAGGCTCGTTCTGACTAGGACGCCCGCATCCGCCAATTGGAAGCGGAGTGCGCCGAAACGAAAGCGCATGCCGAGGAACTTGCCGCAGCAGCGCGGGAGTCAGCTGCGGAGGTGGTGCGGCAGGAAGGTGCGGCGGAGCGGGATAACCTCCTGCAACAAGTCGCCGCGCTAGAGAAGGAAAAAGGTGAGCTTGCCTTGACTCTAGCGGAGCGTGACCGGGTGCTTGGCGAGGCTTCGCTAATTGCCTGGGATGCCATGCAAGCACTGGAAAGCCATCTTGAAGGGCTCGTTGCTAAAGTGCCAGACCATCCCTTCGGGCCGGAGGAGCTGTCCCGCACACTCCGCTGGATTGGAGATGCCGCCAACGCTGCGCGCGGCGTCGCGACGACCTTCGGCAACCATTGCGCTTACGTGGCGTCCTGCATGCTGTGCACGCTCTTGCGACACCGCGGCTGCGAGCACGTCGCTGAACTAGTGGACCCCCAGCTGGAGATGCCTGGCGGGGCCGGAGTGATGTCCGGTGCCGTCCGCGCCGTTCGCCGCGCCGTCAAGTACTTCCACGAGCAGATCTGGGATTACGCTGGTGAAGCGGCAGCGCGGGTTGAGCTGCGAAGTCCCTTCATGGCGAGGAGTCTTGGCCAATTTCGGGCGAGGTCGCGGTGCGGCGAGGTGGCGGGGGCTTCGGAGGCGCTGGGAATTCCGAGTGTGACACCGGGGCGTGTGGCGTGCGTTGTAACATATCCCCTTTTTGAATGAAGTGCGCATTTGCTTTGTCAATTCGACTATTTTCCCATATCGGCGGCTACCTGCTGGGGCCGGTGCTGCCTCGACCTTGCGACCGCGGCGCGCCGACGCGGCAAAGGCCGAGGAGTCGCTGAGCTTTTGGGCAAGCGGCCTTCTACGCCGAAGCCACGGCATTAGCGCGTGTTAAGGGCGAGCTCGCCGAGTAGCGGCTTCGAGCGTCGGAGATGTTTGCGGTCTATGTACTGTAAAATTTTTACGATATAGACTTGTTGGTCGATTAGGATATGCGGGGTATGTTCACGCCATCTCGGGTTCGCCCACGTTCGACGGCGTGGTATCTTGTGTGCGGGGTTGGCATGTTATGGGGCCGAGGTCCCCATCGCGAGTATCTTTGTTGGCGGAGTGGATGCGCGATCGCTCCGTCCCTTCTTGAGCAGTGGCGGTGGAGTAGGCGCCTAAGCGAAGTAGACGCGCGCGGCGCTCCATCCTTCACCCTTGAGCGGGTGTGGCGGAGTGGCGTCTGGCGGGAAGTCGCGCGCGCGAGGTCGCGTCTTGCCTACCCCTGCAAACCGGCACGTGTGGAGGCGGGGCTCGGCGAGGACTTGCTTGATTAGGGTTTGGGCGGCGTGGTGCGTGCGTAGCCGAGGTAGCGCGCCGTCTCCTTGCCCTTGAGGTGGGAGCGACCTCGATGTGCCTCATGCTCGCGTGCGTGCCCTTACGGTGGCGACCTGCGCGCGCTGTGTCGGCAGGACTGTTCTTGGAGTTGGGTCTTCGTAAATGCATCTTGCGTGTATCTCCTGTGGCATGCGCGGAGGAGAACGTTGATGCTCTAAGAAGCGCGATCGATACCCCGCCCTTTTACACTCGTAGATGCGCGGGGACAACACCGCGTCTTATACTCCGCGGTGCGTGGGGACTTCATCCGCGTCTTGTTTATAGTCCGTAGAATGGCGCGTGCGAGGCGGACCTCGGCGCTACGGCGATTTAAAGTCCGTGGCGGCGCGCGCGAGGCGGACCTCGGCCTTCGACTTGATTTAAAGTCCGTAGACTGGCGCATGCGGAGGCGGACCTCGACGCTACGACTTAACTTATAGTCCGTAGACTAGCGCGTGCGGAGGCGGACCTCGACGCCACGACTTGATTTAAAGTCCGTAGACTGGCGCGTGCGGAGGCGGACCTCGACGCTATGACTTGATTTAAAGTCCGTAGACTAGCGCGTGCGGAGGCAGACCTCGACGCTACGACTTAACTTATAGTCCGTAGACTAGCGCGTGCAGAGGCGGGCCTTGACGCTACGACTTGATTTAAAGTCCGTAGACTAGCGCGTGCGGAGGTGGACCTCGACGCTACGACTTAACTTATAGTCCAGTAGACTAGCGGCGTGCGAGGCGGACCTCGGCGCTTCGACTTGATTTAAAGTCCGTAGGCGGCGCGTGCGGAGGTGGACCTCGACGCTAGGACTTAACTTATAGTCCGTAGACTAGCGCGTCGCGAGGCGGACCTCGACTCTGCGACTTGATTTAAAGTCCGTGGCGGCGCGCGTGCGAGGCGGACCTCGGCGCCACGACTTAACTTGTCCGTAGACTAGCGGCGTGTGGAGGCGGATCTCGGCGCTACGACTTGATTTAAAGTCCGTGGCGCGCGCGGCGAGCGGACCTCGGCGCCACGACTTGATTTAAAGTCCGTGATCGCGGCGTGCGGAGGCGGACCTCGGCGCTACGACTTGATTTAAAGTCCGTAGGCGGCGCGTCGCGGAGGCGGACCTCGGCGCTATGACTTAATTTAAAGTCCGTAGACTAGCGCGTGCGAGGCGGACCTCGGCGCTAGGACTTAATTTAAAGTCCGTGGCCCGGCGCGTCGCGAGGCGGACCTCGGCGCTTCGACTTGATTTAAAGTCCGTGAGTCGGCGCGCGCGAGGCGGACCTCGGCCTTCGACTTGATTTAAAGTCCGTGAACTAGCGCGTCGCGAGGCGGACCTCGGCGCCTCGACTTAATTTATACTCCGTGAGAGTGCGCGCGGAGGCATCCCCCCCACACGTCTTTGTTTATATTCATACCCGTGTCTTTGACGGAGAGTGCGCGCGCGAAAGCGTGTCTTTGGTTTATACTCATACACGTACCCCTGGCTACGGAGAGTGCACGCGCGAACGCGTGTCTTTGGTTTATACTCATACCCGTACCCACAGCTCTGAGAGAGTGCTTGTGTGACAGCGTGTCTTTGGTTTATACTCATACCCGCCCACGGCTCACGGAGAGTGCGCGCGAATCGTGTCTTTGGTTTATATGCGGGAGCACACGTGTGGCGGGGCCTCGCGCGCTCTCACTGCGTATTTTTCACAATGATAGGTGGGCGACAAGCGGTGAACTTTATTACATTCTGTTTGCGGGTGAGCAATTACAAAGGCGAGGTACTAATCACATCCACAGTGCGGCGGCGCCTCTAGTGTTTGGGCTTATCTACGGGGCTTGCCGGGGTTCATGGCAAGCATTTGTGAACGCCGCGCTGCGGTGTCGATCCTAGGCGCGTCGTTGAGTTTCACGGTGCGGACCTGTAGGGCCGAGTTCAATACGCCGGGCCATGTCCTGGTCGCCACGGACAGTAATAACGGCCTGCGGCCCCGGGAGCTTCATGCAGAGATAGCCGTGATGTGGCACCGCTCCGAAGGAATTGAGGATTGGGCGTCCCAGTATAACGTTGTAGGGGTAGAGGATGTCGACGACATCAAAGGTTGCATCCTCGACCCTCACGTTGTCGTCTTGTCCAAAGGAGACCTGAAGACATATCTGACCGAGCGTCCGAAGGGGCTGTCCCCCAAAGCCCTCCAGCGGGATTCCCGAGGGGCCCGGCGGCTTTGGGGAATTCCCATCTGGTCAAAGGCTGCCACGAACAGGATGTTCGCGGAGCTACCGTCGTCAACTAGGGCATGTCCCACGTCGCACTCTGCTATAACGGCCCGGACGACCAGGGGGTCCTGGTGCGGAAATTCCACGGCCTGAGCATCGGCGGGTGTGAACGTGATCTTGTGCTGTGCCCAATCCGGCGGCGCCTGCGCTGGGTATGCCGCTACGTAGTGCAGCCTCCGTGCATAGGCCTTCGCTGCCGTCTTGGCGAATTCAGCGAGCCTCGGAGATAACATTGATGACCCTGCAGTGGGCTGTCTTTGGGGCTTGCAGCTGCGAGAGGCCCCGCGTTTCTTTGCACGTGGGCTTGAATCCGCGAGGGCCCTCGTTGGGATGCGCCCTGGCGTTTGGACTGCGTGGGGGCCGTAGAGGGGTGCTGGGCGTGGGCCACGGCGGCGGCGTTCCTCAAGTTTCTATCCTAGAGACGCTTTCGCGGAGCGCCGCGATGGAGACGCACGCGCGCGTATCGTGGGTGCCATAGCCGTGGACCGCGCACCACTTCCGGCGCCCCTTGCCGCTACGACCAGCGGAGGCATTTTCCTCGGAACCGCCCTTGATGTCGAAGACATGCGACCTCGTCGCGCCTGCGCCACGCTTGGGCCTGTCGGACGGCTCCTTGTGCGGGGCGTCCTTATGCTGGGGTGCGTCCTTCGACGACTCCTGCTTGCGCTTTCCCTTCGAGGAGCCGTTCTTTGGCGGGTCTTCGCCTTTCATCGAGCCTCGCTTTGGTTGGTGTCGAGTCGCCACCTCTCTTCGCGTGCATCCTCTTCCATACTGGCGTACTCTTCCATTTTGTCGAAGAGCTTTGCCACCGTCTTGATCGGCTTCCGCGCGTGTATGGCTGCGTTGACGACGGTGGTTTCGTTAACGTCTTTGACTTGGCAACGCGTTCGCCGGCGGCGTTTAAGTAGTCGGAGCTTCTCGAAGGTTTCGCTTCACCGCGAGCGATTGGTCGCGTCGACTTGCTCGACATAGTTCCCTTGAAAGTTGTTGTAAAGGCGGTCGCGGACCTGCTCCCACGTGTAAATGGAGTTTGGCTCTATGGTAAAGAACCGAAAGCGCCACTCCTTGCAGCGCGAGGGGGAGTCCCTTCGCCTTTGTGGTGTCGTCGCTCTGGCGGCCGATTGCGGTTTCGTACACGCGCACAAACTCCGAGGGTGCATGTCGCCTTTGTATGGTTCAACGGCGGTAGGAAACTTGAAGTCTTGGGCCACGCCGCTGCTGTAGGCCCGCCGAGGCGGGACTCGGATCAACACGCCTGCAACCGCACGCGGTGGATGTGGGGCGTCGCGGTATGCGCCCTTTCGGCGTGGGCTCGGCGCAACCAGCGGCGCGATGGCGGCTCGAGCCTCTTGCGGATCTTGGACAACCCGCGAAGATCCCTAGCTCCCGCTGGAATGCGTTGATGGCGCCGCAAAGGCACTTTCGACCGCGGGTGCGGTCGGAGCCACTGGTGCGCCTGGCGGACGGGTCGGTGCGGCGACGACCACCTCACGAGCTCCCGAACTGCCGGCTGCTCCCTCGTGGCTAGCTCCGGCCGCACGGTCCGCACCACCAGCGATCGTTGCGGCGAGTGTGGCGGGGTCGGTCATTGTCGCAGCGGTGGCGGGGTCGGTTGTCGTCGTGGCGGTGGTAGGGTCGGTTGTCGCCGTGGCGGTGGCGGGGTCGGTCGTCGCCGTGGCGGGGTCGGTTGTCGCCGTGACGGTGGCGGGTCGGTTGTCGCAGCGCGAGTCGCGGCGTCCACGACCGCCGCGCGCGCGTCGTCACCGCGCTCGCGACGGCCGACGAAGCCCTAATGCCGACACGACGCCCGCTTGGCCGTCTTCTTCGCCTTCACAGCCGCCGACGAGGCCTTTTTCGGTGCCATCCTTCTTCGGATTTCAGGCTTGCTCCTGCCCTCCCCGCGGACGGCGCCAACTGTTGTGGTTACAGACCAAATAGAGAGAGATGTGGTAGTGGAGAGTTGGAGAGAATGATGGATCTTCTCCCATAGCCCATGTCTTATATGTATACAGGTACCCATGTGGGAAGTGCTTTTACAGTTGTACCCTTACATCAGTATATCCCTACCAGGGGTATTTAAGTCGCTATACATGTCCTACTTTGGGTCTTACAACCTTCTAACAGGCCTGCTGGGCTTAGGTGGGGGCCACCCCTACAACAGATATCTACTTCGCAAAGAAAGTTGTCACAATCATCGATCTTGATCCCGAGCCTGCATCGCTCGTTGAATGTAAGAAAAGATCAGATGGGAAGATTGGAAGAAGGCAATAGCAACTGAATTGCTATCTCTGAACAAAAGAGAGGTGTTTGGGCCCATATGCCGCACACCTCCCCATGTGCACCCCGTTGGGCACAAGTGGGTATTTGTTCGAAAGAGAAATGAAAGAAATGAAGGAGTGAGATACAAAGCAAGGCTAGTAGCACAAGGTTTCACTCAACGTCCTGGAGTTGATTATGAAGAAACCTACTCACAGTCATGAGTGGAATTATCTTTAGATACTTGATTTCAATGACAGTGAACCTGAACTTAGAAATGAAATTGATGGATGTTGTGACTGCATACCTTTATGGTAACTTGAATTCGGAGATCTATATGAAAGTCCCTGAAAGAATCCTTTTCCCGAACCAAGACAGAGCAAATAAAAATCTATACAATGTGAAACTCATAAAGTCACTGTATGGACTAAAACAATCTAGAAGAATGTGGTATAATTGCTTAAGCGACTTTCTCTACAAGAAAGGCTACCGAAACAATGAAGACTGTCCTTATGTATTTATACAGCGATCTCAGAATGGATTCTGTATAATCTCTATATATGTTGATGATCTGAATATCATCGGGATAGCCGAAGACATAAAAGAAGCAAGCTCCTACTTGGAGTCAGAATTTGAAATGAAAGATTTAGGCAAGACTAAGTTCTGCTTAGGCCTGCAGCTTGAGCATGTCCCTGAAGGAATCTTGGTAAATCAGTCAACCTACACCCAGAAGGTGCTTGAAAAGTTTGGCTTTGAGAAGGCATTTCCCTCGAAAGTACCGATGATCGGGAGGTCTTTACAGCAAGAAAAAGATCCTTTCCGACCTAGGGAAGAGGGGGAGGAAGTCCTGGGATCGGAATTCTCATACTTGAGTGCAGTGGGAGCTCTCATGTACTTAGCAAACTGCACTAGACCGGACATTGCATTGGCCGTGAACCTGTTACCAAGGTACAGTGCAGAGCCAACCAAAAGGCATTGCTATGGCATAAAGGACATTTTCCGATACCTCCAAGGAAGTAAGGACCTTGGATTGTTCTACAGAAAGAATCAAGATCTGAACTTGATTGGCTATGCAGATGCTGTGTACTTGTCCGACCCGCATACCGCAAAGTCACAAACAGGCTATGTATTCTTGTGTGGTGGAACTGCAATTTCCTAGAAATCGTCCAAGCAAAGCCTTGTAGCTACTTCGACGAACCACTTAAAAATTATAGCATTGTATGAAGCGGCACGAGAGTGCGCTTGGCTACGACGAATGGTTCACCACATCCAGCAGTCATGTGGGATGAACATTGTGCAAACCCCCACAATTATCTATGAAGATAATGCCGCTTGCGTTGCACAAGTGCAAACGGGCTATGTGAAGAGTCATATCACAAAGCATATCAACCCCCCAGTTCTTCTA
Source organism: Dendrocalamus sinicus (assembly GCA_036346575.1). NCBI lineage: Eukaryota > Viridiplantae > Streptophyta > Magnoliopsida > Poales > Poaceae > Dendrocalamus > Dendrocalamus sinicus. The sequence continues at coordinate 10,620,161 of CM070666.1, read as the reverse complement.
TGCACATGAATTGCAAAAGATAGACGAGATTAAAGTACTGCATACTAAGTCATGTGAAAATCTAGTAGATTTGTTCACTAAGTCACTTCTCGCATCTAGTTTCGAAAGGTGCGTGCGTGGAATTGGGATGATGAGACTTAGAGAAGTGCAGAATTCAGGGGGAGAATTCTCTCAAGCCCGCTAGTAAATCTTGATCACGAAGATTAAGTACCCAAAGGAATGAAGTCCTGAAGACCAAATGAAATTGGGTGAATTGTACTCTTTTTCCCTTAACGAGTTTTCCTGAAGTTTCTCGACCAAGGTTTTTAATGAGGCAATTCATGCATCGCAGCATCACATGTATCATGTACTCTTTCTCTAAATTTTTTTGCTGGGTTTTTATGGAGTTTTAACGAGACATGAACATGTTGGGTGAGTGCCCAAGGGGGGTGTTGAGAAACCTGGGCCTAGGCCAGCAGCCCTGGCCCATTATGGGCACCCCACCGTAGGTTATAAATAGGGACCTATACCAGCATATTTGTACACACCTGATGCAATTGAAAGCAATAAAGAAAGACCAGGAGTTCTCTCTACCTCTCTGTGTTCAATCTATTATTCTGTCTTCTGTGATTGATTCGTTCTTGTTCTAAGCAGAGGAATCGATTGGACTGGTCGCCAGCGACGGTTCCTCAACATTTATAACCTGCAGCTGCTAGCTAGTATAGCCTAGTAGGTATATGCTCACGGCATCATGTACGGGCTGGCCCTTGCCCACATATATACCATGATATGGATATATGCAAGACTAGGATTTTTGGTTGATCGATTAGGTTTGGAGGTTTCTTGGGCCATATATCTTAATTAATTTAGTGGAAGGCGGCAGCTAAGCAGTGAGTGATTTTTTTTCTGTGCCTTATAATATTTTGTTACAACTTATGTTTTTAAGTCAATGTCCTCGTCGGACTCCTACCCAAATGCTAGTTCGGTAGATACTCATGGCAGTCAATTCGAGCTGACCACCACATGCCCGCCCCTCATTCCGCACGAAATCAGGGGCAAGTCTACCCTCCGATACAACACATTCAGTGGTATCATCTTGAAACTCCACTTGTGGTTCCCCGGGTGTCGAGGGGCCGGGCTCATGGACATTTCGAACTGCCGGTGTGCGAAACTTAGGTACACCATCAGCCTCTCGTAAAGGCAATTTGCATGTACTGCCTCCATGCTATAGTGCCATTCACCTCCACGAGCTCCCACACGCCATTGGTGCAGGTGATCCCCTCGATGGTAAGTTTCATCGTCATTGCCTCTGTCGCTAACTCCCTTCGGATGCAGCTTTATAGCTCATGAATATTCATGACGCTGAGTCTCTCGCCCGAAACACCTTGTATTGACATGTTGATAGGTCCAACCCGTACAAGACCATCGCCGTAGAACATTGTTAAGTGTTCCATGTTTACGACTGCCTGAAACCACAACAACCAGATCCGCAGTAAGTGTTACAACAAAAATGATTACATGCATGTAACTATATGCGAATAGTTCATTAAAAACTGACAATTTGACTATCAATCCAAAAAAATTACCTGTCTTTCGGAAAAAGCAATCAGCACTACCACGCCTTCCTACCGCGTTCTTAATGATCTATGCACTTGCTTCTTAAAATAATTAGCTACACACTCTTAATTTTGATCGACGACCACGAGAATGAGTTTTTGCGATGAGTGACTGAGATGACCGATGACCAACTACGAGAGATTCGTATTTATAGCTGAGCACAAAGGGAATCTGGTGTACTCACCCTGCAAATTAAGGATTCCTTGTCGATATGTAGCACTTTGGGCAAGGGGGACGGCATGGTAACATTGACAAATATGGAGACGAGGGAGCGGGCGAGAGTGGACGGTATGGACATGACGACATCGCGGACGAGGGAGCGCACGGCGGGATGACACGAACAGAGTAACAATTGTGCAAAGCACGCATTGAAAAAGAAAAGATAGAAGCAACAGCTGACATATATGCGAAGGACAAAGGTCATGCACTTCAAAAGATGCCTAAGCATCATATATCGATAATTATGATAAAATTATCATGAATTAATATGACAAATTTAGAGCACATAAAATTCTTAAAAAATTATATAATAACTATGAGTGTGTTAGGAGGCTTCACACAAAATTTCGTAATTTTTGAGCTAGTTTGCTATATGTAAAAACTCATACAAATATCAAAATTGTATAAATTTTTGAGCAACATTCACATGTATAAAATTACTCAAAAATTATACTATAAAGTACGTTGTGTCGAAAGACTGTACATATATTTTTGTAATTTTTGGAACTTATTTGATATATTTACAAATTTAAATAAATACTAAACGAAAAAATTAGATCATGTAATTAAGCCGGCTTAATCAGGCCTGCCATCCACCACCGGACGGCATGCTGCCTGCTGTCTGCTAGCGGGGCGGCAGGCGTTTGCTGCCGGTAGCATCGCCATATGTCGTCTTGTGGATACTACTGCCACTCGCTTATCGCATATGGGTAGTTTTGTAAATACGGCATGAAACACTGTCAAATCCAGCTTTGTTCCGACTAAAGGAAGGACGTACGTACTATGTAACGCAAGCCATAAATTTCGACCGGCGAATTCTTTCCTCCCAACATCCCTTTCTAAGAAGAGCTATTACCACTGCATGTAAACAGTGAAAAACGCCGCACATATATATGTGTGACAGACCATAAGCATAGTGGTGAACCCAGGATTTTACCAAAGGGTATACCGCACCAAAATTTTTATATGCAATTCGGTAAAACCATTTGCCAATTCGGTAAATAATTGTAAAATTTACACCGTAATTCAGTATACAATCACTAAATAATATGATAAGTCTTAAATTCAAGTCTTAAGTTGGAAACTTGCACAAATTACAATATAAATAGTTCAAACACCATACTAATAGTCTCAAATATACATAAAAGATACTTACAATTGCATGGCTCCATCCACACTCCCTACAAAATAAATTGCCATGAAACTAACAGACATTACCAATAAAAGCGCAGGACAATAGTTCAATATGAGGGCCTGTTAAAATATTGGGGATCATACTTGTACATACTGCATGGTTAGGGACAACATATTGGTCTAATCATATCTAGGAAACCATAGGCAAGTCAATAATTACACACACAAATAACAGCACATGACAACCTATAAGAAACAACACTCTTTAGTACTACTTTTCATATATAGACTGCGGAACCAGAAAAGGCCAAAAGCCAAAAGGGAGTAAAACTAATTTAGCAGCAGACTGACCTGGCAATGCTCATGATACTCATAAGTGGGAGGCACAAATATGGAGAAGGAAGAATGCGTATTCGACCCTCTGGTTCTTTACTTAGAATTTCCTCGAGTGAGTTTCTATGCCATGAACGAGCTACCATTAACGCAGACGTAGGCGTCCGCACGCAGTCACGCAGACGCAGGCGGGAGGCAGTCACGCAGACGCAGACACAGGCGGGAGGCGAAGAGCCGAAGACGCGAACGACTGGATGTGGATACCGTGCGGCAGGCGAACCGACGAGAATGGAGCAACCGACGGTCAAAACCATGGGGATAGCTTTGTGCGCTTGCCCAGCGCGCGCGTCGAAATCTGTTATTGGGCCCGGGGTATGCCGTGGCCCACTCGGCATACCCTGTGGGTCCGCCTCTGCATAAGCAGTTATCTAGTATAAAAATTACGTTCAAATGCAAGCTACCAAGTTGAAGAACCATGTGAAGGAATTATGAATATTATTGTGATGAATCATTGTAATTTAGGAGAGATAAGAATTTAATTTGCAAATCAATTAGGCAGGTTTTTGTTCACTGTTGACTACTGTTGAAATGAGCCATGCATGTATGCACTGATGAGCTATGGCCATGTCTGCATGTATGCACTAATTAGTTGAGAAACCAGTTCTGTTAGAGCAACTCCAGCAGTAGCCCTCAAAACAGGGCCCCTACTTTTTATTTGAGGGCTCTCCCGACTTTTGAGGGCTCTGTTTTTTGGGCTGCACTCTAGCAGGAGCCCTCAAAACAGGGCCCTCAAATTCATTCTTAGAGGGGATGACACATAGGACCCACCCAGCAGGGCCGCTACTTTTGAGGGCCGAGAGGCAAAAAAACTCACTCTAGCAGGGCCCCTACTTGAGCCCTCAAAAGTAGAGGCTCCCTCCAGACCCCCAGGAATGAGGGCTCGAGGGGGAGATTTGAGGGCTTCCTACTTTTGAGGGCTCAAGTAGGGGCATTGCTGGAGTGAGTTTTTTGCCCCTCGGCCCTCAAAAGTAGGATGAGGGCTCAAGTAGGGGCCCTGCTGGAGTTGCTCTTAGCTCTGCTCATGGAGTGATGCTTTGCAGGCATGACGTGTTGTCATCACTCATTAATTGGTGTTGTATGTCGGCAGTGGTTGGTTAATTGGCAGAGATTAAATTAATATATGCATGCACGAGTGACGTAATGGTTGAACCGACATTGCGATGCGGCCTGACCGTAGCCGTACGGTCAGACCGCTCCAACGGTCATACCGGTCGGGAAGTAGATTTTGTATAGTGATTTTGAGTTGAGAAATGAGGTTTGGGACTAAAGTTAGTGGATATATATTATATGAGACATGTTACTACTAACGTAGGTCAAGTAATGAAGAACTTATGTCCGAAAACATTTTGTTTTATCTTCAGAGCAGGGTCACTTGAAGTTAACTATGGACAACGATGATGATTAGGGCTACGTTCATAGAGGAGCCAAGGCCCAAAACGATCGAGAATGTCGAGTAAAATGGTGAGCTCAAGCTTGGCACAAAAACATGTGGGAAATATCTAAGGAAAGTTTAAACTACGGGGTTGCACTATGTGGCTTGATCGATCGGCAGAGACTTGCCGATGCGCAGCAAGCCAATAGTGTATCTGCACGTGGTAAGCATGGTGGTTACTTATAATGGAAGGAGATAACCGAGTTAAAGAAGGGTATTTTGGTAGTTTCACTAAAATACTGGAAACGACTTTGAAATGAAACCGCGGCATGAGAGCGATGCTTGGGAAGGCGGTTTAGGTTACGGAAAAGCTAATTTGATCAAGATGGATCAAATCTTAGGATTTAGCGGATTCAAATTTATACGCTTTGAAAAGTGTGCAAGTGTAGTGAGTTAAAACTCGTGTGGGGGTTATCGGCTTTTCCCATTGTGCTAAGTGGATAATATCCACTAAGGGTTAGATGTGGCTGGTTAGCCATTCTATTGAAGGGGTTGGGATGGAGACTTGTGGTGAACCATCCAACCTAGCTCTTTTGTGCTCTCTTGTTTAGGGTTAGTGTTTGAAAGTTGAGTGTTTTGTGTGCTCTCTGTCCTTCAAGATGGAGTGGCTATAAAACTTTTTTTCTCAAGCAGTAATAGAATCAATCTTTGATCTTCTCTATGGGTATCTCTTGTCTTGATTGATTTGGTCATGTTTTACTTGTTTTTCCTCTCATCTCATACTTTTTTGATCTTGTTGTGCCAAGAATGTATAGGAGATGGAGATAATCTCTGAGAATTATTCTCCATCCATCTAGACACTTTGGTATACACAAGTTTATTAAGAAACTCGGTTTTTATGCGTTTTTGATTTTCCAAGTGGTTTATTGATATGGGGGTTTTTGAGTGATTTCTTCGGTATTCTTGCTTGCTGTGACATGTGGGAACATATCTGGCTATCATATGCCCACGAGCAAGTTTTGATAATTAATTTTGGTTTTTGCTTATTTTGGGTATAATCTTGCTTAAATCTCAAAAAGGTCTGAATTTTGACGTAGGTTTTTGCGATCCATGAACAGAATAGGTTTCTGAGATCTTAAGTAATGTGTTTACAAAGTTTCACGGCTTTTGGATCATCGAATGAAAAGTTGTGGATTTTAAATTTTACAATAGTGCTGAAATTATTGTAGCGTTATGATTTTACTGTTCACAGCGGTCATGCCGTCCAGAGAGAGGTCTGATCGCTCTCTGGTTGGAAGTTAGGCCTCTAGGCTTTGGTTTTTCTCTGGAGATGATTTCTTGGTCGATTTGATTTGAGATTTTGGCTATGGATTCAATTCTTACTAGCTCTGTAACTATTAGAGAATAAGATTAAGAATACTTAGGAGAAAATTTTAGTTGGCATTATTCACTCTCCTCTATTGCTTTTCGGTCCTACACATGTCTATTATTTACCGTTCAAATATCATCCATGTCACCAAATAACTCCTACTATTAGTTGGTCCTTTTTTTGTTGTGACTGACGGTTCATATCTATGGTTGATATTTTTTGACTAACGTGAGCGTTTGTGTGAATGAACTGAATACTAATAAATTGATTTAAAAACAATGAAAAAATTATCTCGTTTATTTGTTTAGAAAACTTATAAGTCATTTGCCAAAAAGAATGCCCCGTTCATTTGTACTAGATTCACAGTATTTTTCCAAACAAAAAACCTAAAGTAGTGGCATGGCGCATGCAGATCACCAGTATTCAGTGCACGCACTGCGTACTGATCGGTTCGTCAGAAGTTGCTGGACCTTTAATATTCTCACCTGCTGATCTGACAAGTGTATTGCAGCATACACATCCTGCTTGCTGCTTAATTGGACGGCCGAGATTTATGGTGCGGCCAGATGCCACAGTGCTGCGGCTTGGCAGGTGACTTTGGCGGTGACTGATACATTAACTTTTGAGTGACGGGATTATGCGTAATGACAACAGTAATATTATTACTGCCAAATGTACAAATGATCACCTTCGCCGTAATGTTTTCGGGATCTCAACATGCACACACCACTATCTATGCTATGCGTCTCACATGCATGCCAGGCAGGGGCGGACCTAGCACTAAAATTGAGTGGGGGCATACAACATATTATCTGCATGCGGATGGGGCCTAGGATTACATCAGCATGCCCCACTAATCATACTGGGTCGCCCCGATGCCAGTCAGCATGGATATAACATACCACCATGAGCCAAAGGCTATATTATGGATGCGTTTTTTCGGCTATGATTGATGATTTATAGTTCTTTGTTCTAGCACAAGCGTTTGTGTGAATGAACTAAATACCGATAAGTCATTTCAAAAAAATTATCTAGATAAGTTACTTCGAAACGATAATAAAGAAACTATTTTATTTATTTGTTCAGACAAAAATATAAATTATAAATTATAAACTAAAAGTCCTATATTTAACCTTGTGTGCATATCCAAACACTGCACTATCACTATATGCCACTATATAAGAGGATAAGAGGACCAAACCGAAATGAACAAACATGTAGTAGGCAGTTCAGTCCTGGATCAAAAATTGCTCCAACTTCTCGTGAAACATGCACTCGGTTATACCACGAGTTATGACCAGCTAACAGTACACTGCCTCTAGTCAAACTTGTCCACCTGGCCATCTTAGGGGACAGATTGTATGAGGGAGAGCCACAATTCGATCCAACGGCTGATGGAAGATTTCACGTGACGCCCCTTTCTATCAGCCGTTAGATTGAGATGATCCCACAATAAAATAGGGGCCTATTAGAGCAACTCCAACCGGTTATTTATCCTGCTTTTCATTGTATATTTACCTAATATGACTCAAGAAATGGACTCCAACCGGTTCTTTATCCTCCTCTTCATTTTTATCGAGTCGCTATTTTCTCCCGGCCGCTAGTTAGATTTGGCGAGCGTCTCCTCACTCGCTTCTCAAATAGCTAGGCCATTGAAATGCTAACTCAAATAGAGAGCTGAAAATAATAGCTAGTCTCTTCATCTTAGAAAATAGAGAGGGAGAAATAACTAATAGGATGGAGTTGCTCTAACATCTGAGAGCCCTCTCGTCAGACCCTCCACAGATGAATTTTCTTCCTTCTTCGGGCGAGCTTGCCCTCACAGGCACAGCTTCTATAAAAAGGCACATGCGCTTGCACTGTGCAACCACGCAGAGACCAACACGACGCCAAGAGAGAGAGGGGCAAGCTGCTGCTTCTCCCATGGACATGGAGGCCAGGTGTTCTGCCACCTTGTTCGTGTCTTTCTCCCTTGCGCTTCTTGTCCTCTTGTTGCCTCCCATGGCGGCCGCTTCCCAGGAGATGAAGTCCATCTACGCCGGCCCGAGGGTCCTGCCGGTGCGGTTGGGCAGGCCGGCGTTCGGCCCGGAGAGCCTCGCCTTCGACCACCGCGGCGGCGGGCCATACACCGGCGTCTCCAACGGCCGCGTCCTCCGGTGGAGAGGCGACCGCCGCCGCCCCACCTGGACCGAGTTCGCCCACAACTACAAGCACAAGTAAGTGTCTAGCTAGACATGGCATATTATTGCATGCACGGAGAGCATGCAACGAGTTAACCGGGGCCGGTGAATGGTGATTGACCGACGGAGACGCCATGCATGCAGGACGGTGGCGGAGTGCGCGGCGAAGAAGAAGCTGGTGCTGCCGGAGAGCGTGTGCGGGCGGCCGCTGGGGCTGCAGTTCCACCGCGCGTCCGGTGACATGTACATCGCCGACGCGTACCTGGGGCTGATGAGGGTCAGGCGGCGCGGCGGGCTGGCGGAGGTGGTGGCGACGGAGGCCGGCGGCGTGCCGTTTAGCTTCCTCAACGGTGTGGACGTCGACCAGGAGACCGGCGACGTCTACTTCACGGACAGCAGCACCACGTACCAGCGAAGGTATAGCACCATAAATCCGAGAATTCATTACAAGTACTGTATATGCCATGGCTATCCTTTAATTTCCTTTTTAATTTATTACCACTCGGTCCTATCGCAAAAGAGGGTTATTTCAACTTTCCAAAGTCAATAAAATGCTCTTTAACCACTAAATTATTCATCATATATTGGAAAATAGTTATAAAAGTGTAATATTATGAAACTATTTTTATGACAAATTTACTAGTATGGTTTCCGTATATCAAATCATACATTTTAAATAATATCTCTGGTCCGGATTAACAGAATTTAACTGCACGCATTCTATATCACTGTTATCCGACTTTGAAGAAAATACTGTATATGCAACGGAAGATAACGAGGAGTAATAAATACGCATGTGAATGGAGATACGTACACTCGAGTGTGCGTGTATGGCCTTCGGCCGTAGACCGTATGTACCTACACGTGGTAGGTGTTGATGCGTGCGACGTGTCAGTGTGTCATGATGCATGTGCATGGTGCAGACACACCCTCTCAGGAATTTTGCAGGGTACATTCACGTTCGGTATTAGAAATGGTTAAGTGATAAATGTCAGCGATTACTTTGCTTGTTTACACACACGATTTAACAGCTTATAAAATCAATGTGGTAGATATTTATCTAGTGTAAAAGTTGAAAAAGTTGAATGTTTTTTAATCTGATAAAATTTAAGGTTTAACTAACAGAAGGAAAAAATTGTAGCTGATTGTCTGGGCAGCCTTACCAACATTGAATCATTTCTTGATCTAATCGCATTTGTTTGAATTTTAATTAATTGTTAGTTTCAGAGAGGTAGGAAGTAAAGTTTCGCAGCAACCATCGAATGCTTTTTTAGCACTATGGAAATATTTCTGGTGTACACAGTTCGGCACTAGCTTCTTTAGCACTATGGAAATATTTCCTCGCAGTTTTTCCTTTTAATGAGGGTTTTTGCCATCATGGAAGACACAGATCCTGGTAGTGTATGATATATTTTTCAAACGTACAGCAGGAACTCTGTCAATTTATTAAAGAGCAAAATACAGCTTAAAACTTACAGAACCCCTCCTTTCAGGAGGTATGATATATCATATATGTACTACATGATTTATGTTCGCTTGCTATCAATTTCTGGATCTGCCACTGTGAGTCTTTGCTACATGCATATTTACTCGTGGGTGCTTATATGTTATCTTAAATCTTAAAAGAAATGACCCGTGACTGATACAGCTGCCCTCAAATAACTGCAATTACATATGTACTTAAGAACAATCAAAACCTCCATTTTGCCGGAGTACTGCTGTTTTTGGTTTGATCCTTTCGCTAGTATGCGCAACAGCAGTCAACGGAGTAGGTTTGTCCCGGCAATTAGCACTAACACCCAGAGAATGGCCCTCAACTGATGGTTTTTAATTGTGTCCGATTACCTCGCTGGATTATCGTTTCATTCTATCTCTATGTTATTTACGAAATCTGACTTTTTGGGTGGCTTTTAACTGTAATTTTGAGAGGACGATGAATGACAGAGATCATGGCGCATAATTTAAAGAAATAGTTTTGAGAAATACGTGAAGAAGCCGTACTATTTATTTTGACTTTTAAAAAATCTAATCTAAAAGCTATAAAAACACAAAAAAGAACGTGCCAAAAGCTCTTGCTGCATATGTAAATTCAGTCGACATGCATGTATAGTGCCGGCAGGGGACCTCAATTTACAGCCCAACAACCATCGTCCTTTCACGTCCCCAAGGCTCCGACAATAGTACTTTCCAGCCATCATTTTGCCTTTCATCAATAGACAAGAGTTTTTTCATCATGCCTGCGTGTACACCATCATTACTGTGTAATTAGAACAGGTTAAGTGGTGATCATTTGGGCTTTTTTTCATAGTTTATAGCTGAAAAGCATGTAGTGATGAAAAAACATCAGAATCGATGAGAGGCTTATTTAGTATAATTAAATTTAAAAAAATTTAAAAATAGAAAAAATATATTAGCCCATCACGTATAATGCAAATAAATACGGAAAAAGAACCAGTAAAAAAGCTCCAAAAAAACTAAAAATTCAGAAAAAGATGAAATTTATGAATAGTAAAAAATTGGAGGCACTGTGTTCTCTAAAAAGGCTAGAAAATACAAAATAATTGGAAGAAAAGAATCAATTAGAACATATATGTGGATACTCAATTAATTTTACGGCAAATAAAACTCATTTTTAGATACAAAATATATATTAATATCATAATTTATGTATATAATAATTTTACATATAATAAAAATGTATATAGTAAAAATAAAGGAATTCAATGAAAATTTTCAATTAGAGTATCTTAGAATTAGCATTTGAATATACTAAAAGTGGTAAAAAAAGTTATAACTCGTTTTTTTAGTAGTATATTGAAAGATAGAAGTATGTACCTCCAGCAGCAATTGTATAGGATTCGACATTGTGTTTTTTTTCCAAATGTGATGGGATTTGGCACTAGTTGACACTAATTTTACCGGACGCTTACGAGCAGATAAAGTTGCCGATGTGGTGGGGGCAACATGTTAGGTAGCAACTATTACTCCACACGAGACATAATCCTTTTGGCAAAAGGAATTGTTCCCCGTTCTTGCTTGCCCCAACTGTACTGGATCTTGAGCATGTACTAGCTAATACCATAGCTCTGCATGCACGTTGTTCGCGATGAAACGAGAAATCCTTGAAGGTGCCATTTGCTGGTAAGCCTCTTATTGCTGAAAATTGCACATTAATTAATAAGCTGTGAGGGTCTGTTTATATTGACTTTTGTTGATGGTTTTTGCCTTTAGTTTATAAACAGTAACGGCTTATAGAGAGCTGTACAGAGAGAGAAAAACTCGCGTGCGATTTTATCGATATAAATGAATTCACTATAATATGTAGTACAATCGACTAGTAAACCTTATTTTGAAAAGGCACCCTATTTGAAAGCTAGACATAATACAAAAGTTATTTAATGTAGAAAAATAGTTTTTAAAAACCAATATAAATAGGATATCCAAGGAAATAAGATTAATAGTAGCATTAACAACTCTTCAGTGACCAGTCCTACAGCTGGTATATATAGTGCTACTCACCTATCTGCTCAACACAATTAAGGCACTGTTTGGAAGAAAATAAATTGCTACTAGTACAGTACAGTACAGGATGTACTGGATAAGCTCAATGAATATGCATTACGAACCTGAGCAGCTTTTTGTCTAGTGTACGGAGGCTTGATCATTGTACAGTTGTTATTGTTACGACTTACGAGTAGTATTAGTGTAATTATGGGTAGGCTAATTATTATCTACACATACGCACGTGTGCATGCATGCAGCGACTACCTGCTGCTGGTGCTGTCCGGCGACGCGACGGGGCGGCTGATGAAGTACGAGCCGCGGACGGGCAACGTCACCGTGCTCAGCTCCGGCCTGGCCTTCCCCAACGGCGTGGCCGTCAGCGCCGACCGGACGCACCTCGTCGTGGCCGAGACGGCTTCGTGCAGGTTGCTCCGGTACTGGCTGCGGGGGCGACACGCCGGCGAGACGGAGGTGTTCGCCGAGCTGCCGGGGTACCCGGACAACGTGCGCCCCGACGACGGCCGTGGCGGGTACTGGGTGGCGCTCAACCGCGACAAGGAGTGGGCCGTGAACGGGACCACGCCGAGTTCCGTGGCTGCCGTCAGGGTCGTCGCCGGCGCCGGATCCACCGACGGCGCGGTGGCCGTGGCGCTGCGCGGGTTCGGCGCCGCCACGGTGAGCGAGGTGGTGGAGCGGAACGGCTCGCTCTGGATCGGCTCCGTCGACACGCCCTACGTCGGCTTGTTCAAGTTCACGTCTCTCTAGCTGCTGTCGTGGGCGTGCATGCCAATTAACGTTGTGTAATAGACTCGTGCGTGCGTGCGTGTGTACGTGCACGCGTGTGGAAGTTTGTTAAACTCGTTTAGACTCGTGCGTGTGATAGATCACAATCGCTACGTCGCGGTACGTAACCTTAATTAGCCGGAGGTAATTAATCATCGCTGTCGCTGCTCGTCAAGGAAATGCATGCAGAATGTACTCACGCCGATTGCTTAAGGCAACATTGTCCGTCGCTGCCTCAAACGCTGAAGTCTTTGTGTGTACTCACTTTCTTAGCTTCTTTGCAATTTTCTCGTCCTTTAAAGTAGATACATGCAGAGAGAGTAGCAGTAAATAGTTTACGTGTGATAGACAAGGAATTTTACCTTGTACGTGCATATGCGTAGCAAATGACGCATGACAGGAGTACGACATGATCCCAAGCATAAATGTTTACTGATCAGGCTGAATATGTTAAGTTCACTTCCGAACAGTCCGGCCGTATGATGTCTTTTCTAATAGCTCAAGCTACAAGTAAAGATAACACCATGCATTGCGAAAAAAAAAGGACGCGACTCGCGACTACGCTCCAGCACGATCACCCTGAGTCCCTGACTTGCCATACGCTTGGCTTCTGTCCTTTTCCAGTTAAATCAGCCGCGTATTTGTCCCGTGTGATTCCCACGGTGTGCGTGTCCGACAAACAATCAACAAAATGAGATATGTACACGTTTATATTCTCAGCTTTAAGTGCTCGTATAGTCGTATCTCTTCAACCGTTCATATGTTTTGTATTCCGTTTGATCAAGGATGTTTCATCAATAAATTCAACAAAATGAGACCCATATTACATATATTTTTATAGCATAACGACAGAATTACTTAAATACTTGCAACTATATAACACCTCTACATATTACTTACTAGTTGAATACCCGTGCGTTGCTACGGATTTTTAAAATTTATCATATAACATGTTTTAAAACTCACAGGTGGTAAAAATTTTAGAATATGCATACAAACATGTTCTAAAAGTTTTAAATCCGTCAAGTAAGTCGGAAGCCGTCGATCACACCTCGTGGTCATAAGTCGAAAGACATCGACGACGCCTCGTGGTCGTAGGTCGGGAGCCCTCGAGCACACCTCATCGTCATAAGTCGGAAGCCGTTGACCATCGCGCGTGATCGTAGGTCGGGAGCGGTCGACCATCGCTGGTGGTCGTAAGTTGACAGCGGTCGACGTTCGATCGTGGTCCTAAATCGGGGGCCTTTGACAATAGCTCATGGTCGTACATTGAAAGCTGACGACCATCGTTCGTAGTCATAAGTCGAAAGCCATCGAGAATACCTCGTGGTCATAATTCGGAACACATCGACCAGCGCTCGTGGTCGTAAGTCAGAAGACATCGACCACACCTTGTGGTCGTAAGTCGAAACACATCGACCAACGCTCGTGGTTGTAAGTCAGAAGACATCGACCACACCTCGTGGTCGTAAGTTAGAAGCTGTCGACCATCGCGCGTGATCGTAGGTCGGGAGCAGTCGACCATCGCGCGTGATCGTAGGCCTCTGGTGCGCTTGTGCCCTGTCACCCGACTGTCGGCGCCAGCCTGCTTGGCCCCAACTTCGACCACGGCCCAAATTTCGACCACTGCCCCCTTCAACCACTGTCCCTTTCGACTACAACCCTTCGACGTTGATCACTTCCCCGTTCGATCACGGCCCCCTTCGACCATGGCGTCGAGGAGGAGGAGGCGCTGCGCGAGGGATCGGGGGAGAAGGCGGCGGCGGTAGGCAAATGGGGAGAGGAGGCGGTGGGCAAATACGTTGGGGAGGCGGCGATGAGGGGATGCGATGCTACTAGGGAAGTGGGGGACTACGACCAGATGCTGTCGTACGGGGAAGGAATTGGTGGCGGCGCTGAGGAGAAGGCGCAGCACGAGGGTTCAGGGAGGGAAGGAAGCGGCGGTTGAGGGAGGTGGAGTGGTTGCGGGAGGCAGAGGATGTGGGGGAAGAGAAAAGGAGGAGCGCGGCCCACGCGTCAGTCCGACCTTTTCTATGAGGAGCGGAAGAACTATCTACATGAGAATTTGGACGGCTGATCTTTGATCGGAGCGGAAGAACTATCTACATGCGAATTTGAACGGCTGATGTTTGATCGGACGACTGAGAAGAGAGGGGGGAGAACGGACCGACGATCACCAACTCACATTTTTATAATAGTGAAGATTAGCACCTCTACATATTATTTACTAGCACCTACTGGTGTGGCTCTAGCAATGATTCATGCAGTCAGCTACTCGTGGTGGCTCTACATTAGTTGCTAATAACTTTACATGTTACTTGCTAAATTAATTATTAGCTCTATATATTATTTGCTATATTAGTTACTAGCTCTACATATTACGTGCTATATTAACTGCTAGTTTTACATGATATTAGTTATTAGCCTTACATATTATGAGTTACTAGTGAGCACCAAGAGTTACTAGCTGCTGAGAAACAGTTTTATATGTATGTCCTAAAATATGTTCAAATCGTTAAGCTGGTCAGTTCAAATGGAACAAAAATCAAACACTTAGTTTAAGATATATAATGATTTAAAGAAAAACGGTGAACAATTACAAACTTCGTGTGCTACATGTGGTCTTGCGTATGTTTGCCTAAACCATTCAACCCCTCTCTCCTTTAAGAAGCTGCATCACGAACACAGTGCACGCGGTGGCCTTGTAGCGTGTTACATGCGCAGTGCCCACGCTCTCTTTAACGAGCGACCACACGCGGCAGAGCGTTTCCCAATAATAAATAAATAAATAAAATTGGGATGCCTCGTGGTACAAGAATGTCATAGATTGAAATGGTCCAGTACCTTATTTCTAGTCGACAGTAAACACAGTTGACGGCTTGACGCCGGCCTATGTGGAGATCTGAAATAATCTGGTCTATATATACCCAGCTCCTCTTCAATCCGCAGAAGCTGTAGGGAGATTAAGGGCATGTTCTTTTTGGCTGCGGCTAATGGTTTTTGATTGAAATTTTTGAATTTTGACTGTTTATGGTACATATTACGGAGAGACAGATATTCACTTGCGATTTTGGCTGGTACAGATGTTGGCCTTTTAATGTGTAGATCGTTTAACTTGTAGACTCCGTCTTGAAAAAATACTCCGTTTGAAAATTAGGTACTATAGCAAAAGTCAAAAGCTGTCAGCTTTTAACTTAAAAAACAAGCCCTAAAATGCTCAAGGGTACTGGGAAAACAACACACAGAAAAATACTCTAAATAAAACTAGAAAGATTACAAGTGAAAGTATAATCTGGAGGGCATTTCCTACAAAGGGGTTTTGTTCGTTTTCAGCTTTTAGTTTTAGTTTTTGACTTTTTTTACAGTAATTAGTTTTTAAACAGAGTATCTTTTTAAGATATGGTGTACTAACTAATTGTAGCACATACTGTACCAACTTCATTTATATCGGTAAAAATCACACGTGAATTTCTGTTACCCTGTAATCTCTTGTACGAACAGCCTAAAAGTCATAAACCACAGCTAAAAGTCATAAGTCTCAGCCAAAAAGAACAGACCACAATGCACGCAGAACAGGATAAGCATCTTTACCTGATTGTATTTGGCCAGCCTCTCGCTTCGGCAGGGAGCTCCGGTCTTATTAGGATCATCTTTAATCTGAAACGTACAATTGCGGGTATTATTAGGATCATCTGATGAATGCTGGTGGCATTGCAAGTACACAATTACAATGTCTGGTGGTCCCTTACCTGCCCACTTGCTAAACCAACTGCCAGATCGGCGATGTAGTTATCTTCTGTTTCACCACTCCTGTGGCTGACCATCACGCCCCAACCAGCAGCTTTTGAATCTAGAGCAGTTTGAATTGATTCGATGGAAGTACCAATCTGATTAACCTGGAAAAACCAAACAAATTTGAATAACTTTTTGTCATTCGGCAGTCCATGCCTATCTTGGCTTAGTGTTAATCGGTATTTACAGTTTAAACCACATCATCTCCCAAGTCATTGTTGTTATTGCAACAACAACGAAACTTTGTTAACTAGATACATCGCAATAATTGAAAGGCTGCCGTATTCTACTGTTGTAATATATATGGTATAAACAAATATTCAGATTTAATTTTAGCATAGTTAAATTATATTTTCAACAGTATATAAATAACAATAATTGCATATAAATATGCAATTCTACCATATCATTTGTACAAGAGCATATATTCAATGCGTGTAATAAGATCACTGCCAAAATGAACTATGTAAAGCATATTCATGAACCAAGGAATAATTAAAACTAGCGTATGGCTCAAGTTTTTAATTATTGATTATTGCTCTCAGATGTAGATTACACAAGATGTAATCTTGGCCTTCCCGCTACTATGGTCTATACTCTTTACAAATTGGATATGTCAAGTGAGATTCAAATCTTGAGCTCTTAAATGACAAGTTACTTATCTGCCACACTTAAAATCATCAATTTATACTTTCAGCCAGTAGGAAGGCAAATCAGGTGACCACAGAACGGTACTTCAACTTAATATACTCCTAGTAACACAATCACAGATTCAACAAGCTTTATAGTAAACCGAATCAGCTAACAAATGAAGCATATATCATGAAATACTGAAGATCACATAATTAATTTGCCAACAATTCTGAAAGTGACAGATTGCAAGATTGACAAACAAATGACAGAAATGGCAATAATTTAGAGCTTAAGTTTGAACATCTAATTTCAGTATTAGACCAGTATCATCATCGAGCTAACAACCGAACCCACATATATCTTTTAGCAATTTCCAATCAGCGACAGATAGAATTACTCACAGAACGAGTATCTGAAGGAAAGTGCAAAGAGTAAGAAACCACACGGGGGTAAACCCAAAGAACGGCAATTCGGGATGCCTAGCCGCCAGCGACAAGGAAGAACTAGACCGGCGGCCCTCAAAGCTCAAAACCAAAGCACTGCCAAAGGAGATGGGAGATCGGAGGGGAGAGGAGTGAATTCACTGCTTTCAGGTATGCAAGAGAGAAGGAAAAGGCCGCCTTTTAAAGGGAACCAGGGAGGAGGATAGTGGGTTGTAGCCAAATGGCTGGTGCCAAAGCGCCGGCCGATGGAGCCTCCGTCGTCGTCGTCGTCGCCGCCCCCGTAGGACCCAGTCGGCCAGGAGAAATGGTCAGGTCAAACGCCTCTCCCACCTATGCACACGAGGAGGAGGCCAGCAGCCTTATCTCTTCACTGTCCCACTGACAGGTGGGACCCCTCTTCTCTCTCTCTCTCTCTCTCTCTCTCTCTTTCTTTTCTTTTTTTTTCAACAAATTGGGAAATTCCCAAATTACCCTCAGGAGTCCAACATCTACAACAATTATGTTCACCAAATACTATAGAAGAAAGACTATTTTCTATATCAGTAGATAGCGCTCATAGATACATTACCGAATCATTTCATACATAACTTGAACCATACCATTCATTAATATTACAGATCAGAGTTTAAATAGACTGCATCGGGTTGAGTTTATAATAAGAACCGATTGAGCCAAATAGATACATCACACAAAGCGAAAGTGATAGCAAAAAGAGTTGAGCACATATTACCACAGGCAAGCGACTGACTGAGTGACTGGTGGTAAAAGGATACCATACTACTCTGCAAGAATTTGGATAATAGATGTGCACACAGTCACCAACAGAGTCGACCTAACTGAGGTAAGAACTATCCTACTAGAGAACATCCTAATCTCCTCCATCTTCTTCTCCATCAGCTCCTGGGGCATCGTAATACGCATAGTGAAATTGATCCACAGGTTTTAAGTATTTAGTGAGCGAGGGTGAGCACAAGCAATCATGCTCCGTGAGCCAACACACAGGATGCAATATTATACATACAAGGTTCAACAAAGGTAGGATCATGTTCTTTTATTTGCTAAAGACATTATTTAAAAATTACAATAAATAGAAATTCCTATGACTTAACATTGTAACTAAACCATGTTTACATTAAAGAGAGTGAAAATATGCAATATTAATAGTAGTGCATGTTTCATCAACCTGTTATGTGGTTCTATCCACTATATGCTAGTTTTTGTTACTAGAGTTATATCCACCTATTATCATCGCTGTGTTACATCTACCCAGGGCAAACCAAAATTAGGGTTACATCCACCCAACGAGTTTTCATCCCTCCTATAAAATTTTAGAAATAGATACTAATTCGAGTAAATTCCTATGTCTGCCCATGACGCTAGGCACGGCTGTTCGAATAGTTTACACTCTGCAGAGTTCATACATTTTACCCACAAGAAATAATTGACTTATTATATTTCATACATTTTCTTGAACATGTGAATTAAAAAGATCACCACAAGGCCTTTACAATGCATCACCCACTGTAGGTTACACCAGCTAAAGGGTCTGTTCTTTTCAGCTTCTAAAAGCTGCTTTTCGGCTTTTCTACAATAACTAGCTTTTAAACGGGGTATTTTTTTAAGATAGGGTCTACTAGTTAATTGTAGTACATACTTTATTGGTTTCATTTATATCAGCAAAAACTGCACGTGAGTTTCTGGTTTCTGTAATCTCTAGTACAAACAGCATAAAAGACACAAGCCGCAGCCAAAAGCCACAAGCCGTAGCAAAAAGAACAGGCCCTTTCTTAGTGGGGTTACATCCACCACACCAAGACCCCTCTTGTGCCATACGACGGTTTAAATCCAGTGATACGACTTGTGTCCACGCCGGTATAAAACCAGCGACATGACTCGTAGGTCACTTCGATGGTGCAACTCGTATTGGTGGATGCAAATTAGTTAGCAAGGTCATACCCATTATAAACTTGTGGTTGTACTATTTTACATTTAAAAATCATCACAGAATTCAACCCTTAGAGTTATCTGAGCGGTGCTACCACAAACTATAATTTCTCGTGCTATAACCACACCAACATCTTTTACCATCCGCCCAAATATGTAAAGCAAGTATTAGGGTTTTAAGAAGCATAAAACTAAGTTATTTCAATATGCCAGTCATTTCCCTCCAATGGTTGCCCAAAACTAGTTTCATAATTAAAAATGATGATAGGGCAATGTAATGCTCTCGGTATTTAAGTAAGACTAAGTATGATGCTTAAATACAATTATAGCTAGTATGGTTACCATTATATTTCTAGGGTGATAATGATTTTTGTGCTCAAGTATCCAAGGGTGGGATATAATAATACAATGATTGATAAGCATGTATCTATAGCCTTAAGCGAATATATATTTGCATAACAAATAAAGCATGCAATTTGATAATTTAAATAGATATAACTTGCATAAAAATGTAGGTTCAACATAATCAAAACATTGATTCACTTGCTCACAAGTAAGTTAGTCTTGAAAGTCTTGACTTGGCTCAAACTGCGGCTCTTCTATATCCTCGTACTCTATTCAGACGATTACAATGGAAAGCAAAAAAAGTAAGCAAACAAATAAAATCAAATAAAAATCGAAATGAACTCCAAACTAGATGATTTTACTACTACTAGATAGATCTTGAATTTAGACCAATTTAGAATCAAGTTTCATTAAATTTGGAGTTAAAATGAGTGAGAACGAGCTTTTAAAAGTTCAAATCAGGATTAAATCCCAAAACAAAAAGAGGAGAGAGGTTCTCTCTCACTGATAGGTGGGGTCCACTGAATTTAATTTAATTTTGTTTTATTTCTTTATTGAAAAATACCACAAAGGCTGACAGGTGGGGCAAGGTACTGTGCATGACACAGTAAATGAGGCCCACAAGTTAGTGACTTAACTACTTAAAACCAGTTTTAAAAGAATTCTTAAACGGCCCACATGTCATAGAGAGATAACTTAAAGCGATGAAAGGGGCCCACTAGTCAACTGATACTTAACTAAACTTAATGACAACCATTACCTTAATTAAGTTTTAAACTTAACCTTAAGCGGTCGCTATAGTGGCGTCTTCTTCCCACCGAGTAGTGCATGGCTCGTCGCCAGTAAGGGGAGCCACGACGGTCGCCAGTGAGAGCAAAAATGGGATGCTCTCACTGAACCACATTTAGGGGTAGCTACGGCTTCGCCGGAGGCGCACCAGAGGGGCGACGTGATGGTGAGGGGCGCAATAATGGCATCGACGATGCGGCGAGCGAGCTAAGGGTATGAGAAGCATTGGCAAGGTGAGAAGGACCTACCGGAGAGGTTGGCGGGGTCCAAAGAGGGTCGGGCAGCACGGCGGCGGGAGGCCGAAGCAGTGTAGGGGAGGAGCACGGCATCGACAATGTGGAGGTGGTCCAATCCAGCGGCAGGGATCGACGAAGGAGGTGGCAAGGATGCTCAAGTTGAGGGGAATCGACCGGAGAGACGGTGAAGCGATAGATGGATTAGGCGGCTAGAGTTGGGGAAGGAGGTTCCAGTGACCTACAAGGATCGAGGGGTCGATTAGGTGCAATGACAGAGAGGAGCAAGACAGCCATGATGCCATGCTAGGTGAGGTACGGGACTCACTGGAGAGGTCTATCAGTGGCGAGGTCTGAACGACGCTAAGCAGTGGCGACGGCGAGCTCAACCAAGGCTTGGCGTGGCCACGAGGGAAGGGAGAGCAATAGTAAGGTGTGAGGAGGCTTGGGAGACCATGGCTTAGACTTAAATAGGCATGGGGGCAATGGTCACGAAACGGGCCAAGAGGAGGGCATGGTGCGGCATTGCTCGTGCATAGGGGAATGCACGATGGTCGAGGGTGGCACTGTTGGGCATGTGGCAAGGCATAGGCCAAGGCATGCGACAGCGGGAGAGGGGAGGCTAGGGGGTCCGGCAAGGCGAGGACACGGTTCAAGAGGGTGGCGCAACACTGTAGCAGCACAACGTTACTCAGGAATGCGCACGCGTGCTAGGCGCATACGACACGTGCCTGGTGTGGTGCTGCAATAGGGAGGGGAGAGAGAGGAGAGGGAATGGGTTGGGTTGGGCTGGGCTAAGGGCCAGAGGAGTTGCTCAGCCAGGGTTCAAAATCCCGTGATTCACCGTGCGTGTCGCGATTCACTGCTTTTCTTGGTGGAGACCAGTAACCAAAAAAACCGGCCAGTATCAATTTTTGATTTTCGAATTTTGGCTGGTTTTTTTTCGGTTTTTCTGGTTACTAGTTTCAAAACATCTCAGAATTCAAATTTTGATTATTAAATTTTGATTAGTTTTTGAGAACCTGTGTAACCGATTCTGATTCACGCACGCCGACCGGATTTCTTCCGGTTCCGGTTTTTGGAACCTTGGGCTTGGCCCAAACCAAGAATTGGATTTTGGATTTAATTCGCATTTTTGAATTGAATTGAATTTGGTTTTTGAATTCGAATTTGAATTTGAATTCAAATTTGAATTTGAATTCAAGCACTTGAATTTCCAAAAATGGGATGTTACATCCAGTCATCTTGATCAAAAGGATCCTCAATCGATACAATAGGGAAATCATTGGCAAATTCTTTCACACAGGCGCTGTGTTGAAAGAACATGAGCTCCATCATTAGGCGGATTCTTGAAGTTTAGATCATAACTTCCTTCTTTGGTAAGGAATTCTGATGCTGCAACATCCATTCCAATTTTAATCTGAACTAGAATTTTTTTTCTCAGTATTATAAATTAAAACAGAAAAGAGTGACCGAACATGTGGCAAATGAAACAAGATTGCTTCAGACCTTTCCACTGTAGCCTGGCTTCTCAATGGCATCATAAGCAAGACGAGGCCCTCTCTGTAGTCTTGAACATTTGGAGCAAAGCCACCTTCGGGTCTGTTCTTTTGGGCTATGATTTTTGGCTGCAGCTTATTAGTACAATGAATAGTGATTGCTGAGAGAACGAAAAACCAAAAGCCACCGAAAAGCCAAAAAAGCCACCTTCGGGTCTGTTCTTTTGGGCTATGATTTTTGGCTGCAGCTTATTAGTACAATGAATAGTGATTGCTGAGAGAACGAAAAACCAAAAGCCACCGAAAAGCCAAAAAGAACAGAGTCTCCAGCGTTGCATGCATCTTGACCATATTTCGCCTTAATGATGCCCTTCAGGACATGGTAAACTGTACTGTGGACAAAGCACAACACAAAATGCAGATAATATCAGCTAGGATTAAGGGTCAAATGACCAACAAAAAAAAAGAGTAGAAGCAGCTGTGCGCAGAGAGTCATTTACTGAATAATCATGACATTGGGCAAGTGTCAACCAAGATGATCAAATACAATTCATAAAGTTGAAGTGCACTGCCAAGACTTGATCCAAATGGATCCCCTCAATGCTGAGCTTGTTGATGAAGAAAAAGAGAGCTGAAATAGAGATTGTCTTCGGCCAATTTAAAAAAAACCATTAAATTACCTTCGCTGCCCATACGAAAAGCCTCAGCAAATGAAGTTGCGCCCACAGGTAAAAGTATGAACTCGTGCATGGCCAGATTGTTGCCAGCATGGCTACCTTAAACAGCTATTTTGAATTTTGATGCAAGCTGACAAAGGCAATACCAGTACTTCACAATCCTAGAGATGGCAACAGGGTAGGGTGGTAGCAGATTGTTTCCCTCTCCCTATGCCCAACTGCACATTTAGTTAATTCAGGCAATATCATCCACATTACCGGAATTTTGGGGAATAACCCACCAGAAACAGTGGTTAGAAATATCCAAAACCATTTTATAACTGTATGTATAAGTTCAACAATTGAATTAGATGTTAGTAAATTTGGTAGTCTGAAACACAATTAGTCACACAAAACAAGAAAATATTATATTGCACTAAATGTCCCTAAAGTAGTTCTTCCATGCCCCTTCAGTTGAGAAGGTAATCAAACTTATCTCATTCCACCGTCATTTCAAGTTCACAATTCACAATCCATTTCTAGAAAGAATATGAGTATGATATCATTAGAAGTCAAGATATAGTAACATGATGGTGCCACAATGAGAGTCACGCTTTATGTATCTTACCGTTAGAAATTCAGAAGCACAGGCATACTTCTAAATAAGACAGGCTTAACAACTAACAAGCTAGCACATTACAAAATCATATCAAAATAGCTCGACCTAGAAATGAACTCATCCCATTTAAAATTTATACTGCTAACCAGTGCAAAAGTAAAAATTCAGAGCGGCCATGATAGTCAGTACAACCATAATCATGAAGAGGCTACTAACACAGCACCACATCGGAAAAGCAGATAGTGGTTGCTTGAACAAGACCTTAATCGATTTCATTTCTTTGTGTATGACTAGTGAATGCAAATCATGCAGGGTGATCGTCATTATGCACTTGGAACTTTAAAAATCCACTTCGCATTAGGTAAAAGCATTTCAAACTTCAGTAGACATAACTAAAATAAATACAAACCAACAAATTTCACTAAGTTTCATATGATAAGCAAAGGTCCTATTAAACAAAACAAACATGGGTGTCTAGGATAAGGCCATCAGTAGCAACAGTAGCTTGATTTTAACATTTACAAAATCAAACCATGCTACTTTGTTCCACTACGTAAACAGTAAATTCTCAACTACAAACACGAAAAAGTAATTCATTCGCATCAATTTAGCCACATTTTACTTCTTTTCAAATCAGTACGTATGATCATCGATAGAATATCCAAACCTCACTGCCAGACAGCAGTAAAACTAGTCAACTCACTAAAACCCGTACAACTAGGCAGTTGGACCATGAATCTAACAGTGACACACCACGTTTCCCACCAACCCACTAGCACAGCAACCGATGATCATATCCACCATTCGAGTAAAATTCACTTCAGCTTTTGTAACTCCGGCTCACCTGACGTCGACGCCGACGAGCTTCGGCGCGACGACCTCGTTGATGTTGCGGACGGCGTTGAGCACGCCCTCCGCCGTAGACCGCCTTGTCCCCGTCGCGGAGCTCCAGGGCCTCGTGGATCCCCTTGGAGGTGCCGCTGGGCACGGCGGAGCGGTGGAGGCGGCCGTCGCCGGCGACGCGGTCGACCTCCACGGTGGGTTCCGCGGCTGTCCACGATCTGGCGCGCGAGGATCGATCGCACGGCCTCCGCCCCGGCCGCCTTCGCCGCGGGCGCCGCCGACGCGGAGAGCGCCGCGCGGACGGCGACGACGGGGCGGCTGCAGCGGCGCCGGCGAGCAGGAGGGGCTTGGAGGGGAGGAGGAGGAGGAGGTGGGCCATCCGGAGAGGCTGGTGGGAGGGGAGGTGCTGGAGCCGGAGCCGGGGTTTATATAACGGCGGATTCGGCGGCGGCGAGGTGGAGGTCGTCGTTGGTGGTGCAGTCAAGATTTTCCAGCGTTTGAAGTTATAAAAATATTATTCTCTATTACAAAAATATTATTCCCTATCTCAGTATAAAAGAAGAGTTTGTCTGTTTATCATCTTCTCTTTTTCGCTCTAGCAAAAATTAGATATGGGGGCAACACGAACAATAAGTAGAGTAGAACCAATAAACCATACCGGATTTACCGATCCAATAGTCACATATCAGAGTAATATGTTTCGTAAATTACAATGCCTTATGTATCCAAACAAGTTCTAGAGGTGTCGAGTAGATGGCCTAGGATTTAGACCCAATCAAACAAGACCTTATGTATCCAAACAAGTTCTAGAGGTGTCGAGTCGACTAAAGTCTTATTACAAACAACTTATGGCTTTTAGAATCCGGTTTCTGAATAGAATGACTTTTCAATATAGTTTATATATAGTTGTTTGTAAGAGTCACTGCAGGAGCTGTTTTGAACGAGTGATTTCTTATCATGAGTGTCTCTTACTCTCTTAATCTCTTTCATAAACAGTTAAAAACCACAACACTTTTAATCAGGACGGCGGTAGTCGGTAGGACTTGTTTTCCCGGCTTGACCCAGTCTCAATCACGGTTTCGGACCCAAAAAATTGGTGAGGTCTACTGTCTTCTAAGAACTTGAAAACAAGCAATCACGGCAATGTTTGCTTAGGCATCTAACAAATGGCACACTCCGGTTTTTATTAATTTTACAATTAAGCTCCGGCTGCTAAGAAGCTAATCACCCGTTTACCATTCAAACCACCAAAAGCGTAGCATCTCCCCCGCGTTAATTAGTTTCCTAGTGCAGAGCCTGCTGCCGAAGTGACCTAACTTAATTAAGCCCCCAGCTCCAATTGGGAGGGGCCAAATCACTAATTAAATACATGTAATTAACTATATAATAGAGGATTAGTAGAATGTTGGGGGGGTGCCAGGCCCCCCTCAGCCCCCTCTCTCCGCCACTGAGCATGAGAATGAGATGTAACTCATCGCGGATAGTGTAGGCTGAGAATTAGATGTAACTCCTTACGGATAGTGTAGGCTATGCATATCAATTGTTTTTTTAGTGAAACTTGTTAATATCTACTTTGAACATAGCAGTGACACAAGGAATAGTTCAAATATTTCTATAGAAATTAGAAAATCTAAAAGAAGCCTTAGTTTCAATTTCTTTTGATTAAATCACTTAGCATAAGGTAAATTGTCTTGAGTTTCATAAAATACCCTGTAGAGAAAAAAAAATTTCATATAGTATAAGGCCTGAGATAAATCCGCCACCTCATGTTTGATTATATATATTACCTTTTTTAGACATTATTGTAATGTATGGGCACCTTATTAGTCAATGTAAAATATAAAGGTTCACGATAGCAAAAATCAAAATACAAATTGTTCATATTAGAGACAACGTCTCAAATTCTTAATTTTTTGAAGAACTTTTTGATCTTGCAACTGGTTTATAGAAATAATCTATTTTAACAACTTTAATGCCATGCTTCACACAAAAAAAGATTGTTGCCTTGGGAATTGGGGATTCAAAATATCAGACAAAAGCACAAAGATTAGCTAATGTTGGTTTGCTGACTTACTACTGCCTAGCACTTATTGGCCTGCTGCTATCGACAAGCGCCGCCACACCGGTACACGTTGTCGTGGCCATGGCACCGTGAGCTATTTCCTTTCTCATGCTGGCCAGTTTGCTGGCTGTCGCTGAGCACTAGGGCTGTGCAGTTTGGTACCGAACCGAACAAACCGTACCAAAAAAACCGAACCGAACCGGTCAACTCGGTTTGACCGGTTTTCGGTATTCGGTTCGGTTTCTAAAAACTGGCATTTGTATGATTCGGTTTGTTCGGTAAAAACCGAGGGAAAACCGAAAATCCCGAAAAAACCGAAAAGCACGTCGCGTCTCTCCGGTCTCGGCGGCCCACGAGCGCAGTCACGCACGCACCGACGGCTCGGCCCGACGCACGCGGATCTAACCCTAGCGGCGCTGCGCAGACGGAGACGGCAGACCGAGTGACCGATGCCTCATGCCCTCGCCTCGCCAGATCCGCTTCGGCGCTTCCTCTCCTCTCGAGTCTCGACCCGAGCTCCTCCTCGAACCCTAGCCTCGCCTCGCCACTCGCCAGATCCGCTTCCTCTCGAGCCGAGCTCCTCCTCGAACCCTCGCCTCGCCTGAGTCGCCTCGCCAGATCCGCTTTCCTCTCGTCTCGATCCGACTTCCGACGCCCCTCACCTCGCCTCGCCAGATCCGCCGCGGACTTCGGACTTTGGTGCTCGTCTCCTTCGCCCTTAAGATCATCCGCCTCCTTCGCCCTTCGGAGTGATCCGCTTCGGCTACTCCGTGCATCCGCCTCCTTCGCCCAATCGCCCTTCGGTGCTCGGCTGACGGCTGCTCACCTGCTCCGCGCCTCCGCCTCCCTCTCTCAAGACGCCGGTGCGGCGGCGCCAAGCCCCGCGTGGAGCTCTCCCTCTCCCAACACGCCACTGCTACGGAGTCAATAGGATCTTGCGAATGCGAAGTAAGTTTTCTGGCTTTCTAATTGGTAGATTGCTACTAATTTTGCTAGTATGTTGTGAGTCTTGTGACTTGTGAAGTAGGATCTTGTGAAAATGTGAAGTAGGAGTCTGCTGTCCTGTGACTCCTGAGTCCTGTCCGGGCATGTGCACTGAGCCACTGATGCTGTGAATGTGTGTGTGACTGTGTCTGTGTGAGGTGTGTCCGTGTGTGCTCTCATGCTCTGTGCTGTGATAATGTGATTGGCTGATTGTGATTGGCTGATTGTGATAATGTGTTCTGCTGTGAGCTTGTGAGCCTGTGAAATTGTGATTTGTGAATACTGTGAAAGTGTGAAGTGAAGACAGAAGTGAATCGTGGATCGTGATGCACTGATGATGCTGTGATAATGTGATTGGTGATTCTTTGTGAGCGAACTGTTTACCGTGTGTTGCCCTGTCCATTGCATTTCGTGGTGCGCCATCGCTATAATGCTATTAGCCATTTAGTCTATTCTGAATTTTTGATTGTAGAATGGAGAATTAACGTTTAGCAATTCGCGTAAAGTTTGGTAAAATTGGTATTAACCGATACCGTACCGAAATAAAATGGTATTTACCGATACCACACTGTATTTTGAAAAATACCGTATTTCCCGAAATACAAAAACCGTATTTACCGATTAAACCGTATTAACCGAACCGTATAAACCGAAAAAACCGAACGAACAGTCCTACTGAGCACTGCGCTTTGCCGCAGCGCAGTGGTTTCTTGGCTCCTTACAGCCTCTCCCTACCCAGTCGCCCTGTGTTGTTCGACATCTGTCGCGCGCGCGGGTGCCGCCTCCTTCTCATTGGCCTGTCGCCAAGTCGCCTGCCTTGCCCTTGCGGTTGCAGTGGCTTGTGGAATGAGGAGAGATGGAGAGAGAATGAGAGAAATGGGGGCCTAGGGTTAAGAGTTGCTAGAATGAGTTGGAGTGACTGAATGTTTGAGGAATGAGGGGCGCCAGATAGGCTTTGATTTGAGCTGGTTTGTGAGCTGAGGAGTGAGAGAGATGTGGAGATTAGGCCACGAAACTGCCGTTGATATGAAGCATTTTGCCCACTTAGTAATATACATGTATAATGTACTTAGTATATAATGGGTTTTTTACAAAAACAAAAAATTTAGATGTTCAAGTGAACACCTATGTCCTCAAGCGGATCTGTCCCTAGTAGTCGGATTGGTTGGTTCGTTGGACGAAGGAGACGAGGTGGAAGATGGAGGGGGTTTTATTTTTGCGAAAAAATTTGGAGGCAGGTTGGTGTCAGGGTGGCAAAGCAGAGGTGGTGAGTGGGGCCGCATGTCAGTGTGCGGTTGCGGGTTGTTCTGGCCTTTGGGGTTGGTGGTGGCCGGTGAGAGATCATGTGCGGAGCACGTGCCGTCCAGGCACAACAGACGGCGGACGCCATCACCGGCGGAATTTTGGACACATGTGGACCCCTAAACACCCGAAATTCCGTTTTTGGCCCCCAAACAAAAAAAATTCCGAAACTGGACCCCCGCCTGAGCGCGCGTTCGCGTTGCGTCGACACGTGTCCAGTCGTGTGGTGTGGTACCGCGATCGCGTAGCACAGTCGTGCGGTACCACACCGCACGACCGCTCGCCTCGCGCGCCGCCGCGTTCGGTTTTGAGCGCACAACCGAACCCCCGACCGCACGACTCGGTTTTTTGACCGCACGACCGAAGCCCCGACCGCACGACTCGGTTTTTTGACCGCACGACTCGGTTTTTTGACCGCACGATCGAAGCTCCGACCGCACGACCCGTGCTACAGTGCGGTCGTGCGGTACCACACCGCACGACCGGACACGTGTCGACGCAACGCGAACGCGCACTCAGGCGGGGGTCTAGTTTCGAATTTTTGGTTTGGGGCTAAAAACAGAATTTCAGATGTTTAGGGGTCCACATATGTCCAAATGTAGATGAGCCGGCAAGCCGAACCGGCCGTCGGAGCGCGGGGCAAAACTATCGAACCCGATAAACTTACAGGAATGCGATAAAGCTCCATTCTTACAACCTGTTCAGAACGCGATGAACTTACAGGAATTTCGCATAGAACGTCGTTTTCGTTTCCTACGAAATTCTCAAGGGCCTTTGCAGAATTGCATGAAATGATATTTGCCTGTGCAGTCCGCCACTGTGAGCTGAAAGCAAAAAAGGCAAAGCAAGCAAAAGTTGATTCATATCATTCGTTTTATTTTGCTGAATAGCAAGCAAAGGTACCATGACATACTGAATTGAAGCGCTAATGCTTGGCAGCCACCGTTATCAGCAGGCAACATAACAAGGCAACTCTCACGAGCACTCGGCACGTATTACCCGGAAACAAACCTCTTCTACAGAAGAGAACTGTTACATAAAATTGCATACAATTCAACACATCTTAGCGGCAACAGCTTACAACAGACAAACCAACAATTATCAAAGCAAGGTCGCCAACCAGCTCACGCTAATGTTTGTGGAGCGGAAGCCATAGTTGCAACTTTAGATGTCTAGGCAGTACTACACTCATGACTCACAGAGGAGTGATGCTCGGCGGAAAACCATAAGATACACATAAAATCTGAAATCTGTCACATAACCACCAAATCTTTACTTGCCATCAGCAGGCTTTGCCTCGTCAGGCTTCTTGGCAGGTACCTCAGTACCCATCTCAGCTTTGAGGTCGCTGATGCTCTGCTCCAGCTCGTCGATCTTGGTACCCATTTCATCTAGTGCAATGTGGTTAAAGAAAATAGAGTATTGCAGGCCAGAGGTATGCAGAATTCATACAACGGTTGACCTAGCGTAAATTTGATGGCTTCAAAACAGGGATGCATTTTGTCTATTTATAAAAAAAAGCATGATGCAGACAGTTCTTGCTGATGTCAATAGTACTTCAAACTTTGAATAAGTTAGATTGTGAAAATTATGTCAGTATGCATCTGAACAGCATGCATCATCACAGAAAGCAGTACCATAAACTAAGCATAATAAAATTATACCAGAAATGGCGTTTGACTTCAATTCTAATGGCAATTTTCAACTGTCTATATGGCTCAGCTAAAGAATCAGACAAAGGTTGTAATGTTAAAATTTTTCTTGTAGCAATGATTGTGACGAATATGTCAGATATTGCTTTCTTCTATAATTACATTTTAGTCCACTAATTCCAGCAAATCTTTAACCTCAGAAATGTGGCTTAGCCCAAAAAAAAAAGGCCACTGAATTTTCTTATTTTATATTGAGCATAATGAAGCTCCAACAAAATGCATAATTAAGGGATACAAAACAAGAGTACAAAAGAGAACAGTAAGAAAAAAGAATGCCACTTCTAGTTAGATCACTGTAACAATACAGACAGGAAACAACAAGCCTGGATTATTGCAAAGTAACATTTATTTTCGAGAAAAAATAATATAATTCCATGGTTATTGATTAGTGATGTGTGTTATACGTATGTATACCAGACTCGTTTCTGTTTAATATCAAAGAGTTGAAAAATGCTACAAGTTTCCATGCACAAACCAAAAGGAGACACATAACATTGTAGAGTAACTTTCTACATATATAAGCATCTGAAATGCATAATGCATCATAAAGCATGACATCAGATATTAGAATACAGCAATATCCATAAAGTTAACCATGCATTGACCTAACATTCTTGGTCCAATGTGGCAACACTATGGATCCAGTTTCAGTTTTTCTTTCAGAAGAAAAGAATAGAATGTAAATAATGGCATTGCAGCAGATAAGGATATTCTTTGACACAATGCTCTGGGACATAGTCTCGAACCTTGTTTGCTGAAATTCATCATTATTTTAGTGTGTGCAAAATGTTTGCAGTTTCTTCAGTATAGATGTTAACATAAAATATCCAAAGGCACTCACCATCTGGCTGAGGAGGTTTTGCACCTGAAATAGAAAGTTTACCATCAGTAAAAAAAATATTTCTTTCTGTTAAATAAAGGGATACATATCTGCTTCCTCAAAGTAAAATACAACTTTTCAGCAGTAGAGAAACACTAAATAACTTGAGTGTTCATTTCTGCATCTATGAAGTCAATGCTATGCTAATGTTTTTTTTACCTTATTGATTCAAACAGCAACTGAATTATACTAGAAGAAGAGGGACCATTCAATACTGCCAGAATAAGTCAGCACATCAATGTACTGCATAAAGCATCTACAAACTTTTTTTAACATATTTTGGGTCTCATGTTCAGATGATTATTATGCCAGAAAACAGAGAAAATATCATTAATGTAAATAATGCATGCCTACAAAGTTATGATGCATATAACATCAAAACTTACAAATGCTGTCATATCTGTTGGGTTCTGTGATGAGGGCTCCGATTCCATATTGGTCTGCAACAACAGATTCAGTGAATGAATTAAATAACAATGATACAATGCAGGATAATTACATATAAGTGAAAATAAATTACTTATGCATGAGGGGTTGAGGACATTAACATGGAAGGGGTAAAGTGCAGCATAGCATTAAATGGCATTAGCATTATTCATTACATTCATACCAGTAAGTGCAAAACAACTGAAATTATAGAATTATTTAAAGCATTCTGACAGATGTACATATGATTGTAAGAAAAGGAAAAAAGGTAGATGTACTCACGAAAATAATAAGCATCATAGCATAGAACATTAGTTCATATCAGTAACTGTGAAACAGTTGTAATTTTGAAATATTCAAATTACCCGTACAGTCACAGTCACAGTCACAGACAAGCACATAAAAATGCAGGAAAAGTGACAAGGGCAAGGTAGAGATGTACTTTAGAAAATACTCCATCAGGAATTGCTGAACCAGGGAGTGAGAATCCTTATTTTCATCAATTGGACCACTGAGTCTATGATACTCATAGAACTTACTTATGAGGTGCACTATGCATTTACTACCTTACAACTTGTACACTAGGGAAGGAGACAAACCAGAAAACAAAATATGAAAGAGGGCATGCAAGCAAAACCTATGATATTACTGTTCAGTCTCCTAGTTTCCATTTTCCCATCCATTGACCATCGTCGAGATCATGCCCTGAGAATTCATGTTCACTGCTTAGACTTCTAGTTTCCTCTGCCCTCTTACTACCGTACATGATGCTAGACATTTCTTGTATAGTGCAGGAAGTGCTCCTCCGCATTCTATCAGTAAGAACTTTAAGTTGGTCTCTCAGGCCAAGCCTTATCAGTCTATCCCTCAACACCCCACAAGTAGCCTGGTAAGGTGGGATACCCTCATCCACCATCCTCACAAAATAGCTGCAGGCCTCCTCTGCTCTTCCCTTCTTGCAAGATAACCCATGGACCATTACAGCATAAGTTGCTGCCCCTGGGTGGAAACCACGTTTCTCCATTCCATCCCAAACCTCAATTGCTCTATCAATCCTTCCCGTTGCAACTA
This sequence comes from Dendrocalamus sinicus, assembly GCA_036346575.1. Lineage (NCBI taxonomy): Eukaryota > Viridiplantae > Streptophyta > Magnoliopsida > Poales > Poaceae > Dendrocalamus > Dendrocalamus sinicus. The sequence continues at coordinate 10,587,378 of CM070666.1, read as the reverse complement.
ACATTTTTAGCAGCATGTTGTAAGTGTGCCGGTCCGGCGGACACAGGTCTTTATCCATTCTTGCAATAAGTCGCAATGCCTTGTTCACCTCTTTCAGTTTACAGTGCGCATTAAGCAGTGTGTTATAGCTCCAAACATCAGGCTTTTCCCTTCGGATGGCGACCTCATCCAGGATATTGTAAGCCTCAGCAACCTCTCCCAAGTCACACAATAACCGAATAACAGCATTATATGTGAATACATTTGGTGTGAGGTCGCGTGCGTGCATCCTATCTAGCACACGAAGAGCGGCACGGGCATCCTTTGATGCGCATGCAGCACGAAGGAACGGGCCATAAGTGGCCGCATCCGGAACAAGCCCATGGCTCTGTTGCATATCTTTCAGCAGCTCCTGTGCACATGCAACATTCCCTCCCCGACATAAGGCATCAATCAACGCATTGTACGCAGGCACGTCAGGATTGACACCTCTCTCAACCATCTCATCAAATAGCTTCTGGGCATTTTCCGGCTTCGTAACAACAGCCCACCCAGAGATCAGGATGGTGTAGGTCTTCGCCGAGACATCAAACTGGGTTGCCGACTCTCTGAAAAAGGGCTCGGCATGCTCGACCAGGCCATTATGCGACAAGGCAAAGAGCAGCGAGTGGAAATCCGCAAGCGTCGGGTGGAACCCAAACCCCGCCATGGAGGAGAATGCCCGGATCGCATCATCCGGGAGGCGGGCACGGGAGTACGCGCGGAACAGCAGAGGGAACAGGCCCCGCGAGAGCGCGGACGGCAGGAGGTCGGACAACAGCGAGCGCAGCAGCGGGAAGAGCCGCGCGCCGGCGAGCGAATTGGCTAGGATGAGGAGCGAGTCCGGCAGGTGGGCGAACTCAGGCAGCGCCCCAGCAAAGAGGAAGAACCGGAGCGACGGCAGGGGGAGGTGGCGGCAGCGGCGCAGCACCGCGTGGGCGACCTCCGGCGTGAGTCGCGGCGCGAAGCCGCGCAGCGCGGCGGGGAGGTCGTGGCCCGGGCCGCGGAAGTCGCTGAGCACGCGGCTGAGCGTGCTCACGAGCCTCGGGTCGGCGTCCGGGCGTGGGCCTGGATCGGGGCACGGATCCTGGGGCGAGGCGGAGAGGAAATAGAGGAGAGGGCGCGAGCTGCGCGGCGGGAGGCAGCGGGACGCGAGGAGCGGTTTCGCGGCGGATCGCATCGTGAGGCTGCAGCGACAGCAGATTCGCGAGTAACGTGAGGATGCACGCATGCAGGCAAGCAGGAAATGGACGCGATAGGGAAGAGGACGAGAGGGCTTACCGAAGAAGTCCGGATCGCCGATGGGGCGGCGGAGGCGGAGGCGGAGGCGCAGGAGCTCGCTGGCGGCCCGTTGATTCGGGGGAGATCGCGGTGGAGTGGGTGTGGCTCCGGTTGAAACGAAGTGAGGGGAGCTGGGGGAGGGGCCAGGCCTGTCCAGTCGGCCGGGCCAGTGCAGCACGGCCCACTTAGACACGAGCTATCCAGGCTCATCAAATAAACAAGTCATATCGTGTTAACCCACAGGTCACGGTCTAAGCTCAGCTACGGCTCAGCTACGGTTAGGGCTTAACGGATAGTACGGTCGGCCCGTTAAGCTGAGAAAATAAAAAAATTCAGAAAATTATAGAAAATTTAAAAATATAAAAAATTGTAGAAAGTTAAGAAAAAATTAGAAAAATTATAGAAAATTGTAGACATTATTAATCATCAAGATAATTATTTTCAATGACATAATAAGCTTTATTAACTTGTTAAATTACATGGGATGGTTGCCTAGATAAAACTTTACCAAGTAAAAATTTAACTTGAGAAAACCTTGGTAAATAAAAAAGAGTACAGCCTGTAAAGCTCACTAGGGACTACATCTGAAAAAATATTGAAAATCCTATTCATTGCTATCTAGATATAAATTCTCAAAAGATTATTCTAAATCTCTATTCTCTGCAGTATGTTGGAGTCTTGATTCAGCTTGTTCCCAGTCTTTGCCGGTCAAAAGGATTTCGACCATCTCGTTCGAGAGACTTGTTCGTTGCTCCTTGATTATTCTGATCTGATCCAGATTGTGAAGCATTTGATCCAGATTGTCATCATTCAGCATATCCGAATCAGAACAACAATCGATATGATCATCCGGCGGCATATCATTGATTTCATCGGTGATGTCATTATTACTATCTTCTTGTGTAATCCGCTCTTCACCATGACTGATCCAACGTGCATACCCCTTTTTAAAATCCCTTCAAATCAAGTGTGCTTTAATATGCGCTCGGTTATTAAACATCTTTATATTCTTGCAGTCAATGCATGAGCAGTATATATATTCCACCTCCTTATTCAACATATCCTCCTCATCATCTCTTTTAAATGCAGAAATGCCATTAATGTACTCTTCACTCATACGGTTCCCAATGTACATCCAGCTCCGGTCCTACGTTACGCATATAACAATTTAGTATAATATATTCAATTAATTAATTACTATACTATATATGTACGATCTAAATTAAGTAGCTATATGTAGCAATAATAATTAATTAAATTGAAGTACAAATAGACTATGAATTGGTTAAACCTTAAACCCTAAGCCATGCTAGATGTAAAATAATCTTCTCTCTACATCAAGTTAGCTAGATCAACCATCTTCAATTCTTCTTTCACTAAAAGTTATAAATCTAAATTATAAAGTAATTAGGAACAAATTACTAACCATAGGTAGTTAAAAACTTAGTGGATCTATAATTACTTTTGTCAAATAGTCTCCTTTCACCAAATGGCCTCAAAGCCCTGCCTCTAGCTCAAAGCAGCAGCGTAGATCTGGAATTTAAGACAGAGAGTTGATGGATCTGCACGCAATTAATATAGTGAAATTATCATAGACGGTTTTTATACAAACTGTCTGTGATGACTTAATTATCACTGACGGTTTTTAATACAAATCGTCTATAAAGTATCACAGACGATTAAAATAAAAAACCATCTGTGATATTTGGTAATATCGTAGATGATTCTTGTTAAAAAACCATCTGTGATACTTCACAGACGGTTTTCACCACGAACCGTTTATGATATTTTCTCTTCACAGATGGTTTTTAGGGCTGGCAGCAACACAGACGGTCTCTAAACTAAAACCATCTGTAATTATATTTAATACAGACAGTTTTGAAGAATTGTCTGTGATGTGATATCTAATATTAGACTTTTTATAATAGTGTCTCCTTGTTCTGCCATGTGGGCACTGCGGGCTCAATTGGGGGTGCTGTGTCAATGAAAGAATCTCTTTAACATGAGGGCATGTGGATCAAATCTATTTGAATGGGGAGCCCGTTCCTTGAATAGAACATGAAATAGGTTGTGCACAGGGGTGGTGGAATTGAGTTTTTGATTGGGCGGTCGGTCCGTTTGATCCAACGGTTGGGTTATTGGATCCCAGGGTCCAAAATTTGGATTTTTTAGAACAAAAACATCAAGGAGATGCATATACACTCATTTTCTCTTCTTTTTTTCCTTTTAAAAATTGTTTTCTAAGCAGTGGCGGACCCATAACTAAAATGTAGCTAGGGCGAACTTGTAAGCGTGAACCGAATAGTATTACCCAAAAGCAAATCAATCCATGATCAAACTACATTGCAATCGCACTAATAAGAGTATATGACACAAAATAGAAGCAACAACTATAATTCGCATGCAAACATGTTTAGGTAATGGTAGGACATTAAAAAAATACCTTACTAATGAACCTTAGTCCATAGTTGTAGATGAGCCGTAGAAGAAGCAACTTATCAATTGTGAAAGATAAATAAATCAGTAATGACACAATTTGATAATAGAATATAAAAGATGTAATAAAAAGAGAATACAAAAGACTTACCATTAAATAACTAAGTACATCTAGGATAATAAGGCATTTTCATTTTCCGAGATTTCATGTCTTGAAACTGTTTGTTGTTTTTTTTCACGATCAAGTCCTTTGAAGAACTCTCGCTCAATATGGCACACCATCAAGTCATTAAGCCAATCATCGGACATCTTATTGCGCAAACAATTTTGATAATCTATTTCTACCAAATCAAACAAGCAACCAAGGGCAATATCACAATACTTTTCAATAATCCATTTGATTTTCGCAACTCACAAGTAAGAGTAAATACCAAATATTTATCACTTACCCATTTTGAATAGGATCAGCTCCTGCCAATGGATTCACATGCAATCTCAATTGCTCAATCTTAATTATGAAATGGCAAACCTAAATATAAGTACTTGTTATTGTATTCACAGACAGTCTCAATTGCTCAGTCAGCCAGTCTCAATTATTATTTTGAGTGGCTTTTGGCTGAAAATCACTGTAACTGGTTGAAAAAAATATTGTAGCTGACGGTGGCTTATTTGGCATAATTAAATTAAAAAAATTAAAAATAGGAAAAATAGGTTAGCATGTCATGGACAGTACAAACGAATACGGGAAAAATAAAACCAACAAAAAGTTCAAAAAAAACCAAAAAACCAGAAAAAGACGAAATTATTGAATAGTGAAAAAATAAGCCAGAAGCCCAAGCCGAAACGAGCCAAATGACAAATAATTCACAAGGTTAAAACACAAGGAAATATGCTAGTTCCTTAACCCTACAAAGTGCAACTAGAGTACTAACCCTCCACAAAAAGCTAGAAACTTTACTAATCAAGTAGCTGAAAACAGGAGGCACATGCCTAAATTCCTCAAGTTAAAACAAGATACTCACCAAGCAATCAAGTAGGGGATGTCTACTACTAGTCTGCTGCAGACCCAAAGAAAGGCTTAATGCCAGCAACCAGCAACATAACTGCTAACTGCTCAGTACAATAGATTAATAAAAAGCATCTCAATCAACAAAGAAAAAAGTATAATGTATACCTTCACCGACAAAGCCACTAGGCCGCCGTGCCACCTTCGCCCTTGCGTGCCGCCCGTCGCGCCCTGGGCCTAGGGCGCTGCCCACCGCACCCTTGGCTGCCACTCACTGTGCCTTGGTCGTGGTTTGCTGCCTTACGTGCTGCCCGCTGCTCCCCTTGGCGCTTGGCCCATGCCCGCTGCGCCCCTTGGCAGCTGGCTTGGGTGCTGCCCACCTCGCCCCCTTCACCTTTGAGCGGAGCCCGTCGGGCCCGACCTAAAGCCCACAAAAAAGTGAAGAAGGCGCCTAAAGGCTAGAGCCCTCAGTGGCTCGATCAGTCTGGTTGTCTTCAACCTTACCAGTCGCTATCATCCTATCGCTGGTGGAGGCTGGAGGACAGGAGGGGCGAGGGGAGATCCGACCGATAGGGGAGCCTAGACGGCCTCCCGACCAGTAAGGACGGTCTGCCCCTGTTTCTACGGCGACTTACGATTTATTAAGCATACGTCAGTTTTTTTTTTAACAATTCGATCAATCAACACTCGCAGGCACATACATCAAAGCTTATCGAAAGACTGAGAAAATCAACTTACGAGACGATTTATCACTAAAATTGCTAGTCCTACGCAAACTTCCATTCTCCTACAGCTTGTATATTCTTGCGTATGTACGAAATAGTACTGGCTGCAACGCTGTGCACGAAGCTTCCGCAATCTAGAGGAACGGAAGCGTGCGCGCTGCCTTAGGCAAGTAAAAATGAGGAGCCGTTTGGTTACTGGATTGCCAGAGATAAGAATAGGACTGAGAAATAAATCGAGATAAATTTAATCGTAGGATCAAGAATTGTTGGATAAATTAATTCTACTTTATATCTTAATTATATTCCCATCCCTCCTAACCAATGGCGGAGGGAGGCTTTTTTTGTGAGGTCAGATTTTTGTAAAATATATCTACTTCTATTGATAATTTAATAGAAATTTATATAATTTTAATAATTTTAATGAGATTAATCCTATAGAACTTTAATTCTATCTTCATCACTGCTTCTGAGCCATCGTTAAACTGTCCTCTATTTATCAGTAGAATGGAGGAAGCTTGTGGCGGCTGTCGGTGCATGGAATGCAGCACCCGGAAGAACGTGCGATCCCAAGGGAGCACGCCCCATGATACCAGTTACACTACTTGCAGAACCCGTACGGTCTGGCACGTCTTCTGGCTTTCCAGAGATCTGTTGGCGGTAGAATGGCACAGGGTATTTTACAATAATTCAGTAGAAAACAGTGTTTCTAGTACATATGATTGCTCAAAACATATGGGTGTTAGCAGGATCCAAAATTTTTAGGATAAGTGTTTGGATTTGGAGCTAGATTATTTGGATATATTAATGCTGATACGTTGATACCGCGACACACGATTTAATAAAAATGCATAAAATATAGAATTTAATGGTTTCTTATAAGGAAATAGGTGATATAAGGCAAGCATAATAATTGAATTAAATAACAAATTATACGGATTAATGATAATTGCATACCCTATTGTTTCTGCCCATTTTTGCTCTTTCCCCATCAGCAAGAACCATTCATCTAAGAGAAAAATGTATATTCCTTCTATGGAGCAAAATATAGCAAAAATTCGCATGTAAACATATGTAACAAGGGTCCAATTAATTGTCTATTGCCAAGGTAAAGATTATATTTTTATACAGCATCTATTAGAAAGAACAAAGAAAGCAGATGCTAGACTCTAGAAAGAACAGGAGCCGGAATAGAGTAGAGGAAAGTAGAGCGGAGTAAAAAAGAAAATAAGTGGTGTGGGCGGAGCACACTTAGATTTGAAGAGAGTACGATGCCGGTGAGTTGGAGGTGTTACTCCCTTCCCGATGCCGCACTCCCTCCCGACCGCCACGCTGCTCGCTTCCCGCCACCCACTCCCTATCTCCCTATTTGCTGCGCTGCCATCCGCTTGCCCGCGATGCCTCTTTGCTTGCCCATGTTGTTGCACACTCGCCTTGCGCCCCGAGCCGCCTTACGCATGATTGCCGTCGCATCGAGGTGTTGCATCCACTAGTTGCTGGCCTCCGCAACCTGCCTCCACGGTCGTCGCTCACCTCCGTGGCCTGTGTCTCCGCCAGCTCGCCACTCGAAGGCTGGAGTCTTCTCCTACGCAGACATCCATAGGATGAGAGGGAGAACATATGTTAGGTTTTTGTTTGTATCTTTACCTCTTTGGACCTATATGAGTAGGGCTAAGATAGGAAGAAAAATAGATATAATGTGTTACATAGGCCGCATGTGAGATACAGGGAGTATATGTTAAATTCATTTGCGTACACAAATATATAGTTTTAACTCAACTAACAGTATATACATCAAATATATCTATTATATATCTGATATTTTACCAAAAAAAAAAGATATTTAGCACATCTATGACCGTTGTGCCACTGGTGTTACCGATAGGCCAAACGTACACTTCTGTTTTCAGCCTTAGGGGGAAAAATGCATCCTCATTTACGATTAGACCCTTGCTCCGTTTGTTCATGGGTTACTCTAGGTCTAAGCCTAAGCGCCCAGGAGAAACTCAGGGTTTGCTCAGTGATGGGCTCAGATGGTACAACCCACTGGTCCTAAGTTCAATTTCTACATGGAACGTAATATTTCTTGCCTATGCTCTCGAGCTAGATCCTAAAAAAAAGTACATGATATATGAATATGTTCAATGATCAAAATATGTATTTATGCTCTATAAGATATAGACCTCTGTCCTGTCCTGATTAGATGTGTGCTAGAGGACGCATCCAATGTATGAGTTATAAAAGCACACGTGAGTAAGTTCAGTGGTAAAAAACGTGCCATATTCTGTGAGATGTAGATATCTACTATAATTAGATGTGTGCTATAGGATGCATCTAGTATGTATGAGTTGAGACGTACGTATAGGTGTGCATCCTCTATTGTACTTAAAATAAAAACATCAAGGAAAAACTTCAAACCAGATAACACAAATTTTTGCCCTCGTAAAAAAAAAGATAACACAAAATTTTATCAAATCTTGACTTTGGGGGTGCCTCAAAAGATTGGAGCTTGACCCTAAAGTACAGAGAGGACGAGTGCGGTGCATTTGCAGGGACAGTGCACGAATGTAACACAAATATGCAGGAAGCCTACTCAGCGAATCGTGACATGGCCTGAGAATAGTGAGAGCACATCCGTATTACACACGCTTTGCGACAACAGTATCATTATGCAATTAAATCAGACTAAAATAAACCGCTACCGCCCTCCATTTCTTTTCATAAGGTGTATTTTGGATTAAGGAGGTTATAAAATAAAAAGGAAAAAAAAGAAAATGATCGTACTATTCATGCTATAAATAACTTGGAAAAGTGAGAGTTTTATGAGAGTGTTGTTTATAAATACAGGAGAGAGGAAGGTGTAATAAATAATAACAGACAAGAAAAAACATCAATAAATTCGTATACACATCTTATGTTTTAAAACACACTTGCAAAAACTATACATCCTATATTTTAAAAATGGGGTGTACTAAATTATGTAAAAAAAATAGTCAAACTTTATATAATATTTAATTTATACACAATCTGACAACTATGAATATGTAAATGAAAACCCTACCTCTTAATTTATACACAACCTATACGCTCTTTGCCTCACTTTTAGAGCTGTAAACGAGTCGAGCTCGAGCGAGCCTGAGTTGGGACCCAAACTTGGAGTTCGGCTCGGCCTAAGCTCGAGCTTGGTTCAAATAAACTCGATAATAATTAAAATAATATAATATGCACTGTTTGTCCACAATAAAAAAAACTTAAGCTCGAGCTTAACTTGAGAGAGCTCTCGATAATAGTAAAAAATAATTCAACATACACTAATTTTCAATAATAGAAAAACTTGAGCTCGAGCTTGGCCAGATTAAACTCGATAAAAGTTAGTATGTACGTAGACTGTAAAAAAAAAGCTCAAGCATTACGAGCTAGTTAAGTTCGGCTCATGAAAACTCAGGATGAAGCTCGAGCTTAACCTATTTAAAGCTAACTCAAGCAACTGACAAGACTCAAGAGTTTTTTTTTACGCCCTACTCACTCTCCCTCCCCTCTCGTCTCCACCAACCTCTTTCTTCTCCCTCTAGAAAACCCCTGTCCTCCTCCCAAAACGACAGAACCCTAATTTAAGCACCATTCCTCTCCAAGACTCGATCACTTCCCACCAACGAACAACCTCCAAAATTAGCCAAGTTTTCAGCTCGATCCCATGGGCGCCTCCGCACCTCGCCACCATTTCAGCTCCCATCAGCCGCTTCCCCTGCTCACCAAGAAGATCCTCACCTTCGCGCTCTACGCCCTCATCCCCCTCGCCCTCCTCCATTACTTCCTCTCCGCTCCTCCTCCCATCATCGTCGCACCCTCCTCCTCCGCCTCGCGGCCCCACGGTAACCACCATGCGTCTCCGGTGACTCGAGAAAGAAACCGTTGATCCGGCGCTCTACATGGTCGCCGTTGAGGGACTACTGGCGCAATGACACCGTTCTTTGTTCTTGGGTTCAGGTGGGAAGCAGCAGCAGGGGGTGAAGGCTACTGCCGGGGCGGCGGCAAGGAAGGCTGCGCCGGCGGCGCCGCGGTGCGACTACTCCCAGGGGGAGTGGGTGCGGAGCGCGGAGGCGCCGCGGTACAACGGGACGAGCTGCGGCGCGACGATCAAGGACGGGCAGAATTGCATGGCGCACGGTCGGCCGGACACGGGGTACCTGTACTGGCGGTGGCGGCCGCACGGGTGCGGGCTCCCGCCCTTCGCTCCCGCGGAGTTCCTTGACCTGGTGCGCGGCCGGCACGTCGCGTTCGTCGGCGACTCGCTCGCGCGCAACCAGTGCGAGTCGCTGGTTTGCCTCCTGAGCTCGGAGTTCCCCGCCGAGCTGGTCCGCAGCGGCGGCGAGGAGCGCAAGTTCCGGCGGTGGGCGTTCCCGTCGCACAACGCGACGGTGTCGGTGTTCTGGTCGCCGTTCCTGGTGAACGGCACGGAGAAGTCGTCGGCGCCGGGGGGGCTCGACCACAACAGGCTCTACTTCGACCAGCCCGACGAGAAGTGGGCGTCGGAGCTCCCGGGCGTCGACGTGGTGGTGCTCTCCATTGGGCACTGGTTCCTGCACCCGGCGATGTACTACGAGCGCGGCGCGGTGATCGGGTGCCACCACTGCCCGGAGCCCAACCGAACGGACACGGGCTTCTTCGGCGTGTTCCGCCTCGCCGTCAAGAACGCCCTCCGCGAAGTCATTACCCGCAGCGCCCGCGCCCGCGGCGCGTCCAACCGGGAGAGGCTGGCCGTGGTGACGACGTTCTCGCCGGCGCACTTCGAGGGGGAGTGGGACAGCCCGGGCGCGTGCGCGCGCACGGAGCCGTACGCGCCGGGGGAGAAGGAGATAGGATACATGGACCGGGCGATGTGGCGGGCGGAGGCGGAGGAGGTCGCCGCGGCGGCCGCGGACGCGAGGGCGCGCGGGGTCGGGGTGACGGTGGAGGCGCTCCAGGTGACGGGGCTGGCGGCGCTGCGCGCCGACGCGCACCCAGGCCCGTACATGCACGCGTCCCCGTTCGCCGGCGGCGAGAGGGAGCGGGTGGCCAACGACTGCGTGCACTGGTGCCTCCCGGGCCCCATCGACACGTGGAACGAGATCCTGCTGCAGCTGGTCAAGCGATGGAGGGACGCCGCCTCCTCGCCGTCGCGTCGAGATGAAATTAAAACCACCCAAATTTATCGAAGGGGTTTGTTGAATTAAAACGGGTAGGCTCTGTTCTGTTTCCTTTCTTACTACTAGCTAGTGATTACTGATTATTGAGAGGGTTTGCATTTGTGTTTTGTTTGTTGTGTGTGTTTTACCCTTTGTTGGTAACTTGGGAGTTACAATGTGTCAGTACTTACAATGTGTTAGTACAGCTTACAACTATACAGAGCTGGCTACACACAGGACTTTTTCATATTAACTTGTGATTTTATTTTCTTTTTATAGAAAACAGATTGTGATTTTATTTTCTTTTTATAGAAAACAGAAATTAATATGAACACTTGATTTTCTTAAACAACTTTCTTATACCTCTCACTCTCATCTCGTGTCTCACTTTAGAGATAAGATAGGTGGTCATGGTACGATTGCATCACATATCATACTTCTCTCGCTCTTATCTCGTGTATGCATCTCTTCCTTATTTTTTTCAACTACTTCTTCCAGCTGATAATATTTATTGTTAGTAAAAACCCATCAGTCATAACAAATATGAACTGCCCATAGAAGCAAATGGGACGTTGGCGTGGATCGAAGTCCGTTCAATGGGACGATGCTTTTGATGGTCTTTTCGCTTCGAATTAATAGATCGGGCGATGCGAATGAAATTTGTATTTTCCTCGTTTTGTACCGTTTACATCACGAGAGACGTGCAAATATGGCGTCCCGTCGGTGCAAACCGTTTCATTCGTTAATCCGTGGGCATTGCTAGTTCATGCTTAGCACGGTCCACGTGTCACTCTGGGCCGAACCGGCGCCATCAAATGCGGGTCGCATGCAGTGATGTACTGCTAATGTTGACCATTTCCAATAACTAATGAAGCTATGAAGAAATTAGCTAATAGTTAATTCAGTGACCAGGGAACGTCGGCAGTAAGATCAAGTAATTAACTAACAGTTAATTCAGTGACTGACCAGGGATCGTCAGCAGTAAGATCAAGTAATTAACTGATGGAGGCACTAGTTCCAATAGCAGTGATTAGCGAGTGACAGTCAGCGTAATTCGTCACATCCACGCGACGTCGCCTGCTCGGCTTCGGTTTGACCAGCTCTGACCTCGTCGTGGACAAGTGGCCCGGCGCCGTCCTGGAGGCTGAACGAACCTCGCCGTGCCTCTCGACCGGCTGTGAGCCCGCGGCGGACGACGGCGTGCTCTCCCCCGATCGAGGCCGTTGCGCGCCGGACGCACGTCGTGGCTGCTCGTGGCCGACGGGCGCGCCGGGCGGCTGAGATCGGTGGCTGATCACATGGCCTCCATGTGTTATGCTTAGCATAGCCAGCTTACAGTTATTTGGAATAAACTCGTTTTGACAGCAATCATCATCCATCAGTCATCGGCATTACCAGTTTCTATCCAAGGACAGATAGCACAGGCCTGAGCTATTTGTGATGGACGGTTACAATGCACCTGTAGGAAATGCAGTTAGCGAGATGCACTCCTCGAATCGCCAGAGTTAAGTGCACAATCCCAAATTAGTGCAATTTGTTGGAAACCTGAGCCTAGATCTAAGGGTATATGATGGATACCTCATCACTTAGTCTATAAATAGAGAGTCTCAAATATTATACTTGTATTTGGAAAGAGAAAGTAATAAAGAAATAAGTTCCCCTTTCATCTCTCTGTGTTCAGTTTATTTATACTTGTATTATTTTGTATTTGATCCATCTCTCTTGCCTAGGAGGAATCGCTCGGATTGGACTCGCCAGCGACGGTTCCTCAACACATTATTAGCACGAGTCGCTCTCGTGGATCGAAGGTAATCATCGAAGCATTCGTAGATTGAATTGCCTATATCTAGATTGCTTTAAATTCCACAAATTTCACTTTCTAGAAGCTTTCTACGGTGCAAATCCACTCTAATATACCGTGAGCAGACTTGGAAATCGTCGGCACAATGTCAATTGGTAGATTACATGAAAAAGACCAGATGTTGATTGTATTGTAGATTGATTGGAAAAAGGACTCCCTCTCGCGTTACAAGGGGTGGCGCTATCCTGGTTCTTCACCATCGAACCACAGTTCATCTACGCGTGGGAACAGATCCGCGATCGACTCTACAACAACTTCCAGGGAAACTACGTCGAGCGTGTCGATGCGGACCAGCTCTTCGCAGTCAAGCAAAAACCTGAGGAGAGGCTCCGGGATTACTTCAAACGCTTCGCGAAAGTACGTTGCCAGGTCAAGGACATCAACGAAACAACCGTCATCAATGCAGCGATACAAGGCCTCCGCCCGGGACCGATGGCCGAGTATAATGTGCGCAAGCCCATTAAGACGGTCGTGAAGCTCTTCGACAAGATGGAAGAATACGCCAGAGCGGAAGAGGACGCACGGCGGCGACACGGCGATGCCTCCGACACCAACAAGGCGGAAGGCTCGGCAAAAAGCGCAGGCTAGCGAGCGGGCTCTCGAAAGGCAACGCATAGCGAGAGCGATCGAAGGCGCCTCGAACGCAAAGATTCCCAACACAATGACTCGTCAGGCGATAGGCCCAAGCGCGACCAATGCAAGTCCAGGAAACCTCGTTACGTCTTTGACATTAAGGGCGGCTCCGAAGATAACGCCTCCGCAGGTCGCGGAGGCAGAGGGCGCCGGGGCCACGGACGAGGGCGTGGGCGGGGTCGCGACGACAGAACCCGCGAAGAGTACAACGACCAGCACCACGGGCAGTGGTGCGAAGTCCACGGCCGAGGCAACCATGACACGCGCTCTTGTGCCACTATCGCAGCGCTCGGTGAGCGTCGCGAGGACAAAACCGGAGGCACGCGCGCGTCGTGGCCCATCCAACACCCCAAGACCAAGGAATGCAACCCCGGAAGGCCTCCTGCGGTCGAGCCCATGTGCAGCAACCTCGGGAGGGCCTCCTGCAGTTACAAGCCCCGGAAGGAGCCCAGCGCAGGGTCATAAACGTCATTTCCGGAGGCTTCTCGTTGGAGTTCGCCTCGGCGCGACAACGGAAGGCCTACGCGAGAAGACACCACGTCGCGGCATACCCAGCGCAGGCGCCGCCAGAGTGGGCACAACACGAAGTCACATTCACGCCCGCTGATGCGGAAGGCGTGGAGTTCCCCCACCAAGGCCCTCTGGTCGTCCGGGTCCTCGTAGCAGGATGCGAGGTCAGGCGCGTCCTAGTTGATGGAGGAAGCTCCGCAAACATCCTGTTCGCCGCGGCCTTCGACCAGATGGGGATCCCTCGGAGTCGGTTGGGCCCTTCAGGCATCCCGTTGCAAGGCTTTGGAGGGCAACCTTTGCGCGCTTTGGGCCAGATATGCCTCCAAGTCTCCTTCGGCCAAAACGACAACGTGAGGAGTGAGGACGCCATCTTCGACGTGGTCGACATTGCATACCCCTACAATGCCATATTGGGGCGGCCGCTCCTAAACATTCTCGAGGCAGTTCCGCACCACGACTTCCTATGCATGAAGCCTCCCGGACCGCGGGCCATCATCATCATCCATGGCGACCAGGACATGGCTCGGCGCATAGAGCTTGGCGCCAGGGGTCCATGCCACGCGGCTCGCCAAGGCACCTAGGCCGGGTGTGCACCTGCGGAGCCCCCGGGCGCCCTCGGAGAGCGTCTCGCACTCCCCGTGCACTAGTTATCCCAGCAGCAGCGGCTCGTCAGCGGTCGCCCCCGTCCTAAAAGTGGTTAGTGGTCGATATCTCCCATTTTTTGTAATAACTCACCCGCGCAAACGGAAATTCAATAAAGTTCACCGTTTGCACAAATTTTTCTTGTTTCCCGCAACAAAGACACACGTCCGCGCGCGCACTCTCCGTCAGAGATACGAGTATGAGTATAAACAAAGACACGCATTCGCGCGCGCACTCTCCGTCAGAGACACGGGTATGAGTATAAACAAAGACACGCGTCCGCACGCGCACTCTCCGTCAGAGATACGGGTATGAGTATAAACAAAGACACGCGTTCGCGCGCGCACTCTTCGTCACAGACACGGGTATGAGTATAAACAAAGACACGCGTCCGCGCGCGCACTCCGTCAAAGACACGGGTATGAGTATAAACAAAGACACGCGTCCGTGCGCGCACTCTCCGTCAAAGACACGGGTACGAGTATAAACAAAGACACGGGTCCGCGCGCGCACTCTCTGTCAAAGACACGGGTATGAGTATAAACAAAGACGAGCGGAAGGACGCCTCCGCACGCACTCTACGGAGTATAAATAAGACGTAGCGTTGAGGTCCGCCTCCGCACGCACCTCACCGCCCGCAACGCGCAGAGGCTTGCCTCGCGCGCGGTCCACGGACTCTAAATAAGACGTGGATGTCGATCCCACGCACTCTCCGGAGTATAAAAAAGACACGGATGCTATCCTGCGCACTCTACAGAGTATAAACAAGACGCGAACCCCGCGCACGCATGGGCGTTGCTCCTATGCGTACTCTTTGGAGTATAAATAAGACGTGGATGTCGATCCCACGCACTCTCCGGAGTATAAAAAAGACGCGGATGCTATCCTTGCGCACTCTACGGAGTATAAACAAGACGCGAAGCCCGCGCACACTTGGATGTTGCTCCTATGCGTACTCTTCGGAGTATAAATAAGACGTGGATATCGATCCCACGCACTCTCCGGAGTATAAAAAAAGACGCGGAGGCTATCCCTGCGCGCACTACGGAGTATAAACAAGACGCGAACCCCACGCACGCATGGGCGTTGCTCCTATGCGTACTCTTCGGAGTATAAATAAGACGTGGATGTGGATCTCATGCACTCTCCGGAGTATAAACAAGACGCGGATGCTATCCCTGCGCACTCTACGGAGTATAAACAAGACACGAACCCCGCGCACGCATGGGCGTTGCTCCTATGCGTACTCTTCGGAGTATAAATAAGACGTGGATGTCGATCCCACGCACTCTCCGGAGTATAAAAAAGACGCGGAGGCTATCCCTGCGCGCACTACGGAGTATAAACATGACGCGAACCCCGCGCACGCATGGGCGTTGCTCCTATGCGTACTCTTTGGAGTATAAATAAGACGTGGATGTCGATCCCACGCACTCTCCGGAGTATAAACAAGACGTGGAGGCTATCTCGGCGTACTACGGAGTGTAAAGCGCACCACGGGGGCCCACTCCTATGCGCATCCCGCCAAGTACCAAGGTAACGCACCAGAGGCTAGCTCCCGCGCGAGCGCACCCACAGGCGAAAGGCACCAGAGGCTGTCCTCGCACAATCCTAAGGGATGGAGCGCTCGCGCGTCTACCTCGACTAGGCGCCGGCTCGCGCCACCGCCGAATGGTAGGGGCGGGCGCTCGCGCCTCTGCCGGCGAAGGCGCCGGCTCCGCCACCACCGAAGGTAGGGGCGGGCGCTCGCGCCTCGCCGACCAAGCGCCGGCTCGCTGCCACTACCCGAAGGTAAGGGACGGAGCCTCGCGCCTGCGCCGGCTAAGGCGCCAACTCTGCTGCCACCACTTCGAAGGGTAGGGGACGGAGCGCTCGCGCCTCTTCTTCGGCTAGGGCACCGGCTCCACTGCCACCACTTCGAAGGGTAGGGGACGGAGCGCTCGCGCCTCTACCTCGACTAGGGCGCCGCCCGCCGCCACCACCGAAGGGTAGGGGACGGAGCGCTCCCGCGTCTACCTCGACTAGGGCGCCGCTCGCCGCCACCACCGAAGGTAGGGACGGGCGCTCGCGCGTCTACCTCGACTAGGCGCCGGCTCGCCGCCACCGCCGAAGGTAGGGGCGGGCGCTCGCGCGTCTACCTCGACAGGCGCGGCTCGCGCCACCACCGAAGGGTAGGGGACGGAGCGCTCGCGCGTCTACCTCGACTAGGGCGCGCGGCTCGCCGCCACCACTTCCAAGGGTAGGGACGAGCGCTCGCGCGTCTCGCCGGCTAAGGTGCCGCTCGCGCGCCACCACTGAAGGTAGGGGCGGAGCACTCGCGCCTCTGCCTCGGCTAAGGCGCCGGCTCCGCTGCCACCACTTCGAAGGGTAGGGGACGGAGCGCTCGCGCGTCTACCTCGACTAGGGCGCCGCTCCGCCGCCACCACCGAAGGTAGGGGCGGGCGCTCGCGCGTCTCCTCGCCTAGGCACACCGGCCCGCTACCACCACCGAAGAGTAGGGGCGGGCGCCGCGCGTCTACCTCGACTAGGCGCCGACTCGCGCCACCACTCGAAGGGTAGGAGACGGAGCGCGCGCGCGTCTACCTCGACTAGGGCGCGCCGACCAGGCGCTCGCCGCCACCGCCGAAGGTATGGGGCGGGCGCTCGCGCGTCTACCTCGACTGGGCGCCCGGCTCGCGCCACCACCGAAGGGTAGGGGCGGGCGCTCGCGCGTCTACCTCGACTAGGCGCCGGCTCGCCGCCACCACTGAAGGGTAGGGGACGCGCGCTCGCGCGTCGCCGGCTAGGTGCCGGCTCGCGCCACCACTTTGAAGGGTAGGGGCGGAGTGCTCGCGCCGCTGCCTCGGCTAAGCGCGCGCTCCGCCACCACTTTGAAGGGTAGGGGACAGAGCGCTCGCGCCTCTGCCTTGACTAGGGCGCCAGCTCCGCTGCATCGCGCGTCTACCTCGACTAGGGCGCCAGCTCGCTGTCACCACCTCGAAGGGTAGGGGACGGAGCGCTCGCGCGTCTACCTCGACTAGGCGCAGCTCGCGCCACCACCGAAGGTAGGGGACGGCGCTCGCGCCTCTGCCGACTAGGGCGCCGGCTCGCTACCGCCACCGAAGGGTAGGGGCGGGCGCTCGCGCCTGCTGCCGACTAAGGCGCCGGCTCGTTGCCACCACCGAAGGTAGAGGACGAGCGCGCGCGTCTACCTCGACTAGGCGCGCCGGCTCGCGCCACCACCGAAGGGTAGGGGACGGAGCGCTCGCGCCTCTGCTTCGACTAAGGCGCCAGCTCCGCTGCCACCACTTCGAAAGATAGGGGACGGAGCGCTCACGTGTCTACCTCAACTAGGGCACCAGCTCCGCTACTTCAACTGCACGTCCGTCTTGACCACCCTACCCTCCCGAGGCGCAAATCGTCGTATA
This sequence comes from Dendrocalamus sinicus, assembly GCA_036346575.1. Lineage (NCBI taxonomy): Eukaryota > Viridiplantae > Streptophyta > Magnoliopsida > Poales > Poaceae > Dendrocalamus > Dendrocalamus sinicus. The sequence continues at coordinate 10,569,697 of CM070666.1, read as the reverse complement.
CGGGCGAATGCAGTAACCTTCCGAGTTCACCACGGGACAGCGTAGCCAGAGGGGCGGAGACGCACTTCGCAAATTCCAGCCAACATTATTCTTTGCATTCGTTAACAACGCTTGCAAAGGCGAATTACAAAGGTGTACAAACACCTCCGGCGCACGAGGCCGCTACTCGACAGACTCATTCTTAACACGCGGCGTGCGAGCTCCGCTTCGAAGACGCCCGACCGCCTAAAAATCCGCGCTTCCTCGGCCCTTCGCGGCGCGGAAGGCGCCGTGGTCGCAAGGTCGGAAATTAGCACCGGCCCGGTGTAATAGCTAGCAACAAGGGGGCAAAGATCGGCCCGCGGCGAAGCAACCGTACTTTATTCAAAAAGCGGCATCGATTATAACGCGACGCCAACACGCGACAACTGCCGTCACACTCGTGGGTTCGCCGCGTTGTCCGGGGCCGCAGCGCCATCCTCGTCACGCCGCGGGACCTTTTCCAGAAACTGGCCAAGGTTTCCCTCGCTGTGTAGGTTATTCCGTAGCTCGACCATGGCTGCGGCCTCCCCGCAGTACTCCCATATCCGCTCATGGAAGAACTTCACGGCGCGGCGAGCGGCGCGCACGGCACCGGACATTACCCCGCCGCCGGCGGGCATCTCCAGTCGAGGATCGGCTAGCCCGGCAACATGTTCACAGCCGCGGAGTCGCAGGAGCGCGCATACCAGGCACGACGCCACGTAGGCGCAGTGGTTGCCAAAGGTCGTCGCGGCACCGCGTGCAATGTCGGCCGCGTCCCCGATCCACCGAAGCGATCGCGACAGGTCCTCGGGCCCGAAGGAGCATGCCGACACTTCCGCGATAAGCCCCTTGAGGGTGTCTTTCAGGGCCAACATAGCGTCCCAAGCAGCTACCGAAGCGTCGCCCAAGGCTCGATCCCGCTCTGCTAGAGAGGCGGCAAGCTCGCTGTTCTCCCTCTCCAGCGCAGCGACTTGTTGCAGCAAGCCGTCCCGCTCCGCAGCAGCTTCTTGCCGCACCGCTTCGGTGGCTAACGCTCGCGCCACGGCGACGAGCTCCTCAGTGCGCGTCTTCATCTCCGCGCACTCGCGCCAGCGGCGTATCGAGCGTCTGGGCGAGCGCACCCGTAGCTCCTGCGGCTCCCGGCGGCTGCGGCCTACTCCGTTGCGCTCCTTGCTCGTGAGCGTGAGCAGCTTGCAGGGCCTGGGTTAGCACGAGTGTCTATGCGGCGGAGGGGTTAGCAAGCGCTAAACGGCTGCAAGTGGTTCAAAGGACAGACACTTACCCTCACTCCCGACACTTCCAATGCATCCCAAAGGCACCCTGACCCATAGGTCTACAACGCTTTCTTGGCCGATCTTTGGCGGCGCGTTATCGCAATCCGCGCCATGCCCTCGCGCAGACGGACAGAGGGACGAAGTCCGCCGGGCTCAGGCGCGCGACATCTGTGTCGCCAGCGCCAGGACCCCCACGCTCAAGGGATGGCTCCTCCTTCGGGATAAGTGTCGCTGCAAGAGGAAGTATACGTTTGTCACAAGGCACGGAAAAATAGTGCTAAAGGGATGCCGTCCTAGCCTACCCTCGGTGGCAGATGGGGGACTTCGCGGGGACGCCTTCCTAGCCCCGGGCGGGGCCGCAACAACTTCGGCCCCCACGAACGGCGTTGACTCGCGAGGCTGGGGGACCTCCGAGTTGGGGCCTAGTGCCAACCGATCCTGCGCCACGGTCACTGCGGCCCGAGGGGCTGGGAGGGCGCGAGGTAGAGGAACTTCGGTGCTTGATGCGGAGTCCCACAAGCTCCCAACACCGGTCGCTACGGCGAACCCTCGCGAAGTCCGCTGAAGCGGGGACCGCAGGCGTGTCCGCTTCGCCTGAGGGGAAGGCCCCACCTCGGAAACCGCTACAAAAGGAGCCTCTACGGCAACAATGTTCGCCGAAGGGGTCGCCATAGCTACAACGACGGGGGGACCTCCGCGGGGGGCACCTCCGCCTCGGCCGCCGTTGGCGAAGACTGCGCTCCACCTCCCGCGGAGGGCAGTCCCGCCACGGCCGTGGCCGCAGACGAGGACTTCGCACCGATGCCGCCAGCCAGCACCACCTCTGCCTCGACGACTGTAGCGGGCGACGAGACCTCCGCCTCGGCGACTGTCGCAGGCGCCGAGACCTCCCTCTCTCGGTAGCCTGCGGCGCGCCCTCCGCCCCTGGCGCCTTCGCCCTCAGCGCTCGCACCCTCCTCCAAGTCTGAGTCGGCGTACTTCGCCGAATCCGACTCCGGGCTCGCCGCGCTGGCAGGAGCAGCGGCAATCGCCGTCTGTGGCGTGGTCGCAGTGGTCCGGTCCTCTTGCGGAAGGACGCTTTCGTCCTCGCGGCACCATCGTCCTGATGTTGCGGGTCCGGAGGGGCGCGATCCGGCACGAGAAGCCCTAAGGCCTCGCACACGCGGTTTACTCGCCCCAATCCCGCCTCCGCAGTCGCAGCCGTACGTTGCCCGTGCTCTCTGGCGGTGTATGGTCCAAGGAACACGCGCGCTGCGCGTCCGTGTCCTCCAGGCGAGTTCCTGCACGGGGCAGAAAGCACAGTTACACACGATGCAATACATGCGAACGGAGGGGAGGGCATGGTCGAGGCTTACGAAGACCAGTCGGCACGGGCAGCGAGCAAACAGACGGTTGAACGTTGTCATCCCGACGTTCCCCGCCCGTGAAGCGCCAATCGCGGGCGAGCGGCGTCGCACCGTACATTATGTACTCCTCGGCGAGGTCGCGCATATTGAAGCGGGCGGTGACCCCCACAAGTCTTCGCGCCCTTCGCCTATCTTCCTGGTCAAGTGTTAGGCCTGGTGTGCTCTTGAATGCAATCGGCCCGCCTGTGCACTCAAGGCCGCTACCACTCGCCACACGGTGATAGAACCACCGCCTCGTCCAGTTGGACTCCCATTTCCCTCGTGTCGAGTTCGCGGGGAAGAGCCTCCCGCACGATGCCCGCAGAATGAAGTTAACGCTGCCAAACTTCGACAGCGTCCCGTCCTTCCGCTCCTTCGGTTGGCGCCGGGCTTCGTGCAAATATGCGAACAATGAGGCGCTGGGCCAACATGCTTCGGCGAAGGGCCCACCAGACACGGCAAGGCGAGCCACCGCGTTTGGAGTCGATTGTGACAACTCCGGCTTGAAGGTCCGCAAAGACGTCCCCAACAATCGTCGCGGATGGTGGCGCGGTCCGACTTCGAAGTAGCCGACGAAGACGATCGCCTCCGACTTCTCAGGGCGCGGCTCCGTCTCATCATCGGCGGGCAGCCGCACCGCTTGGCGGTCCGATAGCCTCCCCTCGCGCAACAGTGACCGGATCGTGTCCTCCGTCACGAGCGTGCGGCCCAAGTCGCCGGAGTACGGACCTTCCCTCTTCTTCGCCGCCCACCGCTTGTCTGCCGCCGCCAGATCGTGCTCCTCGAGCGCGTACTTCACCTCAAGCGGCGAGGACCGCCGGCGGATGGCGTAGCCGCCCACCTGAGCATGCTCGTCGCAAGTCGCCATTGGCGTCCACGGGGTACTCGACGGCAAAAAGGAGCGCAGGCACAAGACGAGCAAATATAGGAGGCGGCGTGAACAACCAGAAAGCGTATGGAGGAGGCGCAGGCGTAGTACCACGGGGGGTATTTAAAGAGCCCTCGCCTCCCACCATCGGTAAGCGCAAATGGTGAGCGACAACCGCTCACCTCCCCACGTGCGAAGCCGAAGCGTCGCAAGGGCACACGTAGCCCACATATGACCATGGTCGTACAGAGTCCTGTCACCGCACGACACGCCACTAGCGTCCCATCGCGTGTCGGTCAGCGCAGGAAATAAATGTAGGTTGTACAACCTGACATAGCTTTCGGCACGCGTCGGCGTGGTTCTTCTGACCCTTCAACCGCAATAGTCCAAGCGGGTCTTCGCCCCAACTTTGGCCGCACTGTCCAAGGGACATCGATGCGGCGCCGATCGATTTTGGGTGCGAGGTATCTCCCGCTCGGTGCGGCTCCAGCCCGCCTCTCAGAGCAAGGAGGACTTCGCCATCCAGACGGGAACTACCGCAAATCTGCGTGATGAGGCAGCAGAAGGTCGGCAAAAGCATAACCGCTAGCGGCGGAGGCGCGTTGGAAGGTGGGCGGCCCGGCGCGCGGCGCCTGACGCCGCCGCCACGCCCCCGCCCCTCTAGGGAAGGGGCAAACGGCCGCGGTCGTGTGACCGCTGACAGCCCGTGATGCACCAATCATGGCCCGCCGCGTGTGTACCTCGAGTGGACAAGCACGTACGACTACAGCTGCCTGCTCATGTCAACCCAGGGATCGGCGCGATTCCCGAAGCCATTAAGGCGCACTACCGCGGGGTCGTATTCACCTCGCGCCCGGGGAACATCGTTGGCGTCACGACGACCCCCGTTCCAACTTCGGCTCCGCCGCCCAACGAACTCACGGCGGAGCATACTCCACCAACGCGGCCACGGTTTCGACCTCGACTTCGGCTTCGAGGAGCGGACTTGCGCAGGGACTCATCCGTCGGCATTCCCCACATATGGTACAGGCAGAGGTCACGTCACGCCAAGTTTTGGCTTGTTCTCATAAACAGACCACCTTCAGTGCATCAACATTCTTTCAAAATAATGCGGATGGGCTCGATCAGAAACCCCGACTGAAGGTGGGCCTGTCTAGGAGAACAGGGCAAACCTTGCCGTTATATGCAGAGACGCAGCACGAAGGCAGGAAGTGCGACCGCTTACCGATAATAGACGCTAACCAAGCTCCCAAGAAAAACAGGCCTCCATCAGTGCATCAACATCCCCCAAGCCGCGTAATGCCACTATGGAATGTGGATGCACTGAAGAGGCCCATTTTAGGGGAGCAGCATCTATCCGAGTGCACAATGCAGGTACAATGCCGCACTAGCACGATATATATACCCCATCAGTGGGGGAGCCAACCGGCAGAAGTCCAACTGGCAGGAGTCCAACCGGCGAAGGAGCATCGCAGCATCGTACCGCCACGATGCTTCAAGACCCGCGTCGCGCCAAGCATGTTTCGCCACGTGGACGGCCAGAAGAAGGAACGTCGCAACGTGGTATGGCCACGACCCCTCAAGTCTCGCGCCGCGTCAACCAAGCCTCGCTAGGCTGGCTGGCAGTCGCTTATCGTCAAGGGCACTCGACGCCGGAGTTCGCTGTTACTTGACGCGCGCGCGACGACTTAGGGGCCTGCTCCGCCTACCTATGCCGACGCATCTGACTCCGCCAACACCTCCAATCCGCCCCCTACGTCGACGTCGGCCCTCGGTCACGATGCCAACCTCGACTTCGACCTTCGCCGGACGGCAACCCGACCCGCCACGGCGAGGACTCGTGGATGACGAAGACTTCGCCAAGCCGCCGGCGCCATACCTTCGCGACAGGGCGAACACTACACTTCGACGAACGTTGAAAAAGCTCACAGGCCGCAGGGACAGAGGGGGCCAAAGGGCTCGGCAACATGGCTTCAACCCGTGAATCCCTTCACCATGAGAGGCTCTTGTTGTAGGGGTGGCCCCCACCTAAGCCCAGCAGGCCTGTCAGAGGAATGTAAGGCCCAAAATGGGACATGTATAATGACATGAATACCCTTGAGGGGAGTACTCAGATGTAAGGGTATAATTGTAAAAGCACTCCCCATGTGGATGTATATATACAACACAGGCCATGGGGAGAACCCCGACGCCATTACTCACCTAACTCTCCACTACCATACTCTCTCTCTGTTTGGTCTGTAATCACAACATGCACCAATGTAATAATTCTAAATCAATATAGGCAATCCTAGGAAGACAAGTATTCTAATCAATACAATGAATACAAATACTTGAATATGAATTGCTAGAAGGTAAATTGAGTACAAAATAGCAAACCACAATGACACTTGATGTTTTTACCGTGGTGCTCGGAAACTTGCCGGTTTCCCTTAGTCCGCGTCGAGGTTAGCCCGGACGAATCGGACCGGCTCCACGATTTAAGCCGAAACACCTCGTATCCACTAGTGGTAGCTCTTTCCTGCTCTGGGTAGGTGAGCTCCAACCTTCACAACTTTGCCGGGTCTTCTCACAACCTTCTTTGAGAAGATCACCGCGCACGACGCCTCCCACACCGTCTAGGAGTCGGCAAACTCCAAGAGTAACAAGCCGACAACTCTCAATTGAACGAATCAAGTATCGCAGCTCAACAGACACACAGTCCACCACCAAGTGCAACACATGCACTTGGTTATGCTCACTTCTCACTCTCTAAATGCAACACATGCAAAAGAGTGGAGAAACACTTGCTCTAGCTCAAGGAATGGATGAAAAGCACCAGCAGCAACCCCTCAACAGCATTTGAGGGGGTATATATAGTTTTTCCTCGAAATCTAGCCGTTGGAGTGAAGAAAAGCCAAGAATCAGCCTCCCAACGGCTATATGACCGATCAGACCGCCATATAAAGTCCGGTCAGACCGCCGGGCCGGTCAGACCGCCCACTCAGGGCCGGCCAGACCGCCCTCTGAAAATTCAGCCGAAATCCCTCTCTAGAAAAAAGTACCAAGCAAAAAGCGGAACTACCGGAGGCCGGTCAGACTGCCCTTATTGGGCCGGTCAGACCGGCGGTATAGGGCCGGTTTGACCGCCCTTATGGGGCCGGTCTGACCGCCCATTTCAGCCCGGTCTGAACACCGCATTGTCGATAGTTTCTGAAAATTGTAAATAATGTATATTCCTCAGCCACCTTGCACAAAAGCATTGCAAGATATAGAAATATACATCATGTGACTTTCAATAAATTAGAGAACACATCCTCAATTGTATTTTGGAATCACATCACCGGAAACAACATGGACTTAACCAAATTCAAATTTGCGTTTTCACATTTAAGTCACATGTACCAATAATATTTGCATGAGCTACAATCATTTGAGAACACATCTCAAATATTAGTGTCATACCTCAAGGAGGGGAAATAACATGGACTTCGACATGTTGCAAAACACATTCGCAACCTTAAGTCTCATGTCACAAGGTTCATATATGAGCTTCAACCATTTGCAAAACACATTTGCAAATATAAGCCTCATATCACAAGGAATGGAAACATAGACTTCAAGCACTTGTAAAACGCATTTGCAATGCATAGTCTCATGTTGCAAAGAGTCAACACATGAGCTAGAGCTAGAGAAATTATGCGAGCTATCAACACTTGTTACGTTCAAGCTACTAGTCGCGACCCCTCTTAATAGTACGACAATCATATACTAGCAATCCGATCTTCCAACCAAACACCAAGATCGGTAAAAGACTAGGAACATACCCTTAGCCCTAGCTAGTCATACCTTTGCCTTGCGCATTCCACTTGAAGCTCTACAACATATAATCCAACTTCAAGTTCGGGTCATAACTTTTCAACACATGTGAAGTCTTTATATTTGCTTGAGAATAATCCATCGCATGAACTCATCTCAAATCATCCATCACCGTGAGACATATCCTGTTCATTCATCTCAATGAAAATATTAGTCTCACAATTTGATTGTCATTAATTACCAAAACATGTCATTAACGCATAATGACGGATCTAGATTCTTCACCACGGCTGCGTCAAGCCGCTAGCCGCACGTGCTGTCGTCGCTTGGCCATTGCCCGAGCTCCCGCCGCCGCGTGTTGGCCCTGCCCACCGCCGCGGCACAAACCACCGACCACCTGCACCACCCGATCCACGAGCCGCCCGCGCCGCTGCTCCCGCATGAGCCAGCGGCGTGCCTTCTGCTCCCGCACAAGTTGCCGACCACCCATGCCGCCGCTCCCGTACGAGCCCCGGCCGCACAGGGCTCCATCCTGTATAAGCCGCCACCCTGCTTGCCCATACACCGCCACTGCGCACCTAGATGCGCCGCGCCACTATGTGTGAACAGGGTAGGGGAAACCCTACTCCCCTTGTTTTGAGCCGGCCGGAAGTAGGCTTGGGCCAAAATGGGCTGAGGAAGAAGAAATATAAGGGGAGGCCCGGAAGAAGAAAAAAAAAGAAAAAGGGTTAGGTGCCCGATTTTTGCAAATATGGCCTCAAGAAATTGGCAAATTGCATGAAAACTTTTCTCGGAATAGAAAATTAGCGAATAAGCCCTTGGAAATTGCAAAATTCACTGAAAATTCATATTCAGTAAAAAAAGGGCCTTAGGAATTCAAATTTTGAATTTTTTTAACTTTTGAAGCATGTTTAGCATTGTTATTATTATTTTCTTTGTTTTCTATATTTATTTACTGTTTTGATTAATCGTAATTATTGAAATTACCTTTAATCACTGTAATTAGTAGTAAAATTTATAGAAAATACATAGAAAATTCTTGAACATTACAAGAACCTTTTGTACCATTGTCCAATTTATTTTATGCATATTTACTTATAGTAAATTTATATATTCCTTTCATGCACATGTAGATGACAAGCATCACGAACCGGGAGTTTAAGGAGCTGGCCTAGCATGGCCAAAACTTGGGGTTCTGATGTCGAGAACATACTTGGAGCCAAGAAACTCCGCGCTGCTATTGGTATTGGTGCACCACAGGATGCCAAACCCACACCTAAAAAAATGATTAAGTACTTCACTTCCTCAAGCACCACCTCTGCTCACTCTCAAGCATGAGTACATAGCAGAGAAGAGCGCACTAGTATTATGGCCTACACTCAAGAAGCGATTCGAAAAGCTAATGTACACCATTCTTCCTTAGGCAAAGCAGGAATGGATCCGACTCAGATTTGCTGATTTCCAGACAGTTGGGGAATACAACTCTGCTCTGCACAGAATTTGTACCAATCTTCAAATTTGTGACAGGTAGATCACATATGAGCAGAAGATTGAGAAGACCCTTTCCACCTTCCACCCTAGTGTAGTGCAGTCTGCGCGCAACTATCGTCAAGACGGTTAAAAGGAGTATGTTGAATAATTGATATTATGCAAGTTATAGAGGCTCAGGATGAAGTTCTTCACAAGAACTTTGTCGCACAGCCACCTAGGAGCCCCACTAGCCATGAGGCCAACACTAGGTGCTACAAGGTACGGAAGCCTATAATGAAGAAAGGGGGTAGGAAGGGCAAAGCCGCAGCCCAGAAAGGCAAGTCCAATACTCCACAAGAAAATAAGACTAGCAAATCAAAGCAAGACAACAAGCCCTATGGTCAATAAGACTAAACCTACTACAAGTGTGGTAAGTGGGGGCACTAGTCACTGATCTGTAAAGAGCCACAACACGTCGTTGATGCCTTTCAGGCCAGAAAGAAGAAGGGTGGCAAATGGCAGCATAAAACCCACTTTGCTTTCATTGAGGGGGTGAATTTTGAGTAGCTGTCTGCACGAATGGAGATTGACTTCACTCCTGCAGCAGCATCCCCACTTGATATTGCAGCTGTCGCCACCATGATTTCCTAGGAAGAGCATCTTACTCCTAAGAAGATAGCACTTGAAATCTCTGGTTTCTTAGCAGATTCAGTCTAATGCACAAAATGCGTTTAAAATTTAATTGTCATTTATTTCATATGTGGAAGGAATAAGTTAGATTTTTGCATTGATGGTACTCATATAATTTATTTTCTCATAATGGTTGGATGATATTAATTAATTCATTAATTTATTTAGTCAATAATAGCATGATATGTTATGATATTTGAAGTATTTTATTTATGTGTTGATTGTCTCCTACTACATATTAATAAAGTACTTTATATTAGAACGCGTGTAGCACCCTATGAAAGAAGTGTGCTTAGTTGACAGTGGCACAATGAATACCATCTTGAGAGAGATAAAATTCTTTCAGTCGATTAGCAAAAATGCTGGTAGTCTTACTACCATCGGCAGTAATGATGCTTGTATAGTAGGCTTAGGAAGAGCCATAATTATACTCTCAATGGGTACAACTTTAGTCATTCAAGAAGTATTATTGTACCTAGAATTGACTAGAACTCTCTTAGGTTTCAAGGATATTTGCGTTAACGGTTTCCACATTGAAACTGAAGAAGAATATAGTAAGGAATAACTGCACATTACAAATCATGAAGCAAGTGAAAAAAGTGTATTAGAAAGACATCCTTCATTTGAGACTGGGCTATACTATACAAATATTAAGACATCCGCAGCCTATACTGCCTTGAAAACCATATTTAAAAGATCTGAACTCTTCTATCTCTAGTATAATAGATTAGACTACCAGGTCTTTGAATAATGAAAAATATAATTAACAATTCATAGGGACATAATATCGATGTAAAGAATTTCTTGAATCAAGAAAGTTTTTGTGTGCCCCGCATGTGCTACCGGAAAATTAATTACTAGACCTTCATCTATGAAAGTAAAGGATGAAGTCCCTACATTCTTAGAATGCATCCAATAAGACATTTACGATCCTATATAATCATTGTCATGACCATTTAAATATTTTATGGTGCTCATCGATGTTGCTTGAAATGGTCGCACATATGTTTATTATCTACGAGAAATTATGAATTTGCAAAGCTGGTCTCGCAAATAATTCAAATTAAAAATAATTTCCCTGATCATCATATAAAGACCATCAGAATGGACAACGCTAGAGAACTTACTTCAAAAGCATTTGATGATTATTGCATGGCAATGGGAATTAAAGTTGAGCATTCTGTACCACATATCCACACCCAGAATGGACTAGCAGAGGAATTAATTAAGAGAATTATATTTATTGCTCGACCGCTTTTGCAGAATTATAATTTACCAATTACATGTTGGGGACACACAGTTCTCCATGCAGCAACTCTCATCAACTTTAGACCATCGGCATATAACATCATTCACCTATGCAACTAACGCAATTGTTAGCATCTAAAATTTCTCATCTTTGTAGGTTTAGTTGCAAAGTTTATGTATCTATACCTCCACCACAGCGTACTGCAATGGGTCCTCTCCGAAAATCTGGGATACACGTTAGTTATGAGATAACATCCATAATTAGGTATTTGGACCTCATGACAGGAGATTTACATATCACCCGTTTTGCTGATAGTATATTTGATGAGGATAGTTTCCCGATATTAGGAGGAAATCAACCTCTTGATAAAAAAATATCTGAAAATTACGTGGCAAGCCACGAAAATCCATGCACATGACCCGCGCATTAGTGAAGCAAATAGAGAAGTCCAGAAAATCATTGATTTGCAGGCATTAGCAAATCAACTGTCTAACCACTTTAGTAATTTAAAGAGCATGACCAAGTCGCATGTGCCTGCACGCATGCACTGGAGAGGGTTAAAATACCGAAGAAAATTGAAAGTATCCATAATCCCGTCCAGAGGCCTTAGAATAAAAGGACAAAAACTCCGACCCCTCGAATTCTAAGTAATCGGGGACGCCTAGTGAAAAAGGATAAGAAGGACTTGACACAGCCAATCACCAAAGTTTACCCAAACCATCAGGGGAGCTAGTTGAGACCTAGCACCGGTATGATACCTTCAAGAAGAGGCATACCGGACTTAAACATTCCCATGGAGGGAGAAACCAGTATGGATGTGTACACACACATCAGAGCTGAAAAACTAAAGAGACTTGCCCCCCCCCACAACTGAAAGGAGCGGTGAATAAGTAAAAACATTATATGAATCAACCCATGATAAAACAACTATAAACTATGTGCACACGGGAGAATCCATGTATAGGACAACTGCCAATGTTGATATTTATTTTGCAAAGAAAATTACTGCAATCATCGATTTTGATCCAGAGCCTGCATCGCTCACTGAATGTAAGAAAAGATCATATTGGGAGAATTGGAAAAAACATTAGAAACTAAATTATTATCTCTGAATAAAAGAGATGTGTTTATGCCCGCAAGCTGCACACCTCCCCATGTGCACCCCGTAGGGCATAAGTGGGTATTTGTTCGAAGGTGGGTGTTTGTTCGAAGGAGAAACGAGAAAAATGAAGTTGTAAAACATAAAGCAAGACTTGTTGCACAAGGTTTCACTCAACGACCAGGAGTTGATTATGAAGAAACATATTCCTCGGTCATGGGTGGTATTACCTTTAGATATTTAATCTCGATGGCAATGAACTTGAATTTAGAAATTAAGTTAATGGATATGGTAACTGTGTACCTTTATGGAAACTTGAATTCGAATATTTATATGAAGGTACATGAAGGTATCCCTATCCCGAATCAAGACAGAGCAAATAGAAACATATACAGTATGAAACTCAGGAAATCACTGTACAGACTTTAACAATCAGGCAAAATATGGTATAATCGCTTAAGCGACTTTCTACGTAAGAAAGGCTACACGAACAACAAAGATTGTCACTGTATATTTATACGATGATCCCAAAATAAATTTTTGTATAATCTCAATATATGTAAATGATTTGAATATCATGGGAACCCTAGAAGATATAAAGGAAGCGAGCTCTTACCTGGAGTCAGAGTTCGAAATGAAAGATTTGGGTAAAACCAAATATTGCTCAGCCTTACAACTTGAACATGTCCCTAAAGGGATATTAGTAGATCAATTTGTATACACTCAAAAGGTGTTAGAAAGGTTTGACTTTGAAAAGACGTACCCATCGAAAGTACCGATAATCGGACGATCTTTACAGCAAGACAAGGATCCGTACCGACCTGGAGAAGAGTTGGAGAAAGTTCTGAGATCGAAATTCCTGTACTTAAGTGCAATAGGAGCACTTATATATTTAGCAAACTACACTAGACCAGATATCGCATTTGTCGTAAACCTATTAGCAAGGTATAGTACAAAACCTATCAAAAGGCGTTGGTAGGGAATAAAGTACTCCATGTAAGCAAAGACCTTAGACTATTCTATAGAAAGAACCAAGATCTAAATATGACTAGCTATACAGATACAGGATACTTGTCAGACCTGCATACAGTTAGGTCACAAACATGCTATGTATTCCTATGTGGTAGAATCACAATTTCATGGAAATCATCTAAGCAAAATCTTGTATCAACTTCAACAAATTACTCGAAAATCATAGTATTGTACGAAGCTGCACGAGAATGTGCTTGGTTTTGACGAATAATTCACCACATCCAACAGTCATGTGAATTGAATATTATGCAAGCTCCAACAATTATCTATAAAGATAATGTAGCTTGTATTGCACAAGTGTAAACGGATTACGTGAAAAGTCATCTTACAAAGCATATCAACTCTAAGTTCTTCTATACTCGTGAATCACAAAAGATGGATGGAACTAAGATACTGCATACTAAGTCATGTGAAAATCTTGCATATTTATTCACTAAGTCACTTCCAGCATCTAACTTTAAAATGTGTATAAATGGAATTGGAATGATGAAACTTAGAGAAATGCAGAATTCAAGAAGAGATTCTTCTCAAGCTCACTATTAAAATTTGATCACAAAGATCGAGTACCCAAATAATAAATCATGTAGATTAAATAAAATCAAGTGGATTGCACTATTTTTCTCTTGACGAGTTTTCCGAAAGTTTCTTGGCCAAGATTTTCAATGAAGCAATTCATGCAACACAATATAACATGTATCATGTACTTTTTCTCCAAATTTTTTCCGTTGGATTTTTATAGAGTTTTAATAAAGCATAAACGTATTGGATAAGTACCCAAGAGGAGTATTAGGAAACCTAAGCCTGAGACCTTGACCCATGATGGACATCTCACCACTTAGTCTATAAATAGGGGATCTCAATCATTATGCTTGTGCTTGGAAAGAGAAAGCAATAAAGAAAGGAGTTCCCCTCTTATCTCTGTGTTCAATTTATTTTGTAATTGTATTATTCTGTATTTGATATATCCCTCTTGCCTAAGAGGAATTGTTCAGACTAGACTCGTTAGTGACGGTTCCTCAACACAATTTACTTTGAATTGTGTACAGGTTTGGGTTTCCTATACACAGGATAAAACAAGTATCAGCGTTGCAGTCTACCCCATAAATTGTTATACAAATCAAGGCATCAAGCACAAGACATACTTGCCCAACCGAGTCGTGCAAACAATGTAAACAGATCTGGAGACTGAAATAATGAGAGCAGCACAAAACTAGTTTCAAGGCACACGGTAACTGATAATGCATTACAATAAACTTGAAGGTGGGTAATAATTTGTGAAGTGTCTACAATGGAGGGGGAAACATTATCAACCAAAAGATTAAAGAAATAATTAGAAAAAAAAATATTGTATGTGTCAGGATACACTATGATCTGGCCTTCTTCCCGATTTAGTTGCCCCCCGAACCAGGTAAATTGATATTATCATTATGATGTCCTTGTTAAATATGATAGCCCATCCAGAATGTTCTTGACATTGTACAAGTTACAACACCTGAAAATAACCAACACTAGATTTACTGCAACTGCAAGAACACATATGCAATTGCTCAATGGAATATGCCTTTGAAGTGGTACAGCCTGGTCAATATGTAAATATCAGTGAAAATCTAGCTTTTACTATTTGCAATCATGAACAACATTGAACAGGTGCTTTTATACAGTATGCAGAATAGTATAATGTTGAATAGGTTCCGAAAACCGCTGATAAACCGGACCGGTTTTCTGAACCCTGTCCCGGTTCAGTGCTCCTCCCTCCCTCTCTTGGGGCAAAAACTTTAGGCCATTAGGATAAAGAACATATTGGTCAGAGAAATGTTGTTCACTAAGAACAGGGGAAATTAGCTTTGTAAATCCGTTACTTCTTTCCAGTATTATATGACACATGAGACGGCATAAATGATCCTGTTAGCTACTTTGCATCTACAAATGCAAGTCAGCCGTGCAGTGCACCCTAGCCTCCACACGAATCTCCAAGTACTGTCCTTATGCCACAGCAATCATGCAAAAACACATTGATCCTGTGTATGGTCAACAAAATACTCACTAATAGTCTAATAGTGTTAGCCAATAATATCACACGACCCTAATCCACCCTAGCTTGAGATGGGTAAAATCCATGGTCTAATTCTACAGTGCCAGTTTGTAAAATCTAAATCACAAACTTTTGTAGTGCCATAAAACCAACTCTCTCTAAAATACAACTTTCCATTTTTTTAAAAAAAACAATAAGATACCTACAAAAACATCCCGTTTAAGTATCATAGTGATTTGTAGAAGATTTACAAGAAAATAATGTGATTCAAACATTTCTAATTATTTTTGAACTTTAGGAGCAATCGAACAACCAAAGTCATCTAAACCACGTTTTTATTATTTGGGGTGTGAACAAAATATTAGCATAATAATACCTTCTTTCAGAATGTTCATTACATATATGAATTACTATATTTGACCGAAAGCAAACAACCAAGTTACAAGTACATATGATATGTACAATATGTTCTTTGCTAATGTCTGAACTCTGGAGATATAAGTCTAATGGCCTTAACACATTATTTACATTTTTTAGTGGTAGAAGACTGCAGTTATGTCTATACATAAATTTTCTTTGAGGGAATCATGTGATGATTTAGAGTTAAGACTTAAGGCTGCCTTTTGCTATGGAAAAGATCATAAGCAGCCTTTTATGTACTTTTTTATGTTTGCAAAAACAAATCCATTAATGTAATAACTTGCTTTGACTGGATTACCATAGTGTTAGTCAAGGTTCAGTGTCAGCATTGACCAGATGAAGAAATAGCTTCCCTTGCAGATGAATAGTTCTGTTGGTATGGATATGTGGCATTTTTTTAGAAAACAGAGATATTCCGATTTCCATTAATAGAAACCATGGTACTACAGGTTGTTCAGAAAAACATAAGAAAAGAAAAAAAACTAAGAGACAGGAGGCTCTGCAGTATGGATATGTAACATGATAATACAGCTTCAGGTGACACCTCAACAACATCGAGCATTTCACATTTCTGAACGAGATAAATGCCTATGGAGTTTGATGAATCCACTTTGACCAACCTTCCTGCTTGCCTTACTAAAAACTTCGACTTTTGAGTAGTGGGAACAGATTTCTTGGATTGAATGGACACTGCAAGCGTGCAGCAGAATTATATGTCCTACTCTACTAGAGTGCTGTTTTAACAATATCCAAACGATCGGCATGTAGATCCAATTCTGACATATTCAAATAAACTTGAAGGCATAAGAAGATGGCCATTTTTTTCCTTTTCTTACAAGCAACTAGCAATATAACACATTCTTAATATCACAGAGCATATGCAGTTATGCACTGTATCCGCTAGAGTGAAGTGGCAAATATAACACGGAGGGTAAACATTTGCAATTTAGCAATATACAATTATGCAACTCAGTACTTAGGCTTTGTTACTCTACTTGTTGTAAGTTACAAAGATGGAGCAAGGAGTATTCAATTTAAAATCACACACGAACATCAACATCTTAAAAGAAGGTTGTGTTTCTTGTGATGCGTTTATCAGTTTGTGGCAAAAGAGTAACTTTGTTATCTCCGCAAAGATAAACTAAGTTGCAGTAATTTCTGATCATCTCCTGATTAGTGCACTCTAATTCAACACTATTCAGCTTAGCCAACTCCTAGAAGATTGTATCTTACTATCAAATCGGTAATGATTCACCATCAAGACTTGGAAATTTTAGAAAACGCCACAGGTAAGCGGATCACCGAATCAACAACCCAAATCTCGCAACGCGATCCAAGTGTTTCACCTAATTAAAACCAAGTTAAAGATAGGGAGGAGCAGCAGGTTACCTCTCAGTCGGCTCCAGCGCCGCCGCTGCCGCCGAGCGTGTAGGACACGACCTCCCTGACCGCCGGCGCGACCTCGACCAGCGCGATGTCCATCCCGTACCCTGAGACGGGCAACAGCTTGAGCTCGCGGAGCACGCAGAAGGCCTCTGCCATGCGCCCGCGGGGCACGTCGACGGCGACGGCGCACCGCGGGACCCAGTGGTCTGGGCGGAACCCGTCGGGTACCTCGACTCCCGCGTCCTTGCGCAGCAGCTCACAGAGTTGCGCATGGAGTCCGAGCAGCGCGGCGGAGGGCGTGGGCGCGAGGAAGAGGACCCCGGCGTCGAGGGAGGAGGGGAGGGAGGCCAGCGAGGATAGCGCGAGCGGGAGCGCGTCGAGGCGGGAGGCGAGCGCGCGGAGGGAGGGCGCGAGGCGGAGAGGGTCCGGGAGCGCGGCGGCGGGGAGGTGGAGCAGCGGGAGGTGCGGGCGGGAGGCGGTGTCGATGAGGCGGCTGCTCAGCTGCCGCCGCGCCAGCGCGTTCCACGCCTTGAGCACCTGGTTCTCCAGAGCAGGGTCGAAGTAGAGCTCCACCGCGTAGTACCCTGAGGGGGCCGGCGGCGGCAGCGCGCGGGGGGTGCCCAGGGGAGTCGTCGCCACCGCCGCGGGGGCGGGGACGGCGCTGCCGCCGCCACCCCCAGAGGGCGCGGTGCCTTGCGCCATGGGAAGGGCGGCGCGATTTGGTTGCTCGGTGCGATTCCGACAGGAAGGCGAGGTCGGAGGAGGGGTTGGGTTTTCGTTGGAATCGGAAGAGATCTCGTGTGACTCAAGAGTGTGGTGTGCACGGTGCACGCTTTGAGCGCACATGGCGTGTCAGCGATACGCTACAGATACTGAGATACAGAGGTAGCTGCCATCGGAGCTAATTCCAGCGGATACCGTGTATCATATTTTATGTATTTTTTAGCCTGAGAGTTAGATATAAACAGTGCCGAATAATAATTTCTCTATTTCGTATTTACTCTATAACCCTCTAAACGATCGATCAAACGAAAATTATTCGGTTCTTTTACACCCCCCTATACAGGACATTGAATAGTACAGATGCAATCAGAGTGAACACGAAGAAACTAATTATCCAGATGTTAAAGTAAGAGCACTCAGTATCTCCCGTCTGTTTAGATATGGCAATCCACCTATCTATTATTTTATTTCTAAGTGATATCACAACAAACTTACTCATATTACTTGATATACAAATATATACGAACTGATATCACTTATTTTGTATTTTTTCTTCAGAGTCAAAGTCGAATATGGATAGTGTCGGATAACTATTTACCTCTTTCGTATTCGCTCCATAAGTCTTTGTTAGTCAATCGGGTGGAAATTATCCACTCCGTTTGCACTCCTACCTAGAGGTAATCATGGGATGATTGTATCACTTCTATGATTATGATCTTTTTAATAATATATTATTTTGTCCCTCAAAAAATATCTTTCGTACTAATAAATAACTACGTGACTTGTTCGGGGAACTCTTTATTCATGTCTTGATGATATTCTAAATTATCTCAGGCCTTATATCATTATGTGTGACAATTATAATTTATATATCAGCACGTGTATTGATTGATGATCATGTTTCACAGATTATAGATATGTGGATATCAAATCAATAATGTAGAGACATGTTAAAAAAATATGGTGTTGGATTGACCCACCTCGAGACATTGTTGAGATTGTTATGTTTTATGCGTCATCAGTTGGTCTCAAGTAATGATGATGTATAATCCTTGTATCTGAATCAACATAATTTCCTATATATGTAATAGTACACTTAGATGTTGTCAAACGCTACTCCGTAACTAGATAGTTATAAATATAGTTTTTGGGTATGTTATAAAACATATGGAGGAATGTGACTGGTTGGATATAGAATTTGCTTCTCCTACATAACAGAAGAGATATTTCTGGGCCCCTTGATATAGTTGGATAAAGAAAGTACATATCCATGCTACGAGTGGTCAAAGAGTCGACGACATGAAGTTATCCATCACTAGATTAAAAAATATTGAACAGTCCATAGATGACATGTTTCTTACCTGGAGTTTGATCAGGTATCATGAGGCAAAAGAAGAATACACAAATAGATCATTTAGTCTGACCAGATACGAATTGTCATATGGGTATACTGACTGGTTGTAAACTAGTCGGACATTTCACAAACTAGTTTGCGAACTGGTCGTATGGGGATACGGACTGGTCGTAACCAGATATGAATTGGTCATAAGGAGTTATGAATACATCATGAGTGACTAAGACCTAGTTGAATATCGTATTGCATAAGGTTCATTTAGTTTGATTTTTGTGTATATATGAGAGTCGATATGTCTTGCTAAGGACCACTACTAACCAATGATTAAAAATATGTTTTTGGGTTACAACCAAGTATACATGAACCTACAGGGTCACATACATAACAGGTTAGAATATTAAGGGCTCAAATGATAGTCCCCGAGTTGAATACGATCTCTACTCGTATTGGATAAGAATCCAGTCAGAGGTGCTTTGAGTGGAATACTTGTTAGAGAGTCTCCGAGTGAGATATTATCTCTCCTTATGTTGGATAAGAATCCAACTGGAGGTTCTATATAAAGCGATGTATAGGGTTATGAAAAACAGAGACATCGCACCACCCACCGAAATCCTAGCCGTCTCCTTCCAAAGGCCCTGCTATTGATGTTGATACTAGCACATCAGCACACAACATTCCATCCCTGGACGTGTGGACTTTCATAGAGGAGAAGACAGTTAGCTCGTGGAGATCGACTGCCGATAGAGGATTGTCAACTTGTGAGGATCGCCTTCTAAGAACATTGGATTATCGGCTACTTCCACTACATCGATACGTGCTTCGTTGAATAGGGTTCCTTCAACTTTTCTTCTACTACACTGCTGAAAGTATCTAAGCCCCTAAAATTGTTTTGATAATTAATGACAATATGTGAATATAGGACTAACATGTTTATTGAGTGTTTGAAAAGTTTAGTCCCAATGATGAATATGACAATCTGGAAATGCATGCTAAAGGTCAACATGAAGATCGATATGGTTCAAGACAAAGGTAAAAGTAGTTTATGATCCCTTTAGATTTTACCAGTCTTAGGAGAAAAGGATGGAACACCTGATTTTAGGTTAGATGCTTTACTATCAAGAGGGATTATGACTAGTAGTTTGACAACATGTTCTTGTGCTATTTGGATCAATTTAGACTCATGCATGCACTTAGAATTTAAATTGAAAGCTAACTGTGTATTCTCAGAAATATCAGTAGTACCAAAGTTTACACAGCAGTAGTACCGCAGTGCGGTATGACCAGGAAGGTAGTGTGATACTATCGCAACCCGGAAGTACCAAACTTTACTTGGTGGTACGTATTTTCTAGAGAGACACCTTTTAGAGCACATTTGCTCCTCTAGAAAACAGTAGTACCAGAATTAAAATGGTGGTACTACAACATTGCGGTATGACCGCAACTCTTGAGCAGTACTACCACATCTCGGAAGGACCGGATGATAGGGCAATACATTTTTCATAGAGGACCAAGTTTTGGTCCTCAAGACAAACGGTAATACCGCACCAAAAATTAGAACTACCGAGTAGCGAAACTACCGCATTTACAAAGGTGGTAGTACCACGCCGCAATTTGAATGGCTAGTTCAGAGGCAATGAGTATGACTACTATAGCCGTTATTGTGATGTTACTGTAGTTGCGGTAGTACCGGCCGATGAACAGTGGTACTACCGATCGTCTTGAAAATTTCAAGATCTTGCCTCTAACGGTCGAATTTGGTTGGGTGGGTATAAATACCCCACCACTAGCTCAAGGACATATGTTAGAAACTTCATTGAACATCCTTAAGCTAAGAGCACTTTGTTCACACCTTATTTACTCTTGTTGCATTTATTTGAGGTAGTTGAGCCAACTTCAAGTGCATTCATTCTAGATTGATCCTTGGCACTTAATTGCCATCAAACAAAGCTTGTGATTCATTACTCTTGGTGCTTGCCGGCGCCTAGACAGCTTGGTGGGAGTTTGCGCAGTGATCTCTTCATGGAGATTGTGAAGAGGCCCGACACCAAATTGTGAGTGGCTTGGTGTTCACCATCTCCGGTACAGAGGAAGAACAACCACTAGCGGAATCGAGGATTAAGGCTTAATTCATGGAGTCAATCCAAGTCGCTTGGGCTTTCCTCAACGTTGACCAGTGAAGACCGGCAAGTCTTTGATACCATGGCAAAACATGACTTGTCATCATTTAGTTATTTCTTTGCCTCTACTTTTTATATTTATATTTCTAGCAAATTGAGATTATTGAGTTAGTCATATTTAATTGTGCTAGAAATATATTTGTAGAAACTTGTCTTGTGGTGCCTTAACTTTACTAGAATTGATTAGGTCTTAAATTGCAATATAACTCTTGTTTAGCTCTAAAATTGTTGAAATTAGTTTTAGAAAGTAAGAATTTTTAGAACCTCCTATTCACCTCCTCTAGTTGGTTATTCTTAATCCTATAAGTAGTATCAAAGATTGGTCTCTTATTAATTTAGACTTAGCCGTCTAAGAGAGAAAAGGATGACTAGTGAGGGAATTGCTATGGAAAAGGCGCATCTATTTGATGGCTCAAATTATTCATATTAGAAAATTAGGATGTCTATTTATTTAAAAGCCATGAGTCAGAGTATATGAAAATCATAAATAAGGGTTACATTATGCCTCTTAATCCACTACAACCCATGGAACTTGAGGAGCGTAATGCTCATTTAGATGCTTAAGTGATGAATATTCTCTTCAGTGCTCTGAACGCGGATGAGTTCAATAGAGTGAGCAATTTGAAAATCGCTCGTGATATTTGGACTACTCTCTCGGAGATCCATGAGAGAACATCCACGGTTAAAGAGGTCAAATTGCATAGACTCCGGATTAAGTGTGAGATATTTAGAATGTTGCCTCATGAAAACATAAATGAAATGTATTCTCACCTCAATAACATAGTAAATGAACTCAAAGGCATAGGCATGTCTTGCGAATGAAATTAGAGACAAACTGTAGGAAGATAGAACTCTCAATCGATGTTGACATAGTAAGCTCGGCGTTTGGAGGACCAGAGACCAAGTTGTCAAAAATGCTTAGGGCTTTGCTAGAAAAGTATGAGACATTGGTGACTCTTTTTCTGACTCTCCCGAGTTGACAAGGGTGACACCAACATAACCCTTGAGCAATCTTGTAACCAATGAGTTGTATAACAAGGACAAGGAGGAGCTTTTGGAGCAATCCTCCTCCAAGAGCAAGAAGGTCACTGCTTTCATTAGAAGGATGGAAGATGACTTGCGAATGAAATTAGAGACAAACCATGGCTCGATGATTGCCGATGGAGGAGTCTCCCGGTGCAAAATTACACTCCCACACCATAGGGCAGCATTCTGCTACATATGGTAGTTTCTTAATACAAGGATAGGAGTCAATCTCGATCCTAATTGTCCGGCTATCTATAAATACAATATGCAATCTCCTATTGCCTGATATATGCAATCTCCTATTGCCTAATATATCCAGGCTATTAATATACAATCTCCTATTGCCTAATACAAACCATGGCTCGGTGCAAAATTACACTCCCACACCAAGACGGCAATGCTGGGGCAAGAGACGGTAAATTAGGAGATTGATGACCTCAATGAATTGTTTAAACAAGTTTAGTAACCTCCAATGTAACTAGGTGGGTTCTTTTTTGCTGTGACTTATGGTTTTTGGTCCTAGCACGAGCGCTTATGTGAATGAATCGAATGTCGATAAACTAATAAGTCACTTTAAAAAGACTGTCTTGATAAGCCACTTTAAAACGATGGTGAAGAAATTGTCCCATTTATTTGTTTAAGAAAACCATAAGTCACAAGTTGAAAAGAGCTCGACCATTTACTACTTTCCAAAGTTTCTGACAACGAGCATCAAGAAAGGTCTACATAGAAAGCCATATAGTTTTATAACAAAGTAGAGGTGCTTTTCTATGGACATCCGGTTGAGGCGTGCAACTACGATATCAACGTGTTAGGTAGAGATGCGAAAGAGGGATCGCCATGAGGGGGAAGAACACGATAGATCCCTCGCGAGGAGAGCGATGGGTAGACCTAGCCAAATGGGCCGCCTGGTTCGGCCCGACACAGGCTCATGCAGGCATGACCTCATGCAAGAACGACCCATTTAGCCATGGCCCAGTTGACCCAATTATCTAAACGGGTCGTGCCGTACCAGCCCACGGGCTCAACCTCACACCTAGGCACAACCTAATGAGGTGCTGGGCTATGCCATGTTGGCCTAAGCATGCGTAGCATGATAGTCCAAGGACACCTTATCGAGCACGCATGTCACAGCCTAGGTTTTTATTTAAAAAATAATAAAAAAATTAATATAAAATAAAAATAAAAATAAGTGCTATTTGGTTGCCTGAGTTTTGAATTTGTTTGCTTTTTTAGCTTTTAAAAGGGCTCTTCTTTTGAAAAGTAATTTTAAAAATATTAAATAAAGGATAATTTGAATTTTTGCAAAAATCCTAATTCAAATTAGTTATTTGAAAGTTTTTTGTTTTTATTTAGTTTTTCTAAATTTAAAATCCAATTTCAAAGTTAAAAGGTATTTTATGTAGAAAAATAAAGACCAACTTTAAGTTGGAAATAATTTTCCTGTGTCTCAAATGATCTCACAAATATCTATGAATTTTTTGGATTCTATTGGCTATTTTCCAAGATTATTTGGATTTTCCTGGTATTTCAAAAATCAAAATGTATTAAAAATATCAAATCCTTCCTCAGGTCAAATCCCAGCCCACAGCCCACTTGTTTCCACGCAATGGCCCATTTTCTCGGCCCACGGCCTTCCCGCAAGTAGCCACAGCCTAGCCCACCCGCACCTCTCCCTCCCTCTCTAAGTGCGGGCCCCGCATGTCAAATTCATTTCCCTCCTACTTTCTTCTTCTCTCCCGATGCCATCGCCACCGATGTGTCGTTTGCGCCATGACCCCACCTCCCGCACAGGATCCCCTTCCTTTTTCTTCCCTTCCTTCTCCCATGCTACACGCGCCCAATTTCCTTCCTTCCCCTATCTGCTCCTTTCCTTTTTCTCCTCTCCATGATCACTGTTGCCTGCAATCACTGGCAAGCAATTAGCCACCGTGCCTCCCCCTCAGCCCTATAAAAGCCACCATCCTCCACTCCCGAGCCTCGCATCGTAGCTCTCCGCCCCTCTCCCTCTCCCACAAGCTTTGCCCTCTTTACGCCGTTCTTCTCCCCAATCATCGATGAGAATTCCAGTGGGGAATTGCCACTGCTCCAACCACCTCCGAGCCCCGTTGATGCCTCGGCGATCTTCACCGTGCCACCATGAACCTTCCTTGCCCCTTTGTCATTGTAGAAGACCGTTGAAGCTCCTCCTCCATCGGACCTGAGCACCGCCATCGCCCTCCTCTCGTCATCGGCCACCTCCATTCTCTGATGAGCACCATGCCAGGTAGGTTTGGATTCCCTGTGGCCTCCTCTCTATTATGTACCCCTCGCTGCCTTTCGTTGTCCACCACACTGCTGCAGGCCTTTGGCCACCGTGCACCACCGCGCTGGAGATCAACCTCATCGCACAGGTCGATGTGGCAGCCATGTGGCGCCACTTGGTGTGCCACATCAGCGCAAAATACCATGTGTGTGCCATGCTAGTGCACACCGCCTAATCAACCTCCCCGTGCCACATGAGCTTGAGCTTGGTCCACCATGGACCAAGCTTCATCTGTGGACCTGGTCCATAGACCCAGGCCCGTATATCAATCTCTATACATATTTTCCTTTAAGAAAACAATTCAACCCAGAACCAAATTCCCTGTTGACATCATAATTCCATTTTCTAATAGAAAAATAATTTCAAAAATTCAAGAAAATGTTGAATAGTATTTTCCTTCTCTTTTTCTTGGAATTAAATATTCCGAGAGTATGTTCTCCTTCATCCAAGCTCTAAATGAACCCATTCTTTTCTCTAAATTCATTTAAAATCCCAATCTATCCATTTCTACCATCCTTTTGGATTTTGGAGTTTATTTGCATTTTAATTGAATTTTATTTAATTTGTTTGGTTATTTTGATGTGTAGATTGTAACATTTCCAAGGAGTACTACTTCAACGACGCTTACCAATTTGTGGAGCAAAACAAGATACATACCTTGACCATGTTGATCCTATTTTGTAAATAAAATTATGTTATTTCAAATTATTCTGCATGCTTATATTTATTCCATGTATTTTGATTCTAGTTTTAAATCCTTAGTTAATACCTACTTGTTGTGACACCGTTGATATTCCAAATCCTTATACCTTGTCACTTTAAAATAAAACTCTGGTTAGTACACTAATATTAGCTAGAAAACTTTGTAAAGATGCTTAGACATGCTTAGAAATAAATTTAGTCTTGGGATAACTTTTTCACATAAATGATTGGTTTTCAAATGTATCCCTAACTTTGGTGAGTCAAGAAGAATAATGAAACATTTGACAAAGTGAAATATAAAATTTGGTTTAGACTTCGGCAAATGGTTAGGTGGTGGGTGCTTGCTTGCACATGTTGTTGCTCGGTGGCTCAACGTGGGTGTGTGGCACAACAGGTATGTGGAAAGTTTGTCAAAGTCAATTAAGGACCGGTCTATGAGCTACTACTGTAAAGCTCTACCGTATTACCATAAGGTTGGTATAGGACAATCCTGACTAGTTAATTTGTGGGTCCCAATCTGAGTCTCGCTATAGGTTGAATGTGAGCATGGTGTAGACCGTGAGAAGTCTCACATGGCACAAGAGGGGGCCCCGATCTAGTAGATTCTTTATTAGGGGTGAAACCTTAGTGGATGTGTGGTTAAGTTGACGATTTTGTATTGTAAATGCCTTGTTATGATTTTCTCAGTCGCACATCTTTGGAAACGTGTAGTGGCCAACATTATGAGTTAATCATAGCTTATGGGTAAAATCGTACCACCTCTGCAGAGTGTATAAACTACCCTAGACAACTGTGCCCACGGTCATAGGAATACCGAATAAAGTTTTTCATGGATTAAACTTTGTTTTTCAAAAACTAGTTTTTGATGAAATTGTTGGAATCTTTTTAGAGAAAGATGATCCGGGTAGGATACCCATGGTTAGGTTAGGGTTAGGTTAGTCCTGCACTAACAATATTAATTTTGTTTAAATTGTTATTTTTACTTATTTTATTAAATTTAGTAGTTGCGCATCTATTTATTGTATTTATCTAAATTCAGCATTACGCCCTATATGCCTTCACTTGTTGCCTTACATCAATAATATATTTTACGTGTAACATGTGGAGCACATTTTTGTGCCCACCCTTAATTCTGTTGCTTAGAGGAGAATTGCTTCCACTTCGGTGAGGACCTTGATGAGTAAGCCGCATCCAATAGTCATTTGCCTGTGGAAAGACTGGATGAGCTTCTTCCGCTGCTGTTATTTAAATTTGGCCTATGGGCCATGGATGTAAACTTTGGCCATCAGGCCCATATTTAATAAATATCATTATTGTTGATATTTATCTTTGTAGTCTACTATGTGCACTAGCTAATCCTAAATTAGTGTAATTAACATAGAGGATCCAGAGGTGTTGCTCTTGGGTCCAACAACGCAGCCCACTGCTACCTCCTCTTTTCTATCTCTCAGTCTCTCTCTGTGTGTCTCTTGACTCTCTTCTGCAATCCCACTCCCCTCTCTCCTTCTCCCACCAGTGGATCTTGCTGCCCAACGATCTCCTTGGGCCATCGCTGGTCGCTTGTGTTCCCTTCCACCAAATCTATCGTGCTTATCTTCCTCTGGCTTGGATCGAGCCCGTGGTGCTCTCCCCTAGTCGCACATCAGTCCTCGATGGCCTCAGCCATGGCACCGACCCGACATCGCTGCATCGAGCCGACCTCAGTCCTTTGCCGCTATCATGCCATCTAGCCACCATCATCCACCTCCTAGCTCCCACCCCCTCCCACTGCCTCTGCTGCTATGCCGTGTCATACCAGTCCGCCCACCCCCAACCATACCTCCTCCGCCGCTCTATCCATCCCCACCCAAGCCACCCCTTTCGCCACTCAGCAGCTTCGCTCGTCCACCTACTCCATCGCTCCACCCGTTCCTACTCTGCCCCCTCCCTCCCTTAGTCCCTCACTTCCTTCTCCGCTGACGCGTCACCTTCCGCCCACTCTTGGCCCCCCCTACTCCCTTTGCCGCCCACTTTCTCGGCTCCTCCACCACCAGCCGCCTCTAGCCCCCCACCTCCCAACTCGGCTCCCACACTATGGGGCCTAATGGGCTGTGCTGGGCTAACTCATGCCTGGCCATGCCTAGCATGGTACGGTACTACTCATGCCATGCTGAGTCGTGACCCCAAGCACGGCATGCTACATCGGGCCGAGTTGGCATGGTTCATTTAGTCTTAGACCATATCGTGCCTAGGCGAGGCCAATAGTATCATGCTTTGGACCGGCATGGTTAGCGCAGCCCATTTGGTCACCTCTGGCGATGGGCGTTAGAGAGAGCACAATCATTGGGTGACGGTGTGGTCTAGGTCAAGAAGCAAGTCCGCACAAATGTGTACGCCATAACCAAAAGGTGACTAGACCAACAACCGGGCCTATAATGGGGAGATGACTAGCCCACAGTGAAATCATGATTGAGTGTGCGTCAACCAATCAGAAACAGCGTAATGAGCATAACATGACAGTCAGACATGTTTTTAATCCTAATATGACAAGTATAGTTCATCTTGCAAATTTTAAATGTTAAATTAGCTTATTATGTAAGTTCGGAAGAATTCATATGCATTACTTAGTATAGTTTCATTTGAGTTTTAACTTAAAATGTGTTGACTTGGTGTTTCATTTTCTCCAGTAGGAAGGGTCGAACAAGCACGCAACAACACACTCCACAAAACAAATGTTGTAGTGCGTTGGCCCAAAGCATTCATTGGCACAACACACGCACCAACACTAGCATTACCTTAGCTAGTCGCTATGCACTACTCATTTGAGAGTTGTTCTCTTATCCAAAAGTATTATTAGTATTAGGGAAAATTGAGGATTTTATGTTGCAAAGAAGTGCAATTGAGGATTTGCTATTCTATTGTCTCATGGACATGTGGATACACGATCCGCATATCAGACATCGAGTGATCAAGTAACAATCCTAAGTGCCAATCTTTGCTGTGGGAGATCCTTAATTCCCTTGGTATCCAACTATCCATATTGGCATTGTTTCAAATAGCCATAGCTTCTAACTTTTAGAAACCAAAAATCATTTAGAACATGTTGCAATGGTGCCGCTCCAAATAACTTTGAAGCCCACCTTTTGGCTTCTGCTTTTGGTTGTAAGTGCACTGTAGTGGATGTTAGTTTTTAGAGGCAAAAAAAAAGAAAAAATAGTAAAAATGAGAAAAAATTAAAAAAGTCACTGTTTTCTATGTCAAACCCATTTTTCTTGGCCTATCTCCCCTTTTTCTTTTCTTTCTTCTTTTCTCTTTTCCTGTTGGTTGCTTGTCTCTCTCCTTGCCGAACACTATTCTAGCCACTACCCTCTCTCCTCGTTTTGTTCTGGCTAAACACAATCCAGGCGGAAAAGCAAGCCAACATGCTATGGCATGCATGCCCAAAATCAAATCTTCCCAACTAAAGAAACTCCATGCATGACAAACACTCACCAATCCCACACCATTTCCACCATCAATCGATATTCCAGTTCCTTATTCGTGAGCATTGAATAACTTGACAAAAATCTTTAATGATCGATGATTTTGTTGCCCGATTTGCTGGAGATTTCGCATCAATGTCCTCCACCCTGAGGCTATAAATAGGAGCCATGCACTGCATTCTATTCTGTGCCAATCCTCAATCCCTACCCTGTATTTGTGCAAGAGTCCAGTGAAGCCGCCCTTGCCCATGCGCCAGGCATCCCCCCAACCACGTCATCTCTCTCTCCGATAAGTTTTCGATGAAAGCGTTAGTGTCACATTGTGTTCTAACATCTAAGAAACACATCCTCTAAGTTAATTTGATTTTCGTGCAGCCAATCAACGGGAATCAAGTTTTTTCCCAAAACTAGACATTTTAGCTTTTCACTATCGATTCGTCATCCCGGTGAGACATTCTTCGATTCCTCTCTCCTACCCATCACCACCACTCCCTATATCTGTGCCAAGCCACATTTCATCCAAGGCATCGCTGTAGAACTCTATCACTAATGCCACCCCATTTTCCAATACCGTCACCGTTGCCCCGCTTCTCCGGCCATTCTCCGGTCAAGCCGACCACATGAAAATGTTCCACAGGCTGAGGTTGTGCCTATGCTCACGCTACTTCCCCGTGTTCTCCGTCGGAACGTTAGCTTGAAATGAGTATAGAAGATGCATACCGAGTCCAATGAGGTGATTTTGGACTTGTTAGAAAGCTTTTGACGTCCTCTTTTCATTGATTATAGTCCCACCTCAAAACTCCACCCGAGCATGGCGTAAACTACAAAACAATTCTGAATTAGTTCCAAACTTGGGCCCTAGGCATTCTATCAGTTTGAGCTCGACTGGAGAGTTATAGTGGGATGTTCTCCCACTCTCATGGACGTGCCACCCATGTCCCTAGCACCATAAAAACTGCCAAAGTTGCCACTTTTAGGGTTTAGGATTGTTTAGATTGATTTTCATTCAGAAAATATCAGTTGTGTACTTGTGTCAACTAGACCTACCACATGGTGCTCAATGACGAGAACTAGCGTCTCACCATGCAGCATGAGTTCGATGCCTTGTGTGCAAACAACACGTGGGAGCTCATTCCACGTCCCACCGATGCTAATGTTGTGACAGGAAAAATGGATTTTTCAACACAAGTTGAATCCTGATGGCTCCTTGGATCGATACAAGGCTTGTTGGGTCCTCCGTAGTTTCTCTCAGTGATCCAGCGTTGACTTAGATGAGACGTTCAGTCTGGTTATGAAATCGGCCACCGTTCGCACCGTCCTTACCATTGCGCTCACCAATGAGTGGTTGGTGCATTAGCTCGACATCAACAATGCCTTCCTCAACGGCACGCTCACTGAGACCATCTACTGTCAACAACCCTTCGGCTTCGTCGACCCCGTGCACAACTCATATGTCTGCCGCCTCAATAGGTCCCTATACGTCCTCAAGAAGGCCCCACAGGCATGGTTTAGTTGCTTTGCGACCTACCTTGTGTCCTTAGGGTTCTCCGCATCCAAGGCAGATCTCTCACTGTTCACCTACCAACATGGTGCAAACATTGTCTACCTCCTATTGTACATCAATGACATCGTCCTCACCACCTCCTTGCCAGCACTACTTTGCCAAGTGATCACCTCACTTCACAGTGAATTCTCCCTCAAGGACCTCAGCTGCCCCGACACCCACAAGTCCACTTCGGGTTACGGCGTCTTTCTTGGTTATAACCTCATTTTGTAGTCTTCCAAGTGATAGCAGACAATCTCCTGTTTCCATGACGAGGCTGAGTACCACCGTCACCGAGTCCTGTTGGCTTCGTCAACTCCTTGCCAAACTACATTGCCCTCTTCAACAAGCCATATTTATTTTTTTATGACAACATCAGTGCAATCTACCTCTCGACTAATCCCGTCCAGCACCAACGAATGTCGAGATTGGCCTTTACTTTGTTCGGGAACACATCACTCTCGATGAGGTCCACGTTTTTCATGTACCGACCTTGCAGTACATAGACATCTTCACCAAGGGCCTTCCCACAGCCATCTTCAAGGAGTTGTGTTCCAGCTTGAACGCCCGCCCTGCTCCTGTTCCAACTACGAGGGTGTTAGCTTGAATGCGACGCCTCGTTTCCGCCTGCATGCATACATGAATGCAACACCTCGCTTTAAGTCCGTGTGCATGCATAAAGACTAATGCTTCATTTCTAGTCTACACGCTAACCAGGAGATTTGTTTTCCCATTAGCTTTTGGCTAAATTTGTATGACACCCTTGTATTACACGGGAGTAAAAGGTATTTTTCCTATATATATATATATATATATATATATATATATATATATATATATATATATATATATATATATATATATATATCTTAGCCAAGTGCATATGAGCCTTCACGGAACACCGCCCTATATATATATATATATATATATATATATATATATATATATATATATATATATATTCTTAGCCAAGTGCATTTGCCCTTAGCCACGACGTGTATCCGGTCATACCGTCACTACCCATATGGTACTTGGGTCTCTAGCAATCCATTTTGCTAGTTGGTTTCGCCTCCAGCGCATCCACTCGCCAGCGCCAACCCTGTAACACCCCCGTTTTTGGGAACGGGAATGTCATCACCTTCGTAACAGCCCAGGAGTTCAATTACGGACAGAACAAGTATCATGCCTGCTCACGTACATTTAAAAGGGTTAGTTCAATTAAAGTAAGATTTAAAAGTCATTTAATAATTCTAAGGGCATCCAAGCCCAAAATATAACTTACAATCAGAATATCTTCAAGAAAACTCTACAGGAACGCTTGAGTGCGGTCGCAACCCTAACACGTAAACTTGTGATATCCTGTCCTCCTATGATTTCTGTGTGGGGAAAGTAAAGTAAGTTTGAGTACAACCAACCGTACTCAACAAGTCACACGGAGGCTACCATTAACTACATGCAGGGTACATCAAGTGATGGGGAAAGTTTATTATTTTATGTGGATGCAGTTTTAGTTATAAACATGTTTTAAACATAAAATCATGGCTTTATATAAACATTTGGGGGTTTTCAAGATTCAATTACCAGATCACCAACATTACCAAATCCTTTCCAAATCTACTTATGCTTTGTTGTTGGATTCACCCATTAAACACAGCTTCATTTACCGGAAGCACGGCGTATTCGAATACCATTAATCATGACTTTGCAAAGCTGCCCTACTTTACCCACAAGATTCCTTAACTCCGGCCAAAGAGCTAAGAAAACAAAGTTTGTTCACTGCTCAATTCTTTATATAGCCTCCACCTAGTAGACTTCCTCAACAAGCCCATGCCACAACCTCTGACTCATCTCAGCCCACTATTGTGTGGACATCTGATAATCAAATAAGAAAAACAACAATGGCGCCAACTTCCATACGACCCTTCTCTGCTCCCTTCCGTATGGACTCACACTTTGCCTCCAACCGCATATGTAGAGGTTCAATCGAATTTGAGCAGTTACTAGACCAGGTTTGACGTATCAACGCTTGTGGTTGGGCGATCACTATGTTCTTTACTCAGCATAAGGGTCTAGTCCTTGTATTTTCACCGGTGGCAAACTCCCTTCTACAAATCTGTCCAGTGCTTTAACACTCCCATTGATTTGTAACATTTGCCTTCACCCTAGGTCACGGGATCCAGCGATCCTCGCTTACCATAGAGCCTCTTCCCAAATAAATACCAAGCTTATTAGTAATAGTAGATGATGTTGATTCTCTAATCTACTAAGATTACACTATTATTGTATTTAATGTTACTATGTCTTGTCAAGGTGAATATGGTCATCAAATTAGACTGGGCTTTTTCGGGTGGTAGGACATAACTAGTATCATGTCATTCTAATCTTTTATTGTACCTAAAATAACAGTACACAAATAACATAATGAAAATACAAGTAAATAAATAACTTAGGGAATGTAGGATCAACACGTTCAAAAATATGTGTGACTTGCCTTGCGAGCCTACAATTTCGATAACTTCAGATTCTTGAACTTGAGCTTGACCTTCTCCTTCCTGCTCCAGGTGGTCCTCAGTGTCGAGAGCTAATGCAAAATTAAAATAAATCGACTCGCCGCTTCATCAGAACCCTCGCCGGCGGCGCGACCAGCGGCGTGAGGTTCGCATGCCGCGCGCGCGTGTGGATCCGAGTCCCCGCCTCGGCAGGCTGCAGCAGCGGCATGGCCTCAAGACTTCAAGTTTCCTAGCGCCATCGACCAGACAAAGGCGACACGGACTCGTGAGTTCGTGGCGCAGATACGAATCGCAATCGGCCGCGGCGACGACACCACGAAGGCAAGGGACTTCGCTACAAGGAGTGGCGCTCTGGTTCTTTACCATAGAGCCGGCTCCATCTACGCGCTGGGAATGCCTTCTGTCCGCCTTCACAACAACTTCCAAGGAAACTACGCTGACCGAGTCGACGCGACCAACTCTTTACCGTAGCAAAACCTTCGAGAAGCTCCAGATTACTTCAAACGCCGCCAAGATTCGGCGTCGTGAAAGACGCCAACGAGACCACCATCGCCAATGCAACACAGTGGCCTTCGCCCGCCCGATGGCCGAGTATAACGCGCAAAGCCAATCAAGACGGCGTAAGCTCTTCGACAAGATGGAAGAATATGCTAGGGCGAGGAAGACACGCGCGAAGGCAAGGTGACGACCGACACCAACCAGTGCCGAGCTCTAAGAAAGCCAAGACCCGCCAGGGGCGGTTCTTCAAGGAAAGCGAAAGGTGAGTCGCCCGGATGCGCTCACCGTAGGGACAACCCGCGCAAGGAGTCGTCCGATCAGCCCAAGCGCCGCAGAGGTCGAGGCGAATCGGCACGCCTCGACATCGGCGCGGTCCGACGAGGTGCTCCGCCGCCGAGGCGCTGGGGCGCCAGGGCCGGGCGCGGCCGCGGCAGGGCCGCGACGATAAGGGTCGGGGATTACGACGACCAAGATCGTGGACTGTGGTGCGAGTCCATGGTCCGCGGCAATCATGATACCCGCGCCGCACCTCCATCGCGGCACTCGCGGCGCCGCCAGGACAGAACCCGAGGCGCGCCGCCACGTGGCCCACGCCCACCCCATACGAGGCCCCATGCAGTGCAGCGCAAGGATGCGGTGCACAGCGCAAGGGATGCAACCCCGTGAAGGCGCCACGGATCCAAGCTCACGCGCAGCAGCCTCCGGAGGGCCTCGCCGCTGCGTGCCCTGACGCAACCTACCGCAGGTCATTAATGTCATATCCGAAGGCCTACGCGCGAAGACTACATCACGTGGCGGCATACCCAGCCAGCAGCACCGAATTGGGCGCAGCACGGTTACATTCACACCGACGCACGCCTGTGGTGTGGACTTCCTCACCAGACCCCCGTTATCCGGTCACCATCGCGGATGCGACGTGGGGCGCGCTGGTGGACGCGCGGTAGCTCCGCGAACGTATTGTTTGCGGCGCGCCGACTGCATGGGGATCCTCGGCCGCCGGGGCCCCGAATCCCACCGCAGGCTTGGGACAGCCGCGGCGCCGCCAAATCGCCTTCAAGTCTCCTTCGCCGAGATGACAATGTGCGGACCGAGGATGCCACCGACGTGGTCGACCTTCCGCACTCTACAATGCCATACTAGGACGCCCAACTCAACTCCTTCCGCGTACCACATCACGCTTATCTCGGCATGAAGGTCCCGGTCCCGGACCACCATCACCGCTCGAGGCGACCAGATATGGCCCGCGACGGAGCCGTGCACAAAGTGCCCGTCGCGACGCATCAACGACGTCAGAGCCGGGCGCACAAAGACGGAGGTCCGCTGGGTCATCCATAGATCGCTGGCCCCGCAGACGCCTAGTGACCAGAGGCCGCGCCGCACTAAGGGCAAACGATCGATATTCACCCTTTGTAGTCGCCACCGCGCAAACGGGATGTAATGAAGATCGCCGCTTGCCGCTAATCTTCTTCATCACACGCAAGCACGCGGTGAGGGCGCGCAGCTTGGCCAACGACGCGCCCCCGCAAAGATAAACCAAAGACGACGTCACAGAAGCACCGCGCCGCCAGGTGACGGGTCCGAGATAAACAAAGGCGCACCGGGACGCCGCGTACAAGTCCACGACTTTAAATAAGACGAAGGCCGAGCCTAGCTCGCACGCGAGAGTCCGCGACTATAAATAAGACGAAGGCCGAGCCTAGCTCGCACGCACCTGCCCACGGACTTTAAATAAGACGTAGCGCCGAGCCAGTCGCACGCGAATCGCATGGACTATAAATAAGACGAAGCGCCGAGCCTAGCTCCGCACGCACCACCCACGGACTTTAAATAAGACGTAGCATCGAGCCCAGCTCGCACGCGAGTCTCATGACTATAAATAAGACGAAGCGCCGAGCCCAGCTCGCACGCACTCACCCACGGACTTTAAATAAGACGAAGGCCGAGCCCAGCTCGCACGCGAGAGTCCGCGACTATAAATAAGACGAGCGCCGAGCCTAGCTCGCACGCACCAGCCCACGGACTTTAAATAAGACGAGCGCCGAGCCTAGCTCCGCACGCCGAGTTCGCGCGACTATAAATAAGACGAAGCGCCGAGCCTAGCTCGCACGCACTCACCACGGACTTTAAATAAGACGAGCATCGAGCCCAGCTCCGCACGCATTCTACGGAGTATAAATAAGACGCACGGGGACGCCCGCGCGCACTCTACGGAGTATAAAGAAGACGAGCGCCGAGCCCAGCTCGCACGCACCAGTCCACGACTTTTGAACTTGAGCTTGACCTTCTCCTTCTGCTCCAGTGGTCCTCGTGTCGAGAGCTAATGCAAAATTAAAATAAATCGTAAATTTCGCCCCGTGAGCGCTTGAAGGATCGGTGTACGCCCAGAACACGCGCAGCTCGCCCGCCTCCTCCAAGGAAATCTCAAGCAAAGGAGAACAAGACGCGATACAACGATTTCGCCAACAAAGGAGGGGCGCAACCGAGGCTTACTGGGACCGGCGCACCGTAGCGAGCAAACCCACTCACAAACATTATCGCCTCGATGCCTATCGGCGCAAGATGCCGCCGAGTAGCCGTGCCACGCCGACATCACGCACTTTCGGCAAGGTCGCGCATGTTGAGGCGCGCCACGCCACGAGCCGCTTGACCTCCGCTTGTCCTCATCATCGAGCGCTCGCCGCGAGGCTTGAACGTGATTGGTCGGCTGCGGCACTCAAGGCGTCGCCCCGCTCTCCACACGGTGGTAGAACCACCGCTTCATCCAGAAGACTCACTTCCCGCGAGTTGAGTTCGCAGGAAGAGCTTCTGCACGACGCGGCGAAGAATAAAGAGACGCCACCGGCTCGACGCCCCGCCCTTCCGGCCTTCTACCGGCATCGTGCTCGTGGAGATAGGCGTAATAGCGACGACATGGGCCGCAGAGCCCTCGAGCGCAAGGCCCTACCAGTACACCGCGAGCCGGCCAGCACGCTTGGAGTCGCCAGCGCCCCACCAAGGTCCGCAGACGCCGCCACCACGCCGCCGCCGGGATCCGAGCCCGCCGCCGAAAAAGGCAACGAATCACGCACCGCCTCGACCTCTGATGCGGTTCCGCTCGCCGTCGGCGGCAATCAGACGCCCCGGCGCCCGACAACTTCCCGCGCGCAAGAGCCCTTGGATCGCCTTTCTGGCCACGCAGCGAGGCCTTAGCTCGCCAGAGAACGTGGCTTTCCTCCGCCACCGCCCGCCTCGGTTAGCCAGCCGGTCGCGCTTCTTGAGCGCCGATTTCACCTCCAACGGTGACGATCGCCGGCGAATGGCAAGGCCACCAACCGCTCGCCAAGGCCGCTATTGAGGCCATCGCTTCTACGACGAGACCGGCGGTGAAGATAGCGCCAAGGTGTGGAAGGCGGAGCAAACAGAAAGAGG
Source organism: Dendrocalamus sinicus (assembly GCA_036346575.1). Taxonomy (NCBI): domain Eukaryota; kingdom Viridiplantae; phylum Streptophyta; class Magnoliopsida; order Poales; family Poaceae; genus Dendrocalamus; species Dendrocalamus sinicus. The sequence goes on along the minus strand of CM070666.1, from coordinate 10,533,284 downwards.
GCATAAAGGTGCGGGACGCCGTTACGGGGCTATTTTGCCACTCGCCCATACCGCCGCCATCGGTTGCCGCAACGATTCGCGTCGGATGTAATCGCAGATGTAAAGGCCCGCCCGCACAATTCCCATAATCGAAAGCGGCGGGTCGCGAGGTCCGCGGCACGAGGCGCGATCGCAGTCAGAGCAAGCGCCGCCCAGCCGCAACGCCCCACCTAACTGGAAGGTCATGATCACAGCGCCACTCACCGCCCGCCTCCAGGTCCCCTTACCTAGGGAAGAGACGAGCGCCGCAAACACACAACCGCCCACATCCCGCCGCCACCGCCATAGGGCCGAGTGCCCTGCGCGCCGAGATCGCACGGTGCACGGAATCCCAACCTCGCTGCATCAGGCCGCGTGATTCCAGAACTCGCGATGACAAGCAAGGCCGCATCAAAGACCTGTTACCGCCATGCGCGCGGTGTCCGCAGGCGGCGCGCGCCTTCGCCGCCACCCGCTCAAGGGTAGGGGACGAGCGCGCGCCCATTGACCAGGCGCCAGCCTTCACGCCACCCGCTCGGCGGGTAGGGACTGAGCGCTGCGCGCTCACGACGGCGCCAGCCACCGCTGAGCTAGGAACAAAGAAACAAAATGAAGAAAGAAAATTCGATAAATTCAAATAAATGGGGTTTTGGGTTCATAGGAGGGCTAAATGGGTAAATGAGCCCGAGGAATGGGTTGGCGGGCTCGAAACGGATCTAGGGAGTATAAACTTGCATTTTTGGGTTTGAGTCAAGTACTGTTCATGTGGCTCGGTCGGGCACTGTTCATCGGGCTCGAACCGTTTCGGTTAGGTGGTTCGGCTCGACCATGACGGCTTGGGCTCGGTCGGTTGCACCCGGTGCGGCGATTTGGTTTGGCTCAGCCGAGATAGGGCGGTTCGGTCGGACAACACTGCTCATCTTCCTCCTCCGTTCACGCGCGCGCAGAGGAAACAGGGGATGGAGGCGGTGGCTGTCGGCAGCGGTAGGATGGGTTGCGGCGGGCGCGGAGGGTATGAACGGGTTCGTGGGACCATGGGGAGTCCATTTTGAGCGGTTGCGGGCTTGGCGGAGGAGGCAATCGCCGGCGGTGAGCTCAAATGTGCGGCACGGTTTTTGGGCGGTGTAGGGTGAACCGGGGGCCAATTTAGTGATGGGATTGGTTCTTGAGCATCCTTGTGGTTAGGGTAAGGTGATGGGAATGGCGGTTTGGGCTGTGGAAGCCGGGGTAGGGCTGGCCACATGGGGTGGTTGCGACCGGCGGTGGCTCTTGGCGCCAGGGAAGACAGGGGCTTGGGAGGCTCGGGTAACGGGTCGGAAGTGTTTCTGGGGGCTTGAGGATGCTATAGGCAAAAGCAATTGGAAGGTGAGAGCTCGGGGATGTAGAATTGAGCTAGGGCTTGCAATTAGGGTTTTTGGCAATTACCGGCAACAGAGGAGATGACGGGCTAATTGGGCGAGAGAGGAACTTCAGTGGAGTGTGCGGGAGAGATTGGAGGGGTCGCTAGCTTATAAGGATGCCCGAAGGCGGTTCGGCGCTGGGAGTTGGCCGTGGACACGGTGGCGCGTGGCGGGGTCGGGAACAATCGGGGAGGCGCGAAGCGGCGATCAAGGGGGAGGGTACTGCGACCTTGGGCTGCGGCATGCGGCGGTCAAAAGTGACAGGCAGAGTCAGGTCGGCCAGGGAGGGTGTGAGAGCTGGGAGAGCGAAAACAGGGGGCGGACGGTGGTGGGCGTGGCCGGCGGTGTTTGACACCGGTGTAGGGGCATTAATGGGAGGGGGTACGGCTTCTGACAAGGGCATGAATAGAGATGGCAATGGGTACCCGATACCCGAATACCCGACGAGTTTTACCCGATAAAGAGACGGGTATGAAAAAGTTTATGTACCCATGGATACGTTATTGAGCAAAATCCTCTACCCGCCGGGTAGGCGGGTGCGGGTGTGGGTATATACTACCCATACCCGCCTACCCGCGGGTAATGAATACCCGCATTAGACAACTAGACATCTCACTCAAATATTAATTTTATTATCTACTTGTTGTTGATTGTTTGTTTGTTTGTCATATGTTGATATGGTCATGTCAAGTATGTTTATGTGATGTACTAATTTTGATCATTAGACGTTTAAGTGCTTGGCATGTATGATTAATGAATGTCTAAATTGATGATATTCTTATGTGTTAAACCAGGTATGCTTGCGGGTACGGGTTACCCGTCGGGTAGTAATACCCGCGCGGGTATGGGTATGGGTAAATTTTCCTACCCGCGTGCGGATACGGGTAACCCGACGGGTAAATTTACACCTAGCGGGTACGGGTATAGAACGGCAATACCCGATGGGTATTTACCCGTTGCCATCTCTAGGCGTGAAGCTGGCAGGGGCGTGAGAGGGTGCGTGAAGGCGCGAGAGAGGCGGTCGACTTGGCGGTGAACCCACGAAGACAAGCGGCGGTGAAAATATCTGTACGGTGAACAGTGCGTGATCTCTCCCCTTCGTTTGATGCAATGCCGGTAGAGTTTAGGGCTGGATTGAGCTGGGATTTGTGCAGTTTATGGCAAGGATCAAAGGAGAAACTAATCCCAAATGAAATTTCGAAATTTTGTAAAAATCGGTTTGTTTCAAACCCCATGCCCATGCGCTCTGGAGGTGTTCTGCTCTCATTCCCTCTCTATTTCAATGCCTAGGCAGACCCAGAAGTCAGCTCTTTTTTTTTTGCAATTTCAACCGGATGGAATATTTTCTAAAATATTCTCTCCATATTCTCTCCTTTCCCATTTTCCAGGGCGTACGATGGCGATCTCCAAACGCCGGATGCGCAGGCACTGCTCGTCCGGCCCCACCTCATCCGAGTCCCGCAGATATAGGGGTTGTTTGGTTGCCTGCATACGGGTGGCTCGCACCCGCGCATGCAGGGAGATGGTGTTTGGTTGCCTGCATAGAGGAGAGAGCCTGCACGAGTGGATGCGAAAAATCAACTGGAGCCAGACTGAGGAGAAACGTGGCTGAGGAGCTTCCCTCCTCAGTCTGGCCACGCTCATACAGCTGCATGAGCATATACAGGTAACCAAACAGCCCTATAGCGCACGTAGGTCAGTAGGTGGTTTGTCCCTGCACGAGCCGACGTGCTCGGTGCAACCGGACGCGACGGGATGCGCCACACTAGGCTTTTGGGCCTCGGATGGGCTGCCTAGTTGGGCTCGGTGGAAAGTAGAGAGTAACCTTTGCAGTGTTCCAAACTTCTGGCTCGTACGATGATTTTTTACGTGCCTTCCTGTTTTGAGAAAGCGGAGACACAACGAGTGAGAAATTTTTCAGATCGATTTGAGCCGATCATATTCTCCCTTTTCTTTTCTTCCCTTCTCTTCTCTTTATGTTTTTGTATTTTGTTCTATAAGAACCCTGCAACACCGTACAGTTATAATCACGTCTATTGTTACAGTGAGTACGAAAACGGTAACATAGAAAGAACAACACCTCTACAATCCTCCGAATTTGGCTATTTCCAATCTCGCAAAAAAAATACACGCAATCGTCGCAGTGTCATCTCTGGACAGATTGGAAATCTGCATGACAATAACAGAGGCTAGCCGTAAGAAAGCTCGATTATTGACGACAGGACAGATTTCTTATACGTCTTTCTAACACAAAGCTCCTCTCTTTCCGGGACTTCAAACAATTCTGTACAGAATGCCCCTTTCTTGTGCGGATCATGTAGAGACCATCGAGGTCAAGCATGTCCAGTGCAACGAAAAGTTACTGAAAATTCTCTACAGGTAAGCATCATGTTCATCATTTTCTTCTTCTTCTTCGAGTAAAACCCCAGTGTTAAATTTAAACCAAACAAAGATTGCAATTTGCATTGCACCCCTATCTCAAAACCCATGCGCGCGCCCCTCTCTGCATGTCTGCCTGCTCAGATCTTCATGTTGGCGTACATGATGAGCTGGAGCTCCTTGACGCAGTCCGGCATCGACGGCCGGCCGGCGCTCTCGAAGCAGACGCACCGCGCGGCGAGCCTGGCGAACATGGACACCGACTCCACCGTGTACGACCCCTTGGCCATCTCCCGGTCCACCACCTTGCGCAGCATCTTCCTGTCCCCCACTCTCGTGTGTATCTGAACAGGAACTCCACGTGCATGGAGATCGTCAGTAACCTGCACTTTTCGTCACTGGTATGAGCGATCAAAGAACGGTGATGACCTTGACGATGAGGTTCCGGTCCTGAGGCCCTTGGCTCAGATCGATGGCGCGGCGGCCGGTGAGCAGCTCGAGGAGGACGACGCCGAAGGCGTACACGTCGCTCTGCAGGGTGAGCTTCCCCGTCTGCAAAACGCAACCGGATCAGCGTGGGCAGGCGAAAAATACCTGAACCGAGAGCGTGCAAGCTCGTGGCCATCGTACGTACCAACGCGTATTCGGGATCGAAGTAGCCGAACGTGCCCAGCACCCTGGTGGTCGCGTACAAGTCCAGGTCCTGCGGCATCAGCTTGGCAAGGCCAAAGTCTGAAATCTGACATGTTTTATGGCATGTAACGTTCGATGTTTGATCATGCAATGCGCAGGTGATGATGAGAGGAGAGTTGATCGGATTCTGAACTACCTTCGCCTCGAAGTGTTCGGTCAGGAGGATGTTGCTGGACTTGAAGTCCCGGTGGACGACGGGGACGCCGACGGCCGTGCTCGAGTGCAGGTAAGCCAGCCCCCTCGCCGCGCCGAGAGCGACCCTCAGCCGCAGCGGCCAGTCCATCTTCACCTCGCCGATGCCTGAAAAGAAAAATGCAAGATTGGCAGCCTTGGTGATGAGGTGCATGTATATGATGGTACAATGAAATCAAGAAGGTTCTGCTTGATGGTGATCTTGCCATTGAGGATGTCTTGAAGGTTCCCTTTGGGCATGAACTCGTAGACTACAAACCGGTGCTTGCCGTCAGCGCAGTAGCCGATCAGCGTGACCAGGTTCGGGTGGTCTAGTCTGCTCAGGATGTCGATCTCGACTCGGAACTCGCGCTCGCCGTCGGCTTTCTTCGAAGTAGGCAGGTCCATCTTCTTGATGGCAACAATCTTCACATTGAGAAGAACCATTCCAAGATTAAAAACATGTTCGGAAGCAATGTAACTGAACTACTGAAACTACTGAGTGAATGTTATCGCAAATTCACAACTGGAAGAACATATCAGTACTATACTAATGTTCAGAGTTTCAGTTTCAAGATTTATCATGAGAATTTATTGATGTCTGATCATATTTGACTGGTTGGCACATGCTTTTCTTGAGAAGGATGTGAAGAGCAAATGTCACACCACTCTGATCTTGGCTGTCTGCTGAACTTATCACATTAATGTCAGATGAGTGTCACCTAGGAAAGTTCTCTTCCAAACTGAATAATTGGTCCAATAATGTGAAGAACGCTGCACACAGAAGCTAAATGACAAGAACAGCATCATCTTCTGAACCCAAACAAACATCTTAACCTGCATCTGAAATTCTAAACATAGGGTTGCGACAACGAAAAGAAAAGAGACGGAATTGCCGAAAATTTAGTACCTGCCTATCTTTCAGCTCGCCCCTGTAGACCCGGCCGAAGCCGCCCTTGCCGATAAGGTTCCTGTCGCTGAACATGTTGGTCGCCTCCTCCATCTCCTTGAGGGTGAACACCATCGAGCAGTTGCGCTTCTTCGGCGGCGGGCTCTGCTCCTTCATCTTCCACAGCTCAGCCGGCTTGTACACCCCTGCAAAAAGAGAGTTCAGATGATCAAACTCCTCGAGGCAGCAACTGATCAAGTGACAAAATCCATGCATACTTGCAATCTTGCACCTAAGAAAATATACAAGGGATAAAGTGAGAGAATCCAATCCATGCATGTATAGAAGAAAAGAAAGGGCTGCACTCACATGGATTCGTCTGCTCGAGTGATTTTCTTCTCCTCCTCTTGTTCCATGATGAAACTATGTTGAACATCTTGGCTCTTGGGATTACCGGATGAGGCTTTCGCGCCTTTCGTCTTCGTCTGAAGATCCTTGCGTCGAAAATTTTTATAAAAGTATCTAATTCCAATAGTCCTTTCCGTGATCAAGAACTGGGAAATATTCCTTGCTCCAGTCCAAGGCACACAGGCCCCTGTGCTTTATGACGAAAGCACATGTGCTGGAAGAATTGCTGCCACTGCAAGAATCAGACAGACAATGCAACACAGAACAAGGCATCCAAATATTCAGTGCCCATAGTCATAGCAACGCTCCTCTCCTCAAAGCAAAGCACATGATGAACAATCACACACACAAAGCTGACCTGAATCGACCGAGAAGGCGCACGGTGCGGCTTCGACGGACGCTGCAAAGAGGAGCTGGACCATGGACAGGACAGAAGAATGAGAGGACAACAGGACAAGGAGTGCAGGACAGGCGTGCCTGCGTCAAAGGATCAGAGATGTAAACCGGGATATGGTCTCTTGGGAGCTACGTACGACGAGACGCTCCACCTAAAGCGTTGGCAAAGAAGTAAAGGAATGGGCATAGCAATAGCTAGGAATTTTGGACACTTTTGGACCCCTAAAACACCCAAAATTCCGGTTTTGGACCCCTAATCAAAAAAATTCCGATTTTGGACCCCTGCTGAGCGCGCGTTTGCGAGATGGCGCCACGTGTCCCGGACGTGCGGTCGGGAATCAATCCCGCGGTCGGTCGGCGGGTCGCGCGGCCAGAAAAGGAGACGTGCGCTCGGAGCGGAGAACGCGGTCGGGCGACGGCAGACGCGCGATCGGGCGGAGACGCGCGGTCGGCGACGGCAGACGCGGTCGCGCGAGACGCGCGGTCGGGCGAGCGATCGTGCGCTCGGCGGAGGCACCCGCCGATCGATCGCTGGATTGATTCCCGACCGCACGTCCGGCCACGTGGCGCCATCTCGCAAACGCGCGCTCAGCAGGGGTCCAAAATCGGAATTTTTTTGATTAGGGGTCCAAAACCGGAATTTTGGGTGTTTTAGGGGTCCACAAGTGTCCAAAATTCAATAGCTAGCAAAGCGTGTGGAGGAGGAGGGTACTTATGGATCAAGGAATGCCCAAATGGACGATGGCCTGATGCAGTACATGTGATCGGATGATCGGCGTAAGATTGCGATAACTTCACGATAAACGAAACGAAATGAAATTGGAAGGGAGCATGGATTCGATCACGCCGTTTCTTGTTTTATAGAGGGGAATTGGGAGGAGGGGTTTGGTTGGTGCATTGCAAAACAAAACACACACAGAGAGAGAGAGAGAGAGAGAGAGAGATTTTGGACGGTGAGTGAATGCGATATTCGGAAGAAATGGATGGCCTGATGGCGACTAAGGACTGATGAGTAGGGGTGGAAAATGGTAACGGATAATTCGTTTTATCCGATATTCGTATCCGAGAGAAATCCGAATATGGTAAGCAAAATCCGTATTCGAAAATATTCGTATTCGTATTCGAGAATATTCGTATCTGTATTTGAGAGTATTCGTATTCGAGAATATTCGTATCCGTATCCGTATTCGAGACTATTCGATTCGTATTCGATCCTTTTTAGAACCCATGAAAAATCCGTACAAATTTTGTGATTCAAAACTTGAATTTAGGCGGTTTAAAACTGGTAACCGGTCAAAAACCGATGAAAAATCGGCAAAACCGTTAGGAATCTGTTTTATCCGATATTCGTATCCGAGAAAATCCGTATTCAAAAATATCCGTATTCGTATTCGAGAATATTCGTATCCGTATTTGAAAATATTCGAATTCGTATTCGTATTCGTTTTAAAAATATGGATTCGTATTCGTATTTGAGACTATTCGACCGTATCCGATCCGTTTCCACCCCTACTGATGAGGAGCGGTGGTAGAGGTGGTGGTGGTTGCAGTGTAGCCGTTATCAAGAAGCTTTCAGGCTCCAGTGATTCGTCCAAATCTTCAGGCTCCAGTGATTCGTCCAAATCTTTCTTCTAAAAAACTCGACCTGCGGGGGGGAAGAATCCCCCCGGGCATTGCTTAAGAAGAAGGTCTTCTCACGCAGACCGAGAAAACCCCCGAACCCCTGCTCCACCCTTACACAGCAGCACCATCGCCCGACCTTGTGAGACTACCGGCGGATCCTTTGGATCAACGCCTTGGCGGGCCTTAGACCTGTGCTTTGGTGTGGTAGCGGCGAGGATTTTTCCCCAAGCCTGAAATTCGCTCCCTGGGAGTCGAACCCAGACAGGGGTGCTACTGTGCCTCTAACCATTGGGCTAGAGACCCTTTCGCGTCCAAATCTTTCTTCTGAACTACTGAAAATCTTCAGATGAATAATGTAACAATTCAGTCAGATGTCTTCCTGATTTAAATCTGGCCACGACTTTTGAAGCACAGATATTCATCAGCCAAGCAAAGAACAGGCGACAATTGGCATCAACGACAACTTCAGGAGCAAGAATTAAGTCTAGGTAGGAGAAGGATTGCAACCTGGTCAAGATGAAAGAAATAAGTTAAATCTAATCTGGGAAGATTGATTTTGACGCGGTGAAACGACAGTTGGGAAGGAGTAGGTGTGCTTCTTAAGCATTTCTTGCTCAATTTGCTGATGGCAACGTGTTGTGGGGTGTCAATTTATAGGTCAGGTTGGTGGTTGCAGGTTTCAGGAACAAATGACCAAACTTGCCACTAGTTAAGTACTTAAGATTGGGGGTTTCACACTTGCCAAAAGAATCAAATTTGGCCCAAATTGGGTTCAGTTCATGGCTTGAGCAGTCTAGAAGCAGAAAGTCCAATCAGGGTATTGGGCTAGGTCAGGTTAGCTAATCTGGTTTGATTGTGATAAAATACATAGTATCTGCAGTACATTCTCATAGCTCGACAGATCGATCTAACATTCTAACCTGATGTGTAGCGTTAGGTTTAGATCTAGTGACATTAGTCGGAGAGAGCAACCATACATTTTAGCCACTTCTCTCAAATCCGGCCTAGCGTGTGCTCTGTATAGCTCGTGTCTAGTATAGTAGTGTACATGACAGTCGTATCTAAGGTAGCAATTGTGGACAGTATTATAATAGGTATTTCTAAGATAAATCTCGTGGTTGGTCAAAATTCAAAGGATAGACTATTGCACAGGCGACTGAAATTTTTTTATCTTTCAGTCACCTAAAGTTGCACTTTGAATCACCTGAAATTGCACATATTTTTTTAGGGGGCTGCAATTTTAGTTGATTGATAGTGCAATTTCAGGTCACCTGAAGTTGCACTCTGAATCACCTAAAGTTGCAGCTGTTTTTTGGAGGGGGCTGCAATTTTAGTTCATTGAGAGTGCAATTTAGGTGATTGAAACATAAAAAAATTTCAGTCGCCTGTGCAAAAGCAAAACTGAAATTCAAATGATTTGGCTAAATGCTTGACGTGGTGATACTCTGTCTAACTGCCCCATGCACAAGGAGCATGTTACTATAGCCTTTAAATTTTATTCCTAAATACATACTTCCTCAAGGAAGTAGTTTTTGGCACTTTGGCTACTCAATTTTACCGTCACGTTTTCAAAAAAATTATAAAAGTGTAACGTTATAAAAGTATTATTCATAATAAATTTACTTGTACCATTTTTGTATACCCAAACTACATAATTTAGATAATATCTTTGAAGTTGATACAATTTGACTGTATGTATTTTACGGTGACTTCCTTTTGTGATTGGAAGGGGCATCATTCTACAATTTCAGGGCAACTCTTAAATCTTCTTTCCTTTGCATGCATACCCCTCTCATTCATCATTTACTACCACGTGTAACACACAATGGCACAAGCAATAAGTGAGTTAACGAAGGGTGTTAATATTGTCTTTATATGGGAAAAGCAACTCCACATGTATATATATGGGCATCCACACACTATCCTAACCATGAAAAGTACTCCAAGATTTGTTCAAAAATATTACTACAGTAATTGGAAGATAAGATAGCGGTGTGAATTTTGAAAATTCACATCAATCTCGAGGCGTATTTTATAATTAGAATAGTGCATAAATGTCTATATACATGTGAAAAACTATTCTCATACATGTTTCGGTTGTACGCAAAAATATTTAAATGCTCTCTCTCTCTCTCCCGCACGCCCGCCTTCACGACCAAGCTTCGGTTGTACGCAAAAATATTCAAAATATTTAAATGCTTCTTCTCTCTCTCTCAGGAAAATTAATTCGGTTTGGAAAAAAATCAGAGCCCAGCGAACGAAATTCCAATATTTTGTTTATTTCGGCGAAAATTTCGGGTCTAATGGCTGGTGCTTAGGCTGTGGGGATTGTCTTGTTTTAGGATTTTAAGATTTTCCATCCATGACTAATGCGCCTAATGAGCTAAAGGTGGTGTAGATCAAGGGAAATTAGAGCTAAAGGTGCCTGCTACCTAAGGATGATCAAAGAGGAACTTCAGCTGGTTTAGGGCACATGCAGTCAGGATGCTTGGATTGTTGCTTATGGATAGAGAATAGATGTTTAAGGAGTCCTGTGCATTAGACAGGAGGATGTGCAGCACCTCACTAAGCACATATTATCTCTCCTTAAGCACCACGTCAAGCATCCACTTTGAAGTACCCCGAATGGTTCAATAAGCAAAACAAATTTATTCATGGAAATTTTTATTCTTGTTGACTGGCATATTTGGAAGTAGCGTAATGGCAATATTTTTGAGAAACAACGACATAGCCTTCATGGTTGGACAAGAGGCTTCAAGATGGAGGTAGCTCTGCATTTGCACAGAGTGAATGATAGCTTGCATGAGGAAATTTGTAATTGGCTAGAGACCATATAATTTACAGTAGCTCTGCTGTTGCTGCTGTTGCTGCTACTGCTGCTACTCCTGCTGCTGAATTTTTGCTTTTTAGCCCAAAATTTGAAAGTTTTTTACGTATGGACCTCTGGAAAAAAGTTTTGCAAAAATGGACCCTTTGCACGGCGCCAAATACATAGCACGCTGCCATATGCTTTGGCGCCGTGCGTGGACACGTAGGATCCACGGTGGCACATCACGGCGCCAAAGCACATGGCGCCGTGACATGCATAAACGGCGCTAACGGCCGTGGCGCCGTTTCCTGGGACTTTAGCCCGAACGCAGCCCCCGGCCCCCCACCACCCCCTCACTCCACTCCTCTGTTCGAACAGACCGAGCACAGAGAACAGCCGCCACCCCTCTCTCCCCCCTCCAAATCCACCCCAATCCATCGATTTTTCTCGCGATTTTGCTTCCAAACCGAGCAAGCAAGGTGGGCTCCCTCCCCTCCCTTGATTTTTTCCAATAGATATGGATTATTTGATGTACATTTCAGGGGGCAAGATTTGAAACCCTAGATGAAATTAGTTGGATTTGGCTCGGTTTTAGGTTGGATTCGCAATAGATATGCGTAATATAAGAGTAGTAATGTGTATAGATTCGTTTTTAGGTTGAAATTAGTTGGATTAGGGTTTGATTTGGGTAACTAGCTAACCTAGGGTTAGACACGAGCAAATTATAAATCTTATTCATTTTGCATTTTAGGTTGTCATGGGTTTCACTCGTTTGCCACCTCCACCCGGTGTTCCCGTGCCGATGTGTTATTGCGGCGATCCTTGCAAGGTTGAAAGGTCGGATGACCCGGATACATATAGGCAGAGGTACTGGATGTGCGCCAACTGGGCGTTCGATCCGCCACGTGCCGTCGTTGTCCTCGGCAAGATGGTATGTTGTATTGTCGATTTATCGACTTGATATTAATTATGTTGGTTTAACGAATGCGTACATTTGCAGGAGCCTCCACCGCTTTGTGATTTTGAGCAGTGGATCGACACTGCGATCGCTGAGGATGACAAGGCATACCTTAACGCCACTAAGAAATGGGATGAAGAAAGAAAGGATAGGTGGGAAAGGGAGAAGAAGCATGATGAGGCCGCGAGGGAACACCGCGAGGAGGAGCGTCGGAGGGCAGCGGCAAGGCGCAAGGGTGAAAGGCAGAAGAAGCTAGAGAGAGCGCGACGTGCCAAGGCAGCCCTAGAGGAGTACCCTGATGCTCAGAGGAAGGGGAAGTGACCTCGATGCACTCAGTAGGTTATTGCTATGTATATTTAATGTTTGATGTAATCGGACGTATGTATTTTCTGAAAATTTATAAACTATGTATGTGGACTATGTACATATGTGGACGTACGCACTCTTGTGCTTATTCATTTGGTGAATGTCAATTAGTATTGTTTGTGCGAATGGAACGAAACAACTAGGTCGAGCTTGCAGTTTTAATGCAAGTGCAGTAATCACGGCACCAAACACCCTGGCGCCGTATGTAAGTAGCACGGCGCCAAACACACTGGCGCCGAGGTATTGAACTACGGCGCACGGAACTTTGGCGCCATATCCTGGCGCCAAATACCTGGCGCCGTAGTTCAATACCTCGGCGCCAGTGTGTTTGGCGCCATGCTACGTAAACCTACAGAAAAAACAGCAAAGAGATGTCTGTTTTTCTGCATATACAAAACATATGCACATACACACATATACATACATTCACATATAAAACACATACGCATAACTCTCAATAAAGTCTAGATGCATACATTCACATATAAATCTAAAATCATACATACATATATACACACATACACATATAAAATACACATACATATATGCACACATACACATACACATGCACACAACTCTCATCATCATGGGTTCGAGGACGAAGTATGGGAATCTTCTGGCCGTCCTCCGTGAGCTTGTCGCGGTGCTCCCTGTCGTAGAACTCGTCCACCAGCCGGTACCTCGCCATCCTGTGCATTCAAAATTACGTTAGTGATAAGAATAACAAAATATCTAAAAATTATGCTCTCTAGACCTAACGCCGCTAACCTGAGTGGAACGACGTCGACACGTCCGTGAATTGTGACCCATTAGACCACAAGTACCGCAGTGTGTCTCCTGTGGGTCCTCAATGAAGGGATTTGCCCTACCCCTCTTGGTGCGACCAGGTATCCGATCCATGTCCATCTTGTATCTTGACCGCATCCTGCTACCCCTCTTGTGCCAACGTAACCCCTCGTCCGCTATGTACCTGGGACCCGAGTAAAGTGGTCACTCGCTTTCATCACGATATGGCTCGAACCGTGGGCCCATGTCCTCACCAACGTATCCACGCTGAATAGTCTCGGGATTTTGGTCTCAACATCGACATTCCAGGCCCTACATGCGGTCACCATGTGGGAGCATGGAAAATGGAACTTGTCGGGAACACCGCATGTGCATGTGAAGGATGTAATCATGACCTTATGCTTTCGGGCCTCTCGGAGCTCTCCATCCTCAGTTGTCCCTCCACCCTCAACAACCTCATACGTGCTCGTCACATGGTCAAAACAGTGGTACTCCTGTTCATTGGCTTGCATATTCGCTTTGGTAAGGAAGCCGTGAGGACGAGGTGGCCAACGTGCATGTGCCTTTAACATGTCTGAGGCTTCCCGGTGCCGGTTAACAAACCATGCAACACACTTGTAGAAAGTGAACGCCGCAATTGCGGTAACTGGCAATCCACGTGCCCCCTTAAGCAGCCCGTTGAAGCATTCTGCCATGTTGATAGTCATGAACCCGTACCTCCTTCCCAATGGGTCATGAGCCCTTGACCATTTGTGCACATCCCTCATTAAACCCCTTATCCAATCACGTCCCTCGGCATTAGTTTTCGTTTTCAACTCCTCTAACTTCTCATTGAACAGCTTTACCTCCCTCTGGCGACATACCTCCTCGAAAAGTGCAAAGTTGGCCTTCACCCCATCTTTTTTGAACAAGTTCTCTGCAAGGTGCCTTGTGCACCAACGATGATGCACAGGTAAATGTCCTGGTATCACTTCCTTAACGGCGCTCAAGATCCCAGCGTGCCTGTCAGACAACACACATACTTCCCTCCCCAGGCCAACCATATGGATCCGTACAAGCCGTAGAAACCAAGCCCAGCTAGATTTGTCCTCCTTCTCCACCAAAGCAAAAGCCAACAGCACAAGCGATTTGTCCGCATCACAGCCAATAGAAATCAACAACGTCCCCTCATACTTGCCCAACAGGAACGTCCCATCAATTGACAGAATAGGCCTACAATGTTTGAAAGCCTCGACACACTGACCAAAGCACCAGAATGCTCGAAAGAAAATCTGTCTTCCATTAACCCATGCATCGGGCTTAAAAACGTACTCATACTGCATTCCTGCATTGGCCACTTTCATTGCGTTCAACATGGCCAGCAAACGCTCATACGCCTCCTCCCAATCACCATAAATCAATTTCAAAGCACGTTGTTGCGCCCTCCATGCTTTCACATACTTGATTGTGTAGTGCCACTTTAGTTTAACGGCCTCTATCACTGCTGCCACGCGCATCGTCGGCATGTGCTTTATCATGGGGTACAGGCGGATTGCAATTAACCGAGAAGTCAACTGACGATGTTTCTGGCTGGGCTCAGAAGACCCACAGCTGTGCGGTCCATCCATAGTTGTAATCTTAAACCTCTCCGTACCCTTCACCTTCCTGGCACAGACTTTCCATGCACACCCTGTGCTCTCACATTTGATGGTGTACCGACGTTTGGCATATGAGTTCTTAACCCGGTATGGCGGTTGTGCACGATCAAATACTCTTTCAACCACATCTTCAATGCCGACATATCCTCAAAGACATGACCCTTCTGAATTATGATACTAGCCCCAGGCCTAGGTACGTCCCTCTGCATTTGCCCTCCATCCGCGACAGCCCTATGTGCGTTGCTTAGGTCATTATAATCGGACACTAGTGGATCACGGCCAGGAAACATTCTTCTCAACAGCTTAATTTCGCTAGACGTCAAACCTGTGACTGGTCTATCATCATCTGAGTCCACAGCCCTTGCATCCTCATAAGCAGCCTCGTCTCCCGCAAGCTGTACATCCACCCTGTTAGATGCTACACAAACCATGGGTTCCTCAAACATTTTCTCCTCGTCGAATCCACCAACAAAGCGGTCATTGACATCTTCAGAGTCAGCTTCTACCTGAGTCAATGGAACCTCACATACTTTAGCCGAGGATACAACTTGCACCTCGACCTCTTCATGATCTGGTGACCCAACCAATGGTGAGTCATTGAGATCCAATGCAGCCCTTGGAGGTGATTGATCTCTCACCACCCTCTGCACAAACAAGTCAGGTGCTCTGACCTCTAAGTCCAAAACGATGGCAACATAGTTATCCCATTCACCGTCGCTGCCAATCGAAATCAATCTCTTTATACGTGGCCCCTTTGACGACCCAACATCAATCAATCCTTGCATAACGACATCACTATGCTCATCTGTCCATCCCAACCTCTCTTTCAATCGACAAATGACCTCACCATACGACAGACGTGAACTAAAAAGCAACGTGGTCTCTTCCATGCCTTCCAAATCAACACCCCCATTGGCATTGCTCTTCATAGTACCACCATGGTGCAAAGTCACAAGCTTATCCATCTATAGCACAACAAACAAACATATCTCAGTCATTACGTACAATAATCAAACCCTAAAAACGAATCTATACACATTACTACTCTTATATTACGCATATGTATTGCAAATCCATCCTAAAACCGAGCCAAATCCAATTTATTTCATCTAGAGTTTCAAATCTTGCCTCCACGAAATGTACCTCAAATAATCCATATGTATTGGAAAAAATCAAGGGAGGGAAGGGAGCTCACCTTGCTTGCTCGGTTTGGAAGCAAAATCGCGAGAAAAATCGATGGATTGTGATGGATTTGGGGAGGGGAGAGACGGGCGGCAGCGGCTGCTCTCTGCTCGGTCTGTTTGAACAGAGGAGTGGACTGAGGGGCCGGGGGCTGCGCTTGGGTTTAAGTCCCAGGAAACGGCGCCACGGCCGTTAGCGCCGTTTATGCATGTCACGGCGCCATGTGCTTTGGCGCCGTGATGTGCTACCGTGGATCCTACGTGTCCACGCACGGCGCCAAAGCATATGGCGGCGTGCTATGTACCCTGAGCGCCATATGCTTTGGCGCCGTGCAAAGGGTCCATTTTTACAAAACTTTTTTTCCAAAGGTCTATATGTAAAAAACTTTCAAGTTTTGGGTTAAAAAGCAAAAAATTTACCTCTGCTGCTGCTACTACTACGGTGACGAAATCAAGCTGTTCAAGAAAGGGTCTAGCCCTTGAACTCAACTGGATAATGGGTTTGTGGTACATGGCATGCCATGTGTACTGAACTTTCGTCTGGAGTTCTGCCGTTCCATTGTTCCCAATCCTGGGGCTGCTTAACCATGTCATTTAGGCTTGGCATGTGATAGCTAACTAAAATCAATTTTAGCTCAATCACCTGGCTCAAGAATAAAGCTTTTGTTTGCCGGATGAGACGCGGTTATGCGTCACTTGTCGCGTGTGTAGTCAGGCGTGTGCTGTTATCTGATACCCTGCGGCTGAACATGTGATGACCTTGCTGTTCTTTCTGTGCGATCAAAACAGACCATGCTCTACATCTTCCTGGTATGCGGTTTTGTTGCCACTAGGTTTGCCAATTGCCGTCACTGATTGGAGTTACTATGGTCACCTTCGCCGCCTCCAAATGGTGATCGCAGGAGTCCCAAAATATGGTCAATCAACAAACACAAGGCTGAACATAACACAAATGAGTAAAATACATAGGCATGATACTGAGCAGTGGACAGAGAACAATTTGTACTAGCTGGGAAAGACATCTTACTTCTACAATGTACAACCGTAAAAGGTTACAGAATCCATAGTGGGTTCAGCCCATGATCGAAGATAAAATGTTCCTCCTGAAAAGGGAAATCAAGCTGCATTTGCAACAGAACACACACACTCGGACTAGCACTCATGATCCCATACTTCATCAACAATTTGCAAGTTTTTAAACTTTGTACAAACCAGGAACATAACGCCTGCCTTCATTTCATTAAGGATCAGTGCAAAACATGATTGTAACAGCATATGTTCCTTAAGCTAATATTACAAATAGAAATCACAGGCCCGGTGGGCAAAAAATAAATAGATAAATATGTACAACAAAAGCCGTTCCTTCATAATTTGGTAATTGCTGTACCGACTATACCAAGCACCATACTACCATCATAAACCAATCCCAGTGGGCGCTCTCATCATATACACAACTTGTCTCCAGTCCAACCACAGAACAGATCCACATATTGCGAAGAGTAAATTTCTTGGAACTACACATATTTTGTATAAATTGTCAGAGAACTTCACTTGTTTACCCGTATTTCAAGGAATCACACGTATTTCATACTATATTATCACAAAACCACACTTTTTACAGTAGCATACAGTGCTGACCATACAGACCACTCGTCAGCAAAACTTGGATACTCTGCCATTGACTTCTTATGTTCCGCTAACATCACCCATCCATTTGGTGCTCTCTGTTGCAATAGTAGTAAATAGACATGTATCCCCTTATAGCATCACCAGGACGATTACGTCTCAGTTCTGGAGGACCTCATGGTTCTTACTGCATACTTATCACTCAGCATATGCAGCTGGCAAAAAAGTTTTTGGTTCAGTGAAGCAGATCTCAGATAAGCAGTCCAGAACATATACAAGCAAAGTGGAAGTTATTGCCCTGACACGTATAATCTAGGGATCTCACTGGGCCTTGACACGGTGAACTGCTCCCGCCTCACGATACTTGACACAAAATTATCAGGAAGCTGACGTATTCACTCGTCCAAATAATATTAACTGTTTTCAAAATTACCATACAGTCTCCGGGCCTCTTCCAAAGGATCAACTTGAAAGGCTTCATTAACCCAAAAATTCTGCATGTTCTCTGCTGGATATAAATCAGGTAGCACTAAATTCGTCCCATTTCGAGCATTTGGATTAAGCACTGATGCGATAACATTCTGCAAAGATGTAAAAATCATCAAAAAAACATTCCTTCCAAGAATACCGGTAGACTACTAATAGATTCAACACCTGTCGACCAACTATGGCACATATAAAAAACATCAGATGTGATTGAAAGAAGTAGATCCATCACAAATTCACAACACCCGACTGACTACAGAAACGGCACTTTTATACTCTCTCTAATCACAAAAGAATATCGTTTCACATCCACACGGTCTCCAAAACATAACTTTGACCATTTTTCTATTGTAATATATTTATAAAACCTAATAAAATTATAATATTATGAAAGTACTTTTCAAAACGAATCTGCACATATGATTTTCATGAATCCAACCTAAAATATTTAAAAAGATATTGATGTCCAACATTTACAAAGTTTGACTGCACATATCCCAAAACAACATTCTTTTATGACTAGATGGAGTAATTTCTTAGGTAGACATACTATAAAATTGACTGGTGTTATGAATAGCACTTGTATTCATCATAAGGCCAATAGATCAGCATATATACACGTACATGTATAACATATATACAGATAACCCCTTAGACAACAGGAAAAATACATAGGTATAGCACACATCAAACACCCCCACCCCCTCAAACTTACGGTGGATCAACAGTAGGAAGTTTGATCAGTAAGAGAGGCATGTTTAAGAAAATTCTGGACATACTTTTCTTAGAACAGATAAAAACCCTTAAAAGTAGAAATAACCTCAATCCCAAAAAAGTAGCGAAGAGGACCTAAATCAGACATGAAAAACTGCTCATGAAGATGCCCCTTAACAAAAGTAATGTATTGAGAATCATCTCTAGTAATGATCATATCATCAATATACAAAAGGAGAAGCGTACGACTACCGAGGGAAGTGTGAGTAAAAAGAGCAGGATCATGAGCACCGCAAAAACCACTCTGATGACTCAAGGATCGAAAAACCGAACGGATCAAATCCGCGGGGCGGCGGTACGTGAATCGCCGGTTATCGAAAACCCGTTAAAACCGGCCAAAATTTGCCGAATGGAAATTTTGGGGTGAGCGGATGTGGCGTGTAATCGACCGATTATGGCCGGAAACCGAAAACCGGTGAAAAACCGGATAAACCGGATAAACTCGGATGAATATGCCGATCTGCTGCTACTCTTCTTCTATTTGTGCTGATCTGCTGCCGCTCTTCTTCTATTTGTCGCTGCAATGCTCCTCTTATCTCCTAGCATGTTGCCGCACTGCTCCTCTTCTCCCTAGCGTCCGCATGTTTGCTCCTCTTCTCCCCAGTTGTCGCTGCTCTCTTCTCCCTTCATCCGTGTCTGCTGCTGCTGCACTTTCTTTATCGCTAAAATGCTGCAAAACACTCTCAAAGGCAAGCATCCAATGTTCTTTCCAGACACTAGGCCCAACATGTTTGCCAATAACCAAACTAGCTGCATATCACAATAATTCATCCATTTTTACCTCCTACAATAGCTAATCTATCACAAACAATGCCTAAACCAACCTACCAACTGCATTATACAGTCACAAATTCGAAATCTCATTTGAAAATTTCCGGCCGGGATTTTTCTTACCGGTTCAGTCCGGTATATCCGGTTACATAGCCTAGAAAAATGCAATCCACGGACTGAGCAATCAGCTTGGTGCGCTCACAGGGTGCAAAAGAACATAGCACACATACACCCAAAGAGGCGAAAACTAAAATATTGATCCCACCCAACTGTGATCCCACCCTGAAGAGCAGAAGAGGATTGAATATTGATCAGAAAGGTGACAGTAGAAATAACCTCAACCCAAAATTGTGATGAAACAACAGAAGCAAGTATGAGAGCACGAGCTATCTCAAGAACATAACGATGCTTCCATTCAGCCACCCCATTCTAGGCATGAGCACCGGGATAAGAAAACTGAGAGAGCATGCCTGCTCAACAAGAAAACCACAAAAAACTCCCCAGCGGAATCAGCATGAAAAGCAAGTATAGAAGAGTCAAACTGAGTACGGACCATAATGGCAAAAATTTTGTAGATGGATAAAATCTCAGTACAAGATGACAAAGTATATCCATATATGCCGAGAAAAAACATCAATAAAAATTATATAATATCGATGACCTTTCAAAATGAAAGGAACTAGCCCCCATACATCAAAATGATGCTGAAACACTGACTCACTGGAAGGATAGGGGAGTTAAAACTGCTTTCCAAACTTTCAACCCTAACAATTTAGAAAAGCGTCACCAGACTGTTATGGTAACTGGGAGCTAGGAGA
Organism: Dendrocalamus sinicus; assembly: GCA_036346575.1. Classification (NCBI taxonomy): domain Eukaryota; kingdom Viridiplantae; phylum Streptophyta; class Magnoliopsida; order Poales; family Poaceae; genus Dendrocalamus; species Dendrocalamus sinicus. The sequence continues at coordinate 10,513,095 of CM070666.1, read as the reverse complement.
AGATAAGGAACAGAGGCGTGCTCGCCTTCCGTTGGGAAGCTCTGAACAGCCAATTAGATGGAAACTATCTTTCTTTCTTTGATGCCTTTACTTCACCAAGTGCTTACAGATATATAGCCATTAGGCCAGCTCATCTCCACCCAATACTCTATCCCTTTTCAACTAATCTCCTGCAAAGCCTAACAACTTGTCCTAACAAACTAATCCACTTGTCTTTTAGGCATCTGTTGTGGACGCTAGTTTCTTGTTACAGCGTGTATAAACCTTGCCAACAAAAGCGTCCACAACACTTCCGCCCTCCTGGAGAAACAGCTCGTCCTCGAGCTGGAACGTCGGATGTGCCTCCTTGAAGTCCTCCAGCTTCTCCCAGGTGGCCTCAGAGTCTGGGCAGCCCACCCGGCGCACCAACAGCTCCCAGATGCCCCGGGTGAGGCGTGCGCGGATGACTGCCGCTGGAGTGGGAACAGCATGGCCATGAACCACCGGAGGAAGAGGCACCAAAGCTGTGGGGGGGTCACCATGGAAAGGCTTAAGGAAGACCACGTGGAAGACGTCATGAAGCTGGGCCTTGGGAGGAAGGCGGAGGCGATAGGCAACAGGACCGACACGTTCCACCACCTGATAAGGCCCATAGTAGCGTGGAGTCAGCTTCCCTCCGGACTTGTCGATGATGCCCGCTGCTGAACGGTGGTGCAAGCATAACCAGACCCAGTCATCGACGTTGAACTGGACATCGCGATGCTGCTGGTCGTAGTGCTGCTTCATGTGGTCCTGCGCCTGGAGCAAACGGTCCCGTATCTCTGCCAGGAACACATCACGGTCCTCCAACTGCTTGTCGACCGCCGCCACCCGTGACAGGCCAGGCTGATACGACATCATCGTCGGTGGCGGGCGACCATAGATGACCTGAAAAGGAGTGGTCCGAAGCGCGGTCTGGTAGGAGGTGTTGTAGCAGAACTCCGCCCATGGCAGCCAACGTAGCCAGCTGCGCGGACGGTCGCCGGCAAGGCACCGAAGATAGACATCGAGCACGCGGTTGGTCACCTCCGATTGCCCATCCGTCTGTGGATGAAAGGCGGAGCTGAGGCGCAGCTCCACCCCTGCGAGCGCGAAAAGCTCCGTCTAGAACGTGCTGGTGAAGACGGGGTCGCGGTCGCTGACGATGGAGCAGGGGATGCCGTGGAGCCGTACAATCTGGTCGAAGAAGACACGCGCCACAGAGGTCGCTGAGTACGGATGCCCAAGAGCGATGAAATGGCCATACTTGGAGAAGCGGTCCACCACTGTGAGTACCACTGATTTGCCGCTTACTTTTGGAAAGCCTTCCACGAAGTCCATGGCGATGTCAGACCAGACAGAGGTGGGCACCGGGAGTGGCTGTAGGAGCCCAGCCGGATGGAGATGCTCGATCTTGTTCCTCTGACATATGGCGCGGCCTTGGACAAAATCACAAAGAAGCCGATTGGCGTGAGGGTTGTAAAATGAGGCGCGGAGGCGATGCAGAGTCTTCTGGACGCCTTCGTGGCCGGCGCCATGGGCTGTGGCGAGAATGGTCGGCCACAGGACCGAAGAGTCGGGCATGAACATGCGGCCGCGTTGAAGAACGAAACCATCCACCACCGTCCAGGACGCACCCGCAATGCCCTGATCCACCTCAGCGCATTTGGCGATGAGGGCCGGAAGTTGGTCCGCCTCACGGCGAAGTTCTTCGAAGAGTTGGAGGTCAGGACGGGAGATGGCGCACGCCATGGCGTCCACAGAATCCTCATCACAGCGCGAGAGGGCGTCAGCGGCCGCATTCATCCGGCCGGGCTTGAACTCCACCTTGAAGTCGTAGCCAAAGAGGCGACTGACCCAAGTGTGCTGCGGAATGGTGGAGAGGCGCTGGTCCAGCAGAAACTTCAAGGCGAAGTGATCAGTGCGCACCGTGAAGGGTCGCGCCCACAGGTACGGTCTCCAGTGCCGCACCGCCTTGACAAGGCCGATCAGCTCCCGCTCGTAGGCTGCTAACTTGGCGTGCTGGGGAGCGACCGCCGATCAAGAAGGCAATGGGTCGGCCTCGATGCAACACCGCACCGAAGCCAGAGCCGGAAGCGTCGCACTCAACAATGAAAGCGGTGGAGAAGTCCGGAAGCTGGAGTACCGGCCCCGTGGTCAGGGCGCCCTTGAGCGCCTCAAACGCGGCAATAGCCGCCGGAGACCAACGAAACGCGTCCTTCTTGAGCAAGGACTCAGAGGAGCAGCCATGACGCCGTAGTTGTGGATAAAGCGCCGAGTAGTGGCGGAGGCCGAAACCCTCGGCGCGCTGGTGTGCGCGGTGCGCAGCCAATGCTGAACGGCCTCCACCTTGGATGGATCAATGGCGACGCCGTCCGCCGAAATGATGTGGCCGAGGTATGCCACACTGTGTTCCGCAAAAGTGCACTTGGAGCGCTTCAGGAAGAGGGTGTGGGCACGCAGCACTGTAAAGACGGCGCAGACGTGCTGAAGGTGCTCCGACCATGACGAGCTGTAAATCAAAATATCGTCAAAAATACCGTGACCGGAGCGAAGGAATGGCGCGCACACTCGCTCATCATTGCCTGGAACGTCGAAGGCGCGTTGGTCAGCCCAAAGGACATCACCACGAACTCGAAGTGGCCGTGATGAGTGCGGAAGGCCGTCTTGGCGATGTCATCGGGGTGCATCCGGATCTGGTGATAGCCGCTCCGAAGGTCCAACTTGGTAAAGAAGGAAGCCCCTTTGAGCTCGTCTAGGAGTTCGTCGACGACGGGGATTGGGAAGACGTCGCGAACCGTCTTGGCGTTGAGGGCCCGATAGTCGACGCAGAAGCACCAACTAGCGTCCTTCTTACGAACCAAAAGCGCCGGCGACGAAAATGCCGACGTGCTAGGGCGGATGATGCCCTGTTGCAGCATGTCAGCGCACTGCCGTTCAATTTCATCTTTGAGCAGCTGCGGGTAGCGGTACGGCCTCACCACAATTGGTGGCGTGTCTGGAAGTAGCGTGATACGGTGGTCCAGATGACGCTAAGGAGGAAGACCAGAGGGCGCTTCAAACAGATCCGCGACCACCGGCAGAAGAGAGAGAAGCAGTCCACCGGCCCATGGCACGCAATGACGGCGACGAGGAGTGCGCCAGCGCGCCATTTGACCGGGTGATCGCGCCGCCAAAAGGACATGGTATGCCACTCGAAGTCCCAAAGGATAGGCCCGAGCGTCTTCAGCCACTAGCAGCCCAGCACGAGCTCGTAATCTGCGAGGGGCAGGACGTAGAGATCAATGAGGAACTGCTCCGTGTCGATGGTGACCGGGACTCGCTGCGACGCCCGCGGCACGACGCGGTCTCCATTTGCGACGCCCACCGTGAGTCCCGGTCACGGCTCCAGGGCGAGGCCACGAACGAGTGTGTGGAGCCGGAGTCGACGAGGGCGCGCAGCTGCGCCTTGCCGACGGAAGCAGAGAGGTGCATCGTGTCCCCTGCCTTGATGCCGGTAAGAGCATGGAGGGAGATCTCGACATCGTCGTCGGAAGCGTCATCCTCTTCCACGGTGCCTTCCACAGGCGCGCTGTCGTCCAATTCCATCAGGTAGAGCCCTTTCATCGTGCAATGCTTGATGTGTTCCCTAGAGAATTTCTCCGGGCAATTGAAGCAAAGCCCATCCGCCCTGCGCTGCGCCATCTCCTGTGGCGTGAGGCGCTTGAAGCGGGTACTGGCAGACGGCGCGCCTTTAATCAGAGCTGGTGGGGTCGGAATGGCCGACGGGAACCCGGAACGGCTGTACGTGGCGTGGCGGTCGCCGCTGGTACCGCCGCGCGGTGGGAAGAGATCGAGCGCGAGGGCACGCGGGAGACGCCCGGGTAGTCTTTGTCCTCGAGTTCCAAGCGGCGCTCAAAGGCCCGCGCCAAAGCCATGGCATCGTCGAGGGTCTCTGGGCTCTGGAGCTCGACATCGGTCTGGAGAGGATTCCGCAGGCCCGCGGTGAAGATGTCAATCTGCTGTTGCTCTGTGACATGCCTGCAGCGGGCCAGAAGGGGAAGGAAGCGCTCCTAATATTCCTCGACCGTACCCGTGCGGCGGAGCTTCATGAGGGTGCCAAGCGCATTGCTCCGAACGGGCGGCCCGAAACGGCGCTGCACCCTGTCAAGGAACTGAGGCCAGGTTGGGACGCCGCGGTTTTGCTCCATGACAAAAATCCTTCTTCCCAACAACGATAAGCCCATGTGCTCAGTTCCATAGCCTAGAAAAATGCAATCCACGGACTGAGCAATCAGCTTGGTGCGCTCACAGGGTGCAAAAGAACATAGCACACATACACCCAAAGAGGCGAAAACTAAAATATTGATCCCACCCAACTGTGATCCCACCCTGAAGAGCAGAAGAGGATTGAATATTGATCAGAAAGGTGACAGTAGAAATAACCTCAACCCAAAATTGTGATGAAACAACAGAAGCAAGTATGAGAGCACGAGCTATCTCAAGAACATAACGATGCTTCCATTCAGCCACCCCATTCTAGGCATGAGCACCGGGATAAGAAAACTGAGAGAGCATGCCTGCTCAACAAGAAAACCACAAAAAACTCCCCAGCGGAATCAGCATGAAAAGCAAGTATAGAAGAGTCAAACTGAGTACGGACCATAATGGCAAAAATTTTGTAGATGGATAAAATCTCAGTACAAGATGACAAAGTATATCCATATATGCCGAGAAAAAACATCAATAAAAATTATATAATATCGATGACCTTTCAAAATGAAAGGAACTAGCCCCCATACATCAAAATGATGCTGAAACACTGACTCACTGGAAGGATAGGGGAGTTAAAACTGCTTTCCAAACTTTCAACCCTAACAATTTAGAAAAGCGTCACCAGACTGTTATGGTAACTGGGAGCTAGGAGAAGATAAGGAACAGAGGCGTGCTCGCCTTCCGTTGGGAAGCTCTGAACAGCCAATTAGATGGAAACTATCTTTCTTTGATGCCTTTACTTCACCAAGTGCTTACAGATATATAGCCATTAGGCCAGCTCATCTCCACCCAATACTCTATCCCTTTTCAACTAATCTCCTGCAAAGCCTAACAACTTGTCCTAACAAACTAATCCACTTGTCTTTTAGCCATCTATTGTGGACGCTGGTTTCTTGTTACGGCGTGTATAAACCTTGCCAACAAAAGCATCCACAACACAGACACAAACCCTAAAAACCACAACAAAGTAATAAAAATATATGTGACCCACAAAGATGTCCTAAACGATGATGCACTAAGCAAAAGACACTGTGGAGGATGCAGCAATGCAGAGGTGACAAGACTAACAAGGGCGGTGGAAGGAAGATGAAGTTAGTCAAACTCCCAAAGCCGTCGTGAGACATGGCGGTGAGGGCCAGTACCAACCAAAGTCCCCGTGCAACAATCCTAAACACAACAAGAATCAGAATCTAGAATAACACGACAACTATGATCAGTGAGCTGACTAGCAGATATGAGCTGCAAGGTTAGTTTTGAAACATAAGAAACAGTAGGAACATGATAGGATGAATTTGAAAGAATGCCTCGTCCTGCGACAGAAAGAGGTAGTATCTGTTGTTTGAACACTGATAGGAATAGCTAAAGGACTAATGGAAGTGAGACTGGTGGAATCAGATATCATATGAAAAGGTTTACCAGAATCAAGAATCCAAGGTGATATATCTGAGAAAGGAGAAGTAATAGATGATCTCTCACCGAAAGATTGAGCAGCAGAACCGGACCGGACGGTGCAGAAGCAACCGTGCGATGTAGTAGTGTGAGAAACTCCTGAGTGTCAGAGGCAACAGGACTCCGCTGAGAGGAGGAACCTGCAATGCCCCTTAGAGGACGGCCACCGTGACAAAAATCCTTCTTCCTGTAGTAGAACTGCTCCACATATCCATCCTTGTTGCAATAGATGCAGTGGAGTCCCCTACCAACAGCAGTTGTCACTGTTGGATGCGCAACTGGTGAAGGAGTAACCGGAGGCGCAGCAGTTGTAGAAGCTGGAGGAGCTATCAAAACCAAAGGAAACAACGGTGACGACAGCAGACCCGCACCACAAAGATGAATCTCATCAGTACGAACAACTGCAAGGGCCTCTAATAGGGTCACACGAGGGTGGAGAACCAGTAACTGAACACGAGTCTACTCAAACTCAGCCCAAAGACGTGTTAAGAACTCGTAGATATGGCGAAGCTCCAGATGAGACTGCAGACGCTGACAACACTGACAAGTATGACAAACATTTGGCTCTAAAGAGTCAATCTAATGCCATACCACAAACAGCTGAACATAAAACTCGTCCACAGTAGCATCTCTTTGCTGCAACGACTACTCCTGATGCACAACAGCAAGCTAGCAGCGGTCAACGAGCAGCGAGGGAAGTAGCGACGAAAAAGCCTCACGGGCGGCGGCTGCAGGGCGAACGCGCGTGCGGTGGAGATAGGCGAAGAACGGCAAGCACGGCGGTTGAGATGGGAAAGCCAAGCAGCAATGAAGGATGAATCAACGGCGACTTGACAACCCTAACCTTGCTCTGATATGATGTTATGAATAGTGTTTGTATTCATCATGAAGCCAATGGGTCAATATATATACATATACATGTATAGCATATATGCAAATAACCCCTTATACAACAGGTATAATACACATCTAACCACTGGAACCCAAGCAAGATGTGATAAGCAACCCTCTTTTATGATCATATATAATTTCTTTGGTAGACATCCTGTAAAATTAACTGGAACCCAAGCAAGATGTGACAATCAACTGATACAAAATGCAGAACTCACCAGGGTTCCCTTCCAACAAGCATTAAGGATGATAAATTTTAGAAGTTTCTCTTCCAAGCCACTTAAGACTTTACCCAGAACAGAAGATAATTCCAAGTCTCGACAAGAAATGTCGGGAGGAATTCCACAGTTTTTTATAATGACTTTTTTGTGCTTCTTCAACATTTTTTCCAGGCAAGAACCAACAGTGTGTTGTAAGTTTATGTTGCTTCCATCTTTTGAAAACTTCAAATTAACATAAGCATCCAGAACTGCAACCTCCTGCAGCCTAAGCAACAATTCAGCCCTTGCATCATCAGCCCAGCAACAGCACAAAGATGATCCATCATCTATTAAATGCAAAAGTAAAATAATATAATGAATAAACCGTCCATATAAATCAGAAAATCAAAAATCCCTTTGCATAAATGGAATTAGTTTGTTCTAAGATTAAATACGATGGATGTTGAAAAAAAAACCCTTGAGTTGGACTGCATGTCTTACCAACAATAAACCCAGCAAGTGGAACTTTCACTTTTAGTGCTTTACATTGGTTAATTGATAATTCTGAAGTTTGGAGGTCATTTAGAGAACTGTCGAACACCAATGTGAGGATGCTCACAACCTGTATTAACAAAGATAAAAGATGTCAAATTGTCAAGTAGTTGAGCCTGAGATCACAGGCTAAACACGAACTATAAGCGTTCAGCAGTTGTCAATGCACCAAAAAAGAAGATTTAAAGCTTAAAGTGGAACCTATGCATGAGTCAAATACAAGCAGAAAACAACCTACCCTGCAGTGGAATTGTATGGGTCTACTGTCTGAGAAATGCTTCTGAGGTAAGAGCAAACACGGGGAAACTGTGCTGAGTGAACCGTCCTTTAAGCAATAAGACATGGGTGGAGAAATAACACTTTTTTCATCCAGGTCAGTATGACTGATGGATGTAACTTCAATGTATGTTACTGGGGTTAACAATAGTTCATGCCTGCTGCCAGAAAACAGATATTTAGACTTTAGAGACAACAAAATATGTCATTGCGAATTTGCAGAGCACAAAATACGCAGTGACATATCTAAAGATTCAGTTTCAATTTAACATTAGGAAGAAAGATCATCATCCTAATACAAGGAATGCAGGATGAGTTATCATTATTCATTACCTTGCTGAAGAAGGCTTGACAACAGTAACCAAATAAAACTTCAAAAGAAATAATGTACAAAGTTACTGCATGTATTTGAGAACAAATAGACTTTTTACATGTCGGCCCTCACGATAACTGCATATCAGAGATCCGGCATACGGCATTGCCCATTCCACACAGATTATTACAAATAAAGCAAAGTAAAATTACTGGCTAACTACTGACTTGACCCTCTGGGAGTGCTATCAAAATCTAAATGGGCAATGCATGTTCTTCTATTGGTACTGGAGTGCAACCCGTTCTATTCAGGACACCTTCAACCTACCATCTAGTACTAGTACAAAAGCAAGTGTGGATCAAGTTCACACAGCAACCCGTTCTATTCAAGACACCTTCAACCTACCATCTACTCAGGACAACATTTTTTAGTTGGATCAAGTTCACACAGCAAATGTGGGGTAAAAGCCACCATTCTGCATACAGAATGATTTTTTTCACAATCCTAACCACATAATGGAAGAGCCACCATTCTGCATACAGAATGATTTTTTTTTCACAATCTTAACTGCATAATGGAAGATAACATTTCATGAAAATGTAAAAAAAAATATTTCATGAAAAGCTAGAAAGGAAAGGAACACAACACACTGTGTCAAAAGGACGCGGTGGAATGTCACTCCTGCCCCTGGTCCCAGGCCAACGGGATAACAATGCTTGCTTAAGTATCCACGGAGCCGCACCTGCAAAGAATGTCATGACATGGAATGCTAAAGTAACAAGTAAGCATTAAATTGAAACTCATGACCTAGTCAATTTACCTTATGATTATCATCAGCAACATGGATACATATACTGTACTTCTCATTAGCAGGCATAAATCTGCCCTCCTTAGTGTCATGTGAATGTAAATTTTTTACTTTTCCCTGTAATGATATTAAATCTCCTTGAACCAGTTTTTCAGTTTGCAAGTTGGAAGAACCAAAAGGCTTTTTAGACTTCATAATCTCAATGCATGATGAGACACTTAAAACATCATTTGAGTAAGAGCACAATCCATTCAATACATGACGCATGGCATCATATTCTTCCGTCTTTTCACTCATTGCCTCACAACAAAAATTCAAATGGAAATCAGAATATTGATGAAAGTCATTCCAAGGCTGTACTAATGTTATCTCATTACAGATGGTATTTCTGTTTCTGGACTGATCTCCAATGGCCCGCTTGATGTTTATATTACCATTAAAGGTAATGGCAAAGCTTCGAAGTTTATCCTGAGAATCTAGTGAAACTTTACCACCATGTAAACATCCACAGCCTTTCATGCCAAAACTTTCACTGGGACATTCGAGAAGATAGTAGCCATCAATCCGCAGTAACTGTATTTGATCAGATAAATTGGTAATGCTAGCTATCAATGCTAAATGTGGAAATATGTAGAAATGGAGAACAAGAAAATAAGCTTCACAAAAAATATACCTGGTACTTAATAAAACTTCCCTCCTTGAACTCCAATAGAACTCTTGATGTGCAGTCTCTTTCTCCACCAATAGTATCATTCACAATAGTACCATCTGATCTACAGGTGTAGCTAGACACTAGAGTACCGCAAAGATTGGTAGTTCCAAAGCTTAGGGAACATGGAATATAGGACGGTTTTGCCATAGACACTTTGGAATTACTAAGTGAACGAGTGCATGCCATTCTAAAACTCTCAGCATGCTCCATGCATTCATCCTGCCCAATAAACTGCAAATTGTACGGCACTATCACAGCCTCAGCATACAGGCTAGGGTCCGACATTTTCTGATGCTGCAACTGCAATAGCAAAATGACGAAATGAGAACATAGTTAGTCACCACTTGGCATGGTAATGCTAAAAACATCTAGATTGTTAGTGGAAGAGGAAAAAAAGCACTCACATTATTATTTGCTGGAAATATGTGCGACAATTTCAGCAGGTGAAACAACCAGGTACAATTATTGCTATGCAAAGGAATATGTGAGGAAGGACCAATGCGATACATTTCACTCCAGTAGACTATAACATAGATCTTGAGATGATGCACTCTTTTTTGGTAAGAAAGCTGCTGAAATACAGCCTTACAGGACAGTGGATCAGCGACTTCGTAATGATCTAGGTAAGCCACTGGGCCTTCAAGCGCTAATTTGTAATACTTTATCTGGATAGAAAAGGAAAATTAGAAAGTAATGTTGAATATATGTTGCGGAAAAACAAAATGGTCAAGAGACCGTTTGAATTAACTGTGAATTTTGTTTAGCATAAACCAGAACATATAATGCAAGTCTATAAAACTCAAAAGGCTTGTCATGGAGGAAGATGCAAAGGACCACAGTATGTCCCTGGAGAGACAGCGAGCGCAACCGGTATGTATAAGACGTCTCAGGCTGCTCCCGCACTTGCTGTCGCCCTCGCGGCTTCGCTCCGGTGGCCGGCGCCAGAGCGGGCAAGAACAAGGGGGTTAGGGGAACTGGTTAGATGGAAGAAGTTTGGTTTATTTCTTCATTGCCAAATACAAAGCCACAGCCATCCTATAATAGCCTGCCAAGGAGGAGATCTCGTTTGATAAGATCCTAAGCAACTTAAAAATTTATCTTATCTATCTAAACCAACTAGGAGCTAACTTAGCTTCCAAACTTCACTGGACGCTCGCGCCTAGCCTCATGTGTGGCTTGGTGCTGGGTCAGGTCCCTTGGCCCGCCAGCGGTATGTTAATCCCCACATAACATCTATCCCCGGCTGGACAAACAGCTCGCCATCGAGCTAGAATGACGGATACAGGCGCTGAAATTGCTCCCAGTCTTCCCAAGAAGTCTCTATGTCGAGCAGGTGAAAGCATCTAGGCCCCTAAAAATGGTTTTAGTAATTAATGAATTTATATGAATATGGTACTAACATGTTTACTGAGTGTTTAAAAGGTTTAGTCCCTAAATTGATTATGAGACGCACGCTAAGGGTCAACATGAAAACCAATATGGCTCAAGACAAAGGTATAAGTAGACTATGATCGCTTTTGCTTTTACCGGTCTAAGGAGAAAAGGTGATAGACAGGATTATAGGATAAATATCGTACTATTAAGAGAGATCATGGTTAATAACTTGATAGCATATTCTTGTGCTATTGGATCAATTTAGGATCATACATTCTCTTAAAACTAAAATTGATAGCCTATCTGTGCACTGTCAAGAATATCAGAAGTACTAGAGTGTAAACGGCGGTACTTCCGCATTCCAAAAGTTCGGGCAAATCGAGCGGAACGTTTTTTCCAGAGAGCACCGGTGGAATCACTGTCTCTCAGGAAAACAGAAGTTCCGATCTTTTAACGAAGTGGTAGTACCGCAGTCCTTAGGCTGTGATCGTTTTGGCTTCAGCTTTTAGCTTCCGGCTTATTTTCACTATTCATAAATTTCGTTTTTTTCTGAACTTTTGGCTTTTTGTTGAGCTTTTTGCCAGTTCTTTTTTTCTCGTATTTGTTTGTATTATACGTAATGGGCTAACATATTTTTTTAAATTTTTTAAATTTAATTATGCTAAATAAGCCTCATCACCATCTGATGTTTTTCACCAACTACGATGCTTTTCAGCCATAAGCCACCAAAAAAAGCCCAAATGATCACCACCTTAAGCAGTACTTCCGAAGCTCGAAAGCTTCGAAAATCCGAACGGTACGTTTTTTCCAGAGAGCGCCAACTTTTGGCCTCGAAGCAAACGGAAGTACCGCGCCGAAATTTCGGAACTTCAAAATATCAGAACTACCACGATTACAACGGCGGTAGTACCGCACCGACTTTCAACGGCTAGTTCAGAAGCTCTAAAATAGCCGTTACTGTTGTGTTAGAACAGATGCGGTAGTACCGGCCGATGAACGGCGGTCTTTCTGCTCGCCTTGATTTTTTCAGGTATTGCCCTGTAACAGCTAGTTTTGGTTGGTGGGAGTATAAATACTCTCCCACCTACTCAAGGACAAAAAAGATGAGACTCCATTAAACATCTTTGAGCATTGAGCATTAGTGCGCACCTCAATTTCACATTGTGCATTCATGTGAGGTGGTTGAGCCAAAAACCAAGTGCATACATCTTAGATTGATCCTTTTTGGCACTTGATCGCCATCAAGTGAAGCTATGATTTATTACTCTTGGTGATTGCCAGCATCCTACAGCAGGCCGATCAACTGCATGAAGACCTCCAGCGGTCACGAGCGATATGTGCACGGAGTACCTTCAAACTTTCTTCAAGTGCCCAACATGAAAGACGTAGTGGATGTGGGAACGATTGGGCAGCTATAGTCGGTATGCCATCGAGCCTCTTTTGGCGAGGATCAGGAAAGGCCTAGAGAAGCAAGGAGTCAACTTGTTGTGGGCGCGATCAACAATGGTTGCAGCTTGGCGGTGATGTAGGCATAGCCACACCCAATCACTGACCTCAAAAGAAATGTCACAATGGCTGCGAGGCCAACTTAAATCCTAAGCTTAAAAGAGGTGTTCCCGGATGTCCTATTGGAACTGGTCACGATCAAGCAAAGAACGCTCTACTGCCGCCACTCGGGCATCCCCTTTTCATAGGAATGTAGTGCCAGTGGTTCGCAACCATAGACCACGCAAAACGGAGTGTCTTTGAGTGCGAAGTGCAACGAGGTGTTGTAGCAGTACTCGGCCCACGGCAACCATTGCAGCCATTGACATGGACAGTCACCATTAAAGCATCTCAAATACATAGCGATTAACTTGTTCACTGCTTCAGATTGCCCGTCAAACTATGGGTGGAGGGCCAAGCTCAAGTGTAGGCGGGTGACAGACATCTTGAACAGGTCACTCCAAAAGGAGCTAGTGAACACTGGATTGCAATCACTGACAATCGACTCCAAAAGTCTGTGGAGGCACACCACCTCATCAAAGAATTTCCACGCCATCGAGCTAGCTGTGTACGGGTGGCCCAAAATAATGAAGTGGACATATTTGGAGAATCTGTCCACAACAGTCAAGATGACGATCATTGATGAAGTCAATGGAGATGTCCGCCCATGTCCATGTGGGCACCTCGAGGGGTTGACTTCTCTAATTATATCAAACTGATAGCCACTACCAGTCTCTAGTTTCCTGGCAACAACTGTGCAAAGAAAGCTAACAAAAGCATATAAGTCAAACATTGTTACAACTGGAGGTGTATCACTTCACTGTTCTGTATATTGCCTTGCTTTAATAGACCGTGCTAGTACATTGCAATACAACTTCAAGGATCAGTTTCTGGTACTATACTAGAATATCAACCTACCTATCTAGCTCAAGGCATTTGTACAGAACAAAATTTTATTCCTGCTTTAACATATAATCATTCATATATGGCATATTTCTTTAAAACAATGGTAAAGTCTTAATTCTGACATTCAAGCGAGTAAATCATTAAACTTTAATGCAGTCAATTGATTACCAAAGTTACATTCACAAGATGCATCACATATATAAATATTGCACAGTAAATGATGGTCATCACCTCATAGATGCCATCGATACAAACATTTGGCGGAAGATCAGGTATAACAACATCTACACACCCTGTGGCATCAACCAACTGCAGCCTCCCTGGCAGTGAAGATGTCTGTATGCATTAAAAACATAGGCATTTCACAAATTGCATCATGTATCCAAACATTTAACACTTACGTCATGAAACAGAATCATCTCTACAGCTAATTTATTCTGCAGTTTATACCATTGATACACTAAATACAACTTATTTCTGGAAACCTCCTTGACGATAATAATATATTTATCATCTCTCAGATTTAATACCTCAAAAGTCTTACTTCTATAGAACATCCACATGGGATTCTCAAATCAATTGACCTATCTATTTATTCAACTGTCTACATGCAAATTATATTCAACAAACTGACTGCAAAAGTAAAGCCTTTGCAAATTATAATTGATGGAATGTATATGTCAAGCTTCCAGTGCCACAAAAAAACAACCAAAAGAAAATTCACTTTCACTAATAAGACACATCCAGGCTTTTAAAAATGCAAAAAAAATCAAGTGCCTACCTAATCCAATAAACTGATTGAGTGGGTTACTACCTCCGATTGACAATCTCACATTCAAGGTTGTCAAAATCTCGATTCTGCCATACGATCCTATAATTTTACGATCCAAGATTAACTAGACTGATCCGATTCTATGGTAAAATCTTAATGTTCTTACGATTCTACCCAAACTTTTGTAGGATCGTGATCAAAATTTTCATACGATCCTACTCAATGCTGTCAATTCTATTGCTTTATTATAAATAATTATTTGTATACTTTCCTTTTAATTGAAAATTTTAACTTTTATCTCTTCATATTCACTATAATTATCATAAAATAACACATGATCTTACCTTTACTCTACAGTTTGCAAAGAAAAGTTCAAAAGGCATAATTTCAAAAATGCAATAGTGTTGTAATGCACTGTAGATTTTTTAAAATGCTTCTTTCATAGAATTAGGTAGGATATTAGATTCTACACCGATCCTTGCAATTTGCGATCGTACCAAAGAACCTTCGATCCGATTCGGAATCACGATTCTAACAACCTTACTCACATCACATGAAATGCAGTGAAGAAAGAACCCAGGGGTGAAGAATTTTAAAAGGAAACACCCAAGGTATCGTACTTTTGGAATCATACAAGAACTGGATAAAGGGAAAATGGAAACAATATCACAAAATTTAAGCGTAACCTTGATGCTTCCCACTAATACAAAACCCAAATCGTCGCTTGAAATTATCCTTTTGGTGATACCAGGATAGGAAACCCCATCACATAGAAATTGGTTGAGTCGCTGGTTCTTGCCCACTACTTCAGCACCATTCCAAAATTTGAGCATCATTGATATCCACAATGATTCACACTTGCAGATAAAATTACAGAAGGGTATGACCTAATCAAAACAAAAGCAAAACTGGTAAGGAGGATAAACAAAATCAAAACCAAATTTAATTTCAAGTATACAATAAAAGGAGAAGGTATTACCAATTTACAAGCTTTCAAGTTTGATCCAGTGCTTGGACTGCCACAATTATGGTTGCAGAATTTCATAACGAAATTATGCTGTGTAACCAAGTTCAAGTAATGAGATCAACAAGGAGAAGATGTTTGAGAAGAACATTACAAAGGGTTGATACAATGAGCAAAGTTGATTGAATACCATGTCAAATACCAAACTATAGTTGTAAATGATAACAAAAGACTTATAAGTGCCTAAATGTAGTGCTACTCCCAGCAAAATTTGTCCCATCCACATCTGTTGGATACACCCCCGGTGTGTCACAAGATGTTCAGAATTTCATGCTGATTTTATGGCCCTATTCGTATTGGCTTTGGCTTCTCTAAGCCAAAGCCAATACGAACACTCTAACTTCTATAAACCGCTTCTATCAGCCACTACTTTGCACTTTCATATGTTGTAACACATTTTATATTTTATTATGTCACAATTCCATGAGTCGCATGGCAATCCAAATATTGTAGTGCCTTTTATTGCACCGTTGTTTCTTATATAATGCACTCAGCAAAAAGCCATAAGTCAATACAAATGCCTCAGCTTCTATAAGCTGCCTACGTTGCGCGGATACTTCCCAAAAGTCATGTATCTGTATCAAATACCGTATCGGATACGGATACTCCTCCGATATGTATCCCTATTTTATTTTTCAAAAAAAGAAAATAAATCCCGATACTTCGTCAATAATTCACTGATACAGCTTGACCTAATAACAAACCATCGTTCACCGCATCCACATATCCACTAGGCCATTCGCACGCCCGCATCTCACGACTCCCTCTCCCCGCCCTTGCTGCCGCCAAGACGGCATCGCCATCGCCTGCTGCGTCTACTGTCCCCTTCCTCTCGTCGCGCTCCCCCGCGCTCCCTCCCGGCCCATGTTGCCGCTCTCCCCCGATCCCCTTCCTCCCGCCAAGACATCGGCGCCTGGATCCTCGTCGCCGCCAGGCCGCTGCACCCCCGATTTGTGGCATGTACGCTCAGCCCCCCTTGGTGAGCCCGATCCCCTTCCCTCACGGCCTCCCCATCTCTGAGTTGTTCTAACTCCTAACATGCATGCAAATGTCTCCAATACGTGGCATAAGCAATACTACTCAGTTTCTAAATTCCTTATAACCATGGTTGTCACAGCGTAGTTGGCGACCACGGCGCCTAGAGACTCCAGGACCCCATGGCGACGTTGCAGCGATGCCACGGCGAAACGCCTTGCAAGCCATACTCTACATGCATCCAATACATATACAGAGCGGCCTCCTCTCCTCGTAACTCTGTGTAAGTTGTAACCTCTCCACCCTCCCGACTCCTGCGGCCTCCTCCCCCCCCCCTCCCTGGCGCCTCCGCCCCGTCTCCGCCAAATCCAACCAGATCCGGCCATTCCCGCCGACCAAAGCAGAGGGGCGGTCACGGCGAAGCTCCAAGGCGACAACTTGGCGACGCCGTGACAACCATGCTTATAACTACAGGTAATCATTGATTCTTCTAGTTTGTTGTTTTATTCAAGTCGAGTGTATTGTTGCTAATAATTGTTTATTCAGTACACACAAAGGTTCAAGATATCGAACTTCTATTGTTTTCATTCTTGGGTTATGGATGTTGGACCTTGAAAACAATACACTGATACAGTACAAGTAAGCCTATTCAAAACTACCAAATTTTTGTCAAAGTTGGTGCCAAAATATTATTGGAAAGTTGAATTACAATTGATATTCTCTTAACATTTTGTTCCTTCTTGATGCATATAGGGTCCTGCCCATGCCCTTTTAGCTGATCTTTCATGTGGTGAATACTCTCGGTTAGAATGCCTAGTTGTCTACTAATGCTGGAGCCACCCCTAAATATAAATTATTGATTGATACCTTCTCTTATGCTGGTCCCAATCAATGCAATTCTGCAAATGCAATATTTTGCTCATGGATGGCTATTGAAAATGCTCTTGGTTTTTCATCTGGTGCAAGCGGGAATTGGAAAGTACGTCTTTGATGTCTGTCCTTTTATGCGTATATTTACTTGAAGTTTATTGTCAAGCAACTGGTGATGTCTCCAAGAGTAGATTCATGCCACTATCCAGAGATAATCAAACTAACTTGCGCTAGTTGTCAATGGTTAATTGCATAGTTGGTAATATCTGAAAGCTACAAGTCAAGCTGTATCAGTAAATAATAGATTTACTCTCCCCGCCTTAATGTTGTGCTTTACTCTAGGAATGGTCTTGCAGTGGCATAGGGGACAAGTGATCCCACAATTTGTTTCCCCACCTTTCTTTTGTTCGACCAAAATAGCGGTCATACGCTAAGTTGCTAACATGCTAATTATAAGAATTCATTAATTTCTTTTTTATCTTTATTACATATATACAAACATATTGTCGTATCAGCATTTTTGGGAAAATGGCGAATCGCAGTATCATGTATCCATATTGGAGTATCCGGGCAACATAGTAAATTACTTCTATCAATCACTATTATTCATCAATCACAGACAAAAACCATCAACAATAGCGAATAGGAACGGGCCCTATATAGGCTGTGAACCAATCAGTCATTAATCACATGCAAAACTGAGCACCAATACATGCAATCCATCAAGGATGTGCAGACACAAGATAATGCATATTATCACCTTAAAAAAGATAATGCATATTATTAAATCATATCAGATCCATTGAAACCAATACACTATTAACAAACTTGCCTGAGGTTGGCAGCCCTTTGAAGAGAGAACTTTAGTAGCATAGGTATGAACCAATCCTTGCTTCTGTTGATACCTTGCAGTACAAGAGTTTCAGTTACGTAAATTAGCAGCCAATGCAATGGACTAACATATTAATTACTCCAGTCTATAAACTTTCTGACACTGCAATACAAATTAGCAAACATACATTTTTTGAGCCCAAAATCTCTTTCTCAGAAAATGACTTGGTGAATTTCTGTTTAAAGCATGATATCAGAAGTAACATCCTGGAAATTGAAAAAAAGAAGGTGAGCATACCATGAGGTGAAAAATGCACATCTTGACAATCATGGTTAGCATGTCTCACAGAAGTAAGAACTATGGTAATTAAATTCATACCAAAATCTAGCAGACAACTCCAAAGAGTCAACAAAGTTTCCCAACAGACCCTTGCTCTCTGCCTTTACATGGCATCTGTACCAACAGTACAAACTGTAACTTACAAGTGATATCTGTAATACAACAAATTGGCATACCAAAATAGTTCCATCTTACCTGGAGTCCACCAGGGAGAAAGAATTTACATTAATACTAGTTTTACTGCATGTTCCAAGCAGAACAATCCTCGTCCAAGCAAAATTTAGACGAATTGCTCGGAAGTTCTTCACAGAAATCTACAAAAGGCAAATAACATGAACAATTATACTGACATCTAATCTACAAAAAAGAAAACTAACTAGAACAATTATACTGACATATAAAATTATTCAAGCAAAAAGATGAACAATTTGGAACTCAAAGTGCAAATTAGATATCATACAACAGCACCAATTCGAAGAGAATGTGACGGCGCAAGCCGCTGATCATCAATCAGCAGCCACACGGTCTCATCCAGCTCAACCACCATGCCCTGCATGTAAATGCCAGTGACAACCCCACCGTAAACTCCACCGCACTTCCCTGGCAACTCATCCAACTGCGTAACTCTCGCATAGGATGGGCACCATGACACCAATGTTTTTGTAGATGACACCAACATGGTGTACGAACCCTTCTCCCCAATAGAAACCATCTTTTTCTTCAACCCCGAGACAAACACCAGCCTCCCAACTAGCCACGCCAGCACCGGGCGCCACCTACTTGCCGACTCGACAAAATACACAAGCTTCTCCACCTCAAACTTGTGATCCCGGTCATCTTCTGGCGGTGATCTCCTGCATTGGTGGCACCCGCAGCACATCATCTCCGCTATAAACCCGACCGAGTTGCCGTTTTCATCCGCCTTACTCTTCTGCGCAGCATGCGGCACACTGAACACCACGCTCACCGACCTGACCACCCCGAATACGCGGCCGCAGGTGGCCAAATCAGGCCCCGCATCTGCGCAGTTGAGCGGAATCGTCGTGAGGAAGCTAGGACCGGGGGGCGGCCCGCGCGCGGGCGCCTCCGCGAGGCACCAGCGGATCACCTCGAGCACGCCGGCGCCGTGGTGGTGCGCGGAGGGGAGGTAGTTCCACGCGAGGACGCGGATCCCGCGGCCGAGGGCGGCGGGGTCGAAGTCGAGGAAGTGGCAGCAGACGGAGGCGTCGGGGGCGGAGGAGGGGTCGGAGAGGCAGAGGCAGTGGTTGCGGCAGGAAGCCGGGGCGGCGGTGGAGGGGAGGGAGAGCGTGCCGGCGAGGATGACGGGGTGGGAGATGGGCGCGAAGGGGCCCGTGCTAGGGGCAGGATTCGGGGCAGGGAGCTTAGGCTTTTTGAGGGGCGGAGAGGTGGACGTGGCGGGGGAGGGAGAGGAGGAGAGAAGGGAGAAGGCGCCGGTGGTGGGGCGGCGGAGCCGGAGGATGTCGGCGACGGTGAGGGGGCGCGGCATGGCTGCGGGCTCCGGCAGCGGCTCCATGGCTAGGGATTGGGAGGGGTTAGGGATTTGAGAGGGGGAAGACGACTGGGCGGGCGGGAAAACGAGGAGTAGTCTAGTGCGGTGCGGGGCCCACTTGGCGTGGTACCAATGGTCAGGCAGCCGGGTAGTGGGCTGGACCATTGGTTCTTGGGCTGCTAGATCGGGGAAGTGGGAATGCGTGTTGGGCTCAGTTTGCCGGCCCATGTCATGATCCATTTGTCTATGCATCTTTTTTTTAGAACTTTTTTTAGCTGCTTTTCTTTAGAACTAGTTGTCTATGGACCGGTTATCTTGTGATTGTTTACCAAGCACTACGGAGCAGCCGCCAGAGCCACGAAACCCTAGCCGCCGGCACAAAACTTATTCAGCACTCCGTCGGTCCCTCTCCCCTCGTCTCAGGCGTTTTTGCCGACGTTGACTGGGTGGACGACACATTGATTTTCCCAGAAGTACCTTTATATTTTCTTAGTTTTTTAGTTTTTCTTTCTAGATTAAATTTTTTTAGTTTTGTTCTTCTTCAGTGAGTTCTTAGCCGGATTTTATTTACCAACGATAGGTTTTATCAGATAGTGGACAATATTGGCGACGCCTACACCGAAAATTGACATCAAGTTGAGATGGATGCAAATAAATCACCTCTGATTTTCTTTCGATGAACAACGGTGCTACCGTGGCGTATGTCATACACATCAATAGAGATCATCAATAATGTACTTCCTACTACTGTATTTGTCTGCAATCAAGATATCATTGCAAGATACAGAGTCGATGACGAGGAAGATAAAAACATCCAGCGCGTTCATCAACCCAAGAACTTGATGGCGACATGTTCTTCGCCTACAATTTTCGATGCAAAAGTTATGTACTTATATACTTATGATTAATATAAATCAGAGGATTTTTCTAAAAAAAAAGTTGTCTATGCATTGTGTGTGGACTTAGCTTTCTATAGAAAGATCAGCCAATCCATTGTTAGGGAAGTTACTATGGGATACGGGGAAAGCTATACTAGCATAAATTAAAATTTGTACCGCGTAAATCAGGAAGCCATGTAAACAAGAGATCATAGATCATTACCACTAGATGCACAGTGCAGCAGAAGAAGAGTTGAAGCAGCCTAATTCAGCATAGCGCTCGTCAGTGTAGTGAAAGTAGTTGATCTCCATGAGACAACCATCTCCTCCTCATGATCGTCCCAATCAGCACCGCAGTTATGGCAGCACCTCTACCGAAGTACACACGTCTAGAAAGGAATACCTTGTACTAGTGTGTTAGCACCAACCGCACGGTAGGTCCTATGAGCGATGGTGGCTAGGGTTTCGATGGGTGTGTACAAGATCCATCCCTCAGCCACGCGTCTCTCTTTAATGTTTTAAAAAGCATTCTGTAATCAATTCATAGTAATAAAGAGCATCACTATTCTCTTTCAAGAAATTCGACCATCTTTCCTATATTATTTCATAAGATCGATAACTTGGTCGTCGACATGAACCAATCTAGGTTACCACCAGAACAACAATCAATCTAATCTACTACTATCACATATCGACTATATGCAACCAATCCAGATCAAAAACTACGCAAGAATGCTCTAATACCATTGTTGGGATACAGGATATGCTACAATAGTGCAAATTAAACTTTGTACTACGTAAACCAGGAAGCTATGCGAGTAAAAGATCATGGATCATTACCACTAGACGTGCAATGCAATAGAAGAAGATTGACACTACAACAAAACATCCGTGGGGAGACATCATATTTGTAGGTTAGAGACATTCTGTTTCGTCTCCCACAGACAACTGAGGCGCTTTTATAAAGCGTCATAGAAACGTCTCTATATGAACCGTCTCAAAAATATAGAGACGCTCTCTAAGGCGTGCCTATATTGTTTGAGACGTTCATTAGAGACATCTGCACTGCATCCCTATAAAGTTAGAGACGCTTTTATAAAAACAGCTGCACCACTTCTCAATTAATATAGGCGCGTGCATTGAGACGTTATGTGCCGTCTCAAGATGTCCTATGTAGTATGTATTTTTATTTCGATTGGTATATATTTTCTTCTATACACACAAATACGTATCCGTATGAGAATATAGTATTCCATATATTTATTATATATACATGTATATATAATAATTTTATAAGCAACACCATAATATTGAGTACACATTTTATAAAATATAAGGAATGGGCGTAGCACAAATGATATCTTGTTATAAGAAAAGCAAACCAACTACAATCTGGAACCAAGCCACACCGGGCAAACCATTGGCAATTGACAAATTCGTCAACATTGCACCCTCCAAACCCCAAAGAAGTTTACATAAGAGAGGTTTACAAATAATTCTAGCATCCATTTAAATCAACAGAGTTCACAACTAAATAAAAATCTAATATGCGATAAACACGTGTCGGTAAAACATCCTCCAATTTGACACACATCTTTTTTTAAACTGCTATAATAAATCATCAGGTCTATTTCTTCAATCAGAAAATTGTGCATCAGGTCTGCCACTATGCATTTCTTTTCATAGTCCTCCATATCCTGCAAACATAGCAATATTAACAACAAAATATCATATATGAGCAATCATGAAAAATCTTACGGTACAAGTTCAGTTAATTAAACTAGAAGTGGCATACCTAGCGAGTAGAACGTTTAGGCTTTTTTATCTGAAGCAATAGATATTAGCTTCCATACTACCGAAGTCAAAATCAATGACAAATGCAGCTTTTAGGAGTCCTTCCATGTCATCCAATCTTTCTTGTGCACCTTCTACAACAATACTCCTCTGAGCACTAGCAACAGGAATTTTCTTAGAATAACCTGATACAGGAGGACCAAATACTAATGATGGTGGTTCATATTTCTCACCATGGTGAACCCACTTTGTATAACTTTGAAGAATACCAAAGACATCTCAAATGAGTTTTAACTCTATCATAATTCGAGTTACTCTGTTTCTACAGTTCACGCAAGGACAAAGGATCTTGGCACCATCCGGAATATCACGGAATGCAATGAGATAGAAAATATGTGACACCATCTTTATAAGAATCGGTTGATCTTGGTTCACTCATCCAATCTCGATCCATCACTCTAGGGTATCTCTGTAATAGTAATAGCAAAAATTCTAATTTCTACATTGGCATGACGATGTTGTAAGCACCGATAAATTAAATCAAACACTCAATCGTAAAAGTCACAAGCCATACGAAAAACTTGTACTCCACCATCCCTATATCAAAACAAAAAATCACTAACAAAACAAAGATGAATTCCTGATTTATTGACAAAACTTACACTATAACAAATGGTCCACATGAAATTTGAACATTCACACATTGTGAACTAGATTCCATTTTACTCATATTCCTAGCGATCTATTGCACAATGTATATACATCAGATGATAATAAGACGCAAGAGAGAAACCGTAATCCTCAACTACTCTTACAGCGGTATCCAATAATCTTGATGCAAGACCTTCTAGTAATTGGCTAAATGCTATCTGGGGAAGAAAGAAGCAGCACCAGCTTTCCATCGCTTGGAAATGGACTTGACTTCTCAATGTACGCGGAGTTCTGCAAGATAACAAAGACAAACGGTAATATCATGGTCGAAACCATCTTTGGTCCGCATGAACGCATCGAAAAGAAGAATGTGATCACCGGTGGGGTGGCGGCGGGCATTGTCGTCACCGGGAGCAGAGAGAGGAGGCTAGCCATGGGTCGCCGTGCAACGCGCGCCGGGACTTCACGGCACGCCAGGCAGTGGCGGGAGCGGAAGGGCGGGCGAAGAAGAAGCGCGCGCGTCGGTGCAGGTTGGGCGGAGGCGGAGGAGGCCGGCCGGGGGGGGCGGAGGAGGAGGAGGCGGATTTGGGGCGGAGATGCGAGAGAGCGAGGCGGCGGCGGGGGGGGTGGAGGAGGCGGCGGCGGCGGAGGGGCGGAGGAGGAGGCGGTTGGGGCGAGAGGAAGAGGAGGAGCGGCGGCGGGGGGGCGAGGCGCGAGGAGCGAGGAGGCGGATGAAGCGAGAGGGGGGCGGTCGGGCGGAGAGCAGAGATGCGGGTAGGGTTTATTATTTTAAAAATGCCCACCTGTCAGTTTATTTTACAGGTAAATGGGTGAGAGTTCGAACCCTGGGATTGATATTTTTTTATGTTTTCAGCCACTGGACAAAAGCGAAAGAAAAGTCTCAGGTTGTGAATTCGAACTTTGAGATTGATATTTTTTTATGTTTTATATATATACCGTTACTTACACCATTTTGTTTTTTTAATATTCTTATATGGAGATAATAGATAAGACGTCTCAAATGATTAATAAGACATCTAAAATTTCGTCTCTATACATGAGACATACTCCAAAACGTCTCAGCAGCCGTTTTAATAGAATTTAATAGCGTGCAACCCTTTAGAGCATCTCAAACTGCGTCACTATTTCAATTGTGGTTCTAAAAAGAGAGACATGATTCAAAACGTCTTAATATGTTCATTTTGTTGAAGTGTGAAGTAGCCTGGTTCAACATAGCGTGCTAGTGCAGTGGAAGTAGTCAATCTCTATGAGCGAACCATCTCCTCCTCGTGACCATCTCGATCAGTGCTGCAGTCACAGTAGTGCTTCTACCGAAGTCCACATGTCTAGAGAGGAACACCGTACGCCAGTGTGCTAGCACCAGCTGCACGGCAAGGCCTATGAGAGGTAGCGGCTAGGGGTTTTGGTGGGTGTATACAAGATCCATCCATCAGCCCTATGCCTCTCTTAGTATAGCCCTTCAGTGAAGCCCTATGTTAGGGGCCTAACAAAGTGTGAAGCTCACTTTGCCCATTAAGTAATGGATCTAATCCGAACTTATGTGTTCCAACCCGTTAAGTGTGTGATCCTATATTTTAATGTATATTCGGCCATGGCCCAAAAACACCTTTTCGGTTCAAAAGTCAGTAGCGGTCCCTAACAGGACATATCAACTCCATAATATGTATAAAGATCATATCAGACGAACCTATATAGTGCTCATATATCGATCCCTTTACCTCACGAGACCAGATTGAACTATGATAGATTGATCCTTCACTCGAACATATTGTGGATTACTTAGTTGTGATTGACTCTTCAACCACATTCGACGTACCCATGCACTTCCTTAATCCAACCTTGACTCTTCCGTTATATAGGATGGGTAAATTCCATCTTGATCGCTCACATTCCTCCACATGTTTCATTGCAAACCCGAAAGCTATCTTCATGATCACCCAATTACGAAGTAGTATTTGGCAACCTCTAAGTAAAATATTATATATGTAAAAAACTATGACAATCTCAGGTCTAATGATTCTACATATACTTTGTATGAGACCAACTGATAACCGTTAAGAATATAGTAATTTCTGTAGTGTCTCATGGTAGGTCAATCTAACACCATATTCTCTAATATTTGTCCATATTATTGATTTGATAACCTCATATACACAATATATGAAATATGATCATCAATCAGTACATGTATTGATCTATAAATCATAATTGTCCCATATATTGTTATAAGATTAAAGATAATTTAAAATAATACCAAAACAAGAATAAAGAGTTCCCCGAATAAGCCACATATTTGTCGATCAATAGGAAAGATATTTATTCAAAATACAAAATAACATATTATTTAAAAGATTATAATATAGAAGTGATAAAATCATTTTTATGATCGCCTTTAGGGCATATCACTAACAGTTACCGACTGGTATGAGTTGTCTATAGAACTGAGGAATTCCATAAGAAAACAATTCAGTTTTTGTAGGAATCAGATGAAAAACCTTCTACCCCAAATAAGCTCTTAAGATGGTCGTGATAAGTAATAAAATCCTTCTTGTTGATACTATCCTAAAGTAAAATCCACGTGGCGGTCGGATCGAAATCCATTCAAACAAAGCCTAAGTGTTGCTAGCTTATTTGCTTGTCCAGTGTTCTTCAGACAAGCAATCCTGAGAAATATATGCACTTTGTAGCTTTGTGCCGATGGAGCTGCTCTAGAGCTTTATTGCCTGCTTAGACCACACAATCAGTTACACCTCACGATCATATCCACGGCCAAAAAAATAAAATACCCAAATATGCAATAAACAAATAAAATAAAATTGAGCACCATCCTAATCACACGACGAGGTAAGTCGACGGCAGCGACAAAACACACCAGCGAGAGAGCGACAACAAAATTGATTCTTGGGGACCCATTCGTGCGCTGCGTTAACTGATTAATTACTTCATTTTTGTAAGGTCTCATGTGTACACCCCAAAACTATCTCTAGCATGCATGCGGCTTAAGTTTCTGGGTATGATTTTTGACTTATAATTAAAATTGCACTGTAATGACTATTAGCTTTTTTAGGAAAAAAATAAAAAATAAAAAAATCGTTATATCGTCATGGACAATGCGAAGAAATAAGGGGAAAAAGAAAAGATAAAAAATGTGAAAACCCCAAAATGCCAAAATAAGTTAAAATTAGAAGTCATTAAAATTGCACTGTAATGACTATTAGCTTTTTTAGGAAAAAAATAAAAAATAAAAAAATCGTTATATCGTCATGGACAATGCGAAGAAATAAGGGGAAAAAGAAAAGATAAAAAATGTGAAAACCCCAAAATGCCAAAATAAGTTAAAATTAGAAGTCAATACATTCTAAGTAGCTTTTGTCTTAAATAAATCGAAAGCCAAAATAAGTTAGAAGCTGAAGCTATTTGGAGTGGAGCCTAAGCCGAAGCCATTTATACTTTGTGCCTGTTTGGAATGCAAAATGTCGGACCCGGATTTTTCAATCCAAAATCCCTTGTAAAACGCTGCACTATTCGTTGGATCAGTAGATAGTGCTCATAGGTACATTGCTGCATCATCTCATACATCGCATAAAACATAATAAACCATAATATTACATAACCGAGTTTGAAATACACCGCGTTGGGTGATAGTTTACCTAAAGGCCGAACATGCCAAATGTCTACATCACAAAGATAACAGCAGAAGCGAAGCAAAAGTAAGACCATCGTCCACAGGCAAGCGATTGAGGGGTAATGTGTGTAACTTATACTATCTAATCCTAGGTAATATATGTGCACATAATCTCTATCAAGCCTACTTGTCTAGGACCCAAAAACGAAGAAGCCACCCTAATTTCCTTCGTTATTTCCTCCATCCGTGGCAGGGGTATCTTCATAAGCGTAGTGGTCCTGGGTTCCTTTTTCTGATTTTGGTAATGCGAGTGTGAGCACAAATTCACCGTGCTCAGCGAGCCAACACACAGTATGCAATAGGTAACATGCATGGCTTATCAAGGAAAGGCTCAGGTTATTTTATTTTCTATAAATTGCTTTTAAATATACTACATAGAAAGTCCCTATGACCTAGCTGTTTGAACTTAAAACATAATGTATGAAATAAGGCAACAGTACTAGCAATCTAGATACCATCCACCGTTTCATGGTTTTCACACCATATGTTAAACTTTCAGCGTTATACTCACTTACTTTATCACTGGGGCGACACCCAAGGCAACACAAACCAGGGTCTTTCTCTGCCCTCCACTTTTTCCAATTCCACTCACAAAATTTTTGAAATAGAACTATATCTATTAAGGTTCCCATGTCCGTTCTTGACCGTGGGCACGGCTATTCGAATAGTTTTTACTCTACAGAGTTTGCACACTTTACCCACAAGAGATAATCCACTCTTTGCTCCACACGATTTCTTAGTCATGCGGTTGAGTAGATTATCACAAGGCTGTTACAATGCATTTTTTCCAGCAGAGTCACGTCTGCTAAGGTTTCACTCCCTTTGGGGTACGATCACCCTTCCAGGAGTCCCCTCTTGCACCGTCACGACGAAGGATGTGACCATCCTCTGCCCGCCCGTGGTCACACCGGCGCAAACCATACCAAGTCGATGCAAATTAGTTAGCCCTACCTACAATTTGCTAGCTTGTAGTTGTACTGTTGTACACTGGGAGCTTATCACAAGATTCGGTCCTTAGGGATAAGCGTAGAATAAGCACGTGCCACCCTAGCGACGCGACTCGAACCCAATAATCCAATCGCAATCGTGCCAGCCCCCTTTCAGTTGGCCCCACGTACGGTTAGTGGTCGTGTTGTTAGTAGACTGATAAATTACTTGTGATTATGCATAAAGTTATCGTCTATATGCAATGAAGTTACCATCCACAAGATAAAATTATTATCCACACGGTAAAGTTACTGTCTCCTGCACAACAAGTTATCATATACAATACATGAAGTTACTTACAGTTATCATGTACATTATTAAAACGCACTCCCGGGTCCCATGTGCCGCTTTTTCCGGAATTTAGTGGGGTATGGAATCCAAACGTTTTTTAAGCCCACCTAGGAATATCTCTTCGTCTTCCCCTAATTTGATCTCTCCCCGTCTCTCCATCTCTATCGTGAGAGCGCCTTCCTAATTCGGTGACCTTGTCGCTGGTCGCACGCCGTCAATCATCGCCATCGACCTCACCCGGCTATACTTAGGGTTAGCTATTTGGTTAAATGTTCCTCATATTCTGGCTGTAGTGCAGCCGATTCGTAATTGTGATGTTGTTCCTATATTTTATACCTGATCCTCATTATCGCCAAAAATTTTATGTTAGGAGAGCAAATGAAGACGATGGGGAAGGCACCGTCCAAGGCAAGCAACATGACAATTGCGGATAGTCAGAATGCTTTGGAGATCACTCTCGACCCTACCCCAAGCAGACCGACCATTGTGAAATTTGTCAAAAATGCTCACAACACGAAGAGGAAATGGGGCGACGGTTGCTCCAAATACAATGAGGTACGTGTAACATTGTAATACATGTTTTGTAAATCATTAGTGGATGTATAGTAAATTTCTAGTTTATAATTGATAACTTCTTAGTGTATGATCAGTAACTTTTAAATAAATGGCCTTTAACTTTTCCTATCTAGTAGGTGTAACTTTGTAGTATATTGTCGGTAACTTTTAGATCACTGGACTATAACTTTTCTTACGAGTCCGGTTGTTACAATACCCTTACGAGTTATGACCATGACGCTACTTTGACAGCGGCTTCCCAGTACGATGGAATCACTCGGTAGCTACAGTACCCACAACCGCTACAGTACTTTCGCCTGCTATAGTACCCGCTGCAATAACCACGGCTGCTACAGTGTTTTTGACCACTGCAGTACCTGCGACTACTATAGCTACAACCACTGTTGCTATGAACACTCATTGTAGCTTTGATTGTGGCTTCGACCACGGGTTCGACTGCTCCTTCGACCATGGTTTCGACCACAGCTTCGATTGCTCCTTCGACCGTAGTTTCGATCACGGCTTTGACTACTCCTTCGACCATTTACAAATCATCAAGATTAATTCTAACAATATCACTACGGTTGTAATCATGAAATTTGCTCATATCTGATATGCAATATAACTATGGATTGCAGCCAATTATATGCAGGCTGCCACCTCTTATATGTGATACAAAGCTACTTTCGGTTACTCATGAAGTTATCATCCGCACAGTCGCAAGATACAGTTTCATGAAGTTACATTCAGTTATTCATGAGTTTATCATCTATAAGTTATGAAGTTATTATCTACTAAAGTTACTATCATATGTAAAATAAATTATCATTTCTAATTCATAAAGTTACTCACAAAGTTATCATCTACAATTCAACAATCTGATAAAAGTCATGACAACAACAATAAGATTCATATTCAGTACTGCAATGCCAAAAATCATAACTTTTTATTACATGAGTGATAATTTTCTATATATCAAAAGATACCTTTTTTGTTAGTACCTTTTCCGCGCACCAGAAAGTTACATGCATTTGTTAGTGATGTTACTTTCAAATACACATGCAGTTATTGCTAATAGTAAGTTTAAATGCTGGCAGTAACTCAACATGTATATGACAATAACTTTACTCACAAATGTGAGTAACTTTTCGGCTCGTCGCACAAAATTATTAGACTACAATTGGTGACAATAACTAAATGTTTCATGACATGTAACTTGAAGAAGGTAAGCTAATAACGTTTTACAAATTGGGAAAACTTCAGTTACGCACGAATCTTGATAAGTTAATAACTCCTGCTTTATCCGGTGGTAACTTTCGCAATGCAATGTTAGGAAAGTTACTACCAATCCCGTTACGCATGAACCGCTGATACAAGCCAGTTTGTGCGCATAGCGTGCGCACACACACTGAATAGCGTGTTTGTATATATAAACATACACACATATACACACACACGGTACACGTTTCAAAAAAATGGTGGAACTCAATGTGTCAATGATGCCAAGGGAAAAACTTCATCTCACACTAACATGTGGGACCTACTGTCAGGATCCCGTTAATTAGGACTAACGGGATAAGTCGGAACCTGGTTTTTTTCCCACAACAAACTTGCAGAATACCTGGTAAAAGTATATTCCCCAAACATGGTGGTTTGTGAAACTCGGACAAATAAATTACCTTGCACAAAATGCAAATTAGTTTTACCTTGTACAAAATGCAAATTAGTTTTCTCAATGGGCTAGATTTAGGGTGAAACGGGTTAATCCCGACCGATCCGCACCGAATCCGATTGGTACGAATCCGACTAGTACCGAATCCGGAGGAAAAATATGGGTTAGGATACCAATATCCGTCCGAATCGATACATCTTCAAGTTTGATTTCAGGTTAGTGCTACTATTTGACGTTTCATTTTCTTTCGCAATGGTAAAATAAAATCTTCCACATCAGCTATTAAATAGTAACATCAAGTCGGTCGTCCTACTCCCTATGTACAAACAAGTAGGGTGCGAAATGGGTTAATCCCGACCGATCCGACACGAATCCGATTGGTACGAATCCGATTGATCGGAGAAAAATATGGGTTAGGATATGGTAACAGCAATATCCGTCCGAATCCGACCCGTTTTCACCCCTAGCTAGATTAGCTATATACTCGGACAATTACCTTGTACAACATGGTACGTAGTATTACGGATGCGATCCGAACATTATTTGCATGCAATTTATAATGAAATACATTGACAACTGTTGACCCAAACCTAATCATCAAAAGGATCTTTTAATTAAGACCAACTAAGCAAATTAGTCCCCGCGTGTGGATACAGCCCACTTCCAGCTCATACCTCATCATCTAACACTGTGCATGCCACTCCATTACACGTATGCGCTTTACAAGCACAAAAAAAGGGATAGATTGCCTATGGAACACGGCAGGGGGAGCTCGGCTAGCAAGTCTTGCTGTCGTGCGAGCTATCCGTTTAAAAGTTTAATTTCTAGATCAGGCTTAGATGTCTCATATCATACATAAGTATATATTTAGTGTAAAAGTATATATCCATGCTAGTGAGGTACTAAATAAATCGACAATGTATTCAGTAACTTTTATTTAAATTTTAGCGTTTATTTTAGTAGGACACACGAGTATATATAGGGGTGGAAACGAGCCGAGCCGAGCCGGCTCGAGCCAAGCTCGATCTGGCTCGGGTAAACAGTAGGCTCGGCTCGGCTCGGCTCGTTTCCGAAACGAGCTACGCGAGGGGCTCGGCTCGGCTCGAATTGAGGCTCGAGCCGGCTCGCGAGCCCGAACGAGCCAAATTGGCTCGTAGATAGCAGAGGGCACAGAGCGAACTCCAGTACTCCAGTTGATGAACAAAGAATCCAACCCAAAGGTGGCTTCACCCAGATTTGTTTTTGAGATTTTAGACAGATTTCAGTGTCCGCCCCGGGTCAACCAAACCTGCTTGCCGTACGCAACAGCAGCCCTTTGCCTTTCCGATTCAGCGGCTCCGTGTGCTGTTCGATAGCCCGTAGATAGCCCAAACGAGCCAAATTGGCTCGTAGATAGCACGAACGAGCCAAATTGGCTCGACGCCGGATGCGGGCGGGCTCGTCGTCCCGTTCTCGAGCGCCGTCGTGGCGTGGCGAGCGAGGCTGCGAGGATGTCGCGGGCCGGCCGTCTTGGGCTGGTCGGAGACGATGACGGCGTCGCGGGAAGACCTTCGGGCGGCGCTCGGGAAGGCGTGGCGCCGCGGGCTGCGGTGGCGGGGTGGCGGAGAGGCGTGGCCGAGGCGCGTTGGTCGCGATAGAGGCGGGGGTGGTGGGGCGGGTGCGGAGGCGGCGTGGCCGGGGCGGCGGCGGGGTAGTGGGAGCTGGCGAGCGCGCGCGCGCGGCGAGGCGGCGTGGTGGGAGCAGGCGGAGGCTGCGCGGGGGGCAACGGGGGCGGCGTGGTGGGAGCAGGCGCCAGCGCGGAGGCTGCGCCAGCGGCGATTGGAGGCTTGGAGCGGCGTGGTCGGGGCACGAGCCAAAATAGCTCGTGAGAGGGAGACGACTTACGAGCCAGCCAAAATAGCTCGCCAAGGAAATAGGGAGACTGGACACTGGATGAACTCTGGAGTGGACAGTGTGGACTCACAGAGAAATGAAATGAGCGAGCCAACGAGCGGCTCGCGAGCCCGCTCGGGCTCGGCTCGAAATTGTAACGAGCTAGGATTGAAGCTTGGCTCGCTTATATATTTGCCGAGCTCGAGCCGAGCCGAGCCGATTTCGAGCCCGAGCGGCTCGCAAGCCTCAAGCTTTTTGTCCAGCCCTAAGTATATACGTGTGATATAAATATGATGTGCGTGAATGTCCTCTCCGTTACGATCTTAAAGAGAGAGAGAATGCAACTATGAATTAGTATGACCATACGATTGCTTTATCTTTAGTGCATGCATCAACGGTGGCAGAAGTCCAAAACTAGCTAATTAGCTACAACTACGTATAGAACTATGAAACATAAATTTTGTAGAAAGGAGAATAAAAAAATTATCTATGACATAACTTCATATATGGCCCATCATCGTACATATATGAAGAATAACAAATCTCGCTTTAACACCAGATATATGTATTATCATCAAATTAATTAACCACTCACACAATCACCAAAAAAAACCTCACCTGATAACACACACATCATGTCACCTGCTGCAGCCTCCCAAAAGTTTGGGGGAAAAAGGGAATTAAGAAGCTAGCTAAGAGAATCGATGGAAAACAACACTAGATCGATCGATCAACGATCGTCACATGTACATAAAATTACAAATAATATAATTCGTCCTCACGAAAATTTAAGAAAGAGAGCAGGAAAAAAACTACGTACTGCCTTCTAGAACATACACCGTATATACGGCAGTATATACGTACCTAAATACACAATTAAGCCAGTCGATCAACAATAATCCGTGGATATATATACCATCTCCGTTTACAAAACTTAGCACGATAGATCTATGCATGACAAACATACATACGAATACGTACGTATATACCACACACACGCACACATGTACGTACGTGTAGATGCATGCATGTGGCTAGCTAGAGGAGTCACCGTCGCCATGGCCATGGGGCACGCAGAGCTTGGAGAGCGTCCTGAGGAGCTCCACCCTCGCCCGGAGCTGCATGATGTAGTCGGCAGTGCGGAGGAGAAGCCGGTCGGCCGGCATCACCGCCGCGCCGGGCACCAGCCGCCGCAGCTCCCGCACCTTCCGCTCCACCGCCTGCCGCCTCCGCCGGCACGGCGACCTCCTCTTCGCCGTCTCCATGAACGGATAAGCAAAATGGAGCTACGTGTGCGGCAGTAAGCGTAGGGCGTCCGCTTTGCGTTTACGTGAGACGGAGTGATGAGCTAGCTGAGCTGGTGGAATAAATAGAGGCGAGCGGGGGCGTGACGCGAGGGGCGTTTCTGGGAGTAGATATTTCTGCGAGGGGGCTGGGTGCAAAAGTGTTGGTGAGCTGTGGATTGTCGCGTAGCGTGGGCCCCACGCGTGGACGCCACGGCTTGTCCCGCACACGTGTCCGACAGCTCTCTGATGAGGCGCCCAACGACCGCGGGTTTTCCCGCTCGTTTTGGTTTCATCTTTTGATTTCGAGCTTTTGCTTCTGATTTGTTATTTTTTGTTATTTTAGCTTTTTTAGTTTTTTTTATTCTTTTCTTATTTATTTTTATTGTTCATGACAGGCTAATCTATTTTTAAAATTTTTAAATTTAATTACGCCAAAAACACCAACAGATATAGTGCAAAATAAATCAGCTACAATACAAAATAAACCATAAGTGACTAAAAAAGCCCAATAAGCAGATGTCCATGCTCATTTCAACTTCAGTTTCTGGTTTTTAGTTTCTTTTCCTGGCTTCTTTTTACCTTTTTCATATTCGTTTGTATTTGTTCATGGTGGGATGGCTTTTTTGTTTCTTTTCCTGGTTTCTTTTTACCTTTTTCATATTCGTTTGTATTTGTTCATGGTGGGATAACCTGTTTTTTCTTTTTTTAAAAAATTTAATTATGCCAAAAACATTACCAATAGCTATAGTTCAAAATAAATCAGCTATAGTGTAAAATAAGTTATAAACTAACTTATTTCAGTCAAATTGGGCGGAGCATCGATTTGTTTTGTTCGTGTTTTGCCCCTCCACTCTTCGTCTCTGATCCAGTGATTTTTTTCTCATTGATTTGCTTTTTAAAATTTTTTTGGGTAGCCGAGTAAGCGAAGTAGTGAGCTGCATGCCCTGTATCCATCCATCCATGTTCGCTCGATTCTGTGGTGTCGTTCGTGAGGAAGCGACTTCTCTGGGATACGACCCTATTTGCTCTCCGTGAGGACTGCCTCAGATCGAAGATACGTGTGCACACACCAATCTTCGTGCAAGGTTGCCTCCCTCTTCCTTCTCCCCCGAAGCAAGCGCGGCCTCTTCTTCCCACGCCGCCTTCCGTCCAATCTTGTTATCGCCGTCGAGGTAGGCCTCCGCCGCCGCCACCGAGACGGCTCCATCCACCGGCCGCCGACCTCAGCGCGAGAGGGCTCGGTGCAGGGCTCTGAGGTCATCACTGGTGTCGTCCTTCTCTAGATTTGTACACCGCCACCATCGGTCGTGGTCACTGTTTGCCAAGGCACAGTGAGGGAGGCAGGCAGGACAAGGCGGGATGGGGAAGGGATGCGATTGTTTTTTTTTTGAAAAAATTGCAGCAAGGCGTGGACGTTTTTTTTTTAAATTATCCCACGTCGATCTTGTCCCTGGATTTGTTCGGATGCCCCAAGATGGCCGCGTGCATAAGTGCACCGACAGTAGCGTGTGCATAAGATATTTTTCCATAGATGATTAAGATTAAAATGTACGGATATGTTTAGAACTGAATATTGGGGGAAAACAAAGAGAAACTATTAATAAAAAGTTTCGAAGGGAACTGGACGAACAAGAATGTGAATCGTTTGATCGGACGGCTAGAATTGATCTAATGCATAGTATTGGCTATTGCTCTTTCTCGTTGTAATTGTAAAGGCAATGGCTGAAATCCAATTCTGGGTTGCTTGTACTATACTTATTTGTTTCATAATAGTTGTCCAACAACACTATATCTATAATAAACCATATTTATCTATATTAAATGATGTATTCCAACCACTTAAAGATGCTTCGTCATGTCACTAATCGAACTGTCAAGGATAAGAACTGCAAGAGCTAGATTCTTGATTTCCTTCGATGAATAACTCTTGACAGAGCATTGACGGTAGTAATAGGTAAGGGTTTCGTTTTTTTGGGCTTTTTAGCCAATTTTTTTATTTCAGTTTCTTCCGATAATTATTATCATTAGACTAATAAAACATAATTAAAAGCCATAAACTGTAGCATAAAAACGTCCCAATGTAGTAATCAGGTGGGTGTGATATTTTTGCCACTTTTGAGGAGAACCAACGCCCAAGAAAATTATGCCAGAGAGAAAGCAACAATGCGGCCACATAGCTTTCTCTGCACAGTGAATCGATGTAGCCGCACATGCGCGACGATTGCGACATCAATCAAAAATTCAAAACTCCATCCGAACAGAGTGGGGGAAAAAGTGCTGCACTCACCCTTTTCGTTCCCCTCCGAGATCTTTCGCCAGCATTCGTTGCAACTGAAAGGAGAGGTTCAAAAGACATTTTAAATTAGCCTAAAATTGACTTGATCATGCATGATTTGTATTCATCATGGTAAAATCACTCTATCTGGTTTAAAATAGATGCACACGTTGGAAATCATCGTAATATTTGTCCCCCAAGTTTATAATGGGACAATCGTCTGTAGAGTAGATGTATAGCCTGTTCTTTTCCTCCGCTGGTGGTTTTAGGCTTTTGCTACAGTATCTAACTTTCAAACGGAGTATTTTCTCAAGACGTAGTCTACAAGTTAAACGATGT
The DNA here is from genome assembly GCA_036346575.1 of Dendrocalamus sinicus. Classification (NCBI taxonomy): domain Eukaryota; kingdom Viridiplantae; phylum Streptophyta; class Magnoliopsida; order Poales; family Poaceae; genus Dendrocalamus; species Dendrocalamus sinicus. The sequence goes on along the minus strand of CM070666.1, from coordinate 10,477,250 downwards.
ACACATTAAAAACCCAACATCTGTACCAGCCAAAATCGCAAGTGAGTATCTCTCTCCGTAATATGTACCGTAAATAGTCAAAATTCAAAAATTTCAGTCAAAAGAAATAAGCCGCAGCCGTTGCCAAACAGGCCTGTAATACCACCATTACACATTGCTTATAGCTTTAGCTAATTGTGCTACGTTACTCTACTGCCGATTGTCGTCCAGGCAAATTGTTATTACGCACGGACTAAACACACAAAAATGACTTTCGTGGCACAAATTGACCCATTTAATGCCTTCCTGTAAGGCCGTTATCATGCCAGCTGCAACCCTCTAACAACGTGCGTGCTACCGCACCGGTACGCCATCGATAGACGTGGCATGTTGGCTAGCCTCTATTATCCCGTAATGGCTTGTGAGGCAGGGAGGGGGGACCATGGGGCACTCGGGGTGTGCATGTAACATGCTACATGCACGCAAAGGGATGGGTACTCCTCATGAGGGGGGGGGGTGTTGATGGGGTAGGCCCTTTTGCCTCGGCCGTTGTGGTTGGTAACGGGACGGTGCACATGCCTGCACATGACGCTACCTAGGTACGTACTGTGCTTCCCACCGCTACGGCGCCTCTCAACAATCTAGCCTCGCGTACCATCGATTTGTGCCGTCCGATAGCAGCGAGAATGAACATCATGTTATTGCCAGCGATGACAGTGCTACAACATGTATTGCATTAACATATATAAAGTCTTTTGCGATATCAGCATAAAGTCCTCCTTAGCCTGGCAATTAAGTAGAGCTAGCTTGAGAGTTATGTATACAGGAGAGAATGTAAGATATTGTTATTTTCGTGTCCTAGATCGACCATGTCGAGCTATAGATTAGGTATAGAGTGATCGGAGACGGGCGTCGCTAGCTAGCTAGCTAACGTTAATCTTGATTAGGAGGAAAGGGAGTGGCAGGCAGGCGGCTACAGCTGAGAGGCCATGTTTTTAGGGTATATCACAGCTCAGCGCTAGGGCCCTTTCGTGCCCTTTACCTCCTGTAACGGGCCAACAACGGCACGGCCGTGCTGCTAGTGTGCTACCACACCATACACTACCCTAGCTAGCTTGCTAGGCTAAGCTAAGAACATCTGAGTCTGTGGCTGTCTTGAGCCCCGCCTCTCTAGGCAGAACTGTTCACTAATATGGTACTATAGCAAATTTTGTTTTTAAAAATAGTCCTAGACTATTGTTTTTACAAAATTGGTCCTCTCTCTAAACTCGAAGGGTACGATAGATGACACATAGCACCTACCACGCCCCCTTTGCTCAGCAGGACGGGACATGTGTGGCATAAGACTTAAGCGTGGCAGGCCGGCTCCTGCCGAGTCACCCATGCACGGTTGCATGCAAGCGCATCGTAGCGCAATGTAGTGCATTGTGCAGCCACTACTAGCTCTTTAATTAGCGCTCAGCGCAATTAATTAGTACTAATCATAATAATTAGTACTAATAGTAATTAATTAGTGATAATTAAAGTATTAAATTGATATCAATGTATTTAGTGCTAATTATATTTAAGTAGCACTAACTATAATTAATTAGCGCTAATTATATAGTGCTTATCAAGCATTCATAGTATTTTATTGTGCCAGTAATTAATTAGTACTAACCATATTTAATTAGTACTTTAATTAGTGCCAATTAAAACTAAAAGTCTTTTCGGGATAAAATTTAGGATTTACTCTTTTACTATTGTCTCGCTCTAAAGATAAAACATAGATCACAAATATATTACGTATCTCATTTCTCTGCTTCTCATCACGTGCCCTCTCGTATCTGTACAGGTTGGTCGGCCATGTGCGTTTAGCCTCGGTCTGCGTGCTGACGACGGGCGCTCGGCCGGCCTGATTGCCTGTCAGTGTACATGCATGGGTGGCCGCTGCCGTCTGGCTTGGCTTGCCGTGCGCGCGGATGGATGGATAACAGCTGTCCAGGGCCATGCGAGTGAACAGTATCGACGTGTTCTGGACCACACGGACACGGCCGAGCCTTTGCTCAAGCTAGGCCGGCGCCAGCGCATGCAATTGCAAGAAGGATTTTTGGCGCGTATGATGCTGTTTAAATTCATTATTATAAAATATTAGTATATATATATATATATGATATTAACAAAAATAACATTTTTGTCTTTCAGCCACCGGATGGCGACATTGTAGAGCCGACACGTACCCTCTACTGTCCGTCCACCATGCGGCAGGCAATCTGCCGCTGGCCACTAGGCAGCAGTGGCCTGCCGCCCCTTAATTATTTTTTGTATGTACTGTTTATTTGGATTTTTAAATATAGCAAATGAGCTTAAAAATTATAAAATCTTATGTGCAATCTCCTGACACAAGGTTCTTCATTGTGTATTTTTTTGACAATTTTATTCACTCTGAATGTTGCCCAAAATTTTATACGATTATGATATTTGTAGGAGTTGTTACATATAGCAAACGAGCTATAGAAATTATGAAATTTTATGTGCAGCCTCCCAACACAGTCATCCTAATTGTCTATTTTTTTTCAAAAAATTTATGCATTACAAAATTTGCTCAATTGATGTTGGCGCGCCTGGGGTCCCGCGCAGGTGGAGCATCGTAACACGTTTTTTTTGAAGCAATTCCCCGAGTGATGCGGCTTGCCTGCCATGCGTCATGTTGGCCATAGCTCGTCCCCCTCCCGCACAAAGATAGTCTGGCATGTGAGGACTCAGCCATCGCCAGGCCCCCATGCGCAGCTATCGCATTGCCACGTGTTAGGTCGCACGTCGTGGCCCTCCATGCGCTGTGGCCGGTGTACACATTAAAATGCTCCCGACGAGGGCCTTTCACTAGCGTTGGACGAGAGCCAACCGGTGGAGGAGCGTGGATTCGATCAAGTTTCGGTCCATCTTCACGCAGGTGAAGAACCTGCACCAACTTGGTATGGAGAATCTGCACCAGTTTAGCACGGCTGGATCGACTTACCGGTAGAGACGAACGGCCAACGACTGCACCAGCTTGTAGTGGCGGCGAAGCTGAGGCAAACTTGAGGATGTTGAGCTTTTCGACAATGAACTGCAACAATGAAATCAGCAATATGAGGAGCGAGAACCTAGTAAGCCCCTTGCACATTTTGTCATCGTTGGTGCAGAAGGCCATGTGGTACGCGTGGACGTCGCCCTCGACATTGTTTGATAGCCACCAGAGCTCCTCTGCCCAAGCCCTCGACTATGCGTGCCGCTAATGAGCAGCCATGAGAGAGATAGAGAGCACGTAGCGAGCTAACATTGGTGGTAGTGATAGTAGCGCTTGCTACTATGGTAGTACAAGTAGTACTTACAGTTGCGAGCAGAGAGTTTCACTTCAATTATTATGAGGTACATACAGAACTCTAAAAATTGGATAAAATTTTCATACAATTATGTATGTAGGTATTTTAATTACTATTCGGGAGACTGCACATAAAATTTCGTAATTTTTGGAGCTCGTTTGTTATATGTAACAACTCCTACAAAAAATCATAATCATATGAATTTTTAAGCAACATTAAAAATAGATAAAAATTATGAAAAATTTACATAACGAAGTACGTTATGTCAGAAAATTGTACATAAAATTTTGTAATTTTTTGAGCTTATTTGCTCTATGTAATAGCTCCTACAATTATCATAATCATACAAATTTTTGAGCAATATTCAGAGCAGATAAAATTGTCAAAATATTACATAATGAAGTACATTGTGTCAGAAGACTGCATATAAAATTTTGTAAGTTTTTCGATCTTATTTGATATATTTAAAAATTCAAACAAATAGTACATAAAAAAATAATTAAGGCAGGTAATTAAATCAGCTAATTAGTCACCTTAATTACCTGCCGTCCTGTGGTGGGGCAGCAGGCGCACGGCCGCCCGATGACTAGGCGGCAGGTTGCCTGTAGTATGGTGGCCGGGCGGCAGGGGGCATGTGTTGGCTCTATGGCGTCGCCGCCTGGTGGCCAAGCGGTAAAAATGCTATGTTTGCCAGTACTATAAGCATATTGAATTTTTTTGTAAATACAGGTTCAAACAGTACCATATGTACCAAAAATTCATTGCAAGCATGCTCGGTGTATCTACTGGCCAGTGCTATCTAACTCAGCTTGATTTGTACTGTTTGTACACTCGGCTAGCTACAGATCATAGACAATCGATCGAACATGCAGTGTATACTCCGATTAACCCACCTTGGAAATATATATGATCTTGTTTTTTCATTGGATTTAGTCATTTAGTCATGCCAAGATTTCGATACTGCATAATTCCAGCCCCAAGTTAGCACCCTCGAAAAACTTGTTATTGAAACGAGAGGTGCTTCCCACATGCATGGATGTGCCGTGCGTGCACAATCACCATGATTGATGTGTGCCAAGATTTCGTGCAAGCACTTAGAGAGGGGATGTAATACATCCTACTATCCACATTGTAAACCATATACCATCCATCTCTCCTATCTCTCTCTTGTCCTCCAACGCTCCCCTCTCTCTTCCAGTCCTTCAGCTCATAAGCTGCACCATCGTGCAACTTTCTCGAGCCGCGCCGCCACCGACAGAGCTGAGATTGTGTTCACCAAAGCCGAGATCGCATTCACCGGAGCCAAGATCGCGCCGCCACCGAAGCCAAGAAGTGGCGGTGCGAGCTCCATCTCTCTCAGCTCAGGCGTGGGGAGGGAGAAGGCAACATGAGGAGCCGAGCGGCGAGGGTCTCCGAAGGCAAGAGAGAGAGAGGGTCCGTGGAGAGAGAAGAGAGACAAGTTTTTTTTTTGCAATTACAAGGAAGAGGCACACATATGCCACCTTACACACACCACACGTACATACATGTGACGGTGCACTTTAGGGCATTCCCAATAATTACTTGTGCTTGATACTATAGCTATGCCACAACGGTTTTTCGGTGAGGTGGAAGAGAGAGAGAAGAGAGACAACCATCTTGATACTTATGCACGTATCAAACCTTTTTTTTGGAACCAAGAAAATAGTATTAACAAACGATGTATGGGAAGGATTTGATACTATTTTTGCATTGGAAGGGCCAATTGCATGATCATTGTGGGGCTTTAGTATCAAGTAACAAGCTATTGGAATGGTTGTTTCTAAAACTAGGTGAAGACCTTGCATGTTGCTACGGGACATTTGCAGGAAGGCATACAGAATTGTTTATGATCTTCTGTAAGTTCATGTAAACTTGACGTGTAAAAATTAATGAAAAAATCAGGCCGCAGCAAGGAACAAATAGTAGGGATTAATTACAGATATAATATGTGTATGCAAATCTGAGTCGACTTGGGCTAAACTGGGCTGGCCTACTGGAGTCTGGAGTGGAGGGTTTTGGCGCAAACTGGCGTGGCTGGATTAGGCAAATCTTGAACGTATAAGTTCAATCCAACAGCCAAGATTAATTGATGTGTTCAATCCAACTGCCAAGGTTTATTGGGGTGATGTGACCTGTTGTAAGAAGGGAGAATTAACAATAACTACAATTAGTGGGATCCATAGATACTAGTAAGCTTAACGTGTAATGCATGTCTTAGCCATAAATTAAATGAAATACTGCAAGAAGAAGAATCTATTTTCTTTTAAATCCATATTTGTCGTAATACAATATCATCAAAATTTAAGAACTCTCTCCTTAGAAACTTCTGGCGCATAATAAACAATCATTAATCCACACAATTTGAAATCACATGTTTTTTAAAAAAGAAATCTACAATGCACAACACCATTGCAGGTATGAGGATAGAATATATACAATCATTCATTGTTCGTTCACACCGATTGCTGCCATATTGAATACAACTCTACACAAATGGATTTGAAACGCAATCCATGCAACCTTTTGTTTTTTTTTTGGGCTCAGGGCACGTCCTCAAGAGGAAACAGTTCATCTACCTTGGATCTGGAACTCAATTACATACTCCATATAAATAGTTTGGAGTCCACGTCGACAACATCGCTAAAAAAGCAAAGAAAAACAACATTGATATCTGTTTTTCTAACATAACAGTTCAGAGAGAATCATAAATTGTTGTCCCACTGAAATCTGATTACAGGTATCTTGGTAAAAAGAAACATTGAAACTTGACAAGGCCTTACTAATATCTTGGTTATTGTTTCTAACCATAAACGGACATAATTAGTTCCTCAAACCTGTCAAGGAAAATCCCTCAAAACAAACAGAATGCCTATGAAGTGCATATTAGTTTACCAGCTTCGGGACAGATACTCGTACAGAACTACAGACCTCCAATACCAGTTTGGTTCATCGTATTTGCTGCTAGATTATCAGTAATTTCTTCAATATCAGGTAGGAATTTCAGTGCATGATAATTAGATCCGTATCCCATGTGGTTAACGGTTAACCCCACTGGAATGGAATCACATTTGAAACTATCCCAGAAAATGAGTAGGCTCAGCAACTGAGCAATCACAAAATTCGTCACCTGTGCTTGATAGTAGTCACTTGGAAAGACCAAGATACTCATGCACAACAAAACATCCTTTGCAGTTCATGTAAACTGACACATGGAAGCGTCATGCATTTCAATTGTTTAACATTCCAAGTATACAGGTGTGTTCATGGAACATAGGATGTTATTTATCTGCCATTGCCCAGTACAAATCACGTCTTACACATATTCATGTGCAGAACCTTATAGTGACCCAGTATTTTTACAGACACCTACTGAAATATATGCCCGATAAATGAGCGTGTACGTTAAATAAAAGAATGGTGCTAAAAATTGACAGCCCGATAGTCAATAAAATGAACTTTCAATGTTTATGAAAATCCCAAGATATCACGAACGGAGTGAGGTTAGAGAAGACAAATCTCGGAACAAATGAGAGTAATGCAGCAGTAGCGTCAATGCAGGAATACTGGTTGTGGCCTTTGGCAGCCCCACAAAATCCAATAGTAAACTAAACTAATGACTATATGAGATCAGATCATCGTCAGCACATTTTCCAATTGATGGGACAACAAATAACCTACGGTGCAGAAACGCGGATTTCTATTGATGTTTACTCCGAATGAACTCTACATGTTTGAAGTCCAACGAATTGAACATGATCAAGGTAACAATGGGTGAGGTCTGCATCTAATCATCTGTTTATTTGTTAATACCTTGTGGTAGGCCTTCATGCCTGCTCCAATCCTGGAAATATCAAATTCATTGGTGGAGAAACGAAACCAAAAAAAAAAAACCCCCCCGGAAAACATTGGATCTCTTCGTAAGTGCCGGCAAAAATTAGAACAGTAATTGAGGTGTGCCCCACCAGCCACGGCGGGGGAGTCTGCGGGGAAGAAGGCTTTACTTCTACCAACGCTGTTCTACGACAGCTTGCCACCAGCAATCCCAACAGATCCAGATCCAACTCGCCATCTTTTCTTACTCGCCTCCGGCCTTCCCATGCCCACTTTGGTGAGATTAGCCGTCGATCTCGCAGCGTGCCGCCGCCTCCCCTTCTTTTTCCTGCCGCTCCCGCCGACGGCTCGCCTCCTCTGCGGCAATGCTGCGCCACCGCACCAACTCGCTTAGAAATGCAGGCAAGACACCCGATTTGTTAACAGATTCGGCAATGGGTACGTCTCCAAAAGCTGAATCGCGAAGTTCTATCTGAATGAGGAGTTTTTTTTTATTATATATTAGTTAAATATTTATGGGTTGCTATGAAATATCTTATGTGTGTATTCTTAATCAATTAGCGTAGGTATCATATATTCCAGTTTAATTCGAATATGATATGTAAATATCTCAATAGATAATAATGAAATAGATAAATCATTGAAAGAAAAGCTCAGCTTTTGTACAGGCCATTCCATGGTTATATTATTCTCCCTCTTTACAATATAAACTGTATGCGTGTGACTTTATTAATCAAACAAAATTTGTAGTTGGTGCTGTTGTAGAATCCTTAAGGGTGTTTTGGGTCATCTAATTCCCACTTCAACCATCCTTAGTTAATTGATTATATCTTAAAGCCTTGTGTTTGTCCAAGAGCACCTCCCATAAGAGAAGACAAGTCAAGTGCAAGCCTGAGGAAAGATCAAAGGGCCTGAAGACCTATATAACAGATAGTGAGCATCAATCTATCAAATGATAAATTTACAGTCCGGTATCCTATGAAAGCAAAGACCAAATGACTTACATGCTCGCGGTTTCTATTTCATTATCATTGGGTTGTAACATAACTTCTGAATCTGTTTTGGACAGAATTGTATAATATGCAGATGCTTTGTTATCCATAATGGTTGTTTCATGCATCGAAAATACTATCATTAGAAATCATAAACAGTAGTTTGGAAGTAGCAGTTGAACAAATATTATATGATTTACAGTAAGAATCATCCGAATCACCATTTATATCATCCAAAGAAAGCAACTTCTGCAGGTTTCAAAAATTCATTGAGAAGAACAATTAGAGGAAATATGATAGCGATTCATGTCAGAAGAAGCTATGCATGGAAAGGCTAATGTAATTACTGAGCTAGCTTAATTACCTTCAAATCCACATAGCATGTCTCAAGGTCATCATTCACTAAACGGTGATAAAAAAAGAAGGGAAGTGAAAAATCTATGCAAATACATCCTTGTGAACCTCAAGAAAATATCCAAAAATAAATTACTTGAAAAATTCGCAGCTATCACATGTAGCTACTTCAATAACATACATTATTTTGTTGATTTCCATCCTTTTATTAGTATATCTACTAAAATCTTCTGTATAGTGAGAAAAGCTATACAATTTAAATTATATAAGTACCAATATGCCATAGAACTTGAACTTGCCATCTATTAGAGTTCATGCACCACATCAAGATAGTTCTAAGTATATAATGTATTTTGATTTGAGCCTTGTCATACAAAATTATCGTAGCCATAACTAATAGTATGTCCCATAGGAACTCTAATTGATGGAAATAAGAAACATAAAGCATTGGTGTGCTACTGTATCTGGTGCAAAAGGATGGAGCAAAGAGACATGGCAAAAGGATGGAGCAAAAAAATTCAGCTTAGGAAGTGCAAAAACATCGGCATGATTTTCACAGTACTACTAAGTCTATTGACATGGTACTTCGATGTCATCAAAATTGCGCTGTTTTTAGTATATGGTGCAGTAATACCTGCATGGTTATCATTGTTTCATGTTAGACACAACTCTACCTAGGTTGCAGAACTTCAAAAGCCCAGAATTAGTATGGGCACTTGCATTAAGGGATCTTGGGCTTTGCACTTGCTTGCTACCTGGGTTGATTTCTAACTGACATTGTACAATTGGAGTAGTGGCTGTAGAAGATATAGAAACCATGTACTTCAACAGAATTTGTATTTGATAAATAAAACATCATGTAATGGAAACCTGCAATGTGAAGTTAATAGAAGTATGTCTATGGGACAGTGGTAGATATACAACTCAAGAAATTGCTATGCTATTTATTCTCTCCAAGGATAACATGCCAAGCAACTGATTATGTGGTTGAAAACAACAGTCAATGACTTGGATGAACTATAGGTGGAGCTTCCAAATTGGCAGAAAGAAGTTTAGAAATTTCAAAAGAAAGTGTAGAATTACCAGAAAGGAAATATGAACTTTTTAACTCATGGCCATGTGTTGACATACATTCTAAGACGAGTCTTTAATATCTTATGATAGGTATACAAGAAACAATTTGATATGGAGCTCTTTAAGAATGGATTGATTTACCCACTTCATCAATTATAGGTGCCTTGGTATGCTCATTAGCTGGATCATATTGACTACCTAGAATGCTTTTTTGTTTCACAATCTAGTAATAACAACATGAAAAGAGGATTCACATAAAAGCAGTCGTCGCCTTTTTTATTTCCTGTTTGCACTATGGTTTAGCTACATTGCAATAATTCAAATCAATAAAAAAGTAATTAACTTGGATACCTTTGCCATGTTTTCACCTTCTTATTGACCAATTTGATATATTGTAAAAATATGGATCAATGATATGTCAAGTTCCATCTGGTTACAAGTAAAAATAGACTAATTATATGAAAATATCGAATGATTATGCTACTATATATATACTGAATATAAACATTTTCTAATATAGTCATGTAAAAGGAACTAACAATATACAGTAATCCGACAGCATGAAAATTGAGCGTACACCTTTATGTGTCCTTCAACTGAACTTTTAAGAAGTTGAAGTAAGCAAATGGAATCAGAAGATCTTGGGGTACCAACATGAGGTTTAATGGCCAAACAAGTCAGACACCTAATGTATAAATTTACTGCCTACATAGTAAACTGAATGAAATCACCACCTTTTACATAAAAAAGGCTCACAAGACAAACACCTAAGAACTGAAAAAGTAATGGAATTATGGCATCCTGTGCAACTACTATAATGAAGAACTTGCCAAGTGTTAAATTTCCCCTAAATTCACCACATGTATATTACAAAACATTACATTTTGTCCAAAAACCCAAATCTATAAAACCTAAGCATGCAAAGCATCATTCCCTTATGGTCTGAAACTTCTAATGGCATATGCATATGAAAATTCATAAGCATACCGGTGGTTGAAAAGGCCACTAGAATCACTACATAGATTCTATATTTGATTAAGAAAAACATCTAAGCAAATTAAGCACGCTGAATATTATATCATCTTGCGTTCCTAGCACATTGGTATAGTAAACTCATACATATACCAAAGATCAAGCGCTCATCAAAGGGTAAGGACATAATCGCTACTTACAAACCACAAAAGTGACAAAACCCTCACATTTCATCTTCAAAACAAAGTCTAACTAAAAGTAACTATATAAACTGTGTTACTTTGTCATAGCCAAGAACAAGCATCTTGCCTTAGAATTACCACAATAATCATAACAGCATTTAGAATTTTAAAACAACAAAGCAAGATAGAGGAAGTAATTTCCCACCTCAGTTTCAGCAACCATCTGTTTGATTTGTTGCTCTTGAAGAACTGCATCGATGCCTCGGGGCCATTCAAGAAGGTGATTTTCCCATGCCCACTTTGTTGAGATTAGTTATCGATCTCAACGCGCCACTGCCTCCCCGTCTTTTTCTTGCCGCACCCACCGATGGCTCGCCTCCTCTGCAGCTATGCTACGCCACCACACCAACTCGCTTAGAAATGCTAAGCACCTAATCTTGCCCTCGTCCTGGCCAGAGAAAGAGCCCGTTGCGATTGGACGAGGGTGGTGTGGTTGGAGATTGGACGGGGGTGGGCACGCGTGTTGGAACCAACGGTAGCCTCGAAAAGCAAACAGGACACACCCCATTTGTTAGCGAGATTCAGCAATGGCTACTCTCAAAAAGCAAATCGTGATGTTTTTTCCCTCCCTCTAAACGGTTTCAGCTTCTGTCTTTTTCTGACTTTAAATTTATTTAAGTCAAAAATCATTTAAAACATGTTAGCTTCTAATTTCAGTTTTTTTTAATCTTTTTTGTATTTTTTTGCCTTTCTTTCCCCTTATTCCTTTATATTGTCCGTGATGATATAACGGTTTTCCTCTTTTGTTTCCTTTTTTCAGAAAAAGATAACAACCACTATAGTGCAATTTAAACAAAAAAAAGCACAGCCAGAAGTTTAAGCCAAAAACTAGTTGGAGCAGGCCCAAATCTGTATGAGGAGTTTCTTTTTTAATTATATATTTATACTATTTTTACATGTTCGACTCGAATTCACAGTTTGTACAGTGGGGACTTTGTAACCCATATTGTGTTCTTTCCTTTTATAAGACTGTGTCCGAAAAAATGACGCTCTGTTTTTTCACACAGTCCTTTCCTTTACACACACACATAGTATAAATAAAATGGGCTTCATGGTGCCTAGGCACCATTCCTAAGAGCCATCAGACGCTTTGATATTCATGTAAATTATTGTGGATATTTCTGGAGATGAACTCAGATCCAACCCATTAGAGAATTTTGGTTTGGCAAGTGAGATTGCTTCCATAAATCACTCATACTACTGACAATGAATCCTTTGGCAATTATTTGAAGTAGGCAATTTGTTTCCTTTTTATGATAGTGTAGACCATGTGGAGGTCACCTATGGTTGTGATGAGTAATTGACTTTTGGATTAGAGTATGTGTGAAGGTTGAGTTTAGTTTTTGAGGATTTTGCAGAGGTTTGCTCTCTAGCTGTCGACTTCGTGACCTACGATTATTGGTGTCGTCTCGCTGTTTACAACTTTGTGATCGGTCGGTCCGATCGACAGACTAATCGGTGGAACGACCATATGGTAGTGATAGCTTTTGCAATCTGGTCGATGGTCGTAGCTTATGCTGGTCGTGATCAGTAGTTGTAAGACGTGGCGATCGATAGTCATAGTGATCAGTTGTGAAAGTCGTAGCCTGGTGTTTAATGGTTGTAGCTTACTGCCTGATCATGATCGGTAGTCATAAGCTGTGTGTTAGATGATCATAGAGATTGGTCGTAAGCAGCTGTAGCTTCTGCTGGTTGTGATTGATAGTCGTAGCCGATATGAGCGGTGGTCATAGCGATCTGTGTGGTAGTCGTAGCCTGTGTCTTCGATGGTTTAGGCTATTGGTTTATCTCGGTGGGCTGAGTTTGTTCTCTGGAATTCTTGGGTTCTGATCAGGTTGTTCGGGGTGTTTGTTACTTATGTGCACATGAGTTTATTGCTTGTTCTAGGACTAGGATCAGTATTTTGGGTGTATAATTTTGATGATCTTTGTGTATTGTGCGGTGCTACGTGATGGTTTGCCTCCCAATTTCATTCTAATCTGGTGGTACCCACTACGCAAGTCTATCTTTGTGAAAAGAATAGAACCACTCAACTCATTCAGTATGTCGTCTAACCTAGCAATAGGATGACGATACCGTATTGTGATATTATTAATGGCTTTACAATCAACACACATACGTCAACTACCGTCTTTCTTAGGAACCAAAAGAACAGGAACAACACAAGGACTAAGACTTTCCCGTACGTACCCTCGGTCCAAAAGATCTTGGACTTGTCGCTGAATTTTCTTATTCTCCTCCGGATTGGTCCTATACGCCGCACGATTTGGCAAAGTCGCTCCTGGAATTAAGTCAATTTGGTGTTCAATCCCTCTAATAGGTGGTAGCCCGGGGGTATCTTAGCTAGAAACACATCCTTATATTCCTACAAAAGGTTAGTGACAGCAGATGGCAAAGAGCTAGGTACATCATCAAGTGAAAATAAAGCATATCATCATGACAAATTTCAGCAAGATCAGATTTGGTTGCAAGCATGACACAACCCTTTAATTTAATTCCCTCGGTCCTAGAACTAGGTGCCAACCTCTCTTTCTTAGGTGGGAAAACATTCTTCACTACTTGCTGATTTTCAGATTCATGTTTAAGTTCTTTCTTCTCATTTTCAGCTAGCTCTTTATCACAATTAGCAATTTCAGTAGGTGTCAAAGGTAGCAAAGTTATTTTCTTTCCTTTGTGCATAAGAGAGTACTTATTACTTCTACCATGATGAGTTACATCGGTATCAAATTCCCATGGACGACCTAATAAAAGTGAGCAGGCTTGCATAGGTACTACGTCGAAATCAACAACATCATGATAGGAACCAATGGAAAAATGCACTCTCGCAAATTATGTTATCTTCACCTTACCGCTGTTGTTGAACCACTGAATGTGGTATGGGTGAGGATGCGCACGTGTGGTCAAGCCAAGCTTCTTGACCAATCCTGAATCCACCAAGTTATTGCAACTCCCGCCATCAATTATAACATGAACACGACAATCCTTGACGATGAGGAACATCTGAAACAAATTATGACGTTGCAGCTTCTCTTGCTCTCTTTGAGTGCTCAGTACTCGCTGCACAATTATGGTTCTATAATTCGCCGTAGCAGCGGCACCTAAAATTTCTTCACCATCGCTTTCTGTCTCATGATCATCACTATTGCCTGCAAGGTTAGCTGCAAGAGCATATTCATTCTCAACATCACTAGCACTTACATAACGACCATCTTCTATCGCAATGTACGCCCATTGACTTGGGCAATCTCTCATGAAGTGGCCCATCCCTTTACAACAGTGGCACACAATGCCCGTTGTACGGCCCGTGGAAGCAACCGATGAAGAGCTCTATGCTGGTGCTTGTACACTAGTAGATTTGCTCATCTCGGGTGCACGTGATGGTGGTGGCGGTGCCACTGAACGCGCCCTACTCACATAGGGGGTAGCAGCTTGACAAACAGGAGGTAGGGCTGTCTTGGATTGCCCTGGCATCGATCTCGATGTAGATGTACTTCCAAAGTTGCTCCTTGTCTTTTATTGCCTACCCTACAATTCCTTTTCTGCCAAACAAGCAAGCTGGAACAACCTATTGATATCGTTATACTCTTTGTAATCAATTATGTCTTGAATTTCACGCCTTGAGCCCCCATAAAAATGAGCCATCTTATCCTCCTCAACCTCTACAACATTACAACGCAGCATGGCTATTTGTAGCTCTTGATAATATTCCTCGACAGATTTATTACCTTGGTTTAAGCGCTGTAATTTCTTACGCATATCACGTTTAAAAGCAGGAGGAACAAATCTAGCACGCATAGTTACCTTCAATCTATCCCATGTATCAGGTGTTAAACCATAATTAACTACTTGAGTCCACCAAATGATAGCAAAATCTTTAAATTCACTAGTAGCTTGTCTGACTCTATGCACTTCAGGAACTAGATGGGCATTAAATTTTTGTTCAACTGTCATCTCCCAATCTAGATAAGTTTCAGCATCATAAACACCCGCAAAAGATGATATGGTAAATTTAATTTTAGCAAATGGGTCATCATTAGCACGAGCATTGTGGTGCTGAAAATTATTATCTCCCATACCGTGACGGTTTTGATATGGGCGGTGTCGTGGGCGTGCATCTTGGGCAGCAAATGCAGCACCGGCGTCACGGTTTTGTCTCTCATTTTCATCTCCCTCCTCACGATCTTGGCCCGCATTGGGATCATACTCGCGTCCATTGTTTGGTGGCCGATTCACCACTCTTTCAAGGCGTGCAGTGAGTATTGCAATACTCTCATTGATGGAGCGCTGCAATGTATCCGTCGTAGCTTGAAGCTTCCTATCGATGTCCTCATTAATGGTAGTGCGTTGTTCATCCAAGAGCGTCATGAGCTCTCCCTTTAAAACACACTCTTGCGTATCAGACGACTCACCTGTCATGGTTAATTGAAAACAAAAGACAACACAAAGGTATTATCCCTATCAACTATTAGGTGGTGGAAAGTGAAATCACACACTCTCAAGCGTCTTACCACATTCTTACAAGTGTTCTTACCAATGCAGTAGGTGATACAGCCGGTGGCTGGTTCGTGATACCATGTCGAGCGTGGGTACGATTGCAAGAGGGAACCTGTTCTGATCAAGAGTAGGTGGAGCTTGGAAGGCTTCAATATAGTAGCAAGGATCAGCAATTATCAGATCAATTAAATGCAAATTCAAAAATTATTCAATGTACCAGTCAAAGTTGCTGATCCTAGCCTAGTCAAAGCTAGCTAATTGAAGCACGCACACGCAATGATCAATGTGACTTGATGTAAGCAATGGAAAACCTCACAACAAGTTCTAGAAGAGACGCTAACCGATCTACTCAAACTTCGTTGTAGGGCACAAGATTGTTTGCACGACGGAGAGCACAAAGGACAACAAAATCGGTATCGGGGCAATGCAAACAGCCTACTAGATTGAGCAGAAACAACAGTTAGTTTCGAACGATGAAAAAGCAAGGTTTTTATATGGATTATATATACTTGTTTGAAAGGTTTCAATGAGATCTACAACTTTGCAATTGAGACAAACCCCAAATTCCGAAGGGAAGATTGAACAAATCAGCAAAAACAGAAACCAAAAACTTGCGATGCGATTTCAAGGCCAAAGATGGTCGATTTTGGGGTTCTTGGAGGGCGACTAGCACTAGCTGGTCATCTTTTTTGAATCGGGCTCGTAGTTAGATTTCCAACGAGTAGAATAACGTCAAAAACGGACACCGTATGCAAAAGTTATGCCCGTTTTACTGAAGGTGTGTCGGAAACGGACTCGAATTCGTTTTGGCCTCAATTGAAACTACTATAACTTTTGATCCCGTGGTAGAAATTGCTTGAATGTTTTTCTATAAGATTTTGGATGTATGAAGAATAGCTCCACCAATTTTCACTATTTTTGGCGAAGGTTTGATGCACTTTCCAAATTTCGGCAAAGATGGACTCTTTCCTCTTTGTTCTCTCTCTCCTTTTTCCTCTTTTTTTCCTGTTTTTTTCCTAAACAACCGAAACCAATTCTTAGCAGATAGGATGGCAGCGGAGGGTGTGGTTGTGGCAGAAGTTTTGATACGATGATGAAGCTACGCAAAGGAACACGAAGATCAAACTAGACTCTAACTAAAACTAGAAATCAGCAACTAGACACGACCATGCAATCAAAAATTCAACAAGCAAAACTGAAAAGAAAAATTGCAATGGCTCAAAAGGGTGTTGGGACAACGAAAGAACACTACAAACAATTATTTTTTGTGGGCTAATTTTCTAGGGTTTTTAGGACGATGAACAAAAATTAATCTAAAAGGGAAATTGTGATTACCTAACGGGAAACAATTGCTCTGATACCAACTAATGTAACGATGACCCGATCTTCCGAAAGGTACTGATAAGTCGATTGTGGAGAAATCGACGTTGATGATCCAAAGGCTCTGACCAAAACAGATCGAACCCCTTGCAATCACTACACCATTGCTTCGTTGGTTATCAACCGTGCCGAACGCGGTTGACCTCGCCAAGAAGGCTATCTCCTTCAAGCGAATCGAAAACATAAGCAAGAGAGTACAAGATGCAATCTGAAATTGTATTGCGAATAAAGGTTAAGTTCACAAGTTGGGGTTCCTCAACCGAACGTGCGGCAAAACTGCTAAGCAGAATAATTTCTTAAGAAAAACCTGAGAAAAACTAAAGGGGTGCGACCTCCTTAAATAGGGTAGGGGAAAGCTACACTTATCTAAGGAAAAGAGTGCGGTACTATTCATGGTTACTGTTCACATGAACAGTACCCATGAAGACGACGGCGGCCCAAATAGCCTAAGTGGTGATACAAGGCCCACTTTGACTCGGACTAGAAAAGTGATGCAATTTATTTGACAGTTTCAGATCAGCTCGAATGGAGTTGGAGATGAGACTAGATCCATATAAAAGTAGACTCCAAGAGCTTTCCAACGAGTACTCATGGGTCTCGAGAAGCCTTCTGGATCAAAAGTTATGGCCGTTTGAAGTAGACAATGTTAAAAAACCGAATCTGAGTCGAACTCGCGAACAGGACTTGGATTGCGCTTGACGGTTCCACTTCTACACTTGAGCTTGTGTGGTTCTTCCCCATGGTTCCTAAGAACAATTAAATCATCACAATAATTAAGTAGTATGTCATTCTTTGAAACATTTGTATGCAAACTTAGGAACACATTCACCTGATGGTTAAGTTGACGTACTCGTGCTTGAGTCATTGGTTCTTGTATCATAGTTTCAGTTTGTTGAGTTTGTTGTGGGGTTGGCACAGTTGTATCTATGGAAAGGATGTCCTCATCAGGTGTTGGTTACAAGACTTCGGAGTTAGGTCATGGTGAGGCGTAGGAGGATTGGGACTAGACACAGTGAGGTGTTGAGGTACAAAATAGTCAGGAAAACGCTGAAGATGACCAAGGTTGGGGAGGTGGTTGCAAGCTAGGACGATGAGAAACCGAAGTGAGAACTACCAGAGGTGGACATGATGGGCAATGGCAAGGTGGACTGGGACTAGGCTCAGGGAGGAGCCGAGGTCCTGTGCAGTCAAGGATGTCGGGTGCTGTAACACGTGAGGAGAAGCACGTGGTGCGCCAAGTGACTTGGGTCGTTTGCAAGAGAGGACGGTTCGGTGGGATCCGAACACGTGAGAGGCTTGATGACAAGTCATTGAGGCCACATGGAAGATGGCGAAGCATGGGTGAAGCTTCGTGGCAAAGCAGGAAGCTTTGAGGAATGCGGTAGAGGGGCATTTTGGTAAATTTCCCAATACCAGGAAAAATGGCGGTGTGTGAAACCGCGACGTTGGTATAAGTAGTTTAGGTCTTGTATGTGCTAAAATTATGAAGTGGATCAAGTATTAGTTCACTAATGGGTTAATGGATGTAAGCTGCTTTGAGAAACGTGCGTGAGTAAAATCCGATGTTAGGTGGGGTTTATGGGTTATCCCCCGATTTGGACTATCCATTAGGTCTTGGGTTCATTGGTGAGCCTATAAAACGGGAGGAGAGGCAAGAGTTAGGGTTTGAAAAGGTTGGCTAAGCCTTGTGATGGCTACCTCCTCCTTCCTCCCATGGGAGTTAGGTTAGAGAGTGAGTGTGGGCTCTAGGGTTAGAGCTTGGTCCTCCCAAGGGGAGTGGTTGTGAAACCAATCATTTGAGCAATACATCAATCTTCGATCTCCAGTTTGTGTATCTTTTGTTTGATTGAGTTGCCTCGGCTTTGATTTGGTTCTTCCTTTGTTTTCTTCCTCTGTTCTTCGATTGTTCCTTTCCCTTCTTGATCTGAGAGGAAGTCCTTGCTTGTCTTTATGATGATCTAATATGCTGTATTATGTGGAATCATACTCAAAGCCATCTTGGCTATTCTCTTCCCACGGGTACGGTCTGTTCATATCTTTGATCTGGAAGTCTTGGTTTTATGCGCGCTCGGTTGAATCACGAAAAAAATCTCAACTTGTTTATTAAGTTTTCAATCCAAGATTGGATTAGCTTTCTGAGATCTTACGAAATTTGCGTACAAAGTTTCATAACCATTTGACCTTTTAATCAAAAGATTTGATGTTTTTAGATCTGGTTGTTGTGCGCCTCCTTTGTTTCTTCTAGTCGATTATGACCACACCTGCTTTCAATCGCTCAATGATCTTAAGTCGTGTGGTCATGTGACTCCTCTACTTATTCTAGTTATTTATGACTGCACCTGTTTTCGATTGCTCGATAGTCATAGATCACGTGGTCGTGTGCCTCCACTGCTTTTCAAGTTGTTTACGACCACAGTTCGTTACGAGTGCTCGATGGTCTTCAACCACATCATATGATTACTCTATTTTGAGTTCGTTCTTCTTTCTCTCAATCTTGTCTTGATCAAAGAGTTTTGATATGATTTCTTCAATGTAGCTATTTGTTGTGACATGTGGAATTGTGCTCAAAGCCACTTTTGCTACTCTATTCCCACGAGCAAAGATTTGCTCATCGATTCTTGTTTTTAGATCTTGGTTAGTGTACACTGCCTTAATTTGCAAAAATGTTTCAAATTTGTCTTGGATTTTTCAATCTCGGAATATAATAGCTTCCCGAGACATTAAGAAACACGCGTGCACTGGTTTCACAGTTTTAGGATCTTTCAATCAAAAGTTGTGTGAGTTTTGGTTCTAGCGGTTGGGCTAAGAAACCCTATTCCCCTGTTCTTCCTTTGGAAACGGTGGTACCACAAGCCTTGTAGAGATAGTACCGTAGTTCTTATTCTTCGATCACTTTGATTCTGACTATTCATTGGTCAACGATCTCACTAGTCGAAGTTCGGTTTGGTTCGACATCTCTGGTTGCGATCGCTCAATGGTCATAGATCTCTGTCACATTCTGAACTGTTACGACCACACACTAGTTTTCGACTGCATGTGTTTTCTGTCCGCACTTTGGTAATTGACTATGGTGGTGTCATCCATTCATTGGCATTCGACCACGTAGTTTACGATCGTGTCGGTCTTTGACAGCGCTTGTTTTCGACTACTCATTGGTCCTGAACTACGCTGGCCTTTTGACCACACATTAGACATCGACAATGTTGGTATCGACCACGTTGGTCTTCGACAACATTGGTTTCAACCACACTGGTTTCGAGCACGGTGGTTTCGAGCACGGTGGTTATGACCACGCTAGTTTCGACCACGTTGGTTTCGACCATGTTGTTTTGACCATGCTGTTTTGACCATATTGATTTCTACCACGTTGGTTACGACCACAGTGGCTTTGACCACGTTGTCAGCCTTTCAACCACGTTGTTTTCTTTGTTGACCGGTGGTATTCAGTTTGACTGACTAGGGTTTTCCGACCACGTAATAGTCTGCTCTGGTCGTACTGAGCTCAGTGTTCCTCTATTTTCAAGTAAACCTCATATCCTAATCTTCATAACTTTGTAGCTATTGAAGAAAACGAATATGTGAATATTTGGAGAAAAAATCTCTAGGCATCATTCACCCTCTCCTCTGTTGTCTGTCCAGTCCTATAGATGGAAGCATGCTAGCTCTATTGTCTCACACGACACTAGAAAATCATGTATGGTGGCTTTGCATACATTGGGATCGGCTATTGCCGTATGATCCTCATTTTGCTCTCTTCCGAGCTTCTCATATGAACCATTTGAAATGACTTCCAATCACAGGTATGTATACATGCATTTGATACCTTCCTAGCTTCTCATCCGAAGCATTTGAAATGACTTCCAATCACAGGTATGTATGATATCACAAAATATAGATTATTTCAATCATTACTATTACATAGATTTCATAATGTTTTGGCATTTCTCGATTGCCCTGATATGTTCAGGCATGGCTCACTGGCTACAGGTGGCGGTTGTGGTGCAACAACGCCGTGATGGTAATCGAGGTCTGAGGTGGATACGCGTGTCATGTAGGCGCATGAGGGAAGGGGCAACAGGGCGTTATGGTAAGGCATGACATTTAAGGTGGCTAGGAATTGGAGCGTTCATCGACATGCGGCGTTGGCATCCCTTCGAACCATTCCATTCTTTGCTTGATCATGTAGCTGATGTATGAATAATATACACCCACTTTTCATCTTCCAATATACAAGGCGGACTTGATAAGTATGGATGGGTACATATCCACAAAATGAAAGTATGGATAGGTACATATCCACTTTGATATTTGTATGGATGTATTCTAATGTCACATACCTGATCAATGACATAGGGAAAACCAAACTTTTACCTAATAATCAATTCACATACCTGTTTAACTCTAATAATAACCTCGTGTGCTAAAGACACCAATGATTCTGTTATCCATAGAATGAATTAAGACCCATCTATACCCAAAATAAAAAGGTATTAGAATAGGGATTTCATATTTATATCTTGCATGCTGGCTTGATATATTAGCAAAATATGATGCTATACTATTGAATGGTATTAAGCATATCCTCAAAGAAAGGGATAAGACCATATGTGCATAGATGGCACATAAGTGTGCATGGATAGCACATAAGGGTATTGAAATATTTCATGAATCATTCTACAAGTTTGATACATATATTCATGATTATTTTATCAGTACTATATAGTGCATCATCATACCAAAGGGTGTAGGAAGAATGGTCATGATATCTTCTAAAGTTCTTTGAAGGAATTGATTACATTGGTGGTCATGTGAGATTTTGGGAAATTAGTATAATCCCACTATGCCAAATCATAGACCGGTTATACTCCGCGATGGGATATCCATTATAGGTCTATTAGATAGATATATGATGTATCCATGGAAGAACCACCCAAAGATAGTTGCAAAAGGTAAAGCATCATATGGTTGAGGGGCTGGAAAGATTATCCAGCAAGTATGAGGTATTGCAACTATATTCTCCTATAGTTCTGTAGGAGGATAGCACTTGTATTGCACTAGATCAAGAAGTGGTTATGTGAGAGGATAAATATAAAAAAGATATCGCTCACAAATTTTGCATACATGAGGTTTTTATAAGGACAGTGAGCTATGAAATTGGCAGAATCAAATTTATGGATATGTTCACAAGGCCTTTGCCTACATCTATCCAAAGGAATAGTTATATGGTAATGGAGTGGGAAGACTTCAATGGTTGTCGTCTTCTGGGAGAGTGAATATCTTGTATGGGTTCTTATGCTATAGATAATAGGTTTTAGTGCAAGTGAGGTCTGAAAGGTTCAGACTTAGTACCATTTGGTTCCTACGTTCAAGGGGAGCAACTTAGTAGTTTAAACTTTGCCAAGGTTTATACAAAGATACACCACAACCACTTGATCATTCTGATCTTAGGATCAAAGCATTAGGATTGTGTAAGTCACAATCAAATTTAGAAAGGATTAATGATTTACTGTTTTTCTCTTAATTGAGTTTTGTTCCACTGTGTTTTCTCAATTGAATGCTTTTAGTAAGGTAACATGCGCAATGGCAAGAACACGAGCTATGTACTCTTATCTTTTTACTGTTTTTTTATTGGGTTTTCGGAAGGGGTTTAATTTTAATGAGGCATAAGCATAACGTTGGCAAAGTGTCCAAGGGCAGTATTGTATATAGGGCAGTCTCAATAACCCGATGGTATGAATACTTTACCTAAACGAAGCCCATTAGAGGGGCAGTAGGCCCACGAGGCTCGTTAGCTAATTTAGTCTCATATTGCTTATTCTATTGGAGAGGAACTGTCCCCATATAAGAAGGGATAGAGGCTGCATACTATACACACAAGCATATAGGCAGAAAGATCAATAAGAAAAGTCTGGGACTGCTATATTTTTGTATTCTTATCTACTTTTAATCCTTGTTTGTGAATTAAGAGCTTTGTTCGTTGGCAACGCAACCAAAAATATGCAACAAAACCAATTAAGCTCAATGGCATTGATCGACCAAATCATGCGTGCTTAATCATCACTAGCAACTTGAGACATCTGTCCAAAGTACAACGTCAAACCAAATCTTCGTCTCATGTTGCTACCCGCTGGACCCTTTCGTGCCGTCGCCCCGGCCGGCCGGCCGGCACACGCACACTGCACGCACGGCTGGAGAGATCTACCCGGCATCTGGCGCGCCTCCAATCTGCCGTTTGCCCGGACTCCGTCTGTCTCCGGCCGACGAAACCAAACCGGCCGGGCCCTCTCCTCCTTCGTAACCTTCGCCGTCTTGTCGTCTTCGCATATAGTTCTTTGCCCCATACGTGCCGACGCCATGCAAACACTTTCGAATCCTCGTGCTTGAGCTTCCATCTTAACTTCGGCTACCATGCATGCTAGTACGGCAGTAGAACGCAGCGAGTTCACGTTCAGAGATTAGAATATACAGCTCAGGAATACGCGTTCAGTTCTTGCAGTGCTCATGGGAATGAGGAGGATTCTTGCGGCTGCTGCTGCTGTCGAAGTAGTAGCGCTGCTAGTGTGCTGCGCTTGTGAGGTGCGGGGTAAGGAGGCGGTCGATGTGAGGACGTCCCTCATCGGGTTCCTGACCACGCTCGCCGGAGGCGACGACGGCCAGACGGCGCGCAGCCTCGGGTGGAACGCGTCGGTGGACCCGTGCGGCGGCGGCGGCGGCAAGGACTCTCAGTGGGGCGACAGCGTCGCGTGCTTCGACAGCAACAGCAGAAACGCCGGCCTGATCAAGGCGATCAAGCTCGAAGGCCTGGGCCTGCACGGCACCATCGACGCGGCGCTGCTCTGCGCCGCGCCCGCCCTCCGCGTGTTTAGCGTGCTCGACAACGCGCTGCTCGGCGGGCTCCCCACCGACATCTCCAGCTGCCCGCACCTCACCCACCTCTACGTCGGCGGCAATCGGCTCTCCGGCAGCCTGCCGGACTCCCTCGTCCAGCTTAATAGTCTTGCTGTGCTGAACGTCAGCAGAAATGAGTTCTCCGGCGAGCTCCCAGGCGGCCTCAGCAAGCTCAATCTAATAAGATTCTTGGCGAACGACAACCATTTCAACGGCACCATCCCGGACTTCGACCTCACCAAATTCGATTCCGACATGTTCAACGTGTCCAACAACAACCTCACCGGCCCGATCCCCAAGAACACCGGCAGCTTCGGCAAGGGCAGCTTCTTGCCCAACGCCGGCCTGTGCGGAAAGCTGCTCTTCAAGCCGTGCCCGAGGACCCCGTCGCCATCGCCGTGGAAGTCACTGGACACTCCACCGACGGGCACTGGTCAGACAGAGGAGGGCAAGAGCAAGACAAGAAGAGTGCAGATGATCGTCATGTACCTCGGGTACATCCTTCTCGGAGCAGGTATTGTGGCATTCGTCCTGTACATGCTCTGCTCCAAGAAGAGGAGCAGCAAGCTGGGGAAGAAGGCCAGGGGCGGCGTCGGCGGCGGCAAAAACGCATTCGACAGCAGCAAGCCGACGACAACGGCCACGACGTCGGCTAGCGCCAGCAAGTCGGCCTACTCCCTGCCGACGTCGGGGGAGCAGGGCGCGGCGGCGGGGGGCGCGCCGTCGGCGTCTCTGGTGGTGCTGCGGCGGTCGGGCACGGCCTCGGTGACGACTACCGCTGCTGCCGCGGCGGCGAAGGAGCTGCGGTTCGAGGACCTGCTCAAGTTGCCGGCGGAGCTGCTGGGGCGCGGGCGGTTCGGGAGCTCGTACAAGGTGGTGGCGCCCGGCGGAGCGGCGCTGGCGGTGAAGCGGGTGAAGGACGCGGCGGTGGCCGAGGAGGAGTTCCGGCGGCGGATGGAGCGCATCGGGAGGGCGAGGCACCCGGCCGTGCTGCCACCGCTGGCGTTCTACTGCGCCATGCAGGAGAAGCTGGTGGTGTACGAGTTCCAGAGCAACGGCAGCCTCGCCAAGCTACTCCACGGTAAGTAGCTTCGATCCTTTCCGAAAACGTTTTTGCTATTACACAGGTGATTGAAACTTTTTCATCTTTTAGTTATCTGAAATTGCACTCTCAATCAACTGAAGTTGTAGCCTTTTTCTAAAAAAAATCATCTGCAACTTTAAATAATTAAGAGTACAACTCAAGTAACTAAAAATAAAAAAATTCAATCACATATGCAATAGTCACTCTCTTCGGAAAAAGACAGTGTAAGTTCCACGTCAGTTGATTTCCCAAAAATTAGTTTGTTTCATGCCACGTCAGATGATGCCTCCACAAAAATTACCTTTGAACTATGGATTTGTCCCTAGATTCAAGATTGGTGCAAACTCTAATAACCCATCGTCATAATTTATACATGGACATAGTCAACTACGACCATTATTTTTCCATTATATGTTAGCAAAAATATAAAAATGTAATGATCCGAAGTACCGTAGGTGATAAATCCACTAATATCATTTTCATATAAAAGATATATGCACACTTTTATGTGTATCGCTGGTCAAAGTTTTGAAATTTGTCTACGTACAAGCGTTCCAAAGTGACTTCTAATTTGGAACGAACCAGACGAGTACTCAAAATTTTAATTTAGCTAGCATCGTACATTTTTCAAGTTCATCGGCGTATCTAACATCTTTTTTTAACAAACATTTCCAATATTTTTTAGCTGGCAGCTTTCATGTATAATGGTCTAAAGTCTGTGCGTCTCGCTGGCAAACTAATTAAGGCTACGTAGAAATAGTCAGAAAATTAAATCTATGATGATATAGAGGTCATGGGGCTAAGAAATTGGGATGGACAACGTAATGATAGACATGATAAAATTAAATCTATGTTTGATCATGAAATACTCTCAATGAACTAAAAGTAGTCACTTTAGGTGGGTGCAAGACAAATGCACTCTCAGTCAACTAAAATTGCAGATGTGACAGGTGATTCAAAGTGCAACTTTAGGTGATAGACATGTCTATCCCTAAAATTAAATTAACGAAATTGGGCAAATCGATGATGCGGTTTGTCATGGCACGCCATCATTTTCTCGCGACGAGGCATGCCATGTCATGAAGTCCGTCTTACTGTCTTACACCCAATTTAAAACGTACAACTTTTTTTAATTCCTACGTAAATCGAACTGTTTTTTAAGAAATTAAAAAAATCCTGCGTGCCAAACAGTGGCTAAGTATTTGATGCTCTTTCCAAACAATGGAAAGAGTGAAAGGCTGATGTAGGTAATTCAAGCCAGATTGCTGAGCTGGGTCAAGCTCCAGCCCAGCAGCCCTAAACCCAGTTGATTTGAGCGATCCGATTTTAGGACTGTTTTTTCAGTTTCTAAAAATTGTTTTTCGATTTTTCTACAGTGACTAGGTTTTAAACGGAATATCTTTTCAAAATAGTGTCTACTAATTAATTATAGTACATACTATACCGACTTCATTTATATCGATAAAAACTGCACGTGAGTTTCTGTTACTCTGTAATCTCTCGCATGAACAGCCTAAAAATCACAAACCACAATCAAAAGTTATAAGTTTCAATAAAAAAGAACAGATCAGTCTTCTGCTATATGGCAGTACACACAGCCTATTAAGGCCCTGTTTGTTTCCACTTAAGATTATTATAATCCAGCTTATAGGTGGGGAATTATATAAGCTAGATTATAATAAGTGGTGGAAATAAGCCAAGTGTACTAGCCATGGATTATCAAAGTTATGGATTGTTGTATTCGAATGTTTAAAGACTACAATGCCCTTGACCTTTTTTGGTGACTTATTTATTCTTTTATGACATGTTTTTTTATTAGTTTGGACTTGCAAAACATTAGTAACATAAGAATTTGAATACATAAGTGGTAGAAAAGCATAAGAGTAAACAATAGCAGTAAATAGCAGTAAACAAATGCCTCTCAAGTGATCCATCAACAACGGTAACTCATGCTTGCACAACATTGTTGAAACAAAATATACGTCTTTACTATTGATACAGAATGTTGAAGTGCATCAAACGGGTGAATAACAAAAGATGCTCGAATCAGATTCATACACAAACTGATCATACACAAACTGATCATACAACATTGATTCATACAAACTGATCAGATTCATACATCAATTTATTGGTCATCAGCTTCATACAATTTATTGATTCATACAAGTTGATACACCATCCAATTCGGTTATTAAATCTGGATGATTAACATCTCTAGAGTACAATCAAGAAAAACTAATCAGTGAATTATTGCCAAAAGAGTACAATCTGGATGCCAAATTATCCCCTCACCAGGTATACCAAAGCCAAGCACGCCGCCCCTGAGGCCGGCGCCCCCGATGCCCAGGCCGGCGCCCCCGATGCCCACACCGAGGCCACCGCCCACGCCTAGGTCGTCGCCCCCGAGGTTGCCGCCCATGCCCAGGCCGCCGGCCACGAGGGCTTGACGCCGCGCCGAGCCGCGCCGCGCAAGGCCGCGCCGCGACTCACGTGCTCTCCCGCCACCCCTGAGGCCGGTGCTGAAATAAGCTCCTTTTTTGAGCTTATTGGATTACAATAATCTGGGCTATTAGATTATAATAAGTTACCTTATAATCTAGGCTGTTTGTTTCCACTTATGATTATAAGCTGGATTATAATAATCTTAAGTGGAAACAAACAGGGCCTAAGTTCATAAGCCCATAACTCTCAGCCCAGTCGGTACTAGCCATTAAGCCCATCTGTCCTCTTAGGCTAATTGCCCCGGGATAATGAACTCATCAAGACATCAACCATTCAATTGCTAATACATGCTACATCACTGAGCAGTGAGCAGCAGACAGAACGATGTAAGCAACTTGTGTTCTACCTGAAATTTCAGATACACAGAGACCACTGTGTGTGTGTGTGTGTGTGTGTGTGTGTGTGTGTGTGTGTGTGTGTGTGTGTGTGTGTGTGTGTGTGTAGATTTTGCTTGAAGACAATTTCTTGTGCAAGTTTTGCTTAGGCATCAGTCGGCAGTAAGCCAGTAATACGTTTTGACTTTTGAGTCAACTAATCAAGTAACAAGAAGTTGTCGACAACAATTTGCAGGCTTCATAGAGAGAAGCCAGGGTGCCCTGGACTGGCCGGCGCGCCTCCACATCGCCGCCAAGGTCGCCGACGGCATGGCCTTCATGCACGCTGCCCTGCGCAGCGACGGCGCTAGCTCCAACTCCTCCTCCTCCGGCGAGACCAACGACGCCATTGCCCACGGCAACCTCAAGGCCTCCAACGTCCTCTTCACCGCCGGCATGGAGCCCTGCATCAGCGAGTACGGGGTCACCGCGCCTCCCCCGCCCGACGGCGCCAGAAGCACCTCCGCCCTCCACGTGGACGTGCGGGCCTTCGGCGTGCTGCTCCTGGAGCTGCTCACAGGGAAGGCCACAGCGGCGCAGGGCGACGGCGCCGAGCTCGCGCGGTGGGTGACCTCGGTGATCCGGGAGGAGTGGACGGCCGAGGTGTTCGACCGCGCGCTGCTCTCCGGCGACGCCGCCAGCGAGCAGCGGATGGTGCGGCTGCTGCAGGTCGCCATGATGTGCGTCGACGCCGCGCCAGGCGCCGCGCTGCCGACCATGAGGGAGGTCGCCGGGATGGTCAACGCCATCCGCGAGGAGGACGACAGGTCGCTCTCCTCGGAAGCTTGACACGATCGAGCACCGAGCAGCCTGCGGATTCTTGAAACTCTCACTGGCACTACTATATAAGCATGCATGTTTAATTAGCTGCAACTGAAGTAGATGGAAGCTTTGAGCTTATGTTGATCACACTCCCTAATTGTATTTTGCTTGACTCAAAAGGATTGTATACTGGACTTCCTTTTCTCTGTTCTTCTCTTCGTTCGTTAATTCACATCACAACATATTTACAAATATTCCAAAAAATGGTACGAATATAATACTATGTGATAAATGTAATCATAACATTCTCATGTGATCCATCCAAGTATTAAGAATAATACTCCTACTGATCAATGATCACAACGTTTGATTGCACGGCTCCTAGTGCGACAAGAGTTTATGACTAGAGGAAATAATGCTGTTTACGACGGGTTGGAATATCAGGATCCAAGCCTGAAGGCCGTTCTGAGAGATGTTCGCATCATTTGTGTTTTCTAATTCTGGCCATGGTCACCACCAAACCATGTACAGATGAAGCCAAAAAGGCATGCGACGGCCAACAGACGAAGAAAACTGAAGGGTAAATTCCCAATGCATCTTCTACCACGTCGCCATGAAAAAGGACAAAAACAGAACCAATCATGCTTGATGGACAGACAGAGGAGCATCATATCTTGAGCCATACTCTACGCATACAGTTGGTTTTCCTTAAATGTATGTCTTTTGGTGTAAGCCATGTGTTGCCTTCAAGGTCGGCGTACGTACGCACAGCTACAGGAGGGCTACAGTGATGAGATACGGTAAACAAGGCCTATTTTGCAGTCGTCCGTCGACCGCCGGCCAAGGAGGCAGCAGACGGTGCCTCCCTGCATTGTGGCCGTCGTCCCTGGCCTCAACGCCCTCGCGCTTGCCTCTGCTCTGTTTGGTTTGAAACACCCGGGCAAAACTTGCCAGGCCAGGAGCATCCCTCGAACCGGAACAGGGGCGGAGGGCCCGATAGGGCAAAATGTGGTTTAGGTCATACCTTAAATTTTTGTAATAGACCCCTATATACCCCTCTATCCAAGCTCAATAGTGTAAACTCTAGAAACAATGCTCTCTGTCTGCTGTGCTCCTGCTCCTGAGATGCTGAGAAAGTGAGCGGTGGGGAGCTCCGGCGCGGCGGAGTGGGGCGGCGCGGCGGGCGGGGCGGGGCGGGCGGGGCGGGCGGGAGGCGGGCGGAACTCGCGAGGAGGAGGAGCCGATCCGCCCTACCTCATTTTTTTCCCGTCCTCCGCCACTGAACCGGAAGCACCCTACGGTTTGTTTAGTTGCCGTCCTGATCTCGTGCCTGATTCAGACCACCTCGTCAGGCCCAAGCGCACAAAAGAGGGGGGCCTGGATATCGGCAGACTGGTTATGTGAGCTAATCCTCCTATACGCGGCATATTCCTCTTCAAATTATGGTCACGTTCCAAACAGTTTCTAGCTTTTAACTTTTAGAAACTAATTTTTAAATAAGAGTAACTTTTAAAGTGATTTCTATAAATCATTTATAGGAGACACTGTTGAAGTCGCTTTGAACATCTCAACGTGAATGTCTTTTACTCCTTTAATTTCTCTCACAATCAACCAAATGGTACAGCACTTAAGGGCCTAAGTAGAGCTCAAAAGGCAATAATCAAGTGATAATCCCAGTTTAAGTCTTTTCAGACACATGCCACTAACCAAACACGCCTGCATCTCTCAGGGAAGCCTACGTGGCACACCATGCCAGCTATCCACTTCTTGTCGACCAACCAGGATAATCCGAGAAGCCTTCAAAATGCACACGGCAGCCAACCTAGTAACATGCCAGAATGAAACTGAAGTCGACTAATCCAGTTTTATAATCCACCCGTGTTTGCCAATAATGCAGCCACACGCACCGAGCCAAGCGGGAGGTTAACTTTGCACGACTTGTTGGGTTTGACTCTGCAGCACACCATACTAGCTAGGTGGTACACAAGCCGTGCCAGAGCCACCTCTTGCTGTCCAATTCTAGCATGCTGGCCTGCAGATGCAGCAAAGGGCCTGTTTTTTTTATAGCTGTGATTTATTGCTTTTAATTGTGACTTATGGCTTTTAGTTGTTCGTGTGAGAGATTACAGAGTAATTAAAATTCACGTGCGACTTTTGTCGATATAAATGAAATCGGTACAGTATGTACTACAATTAACTTAATATATTTATCTTAAAAAGGTATTTCATTTAAAAGCTAATTACTATAAAAAAAAGCCAAAAACTGAATTCAAAACACACAAACAAATAGATTCAAAACCACATGCCGAGTCGACGTGACTGAACTGAACCCCAGCACAGCACAACGCAACCGTCCCGGCAGCATGTACCATATGCCCATGGCCCGATCAGATGCTGCCCCATCACGCCATGCACGTACACGATGGCCTCGTACTTGCCACAAATCAAGCGGACACCAAATTTCTGGAGGAAAAAACACGCAGGGATGGTTGCCGTGTATGGGTGGTCGTGGTCCTTCCCCGCTGTTAGGTCCGGTTTGGAAGCCCAGGAACGCATAAAACTCACGGGAATCCCGCATAAAACACGATGGATTCTCCTTGATTCCCATAGCAATCCTTCGTTCCAAGACGAGACACGCCCGGCCGATTAATTGACGGAATGGTACCATCTTTCTTCCTCCGAGTGAATACCCAGCTCCTCAACCGTCCGATGCTGACGTGGACTGTGCCGATCCAACAGTCCTCACATGGCCACGGATCTCTCCTCGTAGTTTCACTCACCTTACCGGGTGCAGGGTTTCAAATTTCGGGTGCAAAAAAAATTCGGCAGCCGGCGAAATGAACGAAACTGAAATTTGGCCGGGAAAAATCAATTTTTTGATGAAATTTAACTAAAATTTGAATAAATTTCAAATAAAACCAAATTCGGTTAAATTTTACCCGAATAAAATCTATTTCGCTGGACACCGAAAGCGATGAAATTTCGTCCATTTTACGTAATTTCGGACGAAATTTGAAACCCTGACCGGGTGTCATCCGTCGTCGTCGAGGACAAACGCTGCAAAATTTCAGCCAGATGCAGAGCCGTACACACACACACGCTCGCTCGCTCTGCTCGGCAGGCAGACAGCCATCCGTCCATCGGCCCAACCACCTCCAACGCTGACACGCCGTGCCCTCTTAATTCCCCGCACTTTCCGTATGTTCCAAGTGACCCGAGCCAGAGCCGAGCACCAGCTGAAACCGAGGGAGAGGAAACCTTCACATGCTGCTGCTTTCCCGATTGGCCGCGCGCCGGCCGATACCTTCCAACCACCCGGGCGCGATAGAAAACGCCTCCCTAACCGCAGCACGGCATGCACGGCCACCACCCCACTTCCTAGCACACACCAACGGCGAGTTTATAGCCCGAGAAGACGACGACGTCGAGGAAGGTTTCGGAGAGCTTAGCTTGGGTTAGATAGCTGCCCTGGCTGACTTCTTTGGGAGGATTTTTGTTTTGTTTTATTTCTCTCTTGGTTTGGTGTGTGATTGTTCAGGTTCAACTGATTGCTTGATCTACGTATCTGGGATTGGTGATATACATATATATAGAGAGAGAGGAGAGGAGAGGAGAGGAGAGGAGAGGAGAGGTTGTTGGTTTTGTTTTGGTTGTGGATGAGTGCTGCATTGGTGTGGGAGGGAGCAAGAAGATGGCGGCAGTGAGGAGGGCGGGTTGGTTTCTTGGGCGGGAGATCAAGAGCGGCGATGGTTTCTTGGGCGGTGGTAATGGCGGTCGGTCGTCGTCGCGCGCGCCGGCGCAGGCGCCGGCGATGGCGCCTCCGGGAAGGCGGCGGCGGCGGCGAGGCAGCAGCCGGGCTCGTCGGCGATGGCAGCGAGGATCACGCCGGCAGTACTATTCATCACGGTGGTGCTCGCCGTGGTGCTGCTCGTGTCCGGCCTGCTGCACATCCTGCGCCGGCTCTTCCTCAAGAGCCACCACGCCAACACCAGGGCCGAAGCGGTGGATCGGCAGCTGCAGCAGCTGTTCCACCTGCACGAGGACGGCGGCGCGGGGCCCGGGCTCGACCAGGCCGACATCGACGCGCTGCCGGCGTTCGCGTACGGCGAGCTGGCCGGCGCCAAGGGGGAGAAGAGGCCGTTCGATTGCGCCGTCTGCCTCTGCGAGTTCGCCGGCGACGACCGTCTCCGCCTGCTCCCGCTCTGCGGTCACGCGTTCCACGCCGCCTGCATCGACACCTGGCTCCGCTCCAGCTCCACGTGCCCGCTCTGCCGCGCCGCGCTCTCGGCCCGCGCCCTCGCCGCCGCCACGGCCGCCGCGGACGCCTCCGTCGAGCCGGACATTGAGGAGCAGAAGCAGGAGCAGGAGGCACCAAACGAGGCCGCAGGCAGCGTCGTGCTCCCGGTCAGGCTCGGCCGGTTCAAGAATCTGCAGGGCGGCGACGGCGGCGAGGCGAGCACCAGCAGCTGCCTCGACGCGAGGCGGTGCTACTCCATGGGCTCCTACCAGTACGTGCTCGCCGACGACAACCTATTAGTGTCCGTACACTGGAAGCCCGGCACTGGCAGCAGCAGGAGCACGGCCGCCGGTGTAACAGCCACGGCGAGCAGTCATGACCAGCAGGGAAAGAAGTTCTGCGCCGGCGGCCGAGGCGACAGCTTCTCGGTGTCCAAGATCTGGCAGTGGCACGGCGGCGACAGGCGGCTCCCCGGCCTCCGAACCGGCGCCTCGTCGCCGGCGGACGACGGCCTGCCGTGGGCGCCGGCGAGGGAGAACTGCACACGCACGAGGCAAGAAAGCGACACCTGAACCAGATAGACAGCACACACACACGTATGTTTTCTTGAGCCTTTTGTCAGTAGCTAGCAATAAGCACTTCTTGATAGAGTTTTGCTGGTAATTAATCATTGTGAAATCATGCCACATTTTCTTCTTCTTTTTTGGGTGATTTTTTTTGCCCTTTTCCCCTGTACAATATCATTAGAACTGACGTCCAGGTTGCTGCTACTGCATACATATAACCTATAAATTTTGTACTTCACCAGAATATTCTTGTGATTAATCTTTTCATGGACTTGTCTCGTTCGTTGTACTACAAGGGGTGGGCACAAGTCGGATTACTGTGGCACTGTCCCATGCTTAAGCACCACCAGCACAGTGTAATGGCGATGTGACAGGCGTCTGATGCTTGTGCCTTCTCACTTGCGTTGTTCCTGTTCACTCTTAACCACCAAAATATATGGTACTTGCAGGTTGCATCAACTCTGTTGTGTATGGCTCAATTTTGCTCCGTATCTAGGCTAGCTAGACCATCTAACCGCGGTGGTTGGATCGTGAAAAAAAGAAGCTCTTCGTACAGTTAAAGCCGTCGCGATCCAGGCCATGTCTTTTCAGCTTCTAAAAACTATATTTTTTACTTTTTTATAGTAATTAGTTTTTACTTTACTGACTTCATTTATATTGGCACAAATCGCACGTGAGTTTCTGTTACTATGTAATTTCTTATACAAACAGCCTAAAAACTATATACCGCAACGAAAAATCATAAATCACAACCAAAAGAAACAGACCAGCTCTGAGAACATAGATGTACCCAAATCTCGTAAACAAATCCTTCTCTCTCCTGATATTTCGTGATTGTTATGCCACTGGGATGGGCGCAGTGGCATTGTTCTTGGGTTTTGCCGAGATTAACCTGCTATTTCTGAGATTAAGAGCAGGTTGAAATGGTTAGAGGGGGGTTCAATGATCGATGAGAGGTATCTAAACCCATCTACTAACAATAAAACTTTAGCCGACTTTTATGCTGTCTGCCCTCCAAGTTTGTTGTACAGTACAGTATACAGTGACTGTCGCTGGACCACGCCTTTGGACATGATAATCGATATCCAAGTGGGGGCGGCTACCCTAGCAGCTCATTCCGTACTATATACATTACTCGCAGGCAACAAAATTTGATTTTTTTTTTCTGTCCTTAAAATGGCGATTCCTTACCGTTAGTTACGAGGCCTTTTAGTTTGACCAGTACCAATTGTAATTTTGGTTAATTAGGTCAAGGAGACAAGGACTGTCCAACTCTTTATTTAAGATTTCAGTGTAAACTATACTAATCCTTAAACCATCTAAGCAAGGATCAGAGCATGTGACCGTCCGTATAAAGGATTAAGGACAGATAGCTTTATCCGCTGAATTATCACACGATTCTGCGAAACTGCGCTGCCACGACTCTAGGTATCAACGAGGTAGTTTTGGTTCTACCAAGCAGCAACTGTAGATGGAGATACAGAAACCTCGGAGGATCGTGAGCCTACCAAAATCTCATGGTCACCTGACGAAGATAGATCACAGGGCCGGACCAACCTGTCTGTCAGGCTCGTTCGAGTCAAGCAAAAAAAAAAAAAATCGTAGCAGACATAGCTCAACGACTCATGAGCAGCCCAAGCTCACCTGTTGTGACTTAGGGCCTGTTCTTTAATTTAAACCTGATGATTTTTGACTTTTGCTATAGTATCTAACTTTCAAACGGAGTATTTTTTCAAGACGGGGTCTACAAGTTAAATGATCTACACGTTAAAAACCCAACATTTGTACCAGCCAAAATCACAAGTGAGTATCTGTCTCTCCATAATCTGTACCGTAAACAGTCAAAATTCAAAAATTTCAGCCAAAAATCATAAGCCGCAGCCAAAAAAACATGCCCTTATATTTATACTGTCTACAGGAACTAGCTTTTAAATGATATGTTTTTAATATGAGGTCAATAGAAAAATTATAGAAAAAGTATATTGAGCTTAACTGTACTGATCAAAATCACATATGACTGTCTTTCTCTACGCACTATCTATTATGAATAATCAAAATTCAAATATTTAACCCATAAACTATAACCTATCAGATCAACAGAATTCGTCCTGTATCTAGCTAGCAAGAGTAGCAGGAAGTTTGCATGCATGGAGAGCACGAGGCAGTGCTTGTCAGTCCTTGCTTTGGTGCTTAGCTAGCGCCATCTGCAAGAACGTGTCAACAAACTTTTCGTCGCGATCTTTTGCACGCAGTCGTTATCGGTAGCTGCAAGACACGGTAGTTAGCAGGGTTTTGGGTGCTAGTACCGGCCCGGCCGGTTAAGGAACACCGGATAGTGGGCCTGTTCTTTTTCTCTGAAACTAGTGACTTTTAGTTTTTGTTATAGTGTCTAACTTTTAAATAGAGTATTTTCTCAAGACGGAATCTACAAGTTAATTGCAGTACATGTTAAAAACCTAACATCTGTATCAACAAAAATGCAAGTGAGTATCTCCTTCTCCGTAATCTCTGTTGCAAACAGCTAAAATTTAAAAATTTCAGTCAAAAGTCATAAGTCGTAGCCGCGTCAAACAGGCCCAGTAACCTGTTGGTTCTCTCTGGCTTAGGTTTTTCTTGTGATTATTGAAGTTTACAGGATGGGAGCATATGTAAAACTACACTATTATACACTTTTTTTGCAAAATAGAGGTTACTAGGGGTAATCTTGTGTTTGAACCGGACAAACCGGTAATTGAGGAAAAACCGGGTGGTTTTCCGGTTTTCGGCGAGATCCTGAACACTGGTAGTTAGCCTGTGGCTGTCCTGATGATGCTTTGTGCCGAGAAACATGAAGTCCTGTGAGTACTTGCAGCATCACTTCTCATTGGTAGCCTACACCTCTACACTTGTCATATACGTAGAGGGATGTGGATCACCGCTAACAAACAGTTCGGCGAGCTCCACTTGGTCATCCAAGCAAATTACGGCATATTTGATATGACTGCGACTTATAATTTTTAAATGAAAATTTTAAATTTTGGCTATTTGTGATAGAAATTACGGAGAGAGATACTCGCTTGTGATTTTGGTTGATACAGATATTGGGCTTTTAACATGTACTACAATTAACTTGTAGATCTCGTCTTAAGAAAATACTCCGTTTGAAAATTAGGTACTGTAGCAAAAGTCAAAAGCTGTTTTTAGAAGCCGTAAAGAACAGGCCCTACGGTGGGACATATTTGGACCCTAAACACGAAATTCCACTTTTGGCCAAATCAAAAATTCCGTTTGGACCCCGCGCGCTTCACGCGTGGTGCCACGTGTCCCAACGCGGTCGGCGCGTAAAATCGCGGCGCGGAAGAAAATACTCGTTTGAAAATTAGGCGCATGTAGCAAAAGCGCAGCGCAAAAGATGTTTTAGAAGCCGTAGCCGGCGGGACGTGGCGCCATCTCATAAACACGCGGTCGGAAGGTCAGGCGGAATTTTTGGTTTAGGTCCAAAACGAATTTTTGGTGTTTAGGTCCAAATATGTCGATTTCTATATTGGCTTCTATTATTGTAAATCCAAGCCAATATAACCATTTTAATTTCTATAAACCGATTCTATTAGCTATTACTATTCTTTATCCACTACATTATGCTCTTTCATATATTGTAACGTACTTTGTATTTTATTATATCATAATTTTATAAGTCGTATGACAATTTAAATATTATAATCTTTTGTTACATCATCTTTCTTACATAATGTACTTACTATTCATCAGTTTTTTACTATTTATCAGTCGTAACTAAAAGTCATCGATGAAAACCAATATAAACAGATCCGTACATCTTTTTTTTCTCTCGACACCTCACTTTCTCAGTTATTGCCGCATTGTTAAGGGGAAATTTAACTATTTGCCACTCTTAAGAATGCCACCTATTCAAATACCACTTTCTTCGTTGCAATTAACATTTTGCCACCCTTAACATGTGGTTGACTAATTAATCGCCACTTTCGAGCCCACGAGGCGCCAAATCACTGCCATGTCAGCATCCTTCGCTCCGGCAGCGAAGGGACGAGGCGCGGCGCGAGGACGAGGCAGCGCGGCGCGCGGCGTGGGCGCGGGACGGGCGCGCGGCGCGCACGGGCGCGCGCGCGCGCGGCGGTGCGTAGAACAACCGGCGGCGGCGTGGACCTTCCAGTACCTTTCCTCTCATCCCCTTCCGTGGTCCCTAGCTCGGGCGCCGCGCCGGCGCGCTGCCGACGCGGCGCTTTGGCCGCCGCTATCGCGCTGCGTCGGCGCCTGCCCGCCGCCGCCCCGCGCCGGCGTCCCGTGCTGCACACGCGCCCTCGCACGGCCGTGTCGTCGCGCCGCGCTGCGTCTCGTCCCGTGCCGCGCCTCGTCCCCGCTCGCTCGGGAGCGAAGGATGCTGACATGGCAGTGATTTGGCGCCTCGTGGGCTCGAAAGTGGTGATTAATTAGTCAACCACATGTTAAGGGTGGCAAAATATTAATTACAACGAAGAAAGTGATATTTGAATAGGTGGCGTTTTTAAGAGTAGCAAATAGTTAAATTTCCCCTTGTTAAGTGGGTACACTGCAGCCTACTGATGCAGTGCTGATCACATCACGAAGCTTGACAGGTGATAAGCATGGCTATTCAAGACAGACACGAGTGTGCTATCACAGGCGTCAGAGAAATGGATTGAAGCAACCATTTTGTGAGTTTGACGCGAGCCAAGAGTTGTACATAAGTCCTGTGAGTGCTTGCAGCATCACTTCTGATTAGTAGCCTACAGCTCTACACTTGTCATATATGTACAGGGATGTAGATCACCGCTAACAAACAATTCGGCGAGCATCACTTGGTCACCGAAGTTGTTTATATTGGCCTCTATTTTTGAAATATAAAACTAATACAAATATTTCATTTTCTATAAATTACTTCTATTAGCCACTGCAATATGTTCTTTCATATATTATAATATACTTTATATTTTATTATATTATAATTTTATAAATCATATAGCGAACCAAATGTTGTAATCTTTCGTTATGCCGTCTTTTTTTGCATAACACACTACTATTCATCAACCACTATTAGTCGTAACTAAAAAGCTTAGAAGCTAATATAATCAGACCCTACATCTTTTTCCTCGACACGTCACTTTCTCAGTTATTGCCGCATTGGTAAGTGGGTACATCGCAGCCTACTGATGCAGTGCTGATCACATCACGAAGCTTGACAGGTGATAAGCATGGCTTTTCACGACTTGTCAGCATACATGATGCACCTAGACCGTTAGAGTGCGCTAACACAGGCGTCAGAGAATGGATTGAGGCAACCATTTTGTGAGTTTGATGCAAGCCAAGAGTTGTACATGTCCAGGGCTGTGCTCTAGTCCCTGGTGCAGCAAGGCCCTTACAGGAGCCTCTCTTTTTTCTCCCAAAGCAAAATTACCTAAAGATACATCGCCATTAGTAGTCTCGTCTTCAAATGAGGAGCTTATATTTTTCGCACCGTTGATGTCATTGTGTTGATGGCGATGCTTCATGTCGGCTAATTTAGAACTATCTTCTTCTTTGGGGGATGAAGAGCAAGCGTAGCCGGAGATTTGATAATGTCGGACTCAAGTGACAACCTCAAGTATATCTTTCAAGGTCGCGTGGCTATGGCTGACAACCTCCCTTCGAGATGAAATGGCCGTCACTCCCTTGAGTAATCTGATCACTTCGCTGCAGCCATCCACGTAGTACTTCGCTTTGCTAGCCTTCTGGCCAACGGAGCAGGCAAAGACCTCTGGAACGGCGGGAAACGCGGCAAGGGAGGTAGCGTTGTTGATGCTTTCAAACATGTCCTCATCCGATCGATCATTACCAATGCACATCAGAAAATCCGGTGCTTTCTCATTGTTGACTAGTGTTCGGATGACCTTGTCCACAACTATCCCCTTGCTAACTCCCTGTATCAATGAATGATGCATTCGTTCAGATATTGCAAGCCTCAACAAGCATGAGGGTGATAAACTAACCAAATGATTGTGTGGGAAAAAAAATCTGAATAGTACAAACCTGGGGTTTAACTTCTACAATCTGATGACCACGCTTCACGACAACAGGTTCATTTGCTAGCACCCTCTCAAGATGGCTCACTAGCTCCTTTGCCTGGCAGGAGCCAAAATCATGATCTGCATCCTGATAGTGCCATACTAGAGCACTCTCCTTCGACTCTATGGAAGAACCATCAGTTGTCTCCGTATATACGTGCATGACAGGATTAGCAATGTGCTTCCATTCACAATCCAGACCTGATGAGCTTGTTTCCCATTCAGCTGCTTTGTTCCATCTGTAAGAACAAACATGGTTCATCAGTCAATATTGAACACTGGGAAAATTACATACTGGTGTTTATAGGAAAAAAATTCAATGATCCTAATACCTGATAAAATAGCCATGTTCAGCGGCAATACCAAGCTTCTCGCATGAAGCAAACCACTCGCTTAGGGAAGTGCTCCCTCTTCCGCTGACTATGAATACGCAGTTCTTTGGATCATTGCACAAGTTGTTAAGGATAGAAATCAGTTCTGCACTGGGAGTTTTGTTGACTGATGACTGGGGCACAAGGGTGCCATCATAGTCCAGAAATATCAGCCTCCTGTTAGCCTTCTTATAAGAAGC
The DNA here is from genome assembly GCA_036346575.1 of Dendrocalamus sinicus. Classification (NCBI taxonomy): domain Eukaryota; kingdom Viridiplantae; phylum Streptophyta; class Magnoliopsida; order Poales; family Poaceae; genus Dendrocalamus; species Dendrocalamus sinicus. Next base: position 10,437,506 of record CM070666.1, on the reverse strand, counting down.
AGCTAAGTGTTCTAAAGAAAGTCTTCTAAATCCAGGAGAAAGGGCTATAACTCTGAAATTCAAGCCAAACCCAGTGGTCCAACACCTTCGGCTATAGTGATCCTTGCAAGCTCTGTCCAGATCTTGGGCAAAGCTGCGTGCCCAGTAGGCAACGTCATGAGAACTAACATAGCGATAATGCTTGTCATGCCGCAGCTTCTTCTCGGATTGTGTCTGATCTGTTGCACGATATAATGCATCGGCGACATCTTCAACACTCCAAGGATTTACCCTGAAAGCACCACTAAGAGATGGGGAACAACCAACAAACTCAGACACAATTAGTGTGCTTGTGTGAACTGAGCCCTTACCAACACCTCTGAGATTATCAAGCTCCTCATTTCCCTGCCTGCAGACAGTGTACTCATACGGTATTAAGTTCATACCATCCCTCACAGCATTTACAATACAGCAGTCAGATGCAGCATAAAATGCAATCTTTTCATAGAAAGGAATTGGGTAGTCAATTAAGACAACAGGCTTATAATCACCAGAACCATATTTATTGTTTATCCTCGCAGCTACAGAAACAGCTTCATTTATTGCTTCCTCCACATCTTTTCCTGTGCTTCTTGCAGGATTGATAATTTGTACAAGGACAATCTTCCCTCTAAGCTTTGGAGTTCTCTCCAAAAGAAGTTCCAAGCCAAGCAACTTTAGACTGATTCCTTTGAAGATATCCATGTCATCTACACCTAGCATCACCATCTTGCCTTTGTATCTATGCTCGATTTCTTGAACCTTGCTAATTGTGGCAGGCAACTTCAACATAGACTCAAGCCGGCCAACATGTACACCCACAGGAAGGATCTTGAGGCTTACCGTTCGGCCAAAGTACTCTATACCAATGTGACCACGTTTTGACTCATAATTAAGGCCTAACAGTCTGCTGCAACATGAAAGGAAGTGGCGGGCATAGTCGAATGTTTGAAAGCCAATGAGATCAGCATTAAGCAGGGACTTTAGGATTTCATCCCTTACTGGCAGTGTCCTATAGATTTCAGAGGAGGGAAATGGGCTGTGGAGGAAAAAGCCAACTTTGATCCGGTGCAGCTTCTTTCTTAAAAAGGTTGGGAGAAGCATGAGGTGATAATCATGAACCCACACAGAATCGTCATCTGAATTGATTGCCTCCATAACTTTGTCAGCAAAGATTTTGTTGGCCCGGACATAGGCTTGAAAAAGGGAGCGGTCAAAGAGCTCACCTTTGTCAAGGCAAATAGGAAGCATATAGTGGAAAAGTGGCCATAATTGCTGCTTGCAGAAGCCATGATAGAACTGCTGCTGGAGATCAGCTGGGAGAAAAGTTGGTATGCATTTGTGTTCCCTAAAGAGCTTCTGAGAAATTTGATCTTGCTCACTAGGATCAACTTGAACATTCAAACTACCCACATAAACAACTTCACTCTCAATTGGGAAACCATCTTTAAGTTGGACAAGAAGTTGATTGTCGTCCAATGAAAAGGACCACTGTCCAGTAGCTTCATCTTTCGTACAATTCAGTGGAAGGAAGTTGGAAACAACTATTTTCCTCTCGAGACAAGAAGATGCAGAACCACCTGAATCATCATTGTTGCTTGTTTCCCAATCAGGATCAGATATGATGCCAAGAGAGGTCACAACACGAGGAAGAGATCTAAAAGGTTGTTGAAAGTCAAACACATCTTCCGAACTCATATCTAGAAGATTTGAATACGACTTCGAAACCATGATTCCACAACCTTCTGCAGCAAAGAGAAAATCAAAGAACACCAAGATTAGGCCTTTACAACAAAATCATTACCTTCATATATACGTGCAATCTTAGGGACATGAAATTATGTAAATAATATGAGCTTCTAGCGAACACTGTTTCGTTTCTCAAACATAAAAAATACTAACATGTTCACATTTTTTTATACAACACCTACCTTACAACATCATCTATTATAGACTAAAAACTAATTACAGTTGACTTATACATTCTCAAAAAAAAGTACTTGAATTTTTTCACCAAAAAAAGCACTCAATCTGGTGGATCCTGGTGACAGCAAACACACAGCCATTGGATGTTCTCTACAACCTATTTAAACTCAAAACTTAAGTCAAATTTGATTTGTGAAAGATGAGGAGTCTATGTAGTACACTAGACCACACCACACAGTTGCGCAGGCCAGTTGATCAAGTTAAAGAAAGAACTCGATGTGTGTTGGGGGAATAATTTCATTCCCCCACTAACAGGGCCCGCTCTACGGAGACACCTATGTACAGATCAAGGAACTACAGTTATGCTTAGAAAAGACTGCAATACCTCTCGTTTGTACTCATAAGCTAGTTATCTCATTCAGGGGTATATTTGTCATTTGTATAGGCCCAAGAGCCTATAAATACCACATATATCTCTCATTTGTAAGAAGAGATCTCTTGAATAATAAGAAAGTATATTCAAACTGGTGAGCCCTCAGGGGCTCCCTCCCTGGAGGTAACCCCCGTTGGCTCACTGACAGGAGTAGGGCGATCCTCTTGGACCTTCAAACCTGTATAAATCTTCATGTCATTTTTACTCTTGTGGATGACGGGTCGTCAGATGGCCGACGTTCACCCCCTCACTTGTGTTTCGGTTTCACACCTACAATATTGGTGCCGTTCATAGGGACTGTAGCTAATTAACGAAAGGCTATAGCTCCTACCAACACATACTCTAAGTCCACAAAACTTCCTTCGGTTCTGGAGTGCAATGAGCTTGTGGACGACCTGTCCGTTCTCCGAAGGAGCCCTAGGCGTGCACCCTCATTGGAGATTGGGCCCATCCGTCCTACGATAGACAGCATCCTATGTGCCCCAGAGCTCCCAAGCACGTCCTCCTCCCTTGTGTTGGCCGATGCGAGGTCCAGCTAAGGGCGGGAAGCTTAAGGCCCCCTCACAGCCAGAAGGCTCTGGGTTCTGGGGCCAACCATCACCTGCGGGACGCATGACGTCACAAACTGCAAGGCGATGAAGGCCAGCTACGAGAGCTGCCCCCTAACGTGCTACTGTTAGGGGACGATCCTGATCTACAAATCTCATTTCTCATGTTTGGGCTCTTGAGACACTTTCCTTGCATAGGATTTCACCCTCGTGGTGCATAGGGCGTACAACCTCCGTGGTCTCCCCTAGCAAAAGTCCAAGGTGGCTTGGGCGTTCTTCGCCTCCACCATGGTGACTCATGTCCTACTGGACCTAAGGCATGGGCGACAACTTGGGCCCAATGCCTAAGTTGATAGATGTGCTGAGGACTCGTCTCCCTTAGACTCCAGGCCACGCGTCGAACAACCTCCGGGTCATTGCATGCCTCACTCCGTTGCTATTGGTTAACATGATCAGGGGAGACTCCAGGCCACGCGTCGAACGACCTCCGGGTCACCGCACACCTCGCTCCGTTGCTATTGGTTAACGTGATCAGGGGCTGAGCTGTTTCACAATATTCATTCTCAATTGGAAGCCCAATAAGTTATTTTGACAGTAGAAGCCAAATACCTACAACCACAATTAAAATTAATTCTTACAAAAGCAACAGCACAACAGAACGTAAACCTTCTCTGGAGGTGTAGTTGATAGTTTGATAAAGAATACATACACCGCTAAAAACATGAATTACTTATTGGTTTGTAAATAGCATATTTTGCTCCAGGGCGAAAATGCAAAGCATGTGAAAATAGTAATTATAACATTCTAGCTGATAGGTTCTAGTATATACCCTATGTATTCCAGTATAACGCTGACTGGATATAGTATATAACCTATGTTTTCCAGTATAACGCTGAGAGGTTCTAGTATATAACCTATGTATTCCAGTATAACGTAAATACATCTCATGATTTTTTTTCTTCATGATGAGCTCCCAAAAGATCCTAAATAAAGCACATCTGCCTTCTTGTTTAAGACCACAATATCCACTCCAAACATCATTTAATAAAATGGACCACACTCTCCTACCAAAATAACAAAAAAGTACGAATTCAAGGACCCCCTTCCATCAGCATGATGTAAACAATACGCAATCTAATCATTTCCCTTTCTCACCAATCACAAATATCAGCATATAACTGTAGTGTCATGCCACCTTTGCTACCGTATCGTATCTAACTGCAATGCTGCATTACCTGGCATGCCAATAAGGACTTGTCATTGCACCAATGGAACCAGCTCACATATAAACTTCAAAATCTACTTGGTGAGATCTGTCCTAAACAGACTAGTACAGACAAGGCAAAGTGGCCAAAGGAAACGTGATCTATCCCAATTCCTGCTCACTCTACGGTGGCAACAGTGTGTTGAATGAAACTGGCCTTGCCATTAATTCGAGCAATGTATGTCCAAAAGCCAGTCTATTTGCATGTTCCATTACGGTATCCTACAGCATAACAGCTACTGCCCAATACACCACCATTTGGCATGGCTATGGGCTCAAAGCACACCTAACTGGACCAAGCTCATACCGCAAAATGGTGATAGTTGAAATATTGGAATCAATGTGTCAAGCAATATATCATCGAAACTATATTTTCCTGGAGACAGCACATGACCCTGCCTAGCATTGAACATGACTGTGAGACCACGACTACAAATTTATTTGTCATCATACCACACAGCAGTCAGATCAGCAGAACCGTGCCTAGAACTGAAGGTTCCTGCAATGACATCAATCTTTGGGCTAACAACAAACTTGAGCCTTAGAACTAAATCTAACATGTAACTTCTAATATTTTTTGGGAAGGAACTAAATCTAGCATATATATCATTTCTTTGGTTAAATGAAAAAAATGTCATAGACCATACACAATTAATATCAATACATGGCAATCCATATTTCACAGGCTTATTTCCTTTGTTTATCACATTTATGCTACCTATTTTTTTCCTTCTCTTGGAGTTGGGACAGCTACCCGCTACCAACTAGTAAATGGAAATGCCAGTGAGATAAGATAAGCACTAAGTGGGCTCACAAAAGGCGGCGTTAAAAGTAGCCCCCTTTTTCAGTTCACATCAACATCTCCTCCCCCAACTCAACCCTAAACCAAAATCAATTTCGTCCAAGCAAAACGAAAGACAAAAGAAACAAATAATCGCCCAAGAACAGCAAATCGATCGAGAGGTAGCACCCAAGGGCCAAGACTGCTATCCTCCCAATTTCCAACCTAACAAATCAAGAACCATGGCAAGAACACGGCTAGATGGGCCAAGAAACAGAGGGATCAAGAAGGGAGAGCGAGAGCTTCTCACCACCGCGACAAGCTTAGCGACTCCCCCCAAATCCAAATGGCGGTTTCTTTTCTCCTCCTCCTCCTCCTCCTCCCTCTTCCCCTTCCTTCTTAAAGATTCATCAGCTTCTGCTTCTATCCACCAGACCAAAAGACCGAACTACCACAGCCAAAGCTTAGCCGATGGAGAAGAGACAGCGAGACCCGGACAGACAGAGGCAACAAGAACACAGGAGATGTTGAGACACACAGGGCTCACAGAGAGAGAGAGAGAGAGAGAGAGAGAGAGAGGGAGAGGGGAAGTGTTTTTGTTTGTGGATTCGGAGGTTTTCTTTTGGAAGACTTGCAACGCGTCAGGTTATGGACGGTTTTGCCCTGACGCTCAATGCTCATCCACGCACATGCCATTGCGGATAAGATTGCCCTTTTGGTCGTGGCTATTAATTATTGTATCCGTATAAATCTGGTGTTATCTGCTCATTATTCTATGGGCTCGAGGCCTGACGCCTCCGGTTTACTTTATTTACCTCGAGAGAGAAGTTTCAGGTCAGATGCTTGGGACTTGCAGGTGTTTTGGATAGCAGTCTCCGTTCAAAATTATGTATGCTTCCTTCTTTTTAATTTTCCGGGTTTAATTTACCGCGGACTTGTCCGCGGAGCAGGTCGCTGTTTCCGTGGTTTTCTTAGAGCTATTTTCGTTTTCTAAGCTTATGCGAGGACTTGGATATGGGGATTGGAGCAAGTTAATGGATCGGTTTTTTTACTGTAATTTATGGTTGTTAAATTTTGGCTATTCATGGAAAAACAGTACGAAGAGGAAAACAATCGTACGCGATGTTGGTGGTATATTTGAACTCGATATACTGTTTATTAGATCTCATCTTAAAAAAATACACTGTTTAAAAATTAGTTATTATAGTACAAGTGAAAAAGCAAAAGTAGGAAGTCCTGCCGAACCAGCCATTGTTGCTGTGATTTTTTAGATGTTCGATAGAATGAGTTGCTCTCACAAAATTTGTAGGGTGAGCCGGTTTTGTTCATGTTGAGTTTCCATTTTTTTCCCCTTTTATTATACTTGGGTTAACTCGAGATATTTTGTAATTTAGAGTTGGGAGTTATCTCAGTATCATGGGCTATTGTCAACAGGTACATACATATTTAAACCCAAGTTTTGAACTGAACTTAATTTGCTCGATCTGTTTGCTGGATGAAAACAGCTCTTGTTTGGAATGCATGAGTTCTATATAAATTTGGCAAATGACAATTTAATTTCCGTATGGATTTTACAAAGTTCCAACATTCCAGACTTAACCTTGCTCATGATATACTCTGGTTTTATATTTATGCGCTATTTGCACACAGAAACACTGACGTGATAACAATATGCATGATTACCACTTTTCATTGTGCTCTCTTAAGAAGGAATGGTAGATTAATTCTTGAGAGGAGGAAGGAATAAAGAAATTCCCTTCTCCTCAAGAAGAAAGAAGAAAGAAAAAAATTGTCTTGTGAACTCTGATTAACCACTATTAATCGGCACACGCAACACAAGTTGTATATATCTGGCAGCAACTAGTTAGTAATTAATTACCATGCCAATCTTGTGATGTCTCTCTGTGTAAATCTCTAATATCCATGCATGACCATTTCTCTTTCAGATAGCCGGCTTAATCTTCGTCTAAAGATAGTTTTGCGCCCCAATGGAGTCATCTTTCGGTGAATTGAATCTTTCGTTTTCAGATGGGATATGCATGGACCTAAAAAGGCGATCATTTCACATCAACACTAATTTCTTAGGCAGGAGTAGTACGTGTTGATTGTTGCGTTGCGAGTGTTGTTTATCTTATCCTTAATTAGCAAAGATTGTTATCTAGTTGGACATTACAACTAGACAAGAAGACGATCGATCGGGCACGTAACAATGACACCTAGCTTTTTTCTTCTTCTTTTGACAAAGTGATCAGATCATTTAGGCTACTTATGGGTTAGCTACTAGCTGAATAGTGTACACTCCCTCCTGTAAACATACTATGTTTTAGAAAGCACACGGTCAAACTTCTTAACTTTGGCTAGTAATGTATAAAAAATTATTTAGATTAGTCATGTAAAAATGGTATCATTATATTAGTTACGAAAAATATTTTCATAATATACTTATTTTATATTTTTATAAAATATATTCATATAAAAGTAATAGTCAAAATTGTATATTAGAGACTATATTGATATCCAAAATATTATACATTTGCAATCAGAGAGAGTATATGTTTGATACATGTTTAGATTCGATTTATTCTGATTAGAAGCTACATTAGATGCATGGGGTACATTTACACCCCTAAAATTTTTGCATAAAAATATGGTATATACCCCTTAATATATAAAGTATATACTACACATACTAATATACTCCTAGCAGCCCATTAGAGAAGTTCAAGCCCAGCAGATTCTGGAAGCCTTAAAGTTTGGTGAAATTGAAAGTGGACAAGGTTTAAATCAAGAGATGGGCTTTAGGCAAGCCGAGTGATACTCGATGGGCATCTCACTATAAGACAATTTTGCATATTATCTCTCTGTATCCTACGCTCAATCGAGTTTTCACAATGATTGGAAAGGATTGCATTCAATCGAAGCATTCGAAAGCTCAAAATTGTTTGATGATAATTGAGTCGATTGAGTTTGTTTTCATGGCACATTTATTGCTAACCATATTTGGATACTCAAATGAACTATGTCATGCTTTGCAAAAGAGAGATCAAGATATTTGTTAATGTTGTTGAGTTTGTATACATGACTAAGCTTCAGTTGCAATTGTCACGGGAGGACGATGGATGAAAAACTTTTCTTAAGGATGTCACTTTTTTTGTGTTAAGCATCGCATCAAAGTTCCTGATATGGATATATGAGCCTGTGGAGAGACCAAAGCATTTCTTTGGAAAAGTAAAGAATTTTCATCTCTTCCATGTTAAAATGTTTTTAAATGTCATTGATATGCAACTTTAAGAGCTGAATAGCAGGCTGGTTAAATTTGTTACAACTGCTTATTTCAAAATTCCAACGCATTTTTGTTTCCTACTAATACATTTGCTTCTTATGACAGTTTGATGAAGTTAATACAGAGCTATTTCTTTGCATGGAATCTTTGCATCCCGCTGATTCATTTGCTTCATATGAAAAGAATAAAGTTCTTAAACTTACTAAGTTTTATCCTAGATATTTCTTCAACGCAGATTTGATCCAACTTTCTTTGCAACTTAATATGTTTTATCACTGACATGCGCCAAGATACAAGGTTTCGAGAAGCGAAGAATCTCAGTGAGCTCTTTAAACTTGTTGAGACAAAGAAGCATGATCGCTATAAACTTATTTATTTACTGCTCAAATTGGTATCAATCCTTTCTGTGGCTACTGTAAGTATAGAGAGGGTATTTTCAGCAAGAAATCATGTGAAGAACAAAGTAAAAAATAGTATAGGTGAACAATACTTAAATGATTGCTTAGTTACATATATTGAACGTGAGTTTTTTTTCTACAAGTTAGTAATGATGCTGTCATCAATCGATTTCAAATTATGAAGGAACACCGTAGCAAATTGTAATTTTCTAAAAATATTTTGTGATGTTGGTTGTAGTGCAAACATATAATTTATCATATTTTAACTTATGTTAGAACGGATGTACCTTAAGTTCGCACCACATCATCAAAATCCTGACTCCGCCACAGAAATCCATGGACTCTTAAGAGCACAAATTCTTTTGTGCTTCTTTTCCTTCTTAGAAATTAAGCAAAGGGGATCGAAATTGTTCTCCTTTGTTTGCAAAAATACAGTAGTTTAACTTTAATCAACATTGGTGGCTCAGAAGATTAATTTAGATGTTTACTGGAGCTATACATAGTTTTCTCATGTTGATCTGTACCGTGCTCGATCGTTGACATCCAGAAATACTAGTAACATATGTACTAAAATTAATTAAACGAGTAGCAGGTTTCGGACTTACTCATCCAACAATTAAATAGAAGTATTTGGTCTTTGTATTTCAAGATATTTGTCTGCACACCCTTATAAAAAGTATTTTGTCTGCACTAGGATGCTAAACAAACTTGTCAGCAGTATATACTCCACCAGATAGTTCAGCTCAATGGATTAATCTGTGATCGATCAACTCGTTAGACCAAAGGACCGTACAGCCTACTTGCAGCCTCTAATTTGATTTGTTGTAAGTGATGTTGACATCATCTTGTCGATGTATCCATGTAACCACACCCTACTTGTAAAAAAGAGTTGAAACGGTTTCATGTCTCGTATGCAATTTATCTGTAAAATCCCTGCATTCTTGCTCCCAGTTGTCATCTATTTAATTATAGTTGCACCCCCACTACACAGATAATTAAATAAATCTAATATAAACCAAGGTCCATTTGGGACAAGGAATTTCATAGGAATTTAAGATGTATTTTACTGAATTACGCAAAATTCATGTGAAATGCATACATTCCAGAAAGCCTCCTAAATGCCCTATCAAGCATGTTTACACATGTATGTTATCTGCTTTTACACACTAACAACTCTTTTCATGAAGCAAAATTAGTATAATATTTCTAAGAAAAAAAGAAACACCAAAAGCCAGGAGCGCTCCCGACGAGCGCGGGTGATTGCCTAGGCTTGCCGGCGACAAGTCGTGGGGGTCCGCCGCCCCCAGATGGAGTGCAGATCACGGTAGTGCGCCGCACAATTGAGGATCAAGCTGGACTTAGGCCCGCTCGGTTGGACTAAAAAGACTGAAATTGCACTGTAACGACTGAAATTTCACTGTAGTTAAAGATGGTTTATTTGGTGTAATTAAATATACAAAATTTAAAAATAGAAAAAATATGCTAACTCAGCACGGACAACACAAACGAATAAGGGAAAAAAGAAATGGTAAAAAAGCTCAAAAAACTAAAAATTCAAAAAAAACAAAATTTATAAATAAAAAAATAAATCAAAAATTAAAAGCTAAAGCTGAAATAAGCGGGCCTTAATTCAAGCTCTCTCTGCCTTCGCCGCTGCCGACCGGCGAGGTCAAGAAAAGAACGTTGACGAGTGGCACGCCCGTAAATGCCACGAAGAGCGGGGGCAGATGGCAAAAGCGCCGTGAATGGATAACGCTGGTTGATGCTAAGTGGGCCCCACGCTGCAGTAAAAGCCTCCCAGCTCAGCAGCCACCACCGATGGCCACCCCAATGTCGCACGAGGTGCTGACACGTGCCCAGCGAGCCGACGTGGGTGCCACATTTCAGTGACCGTGGTCTAGCTTCCCGATTTCTCCGTCTGGGTTGACTATTACAGCTGGAGCACACTTTTGGTCGACAGTCTATCTTGTCCCCTTCCCGCGAAAAGAAAATATCTCCAAACTTTTTTTCGGTTTTTCAGATTTATTATTTTTGCACCGTAATTCTTGCTTCTCGTTTGGAGCGAGGAAAGGAGAGTTGGCGGACGCATGCAATCGCTTGATCTAGGTTGCCCTCATTTCCGTTTAAATTTTTAGTTTTTACATTATTTTTACTATTTTTTAATTTTATTTTTTCTAACTTTTTAGTTTTTTTAGTTTTTTTGCTGGTTTTTTCTCCGTATTCATTTGCGTTATCCATGACGAGCTAACTTGTTTTTTCTTTTTAATTTTTTAAATTTAGTTACACCAAATAAGTCACCATTAGTTACAGTGTAATTTCAGCTATAAACCATCTTATTTTTGCCCAATCGAGCTGCACCTTAAACTCACTGAAACAATACGATTTCTTTGTCAATAGAGTACGAGTAGCATTTGATGTAACTTTATTTTTTTATTTTAATTAGATAAAGTCACAGTTACAATGCATCATATTACTCCAACACATGTTCAAAATACAATAATTTCTCCTCCATTTCGATCATATATACTTCATCCGTTTCACAATGTTTGCCTATTTTCCTGCCGTATCGTTTCAGTGTTGAAAATTCAGGAGTGTACTTACACTCCACTCTCCGTTCTTATTTTAATGATATGAAACAGAATACTATATATATTACAACCGGGGACTCTCCGGCTGGAGAGGCTAGCCACATCAGCATTCTTGCGAAAAGCCCTTGAGTTTTTGGAAATTGCGTAAAGGTCCTCGGTTCTCGCGAAAAAGTCCCTATCAGGTTTTTTTTTCTGAAAACACCCCTCCACTTCACCGAAATTGTGTATTCTTTGTTGGATAGCACCGTGGTTTTTTAAAATTATGTATATGTCCTTATTTACTTACGTACAAGTCCTTACAGGTCCTCGATTTTGTACGAAAAAGGCCTTTGGTTTTTTCGAAATTACGCATGTGTCCTCGATTTTTTTATGAAACTCCCCGCGAATTATCATCTCTTTTACTTCGGTCCACACGGGAACGCCGCGCTTACATAGCTAGAGGATAACAATAGTTGAAAACTTTGTAAAGTTATGAATTTTTTCCAACGTCTTTTATTCTAGTCGTCTGCTAAGGAGACAAAGCTGGATTTGGCACTGTTACGCATTGTATTTATAAAACTAACCGTATACGCAACGTATTTGCAAAAATATCACTTCTACCGTCCGGTGGCGGGTTGGGTTGCGCGGCGAGGCGACACGCGGCGCCCGCGCGCGCCGCCGCCAATGCACGACGACTGTGTAGCTGTCACGGTGGGGGACGGTGGCGTGCCTACCGTCCGGTGAGGGGGGTGGCAGGTGATTAAGCCAGCTGATTAGCTAGCTCAATTACCTGTCCTGATTTTTTTGTTTAATATTTGTTTGAATTTTTCAATATAACAAATGAGGTAAAAAAATTATAAAAATTTATGTACAATTTCCTGACATAATGTACTTCACATGTATTGTTTTGGGTAATTTCATCCATTGTGAATGTTGCTCAAAAATTCATAGAATTTTGATATTTGTACGAGTTTTTACATCTAGCAAAAGTGCTTCAAAAATTACGAATTTTTTTGTGAAACCTTCTGACACAGTCATAGTTATTATGTAATTTTTTTTGGAAATTTTATGTGACCCACAAAAATTCTAGTTGTCCATATTGTACGATGTTGCCCGCTCTCTCCTTTGGACATGTGTTGGCTTGACATATCGCCCCCCTCGCCCGCTCTCTTACCCACACAATGTCAATCTGGCCATGTCGCCCCGCCTCACCCGTTCCGTCCTGCGCACATATGTCACTTTTACCATGTTATCCCCTATTGCCCGTGGTGGTGTATGTCGACAACGCGTCTGTAATTTCCGATGGCAACGCATCGGATTCTCTTTTCGCTCGCTTCAAATATAGAGCTATCGCAACTGCTCATCTAAACTGCGTTTCACTTCTTATAGGAAGAAGAACCTTCTACATCGTACAATAACATAGCATGGTAGGCACCGAGGGGCCAGTCGGAGCAGAGTCGCCAAAGGAAGACCTTCTTCTGGAAAGGAGGAAGGACTTCGGCCCTAACTACCACTTGATGCCAAATAGGGGGCTCAACCGGTATGGCCAAAATGCAGACACAGGGAGGACACAGTCGTGCAGGTCGTCAAAGGTCATTTCGATGGCGGGCGACGTTTCTTCTGATGCCCACATTCTGGAGTACAATTAGCTAATAGTTTATTTTCTCTTACTGCAATAGAGCTTTCATGTTAACCCTCCTTTCCAGCAGATGGAAAAAATGCAATTTTGTCCACTGGATTGATCCTCCCCATGAACACTATGTTGTGAGGTACGTGGATACACTGTGGGAGCGAATCTTAGAGATGGAGGTGCGGATTGATAGTTTTAATGAGAGGAACGGTGACCTCCGGCAACAGATGCAACGCGAGATGGGCAACGAGGAGGTCATCAATATAGAAAGTTCATATGATCTCACTTGCTATTGCACGAACCCTAGGTGATATGTGCGTGCCACTACAACGACAGCTAGCCACGTCTGAGGCGCCCCACTGCAACACTCCATGTGAGTACCACGAGGCATCTTCTACCAGTAGACACGCACAGAGAAGCTTGTAGCATGTAACTTGTGGTTATGTTCAATGTCGTAAAGCATATAACTGAATGGTGTATGTGTCGTTACGGTTGCTGTTTTTTAGTGGACTGTTCAAATGTTGTGTCACATGCATTAGGCTAGAGGGGTCGATATGCATTGAACAAACGTTATCAATTACACCTCAAATGGGTACAAATATGAATTAATGTGATACACTAAAAGATACATAGGATTATGACACTGAGTGGCGGCCAGACGAGCTCGGTCTCTTGGGATAATCTTTTAATGAGTGCCCGAAGGTCTTACCTATTTTACATTTCACTATGCGGGTAATACTGATACGTTAGCTCATATCTATGTCATTCTGGAAGCGCCGTGTCTGCTGACGTCCCTTCATGGTTATCTTCAACTTCTTGTTTGGGGCCCATTACAGCATGTCCGGCCAAAGATCCCTGAAGTTCATGTCCAAACCGTAGGAGTAAAACTCTGCACTCCATGTAATGAAAAGGTGTTGTATGTCATAGTACTTTGAGATGTACGCTTCGAACATCTGCCTCATTTGCGCACATCCTTTGTACACATGCGAGCAAGGCTTGTGCAAGAGCATCGGCTTGTTGTAGGTGTATGTTGCCACATCACCCAGGATGCATGCCTGTTTTATTTCACCCCTAGTATAACTGTTCACATATTTTTGCCGAAGCCTGATCTCGTACTGCCTCCGGAGGCCATCGATTACCCAGATGTCGTGCATTCGGACTTTCTCCATTTTAGTTTTATATGCCTCTGCATGTTCTCGGACTATTTCTTGCCTTTGTCTATTTGACACCTAACTATGGTGGTTTTATTGACGACACAGGTAGAGTGATAATTGTGCGAAACACGCAGTGGAAAAGAAAAGATAGCAGCAACAGACCGACATATGTGTGAAAGACATAGGTTACACACTTCAAAAGATGCCTAAGCATCGTATATTGCTAATTACAATAAAATTATCATGAATTAACACGGTAAATTCGGAGCACATAAAATTCCAAAAAAATACACAATTAGGTCGATTGTGTTGGAAGGTTCCATATAAAATTTTATAATTTTTGGAGCTCGTTTGCTATATAAAACAATTTCTATAAATATCAAAATTGTATAAATTTTTGAGCAATATTCATACGGGATAAAATTGTAAAAAAAATTACACAATGAAGTTCGGTGGGCATGGTCTAGACAGTATATTTCCTATAAGTTAAATTCATGATTAAATTAATCCGAATAAACGTGACAACTTTAAGCCACATAAATTTTTTTAAAAATTACACAATAACTACGACTATGTCAGAAGGTTTCACATAAAATTTTGTAATTTTTGGAGCTCATTTGCTATATGTCAAAACTCATACAAATATTGAAATTCTATGAATTTTTGAGCAACATTCACAATGGATAAAATTACTCAAAAATTACACTGTGAAGTACGTTGTGTTGGGAGACTGTACATAAATTTTTGTACTTTTTAAAACTCATTTATATATTTAAAATTCAAACAAATAGTAAATAAAAATAGGGTAGGTAATTAAGTCAGTTAATCAGTCGGCTTAATCACCTGCCGCTTCCTCATCGGACGGCATGCTTACCATCCCCCCACCGGGCGGCAGGCTGCCTGCCATCTGCTGGCGGGGCGGCAGGCGCCTGCCACCGGTCGTGTCACGACGTGTCGCCTCGCCGGCACTGCCGCTCGCCCCACCGGATGGCAGAAGTGACATTTTTACAAATACGTTGCGCATACGGATAGTTTTGTAAATACGGTGTGCAATAATGCCAAATCTGGTTTTGTCTTTGTGCTAAGAAAACGTATTCACATGTGTATTTATAGTGCATGTGGTGGTGGTGTGTATCTATCTTACAATTAGAGAAAATGGTGGTCATAAAACCAAAATATTCTACTCTTTAATGAACAAAAAGATTATGTTCATAATCAGAATTAGCTAAATCCTAAGCTAACCCAGTCATACGATCTACTACTATTGAAATAATCAATAGTAAGGCGGCAACACAGTGGACGTTATTCTACGGGGTTGCCTAGTAGCTATCGATATTCACACGTGATCTGTGCAGTTAAAATATTCAAATTTTAGGCTTCGATATCTTTTCTAAATATTTAAATTGAATATATAATATTATATGTGTCAATTTGTAAAAAAATATTATAGTATTATTGGCTTGTATATCATTACTATCATAAAAGAACAAGTTGGTGGTTGTACGTTTATTCTCCTCTAATCGCTCTATTCACTTAACTTCTCACCATTCTCTACTTTTCAACCGATCAGAGTAACTCTATTTTATAGCATGATTATCTATATATTCAATGAGTTCTATTGCAATGTACATATACGTAACTAGTTACTATAATAAAAATTAGTGAACAAACTTATGTTCATCGTCTTGCTGTTCAGAAGACTGTTTTGTAGAGAGGAGGGAGAAGTTCTGTTCACACGAGGATCGGGTAAAAGAAAAAGGAGGAAGAAGGAATTGGGATGATGACTCGGAGGATGTGACGGCGACTGTGTGCCGCTGCCCGACTACGCCACGGCGTTGATGGCTACCGTCCAACGAGATCAGGCCAAGGGCAAAGACGACAAGCCGTGGCCTTTTCCATGTTGCCCCTTCCCTTTTAGGCCATTCGCGCACACAGTTACTTTTTTAAAACAAATCAGGGTGCGCCGCCGACAGAACAAATGATACTCGCTTACAAAGTTACAATCGATCCCTTTTGAAAAAAAAATGTTTATGATCTCTCTCAAGGAAAAAGGAACAAGGATATGTCGTTCGATCTGATCTCATCAATACAACCTAGGTAAGTAAAGCTGCTTCTCGTGCCTGGGCAAGGAAAAGAACAGGATGCTATAGTGGTAGAACATTTTTTACATGAAACATAAGGAGAGACTCCTATCACGCACTAACATAATAAAAGGCAAAATTTTTACAAAGAGAGTTTACAGGAACTTATAATGAATTTAACAAATTAAGGACTATAGGTTTAAGCTCCTCTTTCACTCTATGCATATGTAGAGTGAGTGAGTGACCTCAACAAAATTTCTTTTCCAAGCATTCTTTCACTATATGTATATGTAGAGTGAGTGACCTCAACAAAGTTTCTATTCCAAGCAGAAATTGGTGGATACTTTGTGTGCAAACACTTTCCCATTACGCTGCTTCTAAATATGCCACTACGCAATGATAAAAATTTCCACAAAGAAATCAGTGCCAAAGCTCTTTCCACTTGCATGATTGACAAGCATTGAATAATCCCTTAAAAATAGCTTTAATGTTTAATTAAAGCCATAAGACCGTGTGGTCGTAAGCTTTTTAAATCTATTTCTTGAGTACCCTAGTTGGAGAACTAATATGCACTTGCCCGATCAGTAGACCACTTAGAGAGTTCGTGAACTAGTATAAAGTTCCACTTCTAGGAGATTCCTCCGTGCGATGGATAAAATACATGCTTTATTCATCTCAAACAATACGACATTTCGGTCATGTATCTCTAACAACAACCACTATGCATCTGTTTCCACGATTATCTCCTATTAACAACAATCGAAGATCAGTTATCATCATATATCTCTCTCTGATAGCAACCGCCCCTTCGATCAGTTGTAGTGATTCCATAAGATGTCTTCTCCATATGGATAACTGACGCCCCTTCAATAATATTTAAAGGTTGACAAGAGACAAACTCAGAATAATGAAACAACTCTCAGGAGAACAAGTAGAGGCAACCAAAATCTTTTGAGCAAAGGGAAGATTATAGATTAGAGCTAGTTAAAACCTTTTTGTAATCAGTTCATAGCAATAAAGATCATCCTATTTTTCTTGTTGAATCGTTCTAAGGAATCCAAACTCCTTTCTCACACTTTCGTAAGATCGGCAACTTGATTGTCGACAGCTAGCGCCATTCGTGGGCAAGAAGGTACTGAATCCTCGAAGTTTCTTCATCAGCAAGCGCTACCTCTCCTGTCTTCATTCAATACCGCCCATGCGATCATGGTAGGACCTTGGGACGAGGAGAACTGATTTGATCTGGCTGACTGCACTAACCTCGATATGGACACATATATCTATGCCATAGAACACGACGCTTCTTCCCAGGCTCACCCATCCTTGAGAATAGCAAGATTGATCGGATGGAAGAAGACATACTGGCCCCGTCATCAGCATTACGAGGGGAACCGGTTGTTCCAACCTTGTCAGAATGCCCAAGCAATGCGGCAAACCTGGTACTTTCGATCGGCAAACATGGCAACAAGAGCGCAACACCATAATCTAAGGGTTAGAATACTCTCAATATGGTCATAGGCGATCTCTATTCGCCAACTGCTCCTAGTATATGGGGAGCCGGATGACACCTAATCGCGGTGTTAATGAGATTGCCTCCAGCAGAAAGTCATGAGAAGATAATAACACTTATCATTTGGTCCACAATCTGCTGGATCATGTTGAGTCCACCGCACAGCCTTTCGGAAGTGGTGGTCTCCAATCGTTCCCTATCGTGGAAGCTACTGGCCAAAGTGATGGAAGACTCTCCCTCAATTATGATGGGAGTTGGTTAGAAGATTCCTGTTGAAAGCATGAAGTTAATGCAATCGGAGATACCACTTTAGACACCATGCACGATTCTTCACGATAGACTCCCCCACAACCCACTAGTCATAATGCTGTGAATGCTCCTGCATCACTCAGAGGGAATGGAAATAATGGAACTGGTGGACATCAACCATCTAATCTGCCTGTTTCTGTCCCCCTATGCCTATCGAGTCACATGGGATGAGTAGGGAACTCAGGGTGAAAATTGAGATGTCATACCCCCTCTTTCGGCCAGAACACTCCGAGGCCTTTGGTAACTATCCAAAACCTACAACAAGTCCATGATCTTCTGAACAACCCGGACCCTACTTTGGCAAAAACACTAAGATATGCTCATATTGCAAGTCAAGTATCAGATATTCTAAGTAGACCATGCGACGAACAGAGATGTATCGAGAGCAAAGGCACTCTCAGAGCTAGACACTAACTTCTTCTACAGATTTACCGCATGATCATATCTCCAACTTGCAAGAAATTTCCTCTAATTTAAGAAGGCATAACCTTAAGTTAAATCTAGAGAAGTACAGGTTCAAAGTTTTCTTTGGGAAGCTTCTTGGTTTCCTGGTTTCAGCTAGAGGAATTAAAGTTAATCCAGAGAAATTAGCGGCCATTGAACAAATGCACCCTCTGACCACAAAAAAAAGTGTAAAACTTGTCAACTATATGATAGCGCTAAGTCATTTCATAGCACGGTTGGGAGAAAAACGATTGCCTTTTTTTAAACTTCTTTGGAAATATGAAAGTTCGAGTGGACTAAAGAAGACAATTGTGCCTTTGAAAAAGTCAAGGAATATTTGATAAGTACCCGGTTTTAGCCCTCCGAAACTAGGAGAATCTTTGCTCTTGTACTTAGCTACTATGCCACAAGCAGTCAGTGCAGTACTAGTCGCTGAACGTGACAATATCCAATGACCAGTATATTACATAAGTGAAGTCTTACATAGACCAAAAGTAAGATATCCAGAAATACAAAAATTATTGTATGCCCTCCTTATGACTTCGATGAAGCTAAGGCATTAGTTTCAGGCGACAAAGTTGCAGTGCCAACCAAATATCCTTTGGGTTAGGTTCTCCAAAAACAAGGAATCATCATGATGAATGGAAAAATGAGTGATCGAATGTGGGGAGTTTGATCTCCATTTCATTTCTTGAACAACCATTAACTCCCAGGTTTTAGCATAATTCATTGTAGTGTGAACAAACCCTAAACCTATCCAAGGACCCAAGTATGAAAACCATGACCAATTGTAACATCCTGAAAATTTAAATTTTGAAAATGTGAAGCTTTTCAATTATTTTGCGATATGTTTTAATTGAATTTGGAGTTTATGATGTTTTTCTGAGAAATTTGGTGAAGGTGCCAAAAGTTAAAAGGATCAAGAAGAAGCAAACATATTTAAATGATAGAAAACTAAATTTGTAAATACGAATCTGAAAAGATGATCCATAAAAGACAGAGAGAGAATTGGGTTTAAACATAAAATCTCATTTCCTAAAAATAATAGCATGAACACCCATGAAAGCAATCAAATAAATACCCACATATATGTATACACATATGGGAATAGATATATTAAAAATCTTGTACCCACAAATTTAATGCCAAAAATATAAATATAAAAGCTAGGTTGGCAAGAAGAGAAATAAATAAAGCCAGAATTTTATATGGATATATAAATATACACACACAATTACATATCTAAATGCATCAAGAAAGTAAAAAAAAGGGAAAGTGGAGCCGGGCCGGCCGTCACCCCGGCCCAGCCACCCCCCGTGCGTGCGGCGACCCCAGCCCAGCTCTCCCGACCGAGCGCCCTCCTCTCGCTGGCCCCGCCCCGCACCTGCTCCTTCCTCCCTTTCTCTATTTCTTTTACCTCCTCCTTCCTCCGCCTTTCATTTTCTGTGGACGAGCTCCATCCGCGTCGCCGCTGCCTTCTGCCCGGTCACGTCCCCTCCACCGTCACGTCCCCTCCACTCGGACCCGTCGCGCAGTCGACCCTCGCGCCGCGCCATCTCTCGCGCGCGCACTCCCACCGCCCCGTGGCGCCATGCGCCGCGCCTCCCGCTTGTCGCCACGGTTTTGCCCGCGCTGCCCACCGATTCCCTATCTCCCCGTGAGTATAACCAGCTCCTGCGCCACCCCTCTTCCTCTTCCTCTTCCTCTTTTCCCTCAGCCCGTGCGCCGGCCGCAGCATCCTCGTCACCGTTCTCGCATCTCTGGCGAAGCCCCGCTGATCCAACCATTTCCCGACGTGCCCCCACTCCCCATACACATCTCCTCCAGCCCAATTGAAAAAGCCCGTGTCGAGCTCGCCGGAATTCCCATTTTCCCCAACACCGGCCGCCGCCATGCCTACCGCCACCTCCTCCTCGAGCTGCCTCTTCTCGATTCCGCGCGGTGGGAGCGACTACTCGGTGCCCTGAGCCTCCTCCAAGCGACGGAGAAGCTCCTCGTCGCCGGAGTTCTTCCCGCCGCGGCGACCTCCCTGCGCCTTCCATGGCCACCGCCGCCGGCCCACCACGGCGCCCTTCCGGCTCGGCCAACAGCGGGGTAAGGTTTCTCTATATCCCCTACTGCTCACACGCTCGCCAAATTACCCTCTCTTCCACGCCGGTGCCACCGCCTCGTTCCACCCCCACCTCCGGCCGCCAAACCTTGCCGTCGGCCAACCTCGGGGCTCCTCAGCCCACGCCAGTCCCTCCACTGTCTTACTCGACACTATGGGGACGCATTTTGCTGGTCTCCACCCCCCCTCCGGCAGCCCCCTCGCCGGCGACGCCATCACCACCGTGTACCGGCCGCCTCCCATGCTTGTTCCTTCTCTCCTCTGTGCTGGCCGAACAGAACACCCCCCCAAAGGTCTTTTCTGGTGTGCATGACGTGTGAGCCCAAGGCCACTCAAGGCAATTAGACTTAGCCCTTGCTAGCTAGTTAAGAAAATCCAAAATGTAATGGCACACACATATAAAATGGCTGTCCATGCAAAATAAGGTTACTAAAGAAAACAAGGAAAGGGTTGAGCTATGAAATTGAAATAAAGAATTTTGCAAGGTGAGAATACTCTAGCCTTAACCTTTGATCAAATTGCATGCCATTTCCATTAGAAAATAGATCCAGGAAAAATTGGGAATAATTCATGAAAGTTAATAATCTTGATTAGGATACAAAATAAGATCAACTAAGATTTAGTATCTAGTTGTTCATTTTATTAGTAATTACCATAGCTGGAATGTTTGTTGAGTTATAAATACCCATTTAAAGGCATCAATAGAATATGGTTTTATTTAGTGTCCAAGTAAGGATCCTAACTGAAAATATATCCAAGTTAAAGTTAGTGAAGTTTAAATAAATAAATTGAAGCACAAATTAGAAACAAAAATAAAATATGATGTAGGGATAAATTAAGTTAAACCCTAGCATTAAGATTCATGCAAAATAAAGATACTCTTGATCATAATTAAAACATATGTTCAATATTTAAACATGCTGTCATCTAATAAATCTCAGTGATGAATCTTATTAAATAGAACAATGGAATATCACCTTGTACAAAGATCTGCCTAGATAAATGAATCAGTTACAAAGCTAAGCCTACTAGCAACTAAAGTATGAGTAAGCTAATAATAGTGCCATTAATTAGATCTTAACACTAGCTTTAGTACATAATAGTATTGAGCATAATTGTATATATAACAAGTTAGGACCCATATGAATGGATCCTAATTCAACTTAAATTTAGCCTAACTATGATTGAATATTAAGCCTTTGCTATTTATCTTAATCTAATTAGTAAGTAAAGGCCTATATCAGAGATTAATCTAAAAACTTAATAAAGATATCCGAGTGTTATAATACCTTTGACTAAAACATTTATAGAATAAGTACAGATCTCATCCATCAGTCCAGTTTGCCTTTACCATAACCGGAGTTGCAAGGAATGCATACCCTGAAGATAGAATTTGTACACTAAACTCCTGCACCAGTCTATAGGTCTAACCTGACTCATGGAACTTCCTTGATAAATAACAAAATAATAAAAAGAGATTATTAATAAAAAGATCAAGTTATCGTATGCTATTACCAACCTTGCCTCAAATCACCGAATCACCCATTAACTCGTAATAAAACTGAATTGAGTTTATTCGGATTTATTTGGATCTTTTTGAGTTATTTGCTTTATTTGGATTCAGTCGTTTGTCACGTAATTAGAAATCGGGAGTCGTAAAGATTCAATGGATCCAGCGAGATCAAGCTCGAAGTGAAGATAGAGACCAAAAGCTCAAGAGAAAGCTTTGAGTGAACTCAAGACTGCGGTAAACCGCACCAGGCGAGTCAATACTTTGATCATGTTGAACCTACACTTTCTGCAAATTACCTTGTTTTAAATTATCAAATTGCATGCTGATATTTTATATGCAAATACATGTTTAATTTAATATGCTAGTTATGTGCCTATTGTTTACCTTGAATAATATTACCCCTCCTTTGGAATATTGGACTGTGTGAACCTTGTCGCCCTAGCAAAATTTTAATAGTAATCTTTCGAAAATAAGTCTCTAAATATATGCCATGCTTAGTATTGTCTAGATACTCATGGGCGCGAGAGCGCCCAAGCATCACTTTTAATCTTGAGAAAAATTGGTTGGGCAGTCATGGTGGTAATGACTGATAAATGTTGGATATGATTATTTTACATTTCCAAAAACCCCCAACATGCTTAAATATCTGGGCGGATGGTTCGGGGGTATGGTGCAGTGGTGCACGAGAGTGTGGTTTGTGGTAGAACCGCCCAGATACCACTAAGGACTGAATCTTGTCATGCCAACCCGTGTAAAACAGTACAACCACAAGTCTGTAAAATACAACTTGGTTTAGTAGATTTACCGGACCCTGAAAGTCATCCTTCCAGGAGGAGGTGTGGGATAGTGCAAGCGGCGATCGTGTGACGGCTTGAATGGGACACCGGTGGAAGGTGAAGTTACTGTGTGGCGGGCTAGCGAGGGGTGGGGAGCCAGTGCTAGGCGTTCGAAGGAGAACATCCCGCTGCGTATGGGACCCACCGCAAGTGGGAGTGACCCATAGGGTGAAATGATGGAAGGGCGAGGTATCTTGAAAAGTTCTTGTGATGGTTGGCTCGACCACACCGCTAAGGAATCGTGTGGGCAACGAGTAAACCGTCTCTTGTGGTGAAAGTGTACAAACTCTGCAGAGTCAAAACTATTCGAATAGCCGTGCCCACGGTCAAAGGCGAACATGGGAACTTAATCGGATATAGTTCGTTTTAAAAACATTGGAAAGCGGGAATGGAAACTTGAAGGGCGAAGGACCGCCTGGTTTGGAATTGTCTGGGTGTCGTCCCGTGGTAAGTTAAGCGGCTATAACGTGAAGAAATTGCTATATGGTGCGGATGCCATGTAACGGTGGATGGAATCGAATCGATATTAATAATGCATCTCTTTGTACATTATGATTTGGTTCAAATTGCTAGGTCTTAGGGATTTTTAAGTAATTGTATTCAAAAGCACTCTACGCAAAAATAAAATAACCCGAGCCTTCCTTTGATAAGCCATGCATACTATTTAATTGCATTCGTGTATTGGCTCGCGAGCACGGGTCGGAGTGCTCATGCTCGCTTTTGCGACAAAATTCAGAATCAGGAGTCAAATCACCTCGCTTCAGCAACAAGATTGGACAAGCTGGCCGAGAAGATGAAGAAGTCAAGGGCTAGGTCGCGAACCTCCGGTTGGTGCTTTGTGGGCATGTCCTGAAGGTCCCACGTGTGCCGTTCTTCCATTGCTGCAATTTAATGATTTCGGCCTAATCGGCCCATGAGTAAGTCTACTATTAAATTTTACGCTTCCGCATGATATGAAATTTTGATATTCATTACTGTAACTGTGAGCACTATCTACTGATCCAGGGAATAGTGCAGCAATCACAGAGGAATCCGGATGTTAATATCTGGGTCCCTACACCAATGAACTATGTACTTCGATAGGTCCTTGATGATAAAGGGCTTAGGGGCTAGGGTGTGATTGTTTCTCCTATTGGAGAAAACATAAAACAAGCCATCTAGTTAAAATTCCCTACTACAAACAATGTGGCAGAGTACAAAGGTTTGCTAGTAGGGCTCCGAGTAGCCAAAGTGTTCGGGATTTGTAGATTACTAGCGAAAGGAGATTATCAACTAGTAGCGAATCAAATAGGGAAAGAGTATAATGCTCAAGTACCATGATGCCATCTTATCTTATGAAAGTAAGGAAACTATAAAAATATTTCTTTATTTTCGATGTCCAACACATTCCTAGAATGGAAAAATTTTGGGCAGATCAGTTGGCATGGATGGCTTTCTCAAAATCACTTGTCTCGCTCGAAGTATTTCTCGAGCAACTCAATAAGCCCTCGTTAGTCGAGCATTCGGAAGATACTCCAATGGAGGCCACTCAAATTGACCCTAACAATGATGGGATGACATCGATCTACAAATATCTTTAACATGGTATACTTCCTAAAGATGACGCAGAGGCTGATCATACAACTCAAAAGGCCAAATCATACACTTTGATCAAACGTTCCCTCTACAAATGAGAAACTCACGGAGTGTTAATGAGATATATATCTCAAAAGGATGGTTTACATCTAATATTCGAAATACATGGACGAGTCTATGGAGCACATCATTCCTATAGAACACTAGTCGATAAAGCCTTTTGACAAGGATATTATTCACCAACTTCCCTCCACGATGTAAAAGAACTTGTGTCAAAGTGCATACAATACCAGTTTCATAGCTGACAAGGACATCAACCTGCATAATCTCTTCAAACTATACCACTTTTTTGACCTTTTGCAAGCTGGGGTTTAGATATTCTGGGACTTTTCCCAAGAGCACATGGGGCCTTTCAATTCCTTTTTGTAATGATTGATATATTCACAAAATAGATCGTATTGTTGTGCTAATTGTTAAAATAACAAGTAAAGCCGCTAAGAAATCCATAACAAAAATCCAGTCATATAATCATTGACAATGGTACCTAGTTTTCGAGAGAAAATTTTCATGAATTCTGCAAAGATATAGGTATCAAGGTATGTTACACCTCAATGGCTTATCCACAGAGTAACAAGGTAATAAAAAGAGCCAAAAGTATACTAATGCAAGGGATAAAACGTTGAGTATTCGACTAGTTAATATAAAGGTTAGGAGCTTGGGAACAAGAAATTCATTCTATATTATGGGCTATTCGAATCACGACTAGTTCTGCGACTAAAGAAACACCCTTTGTAACATCCTAATTTTCAGATCCTTTTTGAAGCTTTTAAAATAAAATTCACCTTTTGGATTTTTTCTGAAATTAATTAAAGCTTAATTGGAATTTTCATTAATTAAAATGATTAAATTAAACATTAACATTTGCCAAAATTATTTTATTTGAGTTCCTTGAGTCTTAAGGAATTTTCTTGGATTTTTTTGGGTTTATTTGCTATTTTCTAGAGCTCAAATAATTTAAAATCTATTTCTTAGTTGTAGAATTTTTCCTCAAGAGTCTTGAGAAGCTGTTCGTTCTCTGGTCAAAGTAGGCCCAAATAGTTCCCTCTCCTTCTTGAGGGTATCCTTGAGCACCTTAATAGTGTTGCCCGACCTGTAGAAATGTGAGGAAAAAATAATCAAAAACTTTACGACCAGAATGTAATGAGAAGAAAGATCATTACCATTCGTCGGTGTCTTAGCAGAGGGTAGTCCTTTCCTTCTCCAGGGCTAACAATCACCTTTTCATTTCCCCGACCAGATTAACTCCCTCCACCATGCGCTAAAAGAAAAGAGGAGAAAAAGAAACTTAAAACACCCTGAAGAAAGAAGTTGTAGAGGCGCTACAAAGTAAGGAGAAAAAGAAGAAAGAAGTAAGGAATTCAAAATGCCAAGAAATCAGAAGGTATAAATCTATGCAACAAGCACATACCTGGTTTTCTTTGCTTTGAAGTTAAAACACCCTAAAGCATAATCTAGAGTGCACACCTTCCTTTTCTTCTTTTTGAGTGACTTCACCAGTGTAACACTAGTAGGGCCGATCGAACCCTTTGGGTCTCTCAACCGATGCATTCAACCTTAGTTGGCTCCTCCCAGGGCGGTCGGAGACAGCTTCTCTAATCGCCTGCTTGGAGGATTGAACTTCTTTGACCGCTGGAGTCATTGTCTCCATCGGTGTGGCCGAGACCTTGGGGGTGGCCACTAGGTATTCAGTCTAGTCAGTGACAACTATCTCAAAGCCCATAACTGGTAGATCTAATGGCTCTGTAGTCATGGTATCCCCGATGAGTGGCCCTTCCTTTTTTTGCCTTGCCATCAATCGAGATGAGTTCGGCGGTGAAATCCTTGATCTAGGAAATACACTACCATTGGTGCAATTTTTTGTTCTTCGAACAAGAGCAGGGGTAGACTTGCAAGAAAAACTCTCAGAGTCATAGTAAAAGCCTACCTTCGAGAGGGTCTCTGCCTGCTTCTTAGGGACTTATGCAGTAGGAGGAGCGGTCGAAGGAGCATCATGTGATCCCAATGCTCCATATGACCTCTTCATGCTGCGCCACTTCTTTGGACTTGGAGCAGCGTCCTTTGAGCCCTCAGCTAGCTCATCACCCTTTGACCTGACCATCTGCACATTTACAAGAATATTACAATACATCGATCAAAAAAAGGAAATCCAAATAAAAATAATTATCTTATTACCTTAAATCTCTTGATCTTGTCCTCTAGAGAGCTAACTACCAGGATCAAAGGTACTTCTTTCTGCTCGGGCTCCACCTCGTAGATCGCCTTATCCGCTCCCTCACTTCAGAGGGAGATAGGGCTACAAAATTAAAACAGAAGGAAAATCTTAAGGTCATATAAAGATAACCAAACAGAAATAAAATTTGACCGGTTGGAATTCTCAATGCTTACTTTTCGAGGAGTCCTTAGTCGAATCTTTTACGCCCTCATTCCATAACATGATATAATTGCATGATTTCAAAAGGCTGATTCGGCGCATGGAGAAATCCCTCACGACATTCCATGAAGTTAGTCCCTTATCTTGAGATAAATGATGGCACCAACCTGCTTTATCTTTCCCTCATTCTTTGGGAAAGACCTCTATCTTGGATTCTCTACTATGATATGTCCCCACTTGGTAAATGTTGTCCTCTTTGCTGAGTGTCATGTAGAATCAAAATTTCTTCCATGCTGACCAAGAGAATTTGGAGAACGTTGGAATGTACTCCCTCGTCTTCCCATCGTGAAGCTGCAGAGAGCAATTCCCAGGTGATGCCATCATTTTTACAACTCTTTCCGTCATCCTTTAGTAGTATCTGAAAAGTTCAAAGTTTGCTGGAATCCCTAGATACACTTCACAGAGATGGATGAAAATGTTGAGGTTAGCGATTGAATTAGGGGTCAAATTCACCAACTCGATCCCGTAGAACTCCAGAACCTTCGACAAGAGCAGATACACTAGTAGCCTGAATCCAAACATCACATGTACCCAAAAGATTGGGATTTCACTGTCGCTTTCGCTGGAAAAGTTTTGTCCGATTGCTGACCTCCATAGAATCAAAACCTTGTTAGGATTATCCCCACCTTTTTCATGGCCTTCAGTTTCTTTGATCCAAGCTAGGAGACTGGCAATCAGTGTTCAAATCCGACATTTTGGCTAGAGTGGTTGAAAATCTAAGTGGGGATTGAAAGGATTCGAGGCTACAGTTGAACGACACAAAGGCGAAGGGGTGGATGAAATTGAAGAAGATGAAAGGTTTATTCTAGAAGGCCTGAAGTCAACAGGTACAGAGCTAGGTTTTTATAAGGGTTTTTCCAACTACAAAGTAGTTGTTGCTCAATCTGAAACCCAACAAACAGAAAACATTTCAATTTTCCTAATTAGTTTTCTCAACATTAAGTGAATGAAAACTATCTCGTTACTCTTATTTAAAAGAGTATTTTTTTAATTAAAATTTAATAAAAAATTTAGGTTATAAATTCACTTAAAGTTTGGGGTTAGTTAACGATATTGAATAAACCTTAAAATAGTTTTAATGGTTAATTAAAGCCATAAGACTGATGGACAAACAGAAAGGGTGAACTTATACAAGGAGGAAAAGTCATGGCATATGTGTCAAGACAACTCCGACCCCATGAGAACAACTACCCAACTCATGATCTGAAGTTAGCATTGGTAGTGCACACACTAAAAATTTGATGACATTACTTGATTGGAAATCACTGCAATATCTACACAGATCACAAGAGTCTCAAATACATTTTTACTCAGTCAGACCTTAACCATCAATAGAGAAGATGGCTAGAGCTAATTAAGGACTACGACCTGGATATCCAATGCCATCCTAGAAAGACTAATGTAGTGGACGATGCATTAAGCTGCAAGTCCTATTGCAGTAATGTCATGGTCCAGGAATTTCAACCCGAGCTCTACAAGGAAGTGGAAGCACTCAACCTAGAGATAGTAGGGCAAGGCACCATAGCCACCATAGAAGTGCATCGATACTAGAAGAGCAGATCAAGGCCACTCAAGAAGGACATCCTGGGGTGAGATTCAAGCACCTTATGGCTAAGGGAAAAGCCTCTAAAATGATTGAAGATCAGCAAGGCATCCACTGGTACAGGAGGCGTCTCTTTGTCCCCCACCAGAAGGAACTCAAGGATCTGATACTCAAAGAAGCACATAGCTCAACATATTCTCTGCACCTAGGGAGTACCAAAATGTATCAGAATATGAAGTGCCTATACTGGTGGCCTCACATGAAAAGAGACATCGTAAGATATGTAGCTTGTTGCGATGTATACCAAAGGATTAAAGCCAAGCACCAGAGACCCATAGGTCTACTACAACCCCTACAAATTCTCTAGTGGAAATGGGAGGAAGTTGGAATAGACTTCATCACCGACCTGCCCCGAACCAAGACCGGATATGACTCTATATGGGTTATAGTGGACAGATTGACCAAGGTCATCCATTTCATCCCTGTTAAGATCACATTCAAGGGAGACCAATTGGCAAAGCTATACATGACCGATTTACACAAAGTACCCAAGAGGATAGTCTTAGATCGATGTTCTTAATTCACCTCGCACTTCTGGGCTAGTTTGCATGAAGCCCTTGGAACTCACCTGGATTTTAGCAAGGCATATCACCCGTAGATTGATGGACAAACTAAAAGGGTCAAACAAATCCTCAAAGATATGCTTCAGGCCTATGCCTTAGAATTCACTATGGATTAGGAGAAATGTCCCTACACATAATTCTCCTACAACAACATCTATCAATCTAGTATGAAGATATCCCTATTTGAAGCCCTCTACAACAAAAAGTGTCGAACTCCCCTCTATTGGTTAGAAGCAGAAGTCTATATATTTGGGTTGGATACCCTAAAGTAGGTAGAAGAGAAAGTTAGCTTGATTAGAGTTCGCTTCCAAGCCGCCCAATCTAGGCAGAAGAGCTACGCTAACAACCGTTGTAGAGAAATGAGCTTTGAAGTTGGAGATCATGTCTACCTCAAAGTGTCACCCTTGTGAGAAATCTGGATGTTCAAAGTTAAAGGCAAGCTTGCACTGAGATATATTGGTCCTTTCCCAATCATTGCAAAGTGTGGAGAAGTAGCTTACCAATTAAAATTGCCCCCAAGCCTGGTAAACATGCATAATGTGTTCCATATCTTGTAGCTCAAGAAGTTTCTTCGAGTACTTGAAGACCAAACCCTGGTAGAAGCCATCAACCTCTGGAAGGACCTGACTTATCCAGACACCCGATCAAGATGCTCAATGTCATAGAAAAGCAAACTAGATGCCAGATTATCTATTTTTAGAAAGTCCAATGGAGCAACCATTCAGAGAGGGAAGCCACCTGGAAGTGCGAGGGTTAGCTGAGTGTAGATTACCTTATTTGTTCTTTGAGTAGTCGAAATCTTGAGGTCGAGATTCTTTTTAAGGGGGTAAAATTTGTAACATCCCATTTTGTGAAGAATTCAAAATTTTTGCTTGAATTTCCAAAAATCTAATTTCCTTTTGGAGTTCAAAGTAAATTCAACTCAAATTGCCAAATTCAATTTATTTTCATTTTCAATTCAAAATTTCAAACCCAAATTTTGCTGGGCCGAGCCCAAACTCTCTTCCACCCTTTCCTTGGCCCACTGTGCCTCTAACCTAGCCTAGCCAGCCCATGCCTACCCCAGTCGATGTTGTTGAGCCCTAGCCACGCTGCACGTGCCCGTGTTGCACCGTGTGTGCCCATTTCCTGCACCGCCTTGGCCACTGCACCTCCCTACGTCACCAGTGCGTCATCTCATCACCCTTAATGTGTCGTCGCATCCTGGCTTCTCCACCACCTCTCCCTTGCCCGAAGCTCCCCTCCTTCTCCACAGTTTCCTGCTGCTCTATGTCGCCTTGGCCTATGCCCGTCGGGTCCAATCACCCTCTGTCAGCTCCTCTGTGCCGTGTGCCCAGGAAATGCTCATCTACGCTGCAGAGCCATGCCCCTACTCCCTACTCCCCGGTTCTCCACTAGCTTCGCCACCTTAGCCACATCACCACCCTCAATAATGCCCAACGACTTCTTCCCTTCCCATTGGCTATTTAAGTCTGCCATGGCCTCCTGAATCTCCTCAAGCCTCCCAACACTTTCCCTTTCCTTGCCTCAGCTGAGCCTAGCCCAAAGAGAAGCTCATCATCGCCACTAAGTGTCCCCTTAGCCGTCGCCGTCACCAGCTCTTCTCGGTGAGCCTCGAGCCTCTCTAAGTGTTCCCCTATGCTCGCCTTGCTCTACTCCCCCTCCCACTATGCCTAATTGTAGCTCGTTAGAGCGGTCATCTTCATCAACTTCAGCCATCTCCACCACTCGTCAGTTCTGAGTGTCTCCATCCAATTCCTTTTGCCCGGAGCTTCCTGTGATGCCATGAAGCCATCCCCACTACTGATTGGGACCGCTTTGCCTCCTCATCCAAGTTCCATGCTCCTCTCCTAGGCCGCCTCGGTTCCTCGCGGTCGTGCTGCTCTAAGCTTCCCCAAGCATCATCGTTGCTTTCGGTGAGCCCCTCGTAGCCCCTAGATGCTCCCCTAGCTAGGAATTAGGTTCTCATGCCCTGTGTTGTGTGGTGCCATGCTTAGTCTTTCGCCACCACTCGAGTTCACCGTTGACCACCCTAGGCTCCAAATCCGACCGCATCACCTCACCTTTGGGTTCACGCCATGCTGTAGAACCCATTTTTGCCCTTGCCTCTGGCTGCCTCCCCTTCCCTGTTCGACGGTGAGCTTCATCTTTTCTAAGTGTGAAGAAGGCACTTTAGTGAAGCGTTTCAGCTTAAGTGCATGTGATTAATTACTTAATTATCATGCTTAATCTCTATCAAACCATTGCTGACAAGTAGGCCACCCCCATTTAATTAGCCACCTATCCATATGATATGTGGGCCCTAGCCCTTTTAAAAACCCTTTTAAATCGGTTTTATGAACCATAGCCACTGACATGTGGGCCCCGTACTATTGTTTGCATAGTACCAGTCCCACCTATCAGCCGTAGAGCCTTTCTCCTTTAGAAAATAAACAAAATTTAACTAAAATCCCATGGGACCTAGCTGTCAGTCTTAGTGAGCTTTTTCAATAGAAAATTAATTCAAAAATTGATTTAAAAATTGGCGGATCCCACCTGTTAGACTCTCTTCTTTGTTTATTTTTGGATTTAATCCAAGTTCAAACTTTGGCAAACCCGTTCTCACTCATTTTAACTTCAACTTAATAAAATTTATTTCTAAATTTTGTTAAATTCAAGATCTATCTGTTGGCAGTAAAATCTTTTAGTTTTGAGTTTGTTTTAATTTTATTTGGATTTATTTACTCATTCATGTATTTATTGGTTTTTAGTCACGTTCATTAAGCAACCTATAGCACGAGTGCATGTGATTAATTACTTAATGAACTAGCTATAGGTCGTATTTAAGCGTCATGCTAGTCTTGCTTATGTACCAGAGCATTAATTTGCCCCCAATCATCATCTTTTAGCCATGTAACCTATTTTGGGCAGTCATTGGAGAGAAATAACTAGCATATTTGAGATAACTTAGTTTTGTGCTTCTTGAAATCCTAAAACTTGCTGCTTCTATATTTGGGCAGGTGGTATGATGGTTAGCGCGAATGTAGCATGAGAAATTTGGTATGTGATATGTACTGCCCAGGTAGCTTTAAGTACTAAATCATGTGATGACTTCTCAATGTAAAATAATACAACCGTAAGTTTATAATGGGTATGACCTGGCTAACCAATTTGCATTCACCAGTGCGGTTTGCACCATTGGAGTGACCCACGAGTCGTGTCGGTGGTTTTAAGCCATTGTGGATACGGGTCATGTCGTTGGTGTAAGCCACTGTGTGGCGCAATAGGGGTCTAGGTGTGGTGGATGTAACCTCACTCAGGTGAAACCTTA
Source organism: Dendrocalamus sinicus (assembly GCA_036346575.1). NCBI lineage: Eukaryota > Viridiplantae > Streptophyta > Magnoliopsida > Poales > Poaceae > Dendrocalamus > Dendrocalamus sinicus. The sequence continues at coordinate 10,405,159 of CM070666.1, read as the reverse complement.
GTAGGTGTAATCTACACTAGAGGAAGGAAATATTGTTCAGGTATTGTAAAGGCTTTGTGATGATCTTTTTGATTCACAAGTCGAAGGAAATATTTGAAACATAACAAGTTGATTTGTGGGTAAAGTGTATAGCCTCTACAGAGTATAAACTATTTGAACAGTTGTGTCCATAGTCAAAGGCTAGCATGAGAACTTGCTCGAGTTAGTTTTTATTTCAAAAATCTTTGTGAGTGGGATACTCATCGGGTGGGTGCAATCTTGATTTTAGATTTTTCCTAGGTTTATGTAACCCAGTGTGGGTAATTGAGTGGGTGTAACCCTAGTAATCGAAACTAGCATATGGTGAATAGAACAATGTAATAAGTGGATAAAACATGCACCGTTCTAAATATTGCACACTTTTACTTCCTTTAACAAAACATTGTTTGGTTGAAATGCTAAGTCATAGGAGTTTCTAATATTGTAGTTTTCAAATGTTGCCTTAAGCAAATAAAAGAACTCGGGCCTATCTTTTTTGAACCTTGTATGCACAAATATTGCATCCTGTATGTTGGTTCGCAGGCAGTGTTACTTGTGCTCACCCTCACTCACATATTCCTCATATTCTGGGGACCAAGATGACTACACTTACTACAAAGCTCTAGGAGCTGACGATACAGAAGACGGAGGAGCTTAGGCCGCTTTCCCTAGTAGTTGGTTCTTACCATAGTCTAATAGACTTGATGGTGATTATGTGTGTATATATTATCTAGATTGTGTAGTACCTGCCTCCCACAATCTTAAACCTAGTCACTTGCCTGTGGTAAGACATGCCCTACCCCTTTTACTTACCATTTCCGCTGTTATAATAAAACTATTTGGCCCGACCGGTTTTTATGTAAACTCGACCTGATGCGGTCTATTTGAACAATTGTTATGTAATATTGATGAATGGTATGATTTCGCTATGTATAAAATGATGCAGTGATATATCTGTGAGTATTATTTACTGATCCAGAAAATAGTATAGTAATATCACAGGAAATTTTAGATTAGCTAAATCTAGATCCAATACAATTTCTGCCAACAGATCGTGCTAAATGGACATAGCAGTAGAACTTGTTGGCTATGCAGCTCTTGTACTGATCCCATATCCACACGAAAACCATGGCACGCACACACGAAATACATCGATTTTGGTTGGTCAAAAGGCAAAGAATACAGCACTCACTTGCCAAGGTGCCAAACCGTGCACATCACTAGACACTAGCGGCCAACAGGATGGATCAAGAAAGGAAAGGACATAGAAAAACATAGCTTATTTATATTGCATTCTCATTGATTTTTATAAGACATGGTTTAACTTAGAATTACCTCTAAAATTAAACTTTGACTGTTAATATCAATTAGAAATATTGCTAATACCAAGAATTAATATCAATTAGCTATATTGCTAATACCAAGAAGATCATAAATCATATAGAAGTTCTTTTAAATACGAATCTAGTGGTTCAACTTCCAAGCAGGCCTTAGCCTACATGCATGACATGAACATGAAATGAAACTACAGGGAAACAAGGCCCGGTTAGAACGTTTGAATTTTCGCGGAATTTTTGTGTGGTAATTGAACTCTCACATACGAAGTTTCTGCGAAAATTTTGCATTCCAGATAAGCTATTGAGCCTGTTTTGCTAAGCTTAGCTTCTCCAAGTAAGCAACAAGTACTTACCGGAGGGCCCCTGAGCTCATTTCCATTGTCTTTGCACATTATGATAATTCAGAAACACATGACACATGATAGAAGCATGGTGTTGTCTGAAACAGAGTTGGACAACTATAGAGGTGCAGATAAAATTGCAAATCATGAAGTGGGAAGCACATGAACCTGATCTCTAGGCGTAGGCTGTCCAACTACCATCAATTATGGGCATTCTTTTGATGACTATATTGTTGTTTAGTGCTACTAGGTTAAGGTGGGGATAATGTTTGACAGAGACAGGGGGTATCCTCTGCTCTCTGGGTCTGAATTGGAATGGGCAAAGAAATTATGTAGTGGGCAAATGCCCAACATTTGATCATGGCCTTCATCTTTGCCCGGTTTTGTGCTTTATGATGTGTTGTTGGTCATCATAAATGGAATTTTATATGGAAGAGGCCTGGCACCATAGAAGATCATGTTGCCAGAAAGAAGGGTATGTCTGATGCTGTCTTAGAACACGAGGAAGCTGCAACTCTGATTGCGGCAATATGTTTTGGCAGACAGGAACATCACATGAGTTCTCCAATTGCCACGAGTTAAGCTTTTCATAAGTGAGTTTTAACATAAAGCCAAATTTCATATGTAGCAGGTCCAATCCAATTACCAATATTCTTCTTGAACCAAGGTGAACTCCTATGAATGCTCCATCAAGTTTTTGTTTTTACCCCCTTAGAATCAGCTTTGATGACTCCCACCGGCCACCGCACTAATATTAGATTAAGAGAAACTGTTCTGAAGCTAGCAGGGATGAACAAAAGCAAGTGGCAAGGAACAAGATGATGGCTGAAGAAGATTACATTGCTCTTCTTACTAATACAATCTCCATGGTCATGGATATCGTACAAATGACATAAGTTGACAAATGGGTGGGGGAGCATAAAACTGAGCACACATACGACCGATTCTGCGACTGATGTGTTTGGTTGGAGTGATGAAAGTGGAATGAGATGGAATAAGATGAGATGGTTCCACAAAAAAGGTGGAACCACATGGTCCAGCATCTAAGAAGAATATTCTCTAAATTTGCACAGGCTCATCCCACTTTGGACCATTCTATCCTACCCCATCCCTCAAACCAAACACATGGATAGACTTGGTCAAAGGAACCATCCTATTCCATCTCACCCTATCCCTCAAACCAAACACATCCTAAAAAGCTGAGCAGTTGGCCAGAAGCAGCAGTGAATTTGTTCATTACTGCAGTACAATCCCTAAAATACCAGCTGGTGTAGCATTCCATACTAGACACGAAAAAAAAAAGAACTTCAGTCTTGCAGCGCAACCATTGAGGAGCCCCGGTCAGACCATGTACGTCATCCCGACACGCATGATGTTCGAGTGAGGGACTTTCAGGATTGCGGTGCCAGCCCTGCAATTCCTCCTGAGGAACGCGTAGAAATAGTTGATGATAAACTTCTTCGTGAAAAACGACTCCTTCCTCGCCCTCACATCGCCGTGTGCCAAGAAATATGTGAACCCGGAGGCCGTGGCTTCTCTCAATGCCGCGAGCTCGTACTCTAACCAGGGGTCTTCTTCTGCGGAGATGGAGCTAGAGGGAAGCAAAGGAGCACTGCCTTCGGTGCCGTGCATTCGATTGTCATCACCCAATCTATGATCAGAAAGCAGTGGAATTTGCAGATCCTCAGCAGCAGCAGGAGGAGACGGAGGTATGTCAGACACAACTGACACATCGTCACGCTCTGCCTCCATCGTGCTCGCCTCAAGAGAAATTTCCCGGGCTTCCCTCCTCAGAAATCTCTCCAGGCTTTCAACCAAAAGATGTTCGAAGAAGCCGTGGTCCTCTTTCCTTACATCCTTGTAACCATACCGTGCAACACAACGGAACATGTGGTAGTCCTTGTGGCCAACCCTTCGGAACAAGAACCTTTCTTCAAGCGGCACATATGGGACAGGAACGTACTTGATGCAAACAAAGACGATCGTGGAGTGCATTGCTGGCAGTGTGACCAGCAGTTGGCCAAAGATTGACGGGATTCCCTGGACCAGCTCATTGTACACAAGTCCAATACCTGGAACTCTTACAGTGCCAAGTGTTGCTCCCAGGTCAAGAATAAAGTCCTGGGATATCTTCCCACGCATCTCGCTCTGATACTTCAACACGCTCCCATAGTTCCATGTGTACATTATGCAGAGAAACAATGACGAGAAAGCCAGCGGTAACCATCCTCCTTCTTTTATCTTTGACAGAACGGCTGTTAAGTAAACAAACTCCACTGCACCAAAAAGAATAGGGAAGCACAGAACAAGGAACAAGTTGGTTTGCCATATAAGAAGCATCACCAGGGTCACCAGTGCGGTGCTAACCATCATGACTCCAACTTCAGCAATCCCTGGAAATTTTAAGAAAAATGAGTGAGAAACAAATGATGCTCAGGAAAAATAATAGATGTTGGCATTGCAGCAGTCGGGGGAGGCCGGGAGGGGTAGCCTGTGGAGAGTGTTGCTCATGAAAAGCTACCTCAAACAGTCAAAGAAAAAATGATGTTGCATATTCCCAAAAGACCAAAATACTGACCGTATGCATTGGCAATGTCATTAGTACTCCTGAAAGTTGCCACAATGATGATGCACATCACCATAAGAAACCAATTCATCACAGGTATGTAAATCTGGCCCATGACTCTCTTTGAAGTATGGATTATTTTAATCCTAGGGAAGCAACCAAGAGCCATGGCCTGCTTTATGCAAGAGAAGGTCGCAGATATCATAGCTTGGCTGGCAATCATAGCAGCAAGTGTAGCAATCACAAATACTGGCCAGAACAGAACTTCTGCATTGCAGATAGAAAACTTGACTTATACGGCAGAACATTAAACTGACAGTTGTTTAGAGTGATAATAACCTAGATCAGCCTAATGCATTTATGCCAGCTGAAAGATTTACCTGGCACAGAATTATAAAATATTCTTTCTGCAGCAAGTGGATATTTCATCAAATATGCAGCTTGGCCCATGTAAGCAATAAGCAGGCAAGGGAATACCACAGCAGTAAATGCTACCTGGGACAAACAAAAGGAAGTCTCAATTTAGGTCTAATAAAAAAGATATCCACAGATATCACATAAATCACACAGCAAGTAAAAAAATGTGTCTCAACTGACTTGTTGATGTGTTAACCTGTATTGATTTGACAGAGAAATGGCCCAGATCAGCAAACATTGCTTCAGCTCCTACAATTCAAAAATGCAATGAGTGCACTTGATGGTATGCAGCAAAATCACTTCCAGTGTTAGGGTTTAATGAACGGTCAAATCAATTACAAATTAGCACTTTTGAGTGACTTGGCATAAATGGCAATACTGATTTACCAATACTGAAACAATTGGTGGGAACTGCCATCCAAAATCAATCATAATTCATAAATTATCCTGATCATTGGAATACTAACCACGGAAAGACAGAGGAAGGAGCATTTTCATCTCTCAAGATATTCTTTTATTCCTGAGTAACATTCTCGGTACAGTTAAATATAAGAGATCTAAATATTGGCTCTTAAGGACCATAATTAATGCGAATGTAAAATTGGCCCTGGCGGCCTTGCTTCAAGAGATAAAAAAAAAGTAATTAAAAAAACTGAATTGAGAGGAAGACTGCTGCTGGAGTAAGGAGGTACCTGTGATGCACAAGACACAACCACCAAGAGCTGACCATGCCTTTATGCCATTCATCTTGAAAAACATATAGATATACACTGGATTGAATGCTTTCACGACAGATATATCATATTTAATTATGTTGTATATTCCAATGCAGCCCAAATTAAGAAACCACAGCGCCAAAATAGGAGCAAACATGAACCCAACTTTGCCAGTTCCAAACCTCTGCACGCTGAACAACAGCAGAAGAACTAGAACTGAAACACTTACAACAGCATCTGCAAAGAAGATGGAGAAAAAAGCACTTAAAATCCTTGCGGCCTTAGAAAGTATGAAAATACACTTTAATGTTTCAGCAATGAGCTACTGACAGATCACAAGCAGTGTGTTGTGGTCTTCAGAAAGGGCATAAAGAATACCAAACCTGTGTTAAACCCAGGAACTTGACCCTGGAGACCACTGACAGCAGACATAACTGAACACCAGGGCGGCGGGGAGGGGATAAAGGACGGTCAGCAATAGAACATCTTTGGAGGTGAATAACAAATACTGAATCTCTGTTGGTAGAGTAAACTAGAGCAAGAAGTATGTGTATGAAGCACCTGACATTGCCGGAGTGAGAATGCCATCTCCAATTACCATGGAAGTCCCCATCAGAACCAAGAATAGGAGAATGTTTTTGAAGAGTGGCTTCTTTTCTAGGCAGTCTTTGACACAAAGAGCCCGTTCAAGCTCAGGAGTAGGCAACTTGAGCCTAAAGCTAGAAATATCTTCATCCACACGCTGCTGATTCGGAAGCAGACTAACTTTTGCATACCTGCAAATCAACGAATACAGTGCGAAAGTGCCCCCTGCAAACCATGATGTAGCAGTGCCCATAAGCAAACCAACTTGGAGAAAGGCATACACAACTGAAAGTCTAGAATTATTATGTACTGAAAACAAAGTTGCAAACCGTGCATCCTACCTTCACCATTGTCATTAGCTTTGAGCACTATAAATACGTATTTAGCGAAAGGGATGAGCGCGATCGTGTACATGACCAGCGAAAGCGCCCCCAGAATCTCCACCTCCGACTTTATCGGGACCTTGCTGAACACATCGCTGAAGACATACAGAGGGCTCGTGCCCATGTCACCGTAAACGACTCCGAGGGTCTGGAACGCCATCGCGACAGTGCTCAGAAACGATATATCCTGGCGCAAAATTGCAGCTAAGAGGAGTCAATCACCGGGTCCATTGATTCTTGTGGTAGAATATTATCTGAAGAGCACATGCTTCCAGATTCCAGACAAAAGATAGGGAATATATACGAAGACACACGCTTAGCCGATCCAAATGCCCAACCAAAATTGCGCCAAAAGTTCATCAAGAAACTACATCCAGTGAGTAAACCTCCTGTGATCGATCCATGAGAACACGATCCTTTCTCTAATCACGAAATGGTCAAAGGTCGCATCTTTTTTTACACTCTGGAACAAATCGAATCCACCAGCAGCGAAATGATCCTAATCCGTGGACCGTCCCCTAGACGTCCCCAAGAGATGCGCGCACCTTGTTGCTGTGGCCGTGCGCGCCGCGCACGGACATGGCCTCGACGTCGAGGGCGTCAACCCCCCGGGGCCGCTTCCCCAGCCGCCGCCGGAACGCGCCGGAGGACGCCCGCGACAGCGCCGCCGCGTCCACGGCCCAGCCGCCGCCGGCGGACACGACGACGGCAGCTTCGGCCCCGGAGGCGGCGGAGAGGCCGAGCGACCCCTCGTCCTCGAGCGACCACGGCGCGGACTCGGACGAGTCGACCTCGCTGCCGTCCACCCACCGCGAGCCCCCCGACCGCGTCGGCGTGAGGAGCCGCGCCGATGGCGGCTCCTCCTGGATTCCGCCGCCGTCTTCCATCCAACCTCCGGCGCCGGCGAAGCGACGGGTTTCGGGTCCTCGGATCCGACAAAGAGGCGGGCTCGCTCGCTGGTGGGGAAGTGCTGAGCGAGTTGAGGTGCCGTCTGCGCTTCGTGTTGGTCTCTTTAGGGTTTGGGTTTATCCGGGACCGTATCAAATGATGCGCCTATGATGAGCAGACTGCTGTACGGCCAGGATTTTTTAGCGAGTTTTTTTGTACGTTTTTTTCCCGGTTTGTTTATGTGATCAGATCATCACGTTGGCTTTAGCTAGTCAGTTTCTGCTGTTGGCAAAAGAGCAGTGGAGGAGGGCTCTGTCTGTACCTTGGGGATCTTGTTTTTCAACTTTTTGGCTTATCCGAACAAGAAAACAAGCTGAACTAAGAATTTTTAAATAACTTTTTAAGTATAAAATTGTATATGCTATCTACATCGGCGTGTCTATGTGTCTGTGATCGTCTCGAAAAAACATAAACAAAAGCTATCAATCGCAACCCAAGAAACAGACCGGAGATCTTGAGGCTGAAAACTTTGCAACTTGTAGCAAACAAAGTGCATTCTCTCGTGTGCTCATGTCCTGCTTGTGACTGAATTTTGGTAATTTAGTTGTACATATATAGCAAGGTTTTGTGTATTGTCTCAAATGTTGTCTAGAATTTACATATCTTTACCGTATATTTTCTTAAACGTCATATATTTTAACGGAGGAAGCATGAACTCCAGAGGACAGGAAATATTCGTTTTCCCGTTGTCCGGAATTCACATGGCAATCAAATGTCCCAGACAAGATCAATCAATACCGGATGCGGCTGGAATTCGAGGAGTCGTCACGTAAGTGTTGGGTGGGTTCTTTTAACTGGACTTATGATTTTTGCTATATGATTTTTGAATTCTTGTTATTCATGAAAGAGTATAAAGAGAGATAGTTGTATATGATTTTGATTAATATATTTGAAGTCGGTACAATGCATACTACAATTGACTAGTAGACCCTGTATTAAAAAATCATCGTGTAAAAGCTAGTTACTGTAAAAAAAAAAGATAAAAACCAAAAGTCATAAGTTCTTTCAAACCCAACCGTTATTCAACACACTCTATTGTATTATTTACAAAGAAATCCTCGCTCATAATCAAGTAGCTGTTCTTAAATCGAAAAGCTAGCCAACTCGAAGAAATCCACTTAGGGCATCTTCAATAGTGATATCTTAGATATCTCTTAGCTATATAAAATAAGTAAAATTTTATATGGAGAAGAGAAAAAAAATGAGAAGAGATAATATGATATCTCTTATGTAAGAAACGACTTGAGCACGCAAACCAACGTAAATAGTGAGAGGGTGTGAGACAATAAGTTATAGTAAAAATAGTATAAAATAGTTAGATGAATGATTTACTGTTGAAGAGGTTATATCTAGTATTGTTTTTAAGTGACTTAAAAGCCTTAGAAATAACCTTAAAAGACAAATTATTGTACATGTCCTTAACCTACAGCCCAATGAAATATTTTGGTATAACCATCACTTGCGCCGCAACTCAGCGCTTTTCTCAAGGTCCAATCGTCAAAATCTAAATAAGCCTTAGGCTCTGCTCAACTTGGCTTTTGTTGACTTATGGTTTTTTTGCTGTAATTGATTTATTTTTGTATTGTAACTGTTAGTAGCTTTTTTTTAACATAATTAAATTTAAAAAAATTTAAAATAGAAAAAATAAATTAGCTTATTATAGATAATGCAAAGGATACAGAAAAAAACCAAAGAGTTAGAAAAAATAAAATTAAAGAATAGTGGACTAAAAGCAAAATCAAAGTAGAAGTTGAAACCGATACGAGGTAATAATTGAAGATGGAGAATATTTCGGATTAGGGGCCTGTTTGGGAGAGCTCCACCAGCTCCAGATCCACGAAAAACAGCTCCACTCCATGAAATTTTACCCAAACGCTCCAGCTCTGCGAAATCTGGATCCACCAAAATCCTGGATCTGAGGGCCAGATCCATGGATTTCATGGAGCTCCTCAAAGGGTGTTCCACCGTGGTGTTGGGTGGTAATTACCCACCAATGCCACTGGTTACACACCTCATCCCACCAAAAGTGGCTATTCCTACCCAAACCTCAATTTCGTGGATCTGGAGCTGCTGTACAAGCCAAACACTCCATGGTGAGATCCTAAATCCACAGTGGAGCTGCTACTCCAGATCCACATTTTTAGTGGTGGAGCTCTCCCAAACAGGCCCTAGAAAACGTTTTCTTTATTTTCTAGTGTATTTGAGCATAATGACGCGTGCATGAAATGATTGGGGGCTCACCAAATCGGCACGACGTTGATGTGTGGATGTGTAAGGGCTGGTATGTTCGCAACCGGGGACGGCATGTTCTGATTCTTTGTGATACAGCCACCGATGCGACGGCCCGGTGCGATTGGAGTCGCACTTGGATTCAGATGGGTCGCCGCCTGCCTCCCGTTGATGTCTCGATGATAGGTACAGTGTCGTACGATTCCAAAACCATATGTTGGTTTTATATGTGGCATGGTAACAGTTTTTTTCTTAAATATGACTTTTCGACATATAAATTTTTAATTTTAGTCATCTCTATGACTATGGAAATAACGTCCAAGTTATGGCAAATTTAGGGCATCGCGGTACCATTTACGAGCTCACCAGCTATCTACAAGATATACATTAGTGCTTAACTTAAGCATATTTTATACTAATGGTGCTTAAGCATGCGTACACCTCCTGCCACGGCCACCCAGTGCGGTAGGTGCTCCTGAGCTTGCTCGGCGCAACAGGCCTCCACCTGCCGTGTCATGGGAGCTCGGCATGTGACACATGTTGCCTGCTGCTATTCCCAAGGTCATGGAAAGGGCCAAAATAAAAAAATTTGTGTGTTGGAGGGTAGATTTGAATTTATTATTATTATTTTGCTACAGTGCCACATATATGATCAACTCCAAACCATGACGCCTTTCAAGGGAGCAGTAGCCCAAGGCACAGTGTGTCCTACTAAATTAGAGTATACATGTGCATTCAGTGGTAAAATGCGCACCTGTGCTCCATGAGGTCTTGAAGCCTTCGTAAAATTTCTAGTATATGTAGTGAATGCTCACGCGTATGTGACTTATGTGGGGAATGCGTGTGGTGTGCATCCTTGTACGCTCTAAAAAGTACTTGTGCTATTGTCAGGACCGGATTTTGAAATTCAAACCGGCTATGTATTTCTACACTAGTTCAGGATCAAGCTGTTGCACCCAATTTAATAATAATAAAACAACCATACCACAAATCGATAAAAACGAAGTTACAAATATTATTAAACAAAAGAGTGTTAACCTTAAGGTCAAAGCTTACAATTACTGCTCTTTTAGGCAAAATAACTCGAATAAACTGCAATAGAAGAATATAACTCCGAGTGATGGCCCATCCGTATACCTGTAGGCAATCGACTGGAGTGGCATGACCTAGTTCTTGTAAGCCTCATTGTAGTTTATCTCGAATGATGGTTGATGTTGGTGTAATTCCTAACAATCAAGCAACAATGAATTGAGCAATGCGTACATAGAGTACTAAGTAATTCTTAGAAATAATGCAATTACATAGATGTAAGGTTTAACAACGAAGCTATATTAGAGTTCTTATTCGTAAAGCCACATTTTAAATTTCAAACAGACCACATGATGCAGATAGAATCAACATCGCTCATATGTTCATGGTCACCACAATTGTCAACTAGAAAGAGATATTAAGTCACATCAAATTATCCAAGAGGAGTTGGAATGCTTTAGGGCACCGGTTTAACTGCTAACCCTTTGTAATGGTTCCTAATAGGACATAGCGACTCTCAAATATACATAAAGATCATATCTGACGAACCAATATAGTGCTCATGTACTAATCCCTTTACCTCGCGATATTAGATCGAATTCAAGGTGAGAAGCGTGACATCCTATGATATCTCGATCCTTCACTCAAACATGTAGTGGATTACTTAGTTGTGATTGACTCTCCAACCATATTCAGCCTGGCTATACACTTCCTTAATCCAACTACATCGAGGAGCGCGGAGATATTTCTCCCATCGTATAGGAGGGCTAAATTTTGTCTTAATCGCTCACATTCCTCTGCAAATTTCATAGTAAATCCGAAACTATCTTTATGATCACCCAGTTACATAGTAGTGTTTAGCAATCCATAAGTAAACTATTACATATGTAGGAAACTATAACGATCTTAGGTCTAAAAATCCTACATATAGAATATTTGATACCAGCTGAAAATGTTTTAGAATATAATAATTCTCACAATGTCTCGTGGTAGGTTATTACAACACCATGTTTTCAATCGTATGTCCATATTATTGATTTGATATCCTCATATCTATGATATATAAAACATGATCATCAATCAGTATATGTGTTAATCTATAAATTATATTTATCCCACATAATAATATAACATCAGGGATAATTCAGAATAACATTAAAATATGAATAAAGAGTTCCACAAACAAGTTACATACTTATTGATCAATACAAAAGATATTTATTCAAGAGACAAAATAACATATTATTTAAAAGATTATAGAATATAAAAATGATACTGTCGATGATCGAGTGGTCGATCTTACGAAATAAAATGAGAAAGATGGCTAAAATCCTTGAGAGAGAACATGAATACTCTTTATTGCTTTGAACTGGTTACAAGATTCCTTTAACAAGGCATAAGACTAGCACTAATTACACTGAATTGAATAAGAATGAATCCTCTGATTAAATTGTCTAGGATTGCTTCCGGATCTGTGTCTTGTCTTCTGTCTTCTCTCATCCAGCCTTAAAAACTAATGAAGAGATGCCAATTATCCACTGAGAAAGACGCCTTTTGAAACCAGTGCGTCTGGTCATGGAGGTAGTTATTCTCAGAGAGAGGACGCCTGATCATTGGTTATTGTCAGTGGGAGATGAACGTGGGCAACAACCACATGACAGTTGTTGTAAGAGACTCAGGGCTAAAAACATCGTGTTGTTTGGAGTGGATAAGGCACGTGTTCTATCCATCACACGGAAGGAATATCCTAGAATTGGGTGCAGGTACCAGTTCATAGAATCCCCGAGTAGTCATTCGGTCAGGTAACACACATAGTATTTCTCCAATTAAGGTACTTGGGTAGTTACTTATGGAGGTTTACGACCATAGGGATCCCTTAGCCTTAATTAAATATTAGATTTGAATTTAGAGATTTATTATTCAATCTTCATCAGATACAATCATCTTCATGATTGCCTCTAGGTAAGGGTGTTAACGGATTGAATACAAATCGAATAGTTTGAATACGGATACCACATAAAACAGATAGTAAAGTTATGATTAACACTATTGAGTCTTAATATATTGAATATGAATTGAATGGTCCGAATACAAATATCAAATAAAATGGATAATTTGAATTAATCTGAATTTGATTAAGACCTCTACCTCTAAAGCATTTCACTAACACCTTGTCCATGTTACCCCTCTCCCCTCTTATCCAATTCCCCGCTACATCCTTGGTTACGACCACTCTCCTTTTACTCGGACGCCACCCCGTGGCTCAAAGCAGAAGATGATGATCAGGACCTCGACGGCGAGGATCCGCGCACCGGCTGCTCTTTCATGTAGCGGAGACCGGAAGTAGACAAGGTGGTGAGCAGCACAGCTGCACAGATCGCGTGCGCGGTCATCAATGTCGAGGCACCTGGGGAGTCGAGGACCATGCATGCATGGTGTTCGTCCACGTCATGCTGGTCTCGGTGGCGGAGGCGGCTGATGCGTTGAAATTTGAGTATTTGACTGCCATGTGATATCTACAGAAGGCTCCTGAAATCTTAGAGCAAGGCTAATAATACAGCCTTCAGCTGGTTGTATGGACACTTACAACCCACTTATCAGTCCATTCATATAGTAGTTTCTGACCGGTGAAGGTCAGTATGACCCACCCCTTTCTCTCACAAAGTTTCTTGGTTCTTGTGCTTTAGCTGGCTGCAAACTTACAGCCCACCTATCTTCTCTCTCCTCCTCTCTCTCCTCCACCTCAGCATACAGCCTACTAACAGCCACTTATTATACTTGCTCTTAGGGCATGTTTGGGAGAGCTCCACCACTGAAAATGTAGATCTGGAGCAGCAACTCCACCATGGAGCAGCTCCACCGTGGATCTGGGATCCCACCATGGAGTGTTTGGCTTGTACAGCAACTCCAGATCCACGAAATTGAGGTTTTGGTGGGAATGATCACTTTTGGTGGGATGAGGTGTGTAACCAGTGGCATTGGTGGGTAATTACCACCCAACTCCACGGTGGAGCACCCCTTGAGGAGCTCCATGAAATCCATGGATCCGCTCTCGATCCGAGATTTTGGTGGATCCAGATTTCGCGGAGCTGGAGCGTTTGGGTAAAATTTCGTGGAGTGGAGCTGTTTTTCATGGATCTGGAGCTGGTGGAGCTCTCCCAAATAGGCCCTTAAGCAGCTCATTGATTCGCGGCTATACGCGCTGTCGTATTCGTGATTGTTGGCAGCCAATGCCTCTTGATTTCTTGAACATGTGAAGCTTTCGCGCCTTTCTTTTTATTTCATCTATTATTGTTGTTGTTTCTTCCCCAATTTTCGAGCCTTTTCTTTTGTGCTTGAGGGGAGGGGGTGGAGAGCTCCGAGAGTTCTATGGCGATGCGGCTTCGGCCGGGAGCTCGACAGCAGCAATGGCACCACGACGCCCGGGAGCAACAGAGGAGTAATGGGAGGACATTGGGGGCGCAATGCGTTGGTGGGATAGGAAGGGATCGTCGCCGGAGAAGAAGGGGAGAATGATGTGTGTGACCTGGTGCTCCTTGGTGGACTCGAGCTATTTGCCCGGCTGGCCTCGACCGATTCAAGAAGCGTGGATATTTAAGGAATTTTCATAACTGGTTTTCGAGCATAAATGTGATGACCCGCATTATTACCATGGGGTAATAACGCTAGTCAACGAATTATTATTCGTTTTAGCCGATAAAACATCGCTCTAACGAATAATAAGCCTATTAGAGTGTTGCAGCAGAACAATAATTAGAGACACAACATAATATTACAAGAATATCGTCACGCAGGGCTACAGTTTATTACAACGCCTCAATGGCTTAAATATTACAATCTTTAGACACAATATTCTAACTACTTCCTATTCAACAACGATCACACGGAGTGTCCACCTTGTACCCACTGTAATCCGAGTCTACAGTATTCCATGCAGGTAGCTTCCTCCTAATCTTAGCCATTCTCTGAATTGACATGCTCCTAAGCAAGGGGAGATAATAGCAAGAGTGAGTACAGAAGTATTCAGCAAGCGTTATTAGCCAAAATGCACAGAATGCTCATCAATTACACTTGTAGGAATATCAATTCCTCTCTTCAATCTCTTGCTCATTCTTATACTCTTTTTCTTCCTCAATTTTCTTCCCAAGACTTATGAAAATAAGGGTTGTTGGTTTTGAAAGAATTCCAATTTATTAATTTAGAACACTACTGAACATACGCATGAACAGCAAAAACCCCTATAAGTTTCTGTAATTCTCCTTTCCCAGAGACAGGCATGAATTCATGATTTGTATAGCATTGTGCAAGCTTGTATCACTTTACCCATCACCACTCTGATCCTGGTGGCTTCCTAGCTCTCCGCAATTCCTTTGATGCGGTGCCCAGACCAGAGTACAGTACGTTTGCATCTATCTCAGTAATTATATCTCCACCCAACTATTCTCAACCGGCGGCCTAGGGTGGTTTCTCACCCTCGCCTGGCACCCACCGACCTCGACATAGTTGTTGGTTGGGGCGGCCTCTCCCTACCCCAACCTCCACCTGCGCTAATATATGCGCCTTGCATCCCCCACCCGGCACCCAAATGCTGGCCCGGATCTTGTGGGTTCCTGCTGTGGTGGAGGTCCCCACTCGGCACCTAGTTGCTGGCCCGGATCTTGTGGGTTCCTCCACGGGGTCCCCCACCCGGCACCCAAGTGCTGGCCTGGATCGTGTGGGTTCTCCCAACTTACAATACTTACCCATGTGGAGAATATAACACTTTGATAGAGCTACTAGTCTGTCAGTCAATACGGGATGTTGGTTGATACGGTTTGGTACGGTCTGTTCACACGGACGAAGTTGGTAGATTCCTTATATTCTATTCTTATGCAGAGGTCCCACACCTGCCCACTTGTCACCTACCCTGGCAACCTCTGCCCACCTTCTTACTTGCTTAGATGGCCAACTGCTCCATCAGTTGCCTTCTATTTCATTTTCTCATGTCTCTTATCTCAATTATTCAATTTAAATATCTTTTAATTCTTTCATGCAGGGTGATACTAGATTAATACCAAAATACTTGTTTTACAAAATATACTCAGAAGCTTTGATCAAAGGAATGCTTGCATGGATTTCAACCATAGATTTGGATTCAAGTAGGATCAGGTGAAGTCACTCCTGTAGCTGGGATCGTCATCTGCAATTAAATTACGTCGACTATGGTTTAATTTATGAAAACATAATACATGACGAGGTGTGGACGTGCTTGTGCTCCTAAGGTAAGACTTGGCTCCAATTAATCCAATTGCGGTAATCGAGGTTAATTTCGGTATACTACTCGTCACTCGACATCATCGCACTAGCGTCCTGAGATATGGTTGATCTAGTAGGCATGCCCAACGTTTTTATTAATTCTTAGTAATATTAATTAAATTATACTAAAGCGTCTTCGCACAACCTCCAAGTTTTATTTTAATTAGCGGCGAATTGTTACTATCTATGCTATTTAAGTTACTATATACAAGTTATTCGGTGCGCATGATTTTATAACCTCATGTAATCTTGTGAGTTGGGGTATGTTATTCAAACTGCCTCTAATACCTTGGCCTCTTCTAATGGGTATTAATTTAGAATGTGATTATTAATTTATTCTGATAATTACAAATACTTATTAGTGACGTTTCTACAATTTATAATCGACTAATAAGAATTATCTGGGCATTTAACTGTGTGATAGAGCAATCTAGATGATATTATAGTAATTTAATTCATATATATACTAAACATTTAACTACTCATGGACATCACCTAATTTATGAATAATGGCTATAAATATTTATTAGAAAGATTTGGCAATTGAATATGACTAGCCAGGAGTTTAAACGGTAACATCTAATTTAATCAGTACACGTGATGTTTTGCTTCTACAGATGGCAACTCATTTATTCTAATCATCATAATTATTAATTAATGGTTTTCCACTGTTTAGAGGGATTTAATCCAATTATCTGGGTATTTAAATCTGCAATAACATGGTCTTAGATTATGGTACTTTAATTTATTCCGTACACGTATAAGCTTAATCGATTTGCTTCTTTTAAACCATCGGACCCAATTAACCTGTTCTAATGACCTTAAGTAATCAAGGGTGGATTTCTATAATTTAAATGCTACTAATCAAATTGTCTGAGTAGTTAAATATGCCATAGAATGATTTAAACGACGATACACAAATTTTAATATACCCAAGTATATGCTTTAATCCTTAACGTTGAAGCGATATTATGGCCTAATTAATTACACAAATTCTACGAAATGTGATGTAGGGTTTCTAGGTTTTCGTTTAGCTCCTAAAAGCATTTCTATAATGTTGACATGGCTACCAATTTAGTTTTCTATAATCTTTTATTTTTCCTAATCTATTTTCTTCTTTTCCTTCCTTTTCGCCCGATCCCCTTTTTCCACTGGCCTTCGGCCGACGCCTCGGCTCCTTCTTTCTTTTCCCCGCCACCGCCTCGGCGCCTCCTCCGCTCCCTTCCTCTGGCTCACCGACGCGCCTTGGCTCCTCCTCTCTCTCTCTCTCTCTCTCCCCCCGCTCCGGATCCGCTCCGATCCGGCGCCCTGCCGCCGATCTCCCGCACCGCGCTGCCCTGGGAGATGCTACACCCCGGTCCTACGCCTCTACTGCCGGTCCCTTGCGCTCTCTCTGCCCCTGGGCCTCTTTCCCATGCGCTGCCAGCTTCGGTCGTGCCGCGCCGCTTGGCGCCGCCTGGGCCATCCTCGCCGCGCCGCACGGCTGCACACGGCGTGGTGCCGCTGGATCCGTGGCTTAGGGCTCGGATCTGGTAGTTCGGCTCTTTAATCTACCCCGGTTTGACTTCAATTTGTTGCTATTTGATTTTGTGTTTACTGAGTTTGCTGTGGTGACAGGCAGGGAGGTGAGTTGCCCCGGTGTGGTCTCGGCCGGCTAAAGTCACCCGCACGCCGGGGGAGTGTGCGGTGGAGGTTTGGTGTGGGGCTGCACCGGTGGTAGCACACAGCCGCCTCTAATCCCCGGTAAGCCCTTGTCCCTTCGCTCCCCTCTACTCCCCTCTTCTATCTCTGGTGATTACTCTATGTGCTGGTTCATGGTGGACAGTGATGCTACTCGGTGGTTACTGGCGATTTGTGATGTGTAGTAAGTTAGGTTTGGTATTGGAAATGAACCCTAATTCGGGTATGATTGGGGTTTACCTTCACCGGTGGGGTTGGGTTGCCGTGGGAATGACTTGGGCTGCTGGTGGTAGTCGTTCACTCGGTGGTTGTGGCGGTTGTGCCCTCGGTGGTTGTGGTGGTCGCCTGATAATGACCTCCTCCTCCCAAGCTGGCTGTCGGGTTGTGGACTATTCTCCTGCCGTCGCCGTCGCCGTGCTCCTGTTGGTTCGCCTGGCCGTGGGCCGTCGCCATGCTCTGTCTTGCTATCTCTTCTCTGTGCTCTGTGGTTTGTGCTGAAAGGAGAGGAATAGGCAGAAGTGCCGTGCTCAGTTCGCTCTCTTCCTTCTCTTTGCTTCGGCTAGCTAGGCTTAACTGGCCGGTGCTATCTGGCCGAGCGAGCCTTCTCACGTGTGTGCTGGCTATTTCGGCTTTGCTGTGACTTGGCTATCTCCGGTTGCTAATTGGGCTGGGGAGATATTTTGGTTGGTCTTTCTTGTGGTTATATGTGCTCTGAAATGCATATGGTAAGTTGGTTTTATGTGCTGGTCTTCTATAACAATCAGGTTTGTTTATACCGTGTGATGAGCTTTCGGTTGTGAGAGGTGCCGACTAGCCCCCGGACGGTCAGGTATCTTCGTGAACGGATTACCCTGCCCGAAACTAATCTCTAGGGCTCTGACGGCAATTTCTATTCTTTTCCTTGCTTCGCTTATTTTTATTCGTTATTTTGTTCGGTCTTTTTGGGTATTACAATTACTACTGGTTCGCTCTCATATGGGATCGCGATGTGGTAGCAGCTCGACTACGGTTTCTAATGTATGAAATGGCCGGGATGTAATCTGGCTTTCTCTTACTATTGATGTATACAGAATAATGTATGCTACTCGAATGTAGTTTCTGATGTTGCAATTGTGTTGCAATTATCTACATTTGTGAGGCGGTCATTTGATTAGAACCGAGACTTGTAAACTTACAGTGATTTGTATTGTCGTTATTAATGTAAAGAGAGTTGTAATATCTTTATTTAATTTAAGCCAGTTTTAGTTGTAGCTCAAGGAATGTAACTTGATTTGTTGTACAAGAATTGTAATAATTACACTGTTGTATTACGGACTGTTATATATATTTTAATTGAGTTGAAATCTTTTACTTGTGCAATTGAATTTTTATTTACCACTTTAGTCTGCACCGTTTGATAATCACCCTCGTTGATGAAATTGTGAAAACAACGAATTATTTTATCGCTCGTTGATTTCAATTTATACGACTACGTAGAAAATTTTAAATTCCCACGTATTTTAGATTCTTAATTACCTAATTAATCACGCTTAACGCTGTAATTTGTTGTTTAAGGTTAATTAACGATGTGGGTCGTTACAATAAATAAATAAATAAATAAGGAAGAAAACACTCACTAGGATGGACTGAGTGGTGGTATATTGATAAACAATGTGACCTTTCGGTGGTATAGAACAAAATCGTGGACTTTCGATGCCACAGAAAAAAATTTGTCTGGATGAATTGTCAAGTTTTTGGTGCGGATTGGGGAAAGCCGGTGTCCGAAGCAGCGTAGGAGTTCACGCTAAGTTCAAAAAGAGAGAGAGAGAGGTATATACACCAATCAATTTATCTGAAAATTTAACCTGATAAAAAGACATACAATTTAGTTTATATTTCAACACTATTCTTTACGAGGGAAGATAGTGTAGGCTCTCTCAAACATAAGACGTAGAATAGAAGTGAACTAAAATTATTTTTTAATTGCACCAGATCTCTTGGCTCTGATACCATATTGAGTTGCATGTATCAACCAGTCCACCAAAAAACTTAAACTGATGAGTAAAAGCAGATAATTCACTTATACTTTAACACACGAGAACTTTCAGTTAAATTTCACCGAAATTTTGGAGTTACGTCCGATCGATAAAACTGCAGAAACCGAGGCCCCCAGTCCCATTCTGAACCAGTGTCTGCCTTCACCAGACAGGATCACCTGCCCACCGGCGCCGCCGCCACAGTGCCACACCCATCGCCCGTCGCGCTAGCTTCCACCGTGCTCTGCCTCAACGCGCGCGCGTTAGGGGCGCAGGCCGAGGAGAGGATGTATACCATGGCCGACCTGGTGGTGATCGTAGAGGAGACAGAAACGATGGAGATCATGGAGCTGGTGATGGGGATGGAGCCATGGAGGTGGACGACAATGCTACTGCCGTGCTTGTGGAGACGAAGAGAAGGAACAGTAAGAAGAGATGCTTGGACGAGGCGGAGGGGGAGGGGGAGGAGGACGAGGAGTCCCCCGTTCACCTGTCGCCGAGGAAGATGTCCAAGTGGAGCGCGTGTCAGATCGGGAGCGGCGCCGCCAGACCGGGCGTCACGGACGACGACGACGAGGAGGCGGTTAGGGCGCGCATTCACAAGGTGCACCTGGTCCGCTCTCGGACCGCCGCCGTCCTGGCCTGGGGCGCCAGGCGCAAGGAGGCGCAGCAGCGGGAGTACGACGAGCTCGTCGCCGTCGCCAGGGCGGCCCGCGATTCCCACAGCAACTGATATCAGCTGAACCCATCCAGGAGAAAGAAACACCTGCTACTCTACTACAATAAATGCAGTAATTTTCTTTCTTGTCATCTTGTGTAGTATTGATCAGAATCAGCTGGATGGATGAGATGACGAAATGTGTAATGCCCCTGTTCATGGCTGCGCTGCTCGTTCCACCAGCAAGTGCGTTCAAACCTTGTGCTGATACGGTGATAACAATTCAGCGTGATTCATCAGCTAGCTACATTACTGTCTTGTCGATCCAGCGACTGAAAATAAAAAAATGATACATTTTGGGCTGAGGCAACTAATAACAGGCCTAAACGTCAATTTCTTCTGTTTGATCGGTAGATCTTCATTTGCTGCTGTCTCTAGACATGACAGTAAGCGGTTTTACTATTGCACAGTCGATTGAAATTTTTTTATCACTCAGTCACTTGAAGTTGCACTCTCAGTCACCTAAGATTGTAGTGTACTGATTCATCTCCTCCTAAAATTGCACTCTCAATCACCTAAAATTATAATATAAAAATGTGACTGAAGATAAAGAGAAAAAAATAGTCACCTGCGGTGAACTCAAGACATCACAAGAATTGTGCAGCAAAAGCTGCTCATGTGATCACTAATCACTAACCAGATCTTCGGAAAGACAAATTGAGTTGGTGCTTAATTAACTTGCAGATAAAAACACCGAATGATCACGATTGATTCGTGGAACATTACTAGCTCGAGCAGCGGGTGGCGTCGCACGGGCCCATGCCCATGCACACACAACGCGAGCACGTCGTAATGATCATCATGCCCCACACACACTAGCTTCGCAAGTACGGGCCACTACGCCGTCACGCTCGTCGCGTCCGCCGGCCGGCAGAGCACGCCGATCATCTCCTCCACCGCATTCCACGACGACCCGCCCTCCGCCACCGCCTCCCGCGCCTTGGCGGCCATCCCTGCCACGTTCCTCGCCGCCTCCGCCCCCTTCTCCTCGGGCGTCATCAGCTCCCACGCCACCCGCGCGACCTCCTCGCTCCCGATCAGCCCGTCGCCCGCCGATAGTACCCTCACCCCGACCCTCAGCTCGTCGACTGCCTGCTTCGCGTTGAGCGGCTGCTCGGCGCCCATCGGCCACGCCGCCAGCGGAACGCCGGAGCTGACGCTCTCCAGCAACGAGTTCCACCCGCAATGGCTGAGAAAGCCCTTCACACACTCGTGCTGAAGGATCTCCCACTGGTCCACCCATTCCCTCACCACCTTGCCTCTGCCGGCGACGCGCTCCTCGAAGCCCGCGCCGAGGTCGGCGTCGTTCGGCCTCACGGCCCATATGAAGTCTAGCCCGGACCGGTCCAGCCCGTCCGCAACCTCCCTCAGCTGCGCGGCCGGCACCGCCATCATCGTGCCGAGCGCGACGTACAGGACGGCTCGGCTGGCCGCCGCCTTCTCGTCCAGCCACTGCATCCACGTGCGTCTGCCGTCGCCGTGGCACGGCGTGGACGTTGGCCGGGCCAGGCAGAGTGGGCCGATGGGCCAGGCCCTGGGCTCGACGTGCTGGTTCCAGTGCTCGACGTAGTGGCCCTCCATGTCGTCAAAGCTGTTGATGATGAGGCCGTGGCTGTCGGCGATGGCCTTCCCGATCTTGGCGTCAAACTCACGGATCGGCCCCGTCGGCGCCGGGTCGTTGAAGGGGACCGGGATGCTGGCGAGAGCGAGCTGGACGTGCGGGAACTCCGGCACGGTGAACATCGCAGTGGCCGGGTCATCGTCCCTCAAGAGTACGGCGGCTGGGTTATCGCGCAAGCAGACCTCGCGCATGACGTGCGCGAACATGGACGCGCCGAAGAACGCTATTCTCGGGACGCCAAGCGCGGCCGCTGATGCGTGCGCCCAGTACAGGAACGCGTCGGCGACGAGGAGGCTGGCGCGGGGCCGCATGGCGGCGAGTTCCTTCTCGAACCGCGGCCGGAGCATCGACACGGCCTCGACAAACGTGGGGAAGGAGGACATGGAGTCGAGGGCTTCAACGCCCTCCACGCCGGGTGGGACGCCCGGGACGTGGTCTGGGAAGGGGAGCTCGACGACGGCCGCGCCGTCGGCGCCGGCGGACAGCGCGGCTCGGACGAAAGCAGCGTTGCCCGGGGTCGTGAAGAAGGTGACGGTGGCGAGGCCGCGGCGGCGGAGGAGGTGGGCAAGGTGGGTGAGCGGGATGGTGTGGCCCTTGGCCATGAACGGGAAGATGGCGACGTGGGGGAGCCGCGTGTCATTATCAGCTCGAGGAGACGACGAAGCAGCAGCAGCAGCAGCAGCCGCCGCCATGACCGGGGTTGGTTGTTGCCGAGAGGTTTCTTGGTTTAGAGAAACGAGAAGGTTGATTAATGGCTGCCGCTGCTTGCAGGCTCGTGCTGTCAACAAATTAATAAGCGCAACTAACTAAGCAACCACAAACCAACGCCGCTCCTGCATGCAGAACCGACGCGTCCTGACTCGCGTGAATGCGCAGCGTGCTGTTGTTTAATTTGTTAATCTGCATCCAGCTAGACTAGTTGATGCAACTGATCATGGGGAAAATAGATTAATCATGCTGCGTGCGATCTCTCTGTCTGTCTCGCCGGCCTTGGAGCCAGAGGTTTATGCGTCTCGTGATCGGGTAACGGGCGGAATGCTTAAGAAATGGTGTAGACGGTGACCACTGACCACCGTCTTGTGTTGAAATAAAAAGGACACGAAGCAGATTGATAGATCTGAACGTTTTTTCTTATTGTAGAACTCAAAAAATAATAAAAATATAATATAATAATAATAATAAATAAATAAATAAAAGCAAACCCTAATCTAATCATGGCATTAAAAGGGGGACATCTCTTCTCTTTCCATACGCGTCTTTGTTCCGGATCCAGGTTCAATCTCTTTCTCTCTCTCTGCCCGCGCGCCAGTAGGAAGCGTCGGCCGGCGGCGACGGCCAGCAGCACACGCAGCACCGTCTGCCCGCGCGTTCGCACTCGCGCATGCATGCAGCCGCATGGCGCGGAGGTCGTGGCGCGGCGGGGACGGTAGCGCTCGCAGCGGCGCCCGCCCACATGCTCGCACTCACACGCATGCATGCAGCTGCATGGCGCGGTAGCGGCGGCGACGACTCGCGCGATGGCGCCGCGTGCACACACACACGCGCACGTGCGGCCGCACGCATGCGGCAGTGTAGCCGGCTGCGCCCGGAGCATCAGCGCGGCCGAACGGCAGATCGCGTGGTCGAACAGCCGTTCGGGTGGGCGAATGGCTGTTTGCTCGGCCGAACTGTTGATTTTCCTTCCAGTCGATTATCTCTTGTCGTTTCTTAATCAAATTCATCATATCTTATCGATGGTTTTCCGTATCACTCTATAGGTTCTCACGCAGCTGTTAAGGGAACAGCTGGGCAGTTGTGTTTCTCGGATCCATCGTGCAGCGTGTCCGTCGAGTGTGCTCAAGGCAAGTACCTCACGGCCATAACCTTTTCTTTTGCACGTTTATGTCACATGATTACCTGTTGCCTTAGTGTGATTTCCGATCGTTGTACTATATTGATTGCCTGTTGTAGATTGTTGTAGCTTTAGTAGATTCTGAATATGATGAGTTAGTTAGTATTGAATGCTTGTAATTAGTATAATGTTAACCATGGAATTCTTGTATGGTTAGGGATGTAAATAAATGTCTAATTGGTAATTAGGGTTGCGAATAAGCATGCTCAAATTTAAGGTTACCCACTAGTAAACTTTAACCCCAGACGGTCATTGTTATGTCTTGCTTTTGTGAATCTTAACTGTTGATTATTAATTGTGAGCTGTAGTTGATTTAGTTGTTATACATTAACTTGCCTAATAATCACTTTATCACCTAATAAAATTGTATGATTGACAACCCTTGTGTGTGACTCCGGTTAGTATTCTCTCTATCGATAGATCTTGTTCCCATCACCTAGTATCATCAATCCTGTCTCTCCGGTCTCATTGTATTAAACCGTTACTCTCATAACTTTACCTTAACTTGTTCACGACTTCCTAATTCCATCATGGATAATTCTCTAAATAAAGAACTAGAGGCTATCACGCTGTGACTACCCACATATGTGGGATGAGGTCATCGGCACCTTTGCTATAACTTGACACTTAACAACTATCTTTAAATTCACCATCTCTATGTTATCTGTCTCCCATCTATGACAATACTTCTGATATCAGTTGTTTGTTGCTTTTATCCTGTATCCATTGCTTACTTGTGATGCCTGTTCCTTACTTCATGTGGTTGCATTACCTGTCTTTACCTTTGTGTTGTGACCGTTGTTGGGTACTTGTTGAGATTTTCAAATCTTATGCTTGCTTTTTCCCTTCTCAGGTAAAAGGCCAATGGATTGATAATAGCATGCATGGGTGGGAGCACTCGAATTTCAGCACTGTGGCTTGCCACAACTTTTGCCATTTACTTTATTTATTATTTGATTAGAAGTGGACCGGTCCCATATTTCAAACATTATTTCAACTTCCGTTGATTATTTAATAGAGTACTTTAAAGGTTTTAATTGGTGTATGAATTCTACTATTGTCTTTTATTATTTCTCTTGTTTCTTGGCGACGACGTTCCATAGTAGTATCCCAGTTTGGCGGTATGTGGGGTGCTACACTTATGCAATCAATTACTTGATCCGAGGTAGCTGTAATCACCTCAAATTAAAGCAACTGGTTACTGGCGACCAAGAGCATCTGCAATGTGCGCAAATAGCAGGGCTAAGAACTTTTTTTGCCTGCTGAATGAAATGCCCCAAAATTTCAAGATTTTTGAATTTTTTCTTGAATTTGGGCTGAATTTGATTTCTTGCCTAATTCGGAAAGCTTATAAGCCAATCCGCGTGGAGTAGCCGCGCGCCATGATCAACTCGACAAGGCAACGAAGCAGCATAAGCAGCAGCAACCACGGCCGGGGGTTGGTTGCCGAGAGGTTTCTTGTTTCGGAGAAATGAAAAGGTTGATGGCCACTGCTCGTTGCAGGTCACATACACGCCGTCAACAAAATTAGCACAAGTAATTAGAGGGCTTGTTCTTTTTAGCTGAAGCTTATGATTTTTAGTTGCAGATTGTGGCTTTTAGGCTGTTCGTGCGAGAGATTATAGTGTAACAGAAGGGAGTGTCTAGACATCACCTAGATATTTTCTTTCTAACTATCATCCAAATTTGTGACCATTGGATTAGAGATCAAGGGGATCTTGTTTTTGAAAGGGGAGATTTTTTCAAGGGGGAAGGGAGAGAATTCATGGCTATTGGATCTCTAATCTAACAGTACTAAATCTGGATGATAGTTAGAAAGAAAACATCTGGATGATATTTAACATAACCCGTAACAGAACTCACGTGCGATTTTTGCCGATATAAATGAAGTCGGTATAGTATGTAGCACAATTAACTAGTAGACCCTATCTTCAAAAGATAATCTCTTTAAAAGCTATCTTTTAGAAGCTGAAAAGAACAGACCCTAAACAGCCACGAACCAATGTTAGTCCTAACTTGACAGGATAGGCAACATTAATTAATCGGTTTTACTATTGCACAGTCGACTGAAATTTTTTATCTCATAGTCATATAGAATTGCACTCTCAGTCATATAAAATTATAGTGTACTAATTCCCTCATCTGAAGTTACATTTTCAGTCACCTAAAGTTAAATATAAAAAAATAGTTGAAGATAAAGAGAAAAAACAACTGTCTATACAATAATCACTCTCTAATTAAATTGACACGCTCAATAAAAAGATGAGGTATCTCGATCGATCGACCTTTGTATATTGCTTTGCTTGGCTAAGAGCAAGTATAATAAGAGGCTGTTAGAGCAAGTACAATAATGGTCTTATAGTCAAGCTAATCAGCATTTTTGCTGATGTGGAGGAGAGAAGAGAGGAGAGAGATGAGAGCTTGGCTCTCATGCAAGCAACAAGTTGGGCACGGGAGCCTATGCAGTGGTGGGCCTAGATAATAAATGTATGTGAGGAGGAATAAGAAAGAGAATGTAAGACATGGTACCACATAACAATAAAAAAATTTTGTTGACAAATTATTGTATAACTTGACTCTTATAACTTGACTTATAACTAAATACTTGGCTCTACTAGTAGTGTGCCCGTGCTAACGCTACAATAAAATACAAAACAAGATAAAATTTGTAAAAAAATAAAATGAATAATCAGATTCATTAAGATTCACGTCTCATATATTGGATGCATGAAGGACCTGTCATGTCAATGAGTCGATAAGCACAAATATATTTAAATTAACCATGAAGAAATAAGAAAAAAATGTACCTGCCCATCAAAGTGAGCAACCAAAACAGTGGAAGAACCAGGGGACCGTGCTTCATCTGCAGCCTTAGAAAGAACTTCTTCGGGTCTCATCCCTGGAGCACCTTGACTCCCCATAACAATCTTTTTGCAGCTATCCATTAGTTCTCTCGCATACAGCCCTGCATTGATTCCTGAGAACAAAAATCACATCAACAATTATAAGTGATCATATTCCTGAGGATAACAGAGAATGATGAAAGATAAAATCCACAGTTGGTGCAAAATTATTGAAGCTAAACATAAGAAATACATTTGCCAGAAATCTATACTGTATTTCGTTCAGATACTTCAATAGCACATATGAACTCATTAATTGACCGCTAAATTGGAGCATTTCCAGTAGATATATGTGATATAGTTTGTGGCATAGCAAATACTGTTGTGCTTGTATGCATCTTCACCACCTGTTAACACCTGGAAAAGTTTACAGATATTGTTGTAAAAAAGATTCAAGAGAAATGTGGGGTAGTCAATGCAGCTTACCACAGGTAACAAATCAAATACACATGGAGGGTAAATATTCTTCCCTGACTCCCTGTGTGCTATCTCACATAAAGGAAACCAGTAGAAGCAGCTACAAATGTATGTATGTATGTATGTCTCGGTATAGATGACACGCTTTGTTACATGCTTTCTATTATGTCAAATTCCTATTTGTGTCTTCCCATTTAGGATTGCATATTCCCATATTAGGTCAAAGAAAACCTCATGCATTTCTTGACTTGTAGGTTCCAATATCAGACTGGAGTTCAATTTATCGCTTTTTCATGTGAACCAATCCATCACCAGTTTCATCCTGCTTTACATTCAAGGGGTACTAAAACTACCATCCATGTGTAATTCTGCACAATCTTTTATGTACTTCAGCAAGGAAGTTACTCCAATTTCCATTACTTAGACTTTTGCTATGCTACAGTATGATACATGATTACTGAACAGTGAACACATTCTTGCATGTTAGTGTGGTGGCTCAGCAATAGTAATGATGAGTTCACAATTAGGATGGCACAAGGGGAAAAAGATAACAAAAGGAGAAATACTTGTGATTCTAAGCCTTAATGTTTAAAGTTGTATTTGACATCAGGGTGGGAACTCAATTTTCTGCATAACAATTGCACGCAGAAACATCTAGATGAGTCCTACAGACATGTAAACACTGTATAAATCAAGCTTTAGGATAGAGGGAAGAAAAGAATTAATGAAGTTACAGTTTGCTAACACAAAACAGAATAAAAAAAATCATTTTTTCTACATTACTTTAGGTGATAGTAGAACCATTTATTTCATATATTAATGCAAGAATTTATGAGATGCACCAGGCAGCAACTCTATGTTGTTATAAATCATCAGTTTAGCTATAACTAAAGCATCCATAACGATCATAGGATCAACTAAATATGTGATTCCAGACTTATATATAATAACAAAATTGAATTGAGGAATCGTTATGCTTCGTACAGTTAAAAATCACTTGGATTCTATAGTCCCTTGCAAATATCTTGAGTCTCGACATATATAGCAAACATTCAACCTTTTCTTCTCCTTCATGGCCGGTATTCATATGAAATGTTCCAACTTGCAAGACAATAGTTTAGAGAAGGGCCATGGGATTGGCATGGAGGTTTACTTGGCGAGGGATTGATTTACAGTTGAAATTGGAACATATAAGTTATAATGAAGGGTATAAATGTATTGACCTTGTCATCTAAAACAAAATACTCAACCCCAAAAGAGAAATCACACCCTCCCTCCCCTATGTTTAAAATAGTGGAAGTAAACCCTCAGGAAATACCCAACCCCGCAGAACCCTTGTGCCCACCAACCAAATAGGGTCCTCCCCTTCATTTCCCATTCCGATCCACCAATTCCCACTAACCAAAGACTTCGATAAGTGATTTTTTTCTTTGAGAGAGCGAGAGAGAGATTTAGGTGATTTTAGAAGTAAAAGAATTGGCATGTTTCATTCATAAAAACTTAAAACTCAATTTTCTATTCTAAAAATCGGACAATCAGACATTATACGAGTTTCAATCATCCTGTTAGGCCCTATAATCAGTCAGTCAGGCCATATAATTACTAAGAGATGGGCAACCAATCAAATTCCAGTTGCCCTCTCGTACATTGCTCAATTTTCCCATTATGTTTAACCACTCCAAGGATTTTGTCACAAATACAAACACGTAGGTACAGAGTCATGCCCTCAACAAACAAAGCAAACCAATAGTTTTTTATGAAAGCCAATAAACAACAAAGT
Source organism: Dendrocalamus sinicus (assembly GCA_036346575.1). Classification (NCBI taxonomy): domain Eukaryota; kingdom Viridiplantae; phylum Streptophyta; class Magnoliopsida; order Poales; family Poaceae; genus Dendrocalamus; species Dendrocalamus sinicus. Next base: position 10,376,270 of record CM070666.1, on the reverse strand, counting down.
CAAGCTACATGTAGAAAACCTTAAACGACCCAAAATGAGCAAAGGAACCGAACAGATCTGGTCTCAAGCTAAGACAAACAGCATGCAGTAATTAGGGTCCTGATTATTCCTAACACACGTCCTTCTGTTAAACCATCCATAAAATGGATTGACGGTCAATTCAAACAACTGAGACAAGCAACATGGTAAGGAACTGACAGTCACCATTGAGCACACCTCCTCCTGTCATGGATGATAACGTGGATGACCACATAAAGGGATAACATCATCCCGTCCAACCAGTAACTGCACATCAGCAAAGAAAAAAAGGGTATGTGATGCGGGATGAAGAAAAATAACACAACCGGTTACAAGATAAAAAGAGAATACCCAGCAAAACTTAACAACAAGTATGACAGACCTCCATAACATAAACAACCCAGAGGCCATCAGCATTTGAAAAGCTGGATTTGCCAGAAAACAGGCAATTCCCTAGCTCCCAACACCACTAATCGCAAGATGGGGAAAAATGGCAGTGGGTATGTGTCGACCTAGGGACTCAAGTTATGCACCGAGGCCTGCAACATGTCCACCCTATGAAGTGCGACAACCCTGGAGAATTGCTTGGTCCAGTGGCATAGCCTGTGGAGGCGGGATGACTCCAAACGGAACATCGCTCTCCTCCGGATTTCATCAAGTTATGCACCGAGGCCTGCAACATGTCCACCCTATGAAGTGCGACAACCCTGGAGAATTGCTTGGTCCAGTGGCATAGCCTGTGGAGGCGGGATGACTCCAAACGGAACATCGCTCTCCTCCGGATTTCATCACACTTTTCCCATGATTCTGACCGATTAGGTGCCTCAAGCTATGCAGCACTGCTTGATCCAAACAACTGCAGTCCAAGGTCAGCAACATGTATAAGGCATCGGGTGGCAAATTGGTGGTCACATAATTCCCTTCTAAACTCCGATTCCGGCTTACCTCCGGCCTAGGTCACCGTCTGCGGTATTTACAGTAAAACTCATCAACCTCCCGTACCACCACAACAACACTTATGGCTCAAAAGTTAAAAAAAAATACATTCAGTTGTTCTCAACCGTTAAATATAACCCATCCAACGACTGTCATGGCCTTGACACCTCTAGTGTCATTGAGTGGTGCGAAGAGGTGGTGCGAGCGAAGTGGGCAAAAAAGTAAGAGAAGTGGACGGAACTGAACGGGGAGAGTTTCATTTCCTTCCTTTTTTTGGGGTAACTGACTAACTGTCCAAAAAAGAGAGGCTCTTGGAGTGATTGTACAGTTTTGCCCTTGATTAATTAACGGTAAGCTGTGGTGGAGGTGCTAACACCTCCTACACCTCTACATGGACTGAACCAAGACTCCTAAAAAAATACCTCGGGGAATTTGTCGACGGAAGCCGATTGCGACATGATGAAATGGAGGCAACCACGATCAGCTACATGCGCATGGCGGCGGCTAGTAAAATCTCCCCCCTCTTCGACAAAGACTGCAGCGCGGCGGCGCTCGTGGTGCTCGTGCTGGTGCTATCGCCCCCTGGCTCCGCCGCCGCGTCGCGGTCGCCATCTCCGGCCGAGGAGGCCTCGCCCGGCCCGGAGGCGTCCGCGCCATCGCCGTCGCTCTCGACGTTGGCTCGCGCCGCCGGCGGACAGCGGATGCGGCAGTGGATGCGAGGCGTCAGTGATCTCCATGAGCTGTTCCCGCGGCCAAAGGATCGGTTGCGCTGGCCCACGACGCCGCCGCTGCCGCCCTTGTCGTCGAGCATGAGGATGGTCAGATCGGTGAGCGCCTTGCGGGCGCGGCGGATCTGGCCCTCCCCGAGAGGCGCGGCGGGGGCAGGGGAGGCGAGCGCGGCGGCGGCGATGGCGAGGTGCTTGCGCCACTGGCGGATGAGGTCGAGGCCGTCGCGGAGGGCATTGCAGAGGTCGAGCGCCTTGACGGCGCGGTCGAGGAAGTCGGCTAACAGGCGATCGAGCGGGGGGCGCGAGGCGGCGGCCGCTCCGCCGCCGAAGAGGATGGCGCGGAACTCCTCGAGGCAGATGAGGAAGGAGTCGAGGAGGCTACGCGTCCAGGCGAGGGAGAGGATCTCCGGGGCGGCGCGGTCGGAGGAGGAGGGGTCGAGGAGGAGGTCGGCGGCGTGGCGCTGGAAGGCGTCGATCTCGAGGTCGGAGGAGTTGGCGTGGGTGTGGTGGTCGTGATTCGGTGGTGGGAGGCAGGAGGCGGCGGAGGAGGAGGAGGAGGGGGAGGAGGAGGAGGCGGCGGAGAATCAGAGGGGAGGAGCCGAGGAGCGTACGGGCTCAGTTGGGGGAGGCAGGAGAGCGAGGTCGTTCTGGGTTCAATGACGTGCATGATCCAAATAATTTTGGCCTTAGGATTTTCAATGAGTAAGAGAAAAGGCTTGAGAAGAGATCCAGACCATTCATTTGTATGAAGTTAGAACCCTTTGGTACACAATCTGGGTGGACTTAGATTAGGCATGACTGTGGGGTGGTTGAGGGGGTGGATTTAGTAAAGAAAATTTTGGTGTATTATAGAGTAGGGTAGATTATTAGACTTGCTCTTAGTAGGCTGTATGCTGAGGTGGAGGAAAGAGAGGAGGAGAGAGAGAGAAGGTGGGTCAGTAAGTTTACACCACCAAGCACAAGAACCAAGAAAGAAACTTTATGAGAGAATAGGGTGATAAGGGTGAGTCATATATTATTAGCCTTCTATAAGAGCAAGACAATAGTATAGCCAACTAGTGGCTATAAACTACTATATGAATGGGTTGATAAATAAGGTAGCTAGTGTCCATACAGAGAGTGAAATGCATATTTTTACGTACTATAGCTAGCTATATTAGCCTTGCTCTAATAAGATTTTGTTGCACTACTTAGCCAAGTTTGTCGGCTAATTTACTGTGTGGTGCAGCAAAAGCAATGATTGAAGAGGACTTTGCTACATATATTGCTGTGCTTCAATTTTCAAAATCCATGCTACCGCTACGTATGTACTACCTCGAGAGTGACATGAGTGATAAATCTGAGTGAAGATCTTTGCAGCGACAAATCTCCAATTTTCCCTATACATGGCACCACTCATTTCAGTTTCAGTTTTAGTTTTTGATTTTTGTCTTTTAATTTATTATTCCTTAATTTCATTTTTCCCCTGATTTAAACTTGTTTTAGCTTTTTTACCTGTATTTCTTCGTATTGTTCATGATGGGCTAATCTGTTTTTTGTTTTTAATTTTTTTAAAAATTTAATTACATCAAATAAGACACAATCAGTTACAGTAAAAAAAGTATAAACCTTCACTAAACTGAGTGCCCCCTAATACTACAACAACTTCTAATAGTACAATAATACTAGTATTTTTTTGCGTAAGCATCGTGCGCGTAGGGGTGCAAACGGGTTGGGTTAATCCCGACCGATCCGGTATCGAATTCGACTTGTACCGAAACCGGGAAGAAATGGAAAAATCTAGACAGATTCGGATATTACCTTTCGGATTCGGTTTCGGAATCGGTAACGCAAATATCCGACCGAATGTGTCGGTATCCGGATAGTCGGGTAAATATATCGGACCCAGTCCAGTACGCTATCAAACCCTAACCGGCATTGCCTTCGACGGACCGTGGACTCCAGGCTCCACCGCTCCAGGCTCACGGTCCCCTCCTCCCAGGCCTCCCTTCCCCTTGCTCCAGATCCGATCTCCATCCTCCCCTACCTTGCTCGGCAGCTCCCCAATCCGGCAATCCCCATCCTGCCATCCAGATCCGGCGATCCGAGATCCATCCCCATCCTCCTCCTCGGCTGCTCCCCATCCTCCCCAAAGAAGGTGCCGAAGAAGGCCGGCGTGGCGGGGCGCCGCGGCGGCGGTGGCCCAAAGAAGAAGCTCGTCTCCCGCGCATCGGCACCGGCGCCTACTCCCAATGCATCGGCATCGGCGCCTACTCCCAGCGCATCGGCGTCGGCGCCCCCGTCTACCTCGCTGCCGCCGCCGCCGTTGCCGTTGATTTTAGGTACGGCTGTAGTGTAGTGGATGCAGGTGTAAAACATGATGACAGGAACATGATGCTGTGGTAGAATTTTTGTGAAGGATGTATGCTGTTTGTTGTCTACTTTGAAAGTGAAATTGCCAGTATTGCCAGTTCTATTGAACATGATTGAGTTAAAATTGGTAGCAATTATAGCTGTGGATGATATTTGGGATTTTGCTAAGCCGGAGTTTTACAGTCTGTGACACATGAACTTAATAGATTCGAGTAATCGGATATGGCGAGACAGAAGGGGGAGTGAATGATATGACCTTCGATTGCTTTGCATTAACATCTGTGGCGCAAATTATTTTGGCTGGAATGATCGAATGAGGCACTTCTCTGATTTCTCCATACATTGTTTTTCTTTTATCTTGCATCGCTTGGTGACCTTGCTCTGTTTGAATCGATATTGAAAATGTTCCTTTTTGTACGTCCGTGATATCCGCTTCCAATCCGTAACCGATATATATCCGCCCCGATGATACCATATTCGAAACTCTGAATATTCCAAATTTGTATTCGTATCCGGTCTTACCGTATCCGATTTCGAATCTGGGAAAAATACGGGTTAAGATACGGTTTAAGCAATATCCGTTCGAATCCGATCCGATTGCACCCTACGTGCGCGTCATGTTTTTTTTCTCAAAGAGAAGATTATACTTTTCAGCTCTGCCACTACAAGTTATGCTGGAGACTCGACCAAAATTTTCTGGGCCGGGGCCAAACCCATGTTTAGGACAGGCCCGGCCCAAGGCTCGAAAAACGACGCCTAACAGCAAGAACACTATTGGATTGGGCCTTCGCCAGGTTATCTGGTCAGGTAATCTGAAAGGAACAAGGCCCTAATTAGAATTTGGACAGGAGAGGCTTCTTCCACCTCCTCTTTGTTTAAATGTATGATTTTTTGAAAAGCATGCGGTTAAACTTTTTTAATTTTGACTACTAATATATAAAAAATATTTAGATTGGTCATGTAAAAATAATATCATTAGATTAGTCATAAAAAATATTTTCTTAATATAGATATTTTATAATTTCCATGAACATATTCTCTATCTATTTAAAAGGAGAGTTGATTCTTTCTTCCGCGCCTCCACTCCCCTCCTCACAAAATCATTTGCGCCGACTTGTGGGCCTCTTCCTCGCCTCCTCCCGCTCTCCGCGATCTCTCCTCGCCCGCCTCCGCAAACATCTCAATTCACCTCACTCCCCCATGTAGCTGCCGCCTCTCAGATCGACGGGGACGGCTGGATCCAGTGAGGACATCGCACGGGGATGACTAAATTCGGTGGCGCCGTAGATGAATACAACAGGATATGGCGGTGGTATGGACGACAACGGGAGGATCCATGGGCACCGTGGACGGGATGGGCGGATCTGGCCTTCACCTTCACAGCGCCACCACTGTTTCTAGCTGCCTCGCAGCGGTAAATCGGTAACCATTTCCCGTCCACTACGCCATCACCATCGCCCCCCTCCTTCTACCCTACCCTCCCCCGGTGGCAAGACCCCCCCGCGGTCCAGCGGCCCATTGTTGCCTACACCCTCTCCGTCCCTTTCTCCTCCTTGGCCACTGATTCGGCCACCATGCTTTGCGTCTAGGGTTTGGGATGAGCGGTGTTCATCCGTAGGCCACCGTCGGGATCGCCAGCATAGGGGTCCGGTGGCGGCGGCAACGTAGATTCCAGTTGTAGCAGCTTGATGGCGGCGGCTTGCAGCTCCGCGGCACTGGAGCGTGCGTGCAGGCTTCGGATAGCACCCCTACTCCCCATCCTTGCAGCTCTACGACGCTGAAGAGTGTGTGCGGGCTTCGGATATAGCCTAGGTCCGTGGGCTTTGTTGCTACAAGTTAGAGCTCTGGTGTTTTCCCTTCACAATTATCAGCACATGTTCTTCCTAATTTTTGTTTTTGTTTGCTAATTTCAGGGGTTCTTTGGTTCAGTTGGCTTACTACTTTTGTGTTTTGGATACTCGTCCCTCCTGTGATGCTCTTCATGTAGTGACTAGGTGTTCAAAAGGGGGGAACTTTGTCCTCCGCTTCCTTCGGCTACCAGTCTACCCTGACTGGTAGCCACTAGAGGAGCAGCTCACCATTGCCTCCTTCCTTCTTTAGCATCCATGCGGCAAGACTGATGATGATTCCTCTTGCTCACTGCAGCTATGTTAGTGGGTATTTTCATCCCCCAATCGTTTGTTGTGAGTTATATTAAGTAAATAAACAAAATCATTACACACTCGCTAGAGTTACTAATTGATTCCTTGTTTTTTTTCAGGCTCTTTGAGCATGTCCTCAAAGTTAAGGTAGTAGTACATTAACAAGGGGACTAAAGTGCAAGGTGATAAATCTTGCAATTTTCTTTACGAGTGATCTTTGTATAGAATTTCCGTCGTCTTTTTATCATATTAGCTCAAGTTAAATGTTCTTTCTTTATCCCTTTGGTAATGGAAAATATTACATTTTGTGCACCACCTTTCAGGTTTTTGAGCTGCATTTGGATGCATCTATGTGCTACCAGGCAACATCCCTTGTGTAAGAAATGCATATTTACTGCAAGGTGTGCTAGACACAATATTCTGCAGGGTTCCAAATATCGACGGTAACTGGCCGGTTACCGCCGGTAACCGGTTTTACCGGTGCCGACAAAGAGAAAAAACCGCCGGTTTTTTTATTTAATTCAACTTTAAACTTTTGAATGTAAAATTAGTTTCTCTAATGATATTTACATTATTTAACACTAATAAAATGTATTAGGAAGATGCATGCACTTTCAGTGCTTGACTTCATACTTTTTTCCATGAACGTATTAGGAATTTTCAAATTTTGAATGTAAAAGTTAGTTTCCCTAATGATATTTATATTTTTTTAACACTAATAAAATGTATTAGGAAGATTCATGCATCTCCTGTGCTTGACTTCATACTTTTTGCCATGAATGTGTTAGGAATTTCTAATTTCAAATTTGAAAACTGGGGTTTTAGCGTTTTTTCCAGGTTTTTAGCGTGTTTTCTCCGGTTTTTGGGCTATTATTGGCCAGTTTTTTGGTTACCAGTTTCAAATTCAAATTTTGACACATGAAATTCAACCGGTTTTTTTCGTTATGGCCAGAATCTGCATCGCCTCCAATGATTTACTCCGGTAGCGGTTTTTGGAACCTTGATATTCTGTATTTGTAGCGTAATTGCCTGTATGGATTGTTTGTTAATTTGATACAATAGGTTTCCTACTTTGTTAGGTTCCTCGAGTTGGGTACAGTGGCATTTTCCGATTTACGCCTCCTTTGGAATGCTTTTAGGCCCAGAAGTCCCAATAGAAATGTAGTGTTTTCTCTAAAGAGGAGATCAAAGGTACACCAACCAACAATGCCAGCGTATTTTGGTTTGCAATTTGATTATGTTTTTATGCTCTACTTTCGATAAACAGCTTCTCCTGTCTATAGGAAGGGTGTGATATTATATGCCATGCCTTTCTTGAGTTCAGTTTTATAGCTTCTTTGACGGATGTCTAATTGTCCTTCTTCACTGCATTTAATAGTAGGACATCTCTTCTAAGCTGTAACAAAAGAAAGCTAATTACTTAGTATATTCCTTTCAAGTTTTATGTTGACTGAGTCAGCCGGCTACCATTTTCTTTCTGGCTGCTTCTCACTGCAAGAAGCCAACCAAATTTTTTTCATTTATAATTAGAGCTTAGATGTGGTATATTTCCCCCCAGCTTACAGAACTAGTTAGAAGCCTAGAACTATAGAAGGGCAATTTACCATCTTTCCTTTGATACAATTTAGTTATGATTATCTTTAAAAAGATAGATAATGACATATAATGACTTGATTTACATAAGCTTAAAAATATTGGTGCAAATATGTACTCATGGTCCTTAATTGATGCACATTGCATCTAATTGATATTTCCCTTTCAGTATAAACACTGCTCAAATGCTCATCCTTATAGTTGCCTTACAATTTATCCATGGTAATATAGTATTTAACCTATCCAAATTAATATAAGGTATCCCTTTCTCAATTTTTTTGTTTTCTTTGACTTTAGGAGGGAAAATTGGTTAGGCAATTTTAGCATACTTGAGTTCCTTTTATTCAGAGTGCTATTACTTGTGTTCCGCTCTAAACCCCGAGCAGATTATTACTTGTCTATAGTTGTCTGTTTGAATGTAGGTGTTGGAGGACTAGGAAATAGATATGTGCTTTTGAAATGAAAAAACAACAAGTTGGAGTATTATTGTGCCTCAACTTTCAATTTGTGTTTTCCTTTGCTAGCTTCTCTCATGCTTGTTTGTTTCTTTTATCAGTTCTTCCAATTACTAAGGAGGTTTTAACATCAAGTGGAGTATTAACCAGCCAATGGAAGGTCAGGCAACTGCATCTCACATTGTGATGGAATTAATTTCCTTCTTGCTGTAGTCTGTTTTTATCAGTGTTGTGTTGAGTGTTGACCTGTTGGCTTTAGACATGCCTCATAAGCGGCAATGTATAACACCTACAGGTAGTGCAAGGTATGGATTGTTTATAATTTTCTTTTTACTTGCAGAAATAGGAGGAATTAGTTTATATGACTACTTATGACATTCTCTTTGGTCGGGTTTGTCGTTTCTTTGAATTGACAGTTCCATAGTTTCATGCATTTACTGTAACTTTTTTCAAATCCTCTTCCTATAGAATGGTTAAACATGAATTTCGGGTTTGATTAAACACCCATCTTACCATTGTACTCTTTTACTTCACTTTAACATTGCAAATACCTAATTGACATATAAGTCAATTTCATCTATTTGAAATGATATTTGTAGAAAATCGCAGTTTCTGGATTTGTTGAGCAGTTGCTTATGCTACATAAAGATTCTCTTAAGACTGCTCTTGAGAAAATATGTGTTAGAAGGAAGGTCAGTAGTGTTGAAGAGTTGTCAAGCAAGAACACCAAAGGTATCCTTTTCTCTGATATGTTCCTTTTTTTAGCTTATCATGCACTATTCATGTAATATTATTACTTCTAAATTCTTGTCTAAGCCCTCTAACGATCTTAAATGTCCAGTCTTCTGAATCACATGCAGTTATTTGATTGCTCACATTTGTGTTGTTTGTTGCAATGTCTAAAAGATAGATCCTATGCTAAATTAGAGAAAAAAATCATTTGTAACTTTAGTTGTTAGGTTGTAGTAAATATTTCCCTCCACCAGATAATTAGAATGTATTACAACTATGAACTTAAAGTGTTGCATATACAGATTATTGCTTCATTTCATTTAATTGTCAGTACTCAATACCTACTATTCTTGCTATGTTCCATACGTTCATATATTGCATAACATTGAGTTAATTTCCCTATCTTCATACACAACGAGTTTGTTATGACAATTGTCAAATTCTTGTTGGCTCTAGGCAAATTCTGGATTCTAATTTAAGTAATGCCTTCCTATAATAATTAATAAATACCAGTCGCTCTCATGCTCTAGCAAACATATCTGGTTGTCAAAATTTGTATACCAACCATGTCCAGGAAAACAAAAACTAATCACAACTACTGCTGTGCATTTGCTTGATTTCAACATATCAATGATATATGTTCCTTAATAAACATAAATAGATGCTACTAAAGAAATTTATATGCAGGTTATGCTGTTCATTTTTCTCCTTATTTTCAGTCAAACCAAAGCCCAGGTTTCTTCGTGTTAACACACTAATACCACTACAGAGTCTATCATTGAAGAACTGAACAAAGTACACAAGGTACTTCATTATTCTAATGTTTAGTAAGCTTGTTGCTCTAAGTAACATCCCTCTTATTTGATGTATCCTGATGAGCCTGTTATTATAACTGCAACCTTATTTTGAATCTCTATTCTTTAGTGGGGTTATACTTATTCGCTCAGTATTGAATAGGTTGCTAAAGATGATATGGTTCCAGACATGTTGGCATGATTTGTCTTCCTTGTAACATAGCTTTTTTATGCTATTTTAAAAAATTAAGCTTTAACTATTTTTGCACGACGGATCTATAGTGAAAATTTTGAGTCTCATACACAAACAACTCGTAGATTGTCAGGCCAGGCCGGTTTGGGAGAACATACGCCAGGAGGAGCTCTGGCGCAAGTCTTCCTCCAGCAGAGGCGGCAAGGACTGCAGCCTCTTCCTAATAGGTTTGCTTTTGTATTTCGTATTTGCTTTGGTGATTAGGTAAGAGTCGGTTAAGGAGTCGATTGTACTAGGATTGTAACTGGCTTAGCCGGGATGAGTTTGGACTCTCCTCTATATATAAAGGGGATGAGATGAGATAATAAAGATTATGGAGAATATTACCTCAATCTCTTGTCTTCCTCCCCTCTGGTTCTCCCAATCCTCTTGATTCTTCCTTCCGCTATCCTCGGACGTGATCGCAAAGAAACCCTAGTTTGCTCGGTTCTTCCACTTTGTCTTCCGCCGGCCCGACTCCTCTGTTTTCCTTGGCTTGACCGCCGATCGCCAAAGACGGATCCGCCGGCTGCCTCCGGATCACGAGCACCTGCACGACATTCTTACAATTTGAGATCACGGCGTGACAACTTGGTATCGAGCACATGGTCGACGAAACCTTCGCAACATATGATCAAGTGGCGGATATGGCAGCAAATCGACCAAGCGATAGAAGACTTAAAGGAGCTATTCAACCAACAAAGCAGATCGAGGAGATGAGCTCAAGAACAGATCGACTACATTGGAGAAACGACCAACAGGATGGGTTACCGCCATTACCCGAGGCCAAGCAATAGCATCCCACCAATATGGGAACGGGCAGAACAAAGATCGAAAAACCCCACGCTTCCATAGATTGGAATTTCCTCATACGACGGGCAAGGCGACCCGCTAAGTTGGCTCTGCTGCTGCGAACAATTCTTCGCGGGCAAAAGACACCATCAGAGAGAAGGTATGGCTTGCATCTTACCATTTAATTGGAATAGCGCAGCGATGGTATTATCAATTGGAAAGAGATGAGGGGAACCCGATTGGCAACACTTCAAGGAGTTCATCAACTTGCGCCGCCATCAATCCGACACAATCCCTTGGCGAACTCGAGAATCGACACGCATCGCACGGTGGAGGACTATCAACAGCGATTCCTTGCAATCTTGTGCCGGACGGATCACCTGCAAACACGACAGCAAGTTCAGCTGTTTACGTCCGGGCTACGCGAACCAATTCGCACAGACGTTGAGCTGCAAAATCCGGGGGGACTTCAGATGGCGATGGCTTTGGCTAGGGCTTACGAACGTCGTGCACAAGTTGCAGGATAGGATACCAATGCATTGCTCAAAAAGACGGGGGCTAATTCATATCAAGCAGCAGCACCGGTGGCACCAACAAAACCGACCACAACCAGCAAGCCCAATTTGCCCGCACTTCCCGCCCCACCATCCAACTCAACCGCGGGAGCCAGTCCAGGGACGGCTCGGCCCCGTCGCACCATACAACGACGATTTCTCACGCCTGATGAAATGGAGCAACGGCGCACAGCAGGACTCTGCTTCAATTGTGACGAGAAGTTTGCTCCTGGCCACCGCTGCAAGCGTTTGTTTCTTCTTGTTGCTCCCAGCGGAGGGTCCGATGAGGAAGACGACTGGGACATGGCAACGGAAGACAAGGAACCCAGCATTTCACTCTACGCTGCAACCGGAATTGCGCCGCAAGCGTCGCAGACCATGCAGCTACAGGTGATAGTGGGCGGCGTCCAGTTGCTGGCATTATTAGATTCGGGATCCACACATAATTTCATCACAACGGCAGCTACTCAGAAAGCAAACATCCGACTTCAACCGCGCCATGGACTGCGTGTGATGGTAGCAAACGGTGATCGAGTGCAGAGCTCCGGGGTTTGTCCTGAAGTACACGTACAGATCAATCAAGAGCACTTCAAAATCGACTGCTACTCTCTGCCCTTGGATGGGTTTGATCTGGTACTCGGGGTACAATGGCTTCGCACATTGGGGCCCATTCTATGGGATTTCGACAAACTGACCATGAGGTTCTGGCGCGAAGACCGCAGGGTGCAATGGCAAGGCAGGCAAACTGTGCCATCACGGCTGCAGACTTGCGCCATCTCAGGCCAAGACCTGCTGGATACACTATTGCTGGAATTTGAGAACTTATTTGAGCCTCCTCAAGGGCTGCCACCTCCTCGCACACAGGACCACCGCATCCATCTATTACCAGGTACAACACCGGTCTCTGTCCGCCCGTACAGGTACCCACAGCTGTTGAAAGATGAGTTGGAGCGACAGTGTGGGGAGATGTTAACACAAGGGATCATTCGCCCGAGTACTTCGGCCTATTCGTCGCCAGTCTTGCTTGTCAAGAAGCATGACGGCTCTTGGCGCTTTTGTGTCGACTATCGTGCGCTGAACAGCAAAACGATAAAAGACAAATTTCCAATTCCAGTGGTGGATGAGCTCTTGGATGAATTGCGCGGCGCCAAATTCTTCACCAAATTAGACCTTCGGTCGGGTTATCATCAAGTACGAATGTATCCCCCAGATGTTGAGAAGACCGCTTTCCGCACCCATGAAGGTCTCTTTGAATTCTTGGTCATGCCCTTCGGTCTAACAAATGCTCCAGCAACGTTCCAGGCACTCATGAACAGTATTCTGCGCCCCTACTTACGTCGGTTTGTTTTGGTGTTTTTCGATGATATTCTCATATATAGCTCATCCTGGGTGGAACATTTGCGCCATGTTCGAGCCGTTCTTCGCCTCCTCCAACAGCATCAACTCTCCCTCAAGCGATCTAAGTGCTTCTTTGGCAAACCCACAGTGGCTTACCTCGGACATGTCATCTCAGCATCGGGAGTCGCCATGGATGAGACCAAGGTACAAGCTGTTCGCGAGTGGCCTCAACCACACTCTGTACGGCCCTTCGCGGTTTCCTAGGATTGGCGGGATATTATCGCAAGTTCATTCAGGGATTTGGACGGATTGCGGAACCACTTACTCGTCTTCTCAAAAAGAATGCCTTCTCTTGGACAGATGAGGCTACAGGTGCCTTCCAAAGTCTCAAAGAAGCTCTCACTACAGCACCTCTATTGCAACTTCCAGATTTCAACCTTGAATTCATAGTCGAATGTGACGCATCCGGGACCGGAGTGGGGGCAGTATTACACCAAGGCAAGGGCCCCATCGCTTTCTTTAGTAGAGTGTTGGCTGGCCGGCATGTTCACTTGGCTGCATATGAGCGAGAACTCATGGGTCTAGTACTAGCAGTAAGGCATTGGCGGCCGTATTTGTGGGGACGTCATTTTGCCATTCGTACAGATCATTATAGCCTCAAATTCCTCCTAGACCAGCGCCTCTCCACCATACCGCAACACCGCTGGGTGAGCAAACTATTTGGATATGATTTCCGGGTGGAATTCAAACCCGGGCGGCTGAACATTGTGGCAGATGCTCTATCCCGCTACGCAGAAGAAACAGCCACAGCGTGTGCAATATCAGGACCGGATTTCAGCCTCTTCCACGACTTACGGGCTGAGACGGCAGCTACACCTGAATTGGTGGCTCTGAAAGCACAGATTGAAGATGGATCATTGGGCGCTCCCTGGCAGATGGCAGATGGCCTGATTCTCCACAACAACCGGGTCCATGTGCTGCAATCCTCACCTCTCATCCAGTCCATTTTGAGTGCAGCACATTCCACCGGCCATGAGGGGGTACAGAAGACGTTGCACCGCCTTAGGGGTGATTTCCATATCCCACATGACCGCAAGCTCGTCGAAGACTTCGTCCGTTCTTGCCAAGTCTGTCAACGCAACAAATCTGTACACCTTCATCCAGCAGGCCTGCTGCAGCCTCTACAGGTTCCTTCGCGAATTTGGGAAGATATTGCAATGGATTTTGTGGAAGGTTTCCCGCGTGTCAATGGCAAGTCAGTGATTCTCACAGTTATTGATCGGTTTTCTAAATACGCGCATTTCCTTCCATTGGCTCACCCATATACAGCTAGCTCAGTGGCCAAGGTATTCTTTGATGAGGTGGTTCGCTTACACGGGATCCCTTGCTCTATTGTTAGCGACCGGGACCCAGTATTCACAAGCACATTTTGGTCCGAGCTTTTTCGGTTGACGGGTACCAAACTTCAGTTAAGCTCCGCTTTTCACCCTCAAACCGATGGACAATCGGAGGTCACTAATAAGATCATTGCCATGTACCTCAGATGTCTCTCAGGAGACCGGCCACGACAATGGATTCGTTGGCTACCTTGGGCTGAATATTGCTATAACACATCGTTCCAATCCTCCCTGCGAGACACTCCATTCAAGGTCGTATATGGCCGGGACCCTCCGACTATCCGGCCACATTCAGCCATGACAACTCCTTCACATGCCGTGGATCAACTCTTGTTGGAACGAGATCAGCTGCTGGCAGACATCCGCGACCGTCTCCTCCTCGCTCAACAACATCACAAAAAAGCCTATGATGCAAAGCACAGGGAATTATCTTTTGAGATTGGGCAATGGGTTTGGCTTCGACTTCATCAGCGCCAAGCTCTTTCCTTAGCTGATATTGCCAATCGCAAATTGGCTCCTCGTTATTATGGTCCATATCAAGTCGTCGCCAAAATTGGAGATGTCGCATACCGTCTCCAACTCCCAGCTAGAGCCCACATTCATGATGTTTTTCATGTGGGTCTTCTCAAACCCTACTTTGGTACTCCCCCGACTGAGCCCCCAGCACTGCCGGTACTTCATCATGGTCGGGTAGCCCCGGTTCCGCAGCATGTCATTCGCGCCCGCCACAACAATGGGGTGCGCGAGCTCTTAGTTCATTGGGAGGGCTTGCAAGCTTCTGAGGCCACTTGGGAGCCACTAGACAAATTTCGGCAACAATACCCGTTATTCAAGCTCGAGGACGAGCTGTTTTTCGAGGAGGGGAGAAGTGTCAGGCCAGGCCGGTTTGGGAGAACATACGCCAGGAGGAGCTCTGGCGCAAGTCTTCCTCCAGCAGAGGCGGCAAGGACTGCAGCCTCTTCCTAATAGGTTTGCTTTTGTATTTCGTATTTGCTTTGGTGATTAGGGTAAGAGTCGGTTAAGGAGTCAGGATTGTACTAGGATTGTAACCTGGCTTAGCCGGGATGAGTTTGGACTCTCCTCTATATATAAAGGGGATGAGATGAGATAATAAAGATTATGGAGAATATTACCTCAATCTCTTGTCTTCCTCCCCTCTGGTTCTCCCAATCCTCTTGATTCTTCCTTCCGCTATCCTCAGACGTGATCTGCAGCAAACCCTAGTTTGCTCGGTTCTTCCCTTTGTCTTCCGCGGCCCGACTCTCTGTTTTTCCTTGGCTTGACCGCCGATCGCCAGCACGGATCCGCCGGCTGCCTCCAGATCACGAGCACCTGCACGACATTCTTACAATTTGAGATCACGGCGTGACATAGATATAGAGGAAGTTTTATAAAAAAAAATAGATGTAGGGAAACTTGTATTGTTTTGTTTAAGAGCTTAAATTTATGTTATCAATTATTTGAAATCTATTGCAACTGTACAAACACTTGGCTAGTCATATAAAAAGTCATAGTCAAAATTACGTATCAAAGATTACGAACAGATGAGCAATTCACAAGCTAGCCGCCTAACCCAATGTTTGCGCATGACCTAGCGAAGACAGGTGCATTAATAAATCCATAGCATCCTAGTATGTGCAGGGGACACATGATAGGTGTGGTGTACGAAGATTGTGTATATCTATCTTATACCTCTAAAAAAAATCCACAGCACAGGATCGTCTGAAACATCTCGGAATCTTCCTTCCCATTTGTATTCAGACTCTGAACAGTTTCAACCTTAACAACATATGCTTAACTAATAAACCCAAAAAATCGTGTCACTAAGAATCAAGAACATACGTAGATAACACTTACTGGCACAAATATTTGCGCGCATCGACAGAAGAGCGTAGCTATGTATGCTAACTTGCTAACTCTCTCCGGCCATCAGTTCCAGAAGCATGCCCACTTACTCAGCTGCACCTCCTCTTCGGGCTCCACGGCGTCGACGTCGAGCATGGTGTCCTGGAGCAAGAAGCTGCGGGCCTCGCCGCCGCAGTCGTCGTCCGACGACGACGGAGGCGAGCGCGCGCCGGCGAAGTAGGACTCCGGGCTGCTGTGGGGTCCCTCGGCGAAGCGCGGCACCGCTCCGCCGTTGTTGGCCTCGGCACAGGTATCGTCTTTGAGCTGAACAGTTCGTGTTGCTGCTGCAGCGTGTACCGTAGCTGACGCGGCGGTTTGCTCCTCCGGCTCTGACGCCGGCGACTCCTCCTTGGCTTGCAGTTTCTCGGTCATTGAGATCACCTGCTCGGTATATGTATGTGCGCGCATCGGTCATGAGCTTGATCTTTGATATACATGCACACTGGAAAATAAGTGTTGTTTGAATTCTGCAGGAAAGTAGGGAGAACTGTGCGTATACATTTCTTGTTTTGCGACGCGAGAAGTGAAATCGACTCATTCTGTTCGAGTTCATATGTGGTCAAACAAAAAAACATCTCTCTCTCATCTGGACATTGCCGGTGACAAGTAAAATGAGGAAGAAAATCACATCACCACCTTTAGACATTTTTTTGTTTGGCCATATTGTGACACCTTAATTTCTAAATTAGCCCTATACGACACGAAATTGCAAATCTAACCCCTTTATCTAGCACGGAAGAATAAGTAGCCGTTGCATGACTTCTATTGTGCAACCTAACTGTGGCAGCATTCGGCCACTGCGGCATCGCTGGCGAGCGCGGCACAGGCTAGCCTAGCGTGGCAGGTGACGGGACCTACGAAGGTGCCATACCACCTGACCGCTGCAAGCACCAAGAGAGGTGCCATGCTTGGGAGCTGTGACACCATGCCCCTACGATCAATTAATGGTGTGAGAGTACAATTTAATTAAGGACCTGCATCTTGCTTGCTCCCTGCCGTGGTCGGATGGCATGACACTTTCGTGGGTCCTGTCACTTGCTGTGCCAGACCAGCCTATGCCACGGTGGCAGGATGCTGCCGTGGTCAGGTGGCATGGTAAGAGTCACGTATCGGCCGCTGATTTTTTCGTGCTCGGCAAGAGAACTAGATTTACAATTTTGTGTCGTGTGAACCTAATTTTAAAATTAAAGTGGCACAATGAAGCTAAATAAAAAAGTTCTCACCTTTAGAGCCTTTCAAGCTCATCATGGCACATTGCAGAATTAATCACTCATCTCTTCGCACAATTGCATGTCATGATTTAAAAAGGGTCTAAGCAAGGGATATAACAGTGACTCGCCTAATAAAATTTTGGGTTCGCTTTTGTGATCGATTTTTAGGTGTTTTTTGTGATTTAGGTGATGGTTTTGACAGTCGTAGGATTTAGGTGATAGTAGGTCGTACATCCACAAGATTCTTATCCTCTTCTAGTCTACTATCGTATGACCTTGCAAATAAATCTGCATTCTATTTACGGGCAGTAATTCTTTAATAGTACATTACTATGTGCTTATACGAATATGATTCAAATAAAAGTTATTTTTCTATGGGGCATTCAAAATGTCTTTTGCTGACAGATTTTGACTACAATATTTGATTTTTAATTGATGCATTTTGACTTTTGGTTGAGAAACCGTTTTAAAATGACTTTTGGTTTCTTCAATAGAAAATGAATTATACCACACACCTCTTAAAAAAATCAGTCCGAGGTTGGACTGTTGAATCTACATCCAATGAATCCTCTTCTCTACCAGCAATCCCTGGCCACACACCTCGTGCATGCCTTCTCCAGCCCCGCTAGGACCTATGCTGATCCTCACACATCTCTTCTCGCACCACCAAACTCCTCTTTTTTTCAATGGTTTTTAATTTGTCTTCTCTAAGTAATTATTATTTATTAGACTAATAAATCAAAAACATAGAGCTCCTCCTATGCCAACCCTTGTATTGTTCCTTTTGCGTCGTCGCCGCCTCTAAGGAAATCCAACTAGAAATACCGTAATCTATATATGGAGGGAGATTTGGGTGTCATCATTCCAAGTTGGTGGTGAGGTTCAGCACATGGAGACATGGAGACATAGTCCTATATTATAAAGATTCAACACATGAGTTTCAGCTATTTGCGAAATACATTTGCAAATACAAGTCTCATGTCACAAAGAATGGAGACATGGAGTTTAAGCACTTGCAAAACACATTTACAATGCATAGTCCTATGTTATAAGGATTCAACACATGAGCTTTAGCTATTTGCAAAACACATTTGCAAATAGAAGCCTCATGTCACAAAGAATGGAACATGGACTTCAAGCACTTGCAAAACACATTTGCAATGCATAGTCTCATGTTATAAGAATTCAACACATGAGTTTCAGCTATTTGCAAAACACAATTGCAAATACAAGCCTCATGCCAAGATGAGCTATTGGAGGTGAGGTTGAGCTATCAACACATGATGAAACTCAAACTATTAGACATGACCCCTCTTAATAGTATGGCAACCTATACTAGCAATCGGTCTTCCAACCAAACACTAAAACTGGTAAAAGATTAGGAACACATTCTTAGGCCTACCTAGTCATACCTTTGCCTTAGGTTATCGTCTTGTTATGCATCAACTCATAATGCATCTTTTTATTCAACTCCATCAACACATGATGGTTTTCACTTGACTTGATGATCAACATATGATCATCTTCTCTTGGACATGCATCAACTCATGATGGATCCTTCTCTTAATAGCCTTCAACACATGAAGATATATTCCATCCAGACTTGATGATCTTCAACACATAAAGTCATCCTCACTTGTGGCACCTAACCTATTCATCCAACTCGTGGAAAATGTTAGTCCGCAAAACAATTGCCATCAATTACCAAACTACACCATTAATTCATAATGGAGGGACTAGATTTCACAATATTCCCTTTTTGGTAATTCATGACAATCTCAACAAATAATGAGATAGAAATTGATGTTTGAGTATACAATATGTATATGACACTTGTATACTCTAAGATAAGCTTTTGAGTAAAGCTTACTTATCTGGTTGTCATTAATCATCCAACCATTAACATATAATGGAGAAGTTAACTGATAACCGATTGCAAATGAGTATATATAAACAACGCAATATATATACACACACACACTCTCTCTCTCACTCAAGAATGTATTAAAGTAAAGAACCTAAATATGCATATTAAAGAAAGCATTGATCAATACTTATGAAATCCCAAAAAATAGAGAGAGATCCCCCTAAATGTGTGTATACAAGTATGTATAATGAAGACATATGCACATATTCAATTTGGACTATTTGTGAAGTTCAATCTATATTTTGAATCTAAGGAATGCACTAATATATGAAAATGTGATTTCGAATGTCACCAAAATCCTATAATGGTATTTGTCATTATCACCAAAACCAACTCAAAATGAAGCCTTAAGTGGAACTTGACCTTTCAACAGCGCTATGACCTTGGTTGTACGACTACGGCATGCTTCAATCACAGAGCTACGACCACTGCTGAATAGCTCTACGACTATGCCCAGCTACGACCATGTTCGAGTATGATTACGTTTGACTACAACCACGTCTAGCACTGACTATGTACAACTTCGATCACGGCATTTCAACCACAGTAAGTCGACCACCACAAAATGACCTTACTTGATTGATTATCGTAAGCTACAATATTTCTTTTCATGGTCGTTAATCTTACTAGTTGGTAGTTATAACTTTTACTGATCAATAGTCGTAAATCTTTCTGATCGGTGGTATAGTCATAAATCTTTCTGATCGGTGGTCTTGTATGCGATAGTCGTAGTATTTGTAGTGGATACTCGTAGTCTTTGCAGATTACTATTGTACTCGTAGACTTTGTAGTCTTCATGGTCTGCTGTCGTTGTCTTCAATTTTCCAGTTGGTTGTCTAGACCATGCTGAAAGTTTTGCGATCGGTTGCCATAGACTTTACGGTTGGTACTTGGAGGCTTTACTGTTGGTACAAGTACTTTACTTGTGATTTTCAAGTACTTGTGTTAGGCCAGTAGGTTGACTGGCGGGTGCATAGTAATCAAGTGGTCATGGACGACCAGGATGATGGTCGTGGATGGTCTTGGTTTTGTTGTCTCTGGATGGACAAGAGTGTGTTTTGAGTGTGTGTGCTGATGTCGGTCAAGCTGGGAAGAGCTTGTACCGGGAAAAATATTTCTTTGGTCTTTGCATGTGCAGGAGGACATGGAGACGATCATGGTCGGTGATGAGGAGAATCGGGACTAAGATGGGGGAAGTCTAAGGTCTGGACGATCGAGGATGTCACACGAGGTGGTCGGGTTCATGCTGGAGCACATGGAGATCAAATGTGGAGATTTGTGGAGAAGCTAGAGGAGGTGTGTTCCCGGATGCTTCGATACGTGGTGATGATGTGTGATAAAGATACAAGAGGTGTTGTCCTGGAGGTTTCGTCACGTGGAGAGATTGAAAACGTTATGGATGGAATCCATATAGTGGAAGATCTAGAGTTTAATAAAAACCATGTTAGTAAGAGCTTAGGGTCTCTTGATTTTAGGAAGAGATTAAGTGGTGTACTCATGTTTGAGTCATACACGATTGTGATGTTAGCCTATAAAAGTAGGAGAGGCTAAGGGCTAACGGAACTAGTTTTTAGGGCTTTCATCGATGAAGTTTTTAGGGGTGCCATGAAGGTGCTTTTGTAGCCGAAACTTGTTATAGAAATAATAGATCAGATCTATTCCAAAAAAAGTTCATCGGCAATGTATTTTTCCTGAGTGTTGCCTTTTCAAGTTCTCGTTGATGTGCTACATGAGAAGTGTTGTTTTGGCTCATTCTCAATTGAGTGGTTGATCTGTTCGAGAAGTCGAAGTCTTTCGAGCGATAGAGATCTCGACCACGTGATCGTAGCGAGTGGACAAAAATCTTCATCGAGTTTACAAGAAGAAAAGAAGAGAGGTTAAAATCAACCAAAAGTCAAGTACATCAATCAAGAACAAGAGGGACTCAAGAGTTACATAAAGATTGATGTATTACTTACTTGAGAAGTTAGATTTTATAGCCACTCCATCTTGGAGGACAAGGATTACCCAAAGTATTCACTCTCAAAAGCTTAACTCTAACAAGAAAGCACAAAATAGATGGGTTATATGGGATTCTAATGTTTATTTCTATACCACCCCTTTCATAGATAGGCAACCGGCCACCTATAAGGCTGAGTAGATTCTACCCATTATTACAATAGGGGAAATCCGTTAACCCTACACATCGAATTTTACTTTCTCATATACAAGACCTAAACCACTTAGGCCAATGTTGTGGTTTCACACACCGCCACTTTTCTGGTATTGGGCAATTTACCAAAATACCCCTCTGTCGGTTTCCACGAAGCTTCCCTTTGCATATGATGAGCACCCGACTTCCTTGATCGCACAGGACCTTGGCTCCTCCTTGAGCCTAGTCCTGGTCCACCTTGCCATTGCCCGTCATGTCCATTATCGGCAGCTCCCGCTCTGGTTCCTCGTTGTCTTAGCTTGCAACCACCCCGCATAGTCTCGGTCATCTTCGGTGTCTTCTTGATCATTCTGAACCTCAACACCACCTTATGCCTAGTCTCGGTCCTCCAACACCTCGCCACGACCAAGCTCTGAAGTCCTACAACTGACACAAATAAGCAAACCATCACGTAGCACCGCACCATACACAAAGTCATCACCATGCAAAATATATGCAACCAAGTCACTGATCTTAAGCTTAGGGGCAAACAATAACCCCTGTACACATATGCAACAATCTAGATCAATCAAACACAACTCACAACTCAAAAACATCAAAGATCATACCCTGGTCGAAAACCCACTATCTGGTCGATTCACAGCTGGTCCGACTACTAGCCCTCAGGTGATCCGGTCACTGATCCCAACCAGTCAGACACAAGTACTCGAGGTACTTCAAAGGATACAAGAATTGAAGCACTCGAAGCCTACGAGTACCCACCGCGAGGCCTTCGGCAACCAATCACAAAACCTACGACTACCTATCACAAAGTCTGCGACTACCGATCGCAAAGTCTACGACTATCGATCACCGAGCACCAACCAGATACTGAAGCTGCGACCATCCGTGGTCGTTCTGCCGTGCTCGACCTGCCGATCGGACCGCCCAACATAGGGTTGTTGCCTATTCCAAGGCCGATTGAACTACCAACTACCGATTGTAGTCCATGCCTCCGACTACCTTCTACGGTTGAAGCAAACAGCCCAAGCAAGAAGCGATGTTTGCAAAAAACACCTGTCACTTCAAAAATATTGCAATGGTTAATCATAACATTATCCTGAATCTTCTTACATGATCCTTCATTTGATTTTGCATTAGGGTTGCGGGTCTGAGAATTATCAGTTGGATTTTATTAGAGAAATAATAATTATTTTAAGGAAAAAGTCTAGATAGCTTTCTGAAAATTAAACTTTTTCGCGTGAAAACAACATATCTTTGGCCTTTTTTTGGCTTTTGATTTCTTCATAAGTTAAAAAAATCAAACGTCAAAATAGGGTGATGTCTTGAAGCAGATTTTTCAAACAGCTTTCCGAACTGAAAATCATGTGCATCATTCGTTGGCGTCTCCACCGTTTGCTACAATACCGAAAAACGCAGATAAAAATCATCAGCCAAAACTTAAAAGAACACCTCTTTAACTAAGAACTTGATGAGCGATTTGAACCATCTAAACAGTGTGGAAGAAAAGAAAACTTTGTGTGCTCAATCCTAGCGTCATCACGTAACGCAAACACCATGAATGCGCATTTTTCCCCCATGCTGGTGGATGGTTGGAATTGCCGGCTAGTTATATCTATATGACACCCGGAGATTCGCCACCGGGGAGCACTGCCTTCTGCATTTTGCGAATTAACGTTGCAAATTAACGTACGGGTCCTCGGTCCTTGCAGCCTACACATCATTTTTTTTTTGAAAAACCCTCCCACGTCTCCAAAATTGTGCGGGTCCTCCGTATTTCTATGAAGGTCCTCCTTTAGCTAGATAGCACCCCACGATTTTTCCAAATCTAGCTATCGTTTCTCCAAATTTGCATATAGGTCCTCCGCATTTCCATGAAGCACTTTTTTGCTGGATAGCACCCCGCAGTTTTCCTGAAATTACGCACAGATCCTTGATTTTATGCGGAAAACCCTTCGCTTTCTCCGGAAATACGTACGGGTCCTCGCTTTTTCAGATAATCCCCTCTAATGAATTTTTCTCAATTTTACTTCGATTTACACGGTAGCTAGCGTATCGTGGCGCCCTGCTTATACTGCTAGTAAATTATAGTTGAGGGGGTTTACACCTTTTCCATTTGAATTGTGAGGACGTTTACATATGGTAAACCGTAATCCCCGAAGGCCCATCTCCTTTAGGAAAAAGAAAGAGAAGTGAACAAGGCCCGGCAAGCCCACACAGCTTGTTTGAAAGCCCAAAGTTTCGGCCCACCCACGTAGATGGGCCAGGTTTTAGGCTTTCCAAACAAAGCCTAAAGCCCAGAAGGTTGCCAACCTCAGACCCACCACCTTCCCCGGTCTCCGTCCCCGTCTCTCCCTATCCAATCCACTCCCTTCCCCTCCATCTCCCGCGGCAGTCTCGCCGCCGCCTCCCTCTCACCCACCACCGGCGACGGAGATGCAGGCGACGGCTGCAGCCTTCCTCGCCCGCCCGCTCCCGCGGCCCCACCGGTGCGCGCAAACCTTAAACCCTCCTGACTCGCCTATCTCCCCCCCTTAAAATCCCGGGTTCTGTTTCTTCTCTGTGGCTAGTGGCTACTGACTAGGCGCTGTGGTTTTTGGTGCATTCAGCAGCATTGGCAGGGGCGCGGATGGGGCGGCGCCGCTGCGCGGAGGCGTATCGCCGCTACCGCCACCGCGGCTGTGGCGGGGGCCACGGTGCTCCATGAGCCTCTCCATCGGCGCCGGCGGAGACAGCGGATTCAGCTACCGTAAGAGACGTTAAACCCTACCACCACCTCCAAATTTCAATGCCCTTTTGTTTTCGGAGGGTAAAAGATGCTACTCGAGGTTGCCTCTGGGTTGCTGATGAATGAAGCAAGGAATAATATATGTGGGTAGTGTGCAATTAAGTAGGCTGTGTGTTTCTTATCCTAACTAATAGTGTTGGTACTTGGTTGGGGGGATCCCATTGATTGGGTGACCAATGCATAACTTGCGATTGTGATCACAAGGAAGCGTAGAGTCGTGGGACACAGCGTGGTTAGTGTAGACATAGATGAACTGATGAAAAAAGAGGGGAGGACTGCATGTATTGCCATATTGCCGCCTAGAAGTTTTGCTCTAAGATTTTTCCATCCGATTAACAATTTCTATCTTGTTCGTATTCGAATTCACATAAAAAATATGGATGCGAATATGCTATGGACTTTTACCATCCGAAATGTTATTTTATCCGGACTATCTGTATCTGTATTCGTATTCGATGAAGCAGTATGCATATTTTATTACAATACAACTAATTAATTGGACAATTTTTTAATTGAACATGAATTTGTGTTTCTTTAGGTGAAGTAAATGAATTAGAATGATTAATCGTGATTGTACGAGGATACAATATCATTAATGTCTTCATACTATATAAGTTATAAGTTATGAGGATATCCGGATCTGACCGAATTGAGTAGATATTCAATTCGTATTCGTTACATATTCGATTCGTATTCGTATTTGAGAATATTCGGATTCATATTCGTATTCGTTTACAAAATAGAATACAAATGTGGTAAATGCATTATTCGATTCGTATTCGATCCGTTTTCACCCTTAACCAAGCTGAAGGAGGCCATGATTTGGGAGGGTTTGGTTAGCCAAAATAGAGTGTGGAGTTGAGTTGTAGAAAATCTGAATGATTGATTTTCATTACATTGCTGTCTAATATACAACTATACATAATGTCACTTAACTGCAAACCTAGGGTTACCAAAAAGTCCAAATGACCATTTATGATATCATCATTGTTTCATAGATCATGGGATTTTTTAAATCGAATATTGAACCATTGTTGGTAACAACATTAGACTTGGTCTGCAGTTCTGCATACAAGTAATTTATTGTCCTTGCACGTGGAAATGAAAAACAAATTATTGGAAGACAACTTTCATTCGTTTAGCTGTGATAACTTATATAGATCTGCATTTAGTTGTTTCCACGGCTCTTTTTCTTGCAACTCTCGGTTTATTTACTTAGAATATACAAGACTTGTAGACTCTAACCTTCATTTGTTTCTGTACAAAAGGTAGTGTTTATTTGAGGCCATCTTCAGCTAAGTTTATTCTTATCTACAGAGCACATTCCAGTGTTCCCAAGATACCGTATGCGGGATCCCTATAAGCTTCTTGGTGTTGATCGTGATTCATCTGAAGAAGAGATCAGGAGTGCAAGGAACTTCCTTATCCAACAGTATGCTGGGCATGAAGCAAGTGAAGAAGCTATTGAAGGTGCTTACGAGAAGATAATAATGAAGAGCTACCAGCATCGGAAGAAAACAAAAATTAATCTGAAAAGCAAGCTAAAAAAGCGGGTTGAGGAATCACCGTCATGGGTTAAGGCGCTGCTTGGATACTTTGAGGTGCCATCAATGGATGTTATTTCCAGAAGATTGTTCTTTTTTGCTTTCATTGCTGGATGGAGCATAGCAACTTCTGCTGAGAATGGACCTGCATTCCAGGTATATGCTTTGGAGCAATCTGCTTTTAGGACAGCATCTGCTTTTGCTTTAGGACAAGCATCTGCTTTTAGGACAGCATCTGCTTTTGCTTTAGGACAGCATCTGCTTTTAGGACAGCATTTGCTTTTAGGACGGACAGCATCTGCTTTTAGGACAGCATCTGCTTTAGGACAGCATATTGACCGCTTTAGGACAGCATCTAGGATAGCATCGTAGCATATGCTTGGCTGGTTCTCAGCCTATAAATTTGTATCCCCAACCCCTCAGGTTGGCATGGCATTTGTGTGAGCAATAAACAAGAAAACTTGCCCCATCTCCTAGTGTCATCCTCTCCATGAGAGTAAGGATCTTGCTATCACCAAGAGCAAGAGTCCAGCGACTAACACTTTTAAGGTCTGCCTTTTCTTGCTTGATGACATGTTTTAACTCCATGGCAGTTCAAGGAAGATAACCTAGAAAACATGTGAGATGTTGCTTGTTCATTTTACATAAATACCTATGAAATATCATTAACATCTCACGAAACACCAAATGATAAAATGGCAATTGTTGTCCTGTGCATGTAGAATCACAATTGCTGCCCTGTGCATGTATTTAGCCTTGTTCTTATCCGACATATGGAGAACTCAGTAACCTGTATATTTTTTGTCTTCATTTGATAATTGGAATTCTCCAACGGAATTGACGTGTATGATCTAGTATACCATGGCAATACAAGATGTGACAAGCCCTTGATTTAAAATATATACATAATAGTAGTCTGAAACACTTCCCATCTTGGATCACTGCTGAATTGACAAGTGGTTTTCTTCTGCAGCTCGCAATATCACTCTTCTCGTGCATATACTTCCTTAATGACAAGATGAAGAACCTCCTCAGGGCGTCAACCACTGGGTTAGTGATAGTTTCTTCGCGTACTGCCTTGACATGCTAGTTGTTATCCATAGCATGTTCACTCGTTTGTTCTTCCAGGTTCGGAGTACTTGTTGGTGGATGGATTATGGGTTCTCTATTGGTTCCACTGATCCCAACATTTCTCATCCCACCTACATGGTCCCTTGAGCTTCTTACCTCGTTGGTTGCATACGTTTTCCTGTTCCTGGGATGCACCTTCCTCAAATGAAACTCTTGTCAATCTTGTAACCATAAATTGTAGAATTACTTGGATTTGCAATTACTGACATCTCGTCTATGGGCCTCTGGAAAATTTTTGCATTTACCGACATCACTCTTGATTCTGAGATTCTCCGCATTGTTATGGCTAATCCTCCTGGATCCCTTGTTCAGCTCATATACTCCACGGTATATATACTAGAGACACCAGTTTTCCATTTACTCGTTTCGTTTAGTTCAATGTTCGTATGCTACTGTCTGGAGACCAGAGGTCTGCTGCTTTGCTTTCGCCCCTCTGCTGTAAGCACAGGGGCGAGGTCTGCTTTGGAATGTAGAGTACTGATTATATCGAATTGGGATGCTGTTTTACTCTGTGTTTCACGTTTGCAATTAATCCATGTGTTTTCTACCATCAATTAGCCACGCTCATCATGTTCTCGTAGCGCTAAACTGTTGGAATTTAGTCGCGGTCCTGAAGAGTCGTGTGTGTGTGTGTGTGTGTAGTTGGAAAAAAGAGATGCTTTTCATCTAAAAGAAAGGTTGCACGTAACAATGCTGGGCCAAACGCGAGTCCTAGTTGAAGTCTAGCTTGTTCCGCATAGGACTCGGCGAATATTGTCCTGCTGGTCTTCTTCGCTTTTTTGTTTTTCCATTCGCTTTTGGCTGAGATGAAGGGAAAGAGTAAGAAGTACGAACAAGGTAGAGAATATTCTTGGAATCTTTGGAAGAGTTTTGCCATTTCTAAGCTGTGTTTCAATTTGAATTTTTTTGTACGGATAATCCATTTTTTATTCGAAATTACAGAAATATACCCGCGGGAAATTTTTTTTACAAAAATAGGCTCTAGTCGCTCAACCATTGGGCGACTGGAGCCTTTCGCCCAACCCAATAGCGACAACTAGAAAATCTCCCAACCGTTGGGCGATTAATTGCAGTCGCCCCACTGTTGGGCGACTTTCATCTAGTCGCCCTCCCATTGGGAGACTGCATAAAAGTCGCCCAATGGTTGGGCGACTGCACTCAAGTCCCCGAGAGAAAAAAGAGAGGAAAGAGTCTATTTTACCGAAATTTGGAAAGTGTATCAAACCTTCGTCAAAAATAGTGAAAATTGGTGGGGCTGTTCTTCATACATTCAAAAGCCTTCAGAAAAAAATTTGAGCAATTTCGGCCATAAGATCAAAAGTTATAGCAGTTTCAATTGAGGCCGAAACGAATTCGAGTCCGTTTCCGACACACCTTCAGTAAAACGGGCATAATTTTTGCATACGGTGTCCGTTTTCGACGTTCTTGTACTCGTTGGAAAGCTAACGACGAGCCCGATCCAAAAATCGGCTATCTTTGGACCTAAACCTGCGTCGCAAGTTTTTTCTTTCTGTTTTTGCCCTTTTTCTTGTTCTTCCCTTTGGAATTTGGATTTTTCTTCAACTGAAAAGTTGTAGATCTCGTCGAAACCTTTTAAATGAGTATATATAAGCTATATAGAATTTTGCCATTTTATCTTTTCAAACTAGTTGTTTATATTGCATCGGTATATAAAACGATCGGTACATACGGTTTTGTCGGCCCCTGAGTGTAGTCGCCCAACCATTGGGTGACTGCATGAAAGTCGCCCAATGGGAGGGCGACTAGATGCAGTCGCCCGAGGGTAGAGCGACAGCTATTGTGTCGTCCGCTGGTTGGGCGAAAGGCTCCAGTCGCTCAACCATTGGACGACTGGAGCCTATTTTTGTAAAAAATTTTCCCGCGGGTATATTTCTATAATTTCGAATAAAAATGGATTATTTGTACCAAAAATTCGTTTCAATTTCACGTGTTCTTTTTGCTATTTCTAAGATGTGTTTCAATTTCACGTGTTCTGCGTATCAAAGCGTATTACATGATTTTTTTCTTATTCAGAGGGGTATTTTGGCCATTTAAAATTAATCCTAGTCCCAAACTCAATACGTACCCAACAGAGGGACACGGCCACCTGGGGGCCACCTTTTTACAATCCAATTCCTTTTAACTTATGGCTTTTAGTTTTCTTCAAACAAATAAATAAAATTTCTCTGTAGCCATTTTGAAATGGCTTATTGAAACAACATTTTCAAAATAATTTATCGGTATTTAGTTCATTTACACAAGCGCTTGTACTAGAACTAAAGTAGACAGTTTAATGTAAGTTGCACAATAAAGAAATGTAGGACATAAAAAATACTAAGTTTTAATTTTTAAATTATTGTCGTTAAGGATAATTACCAGTGAAAAAGTAGCGCTAATGGTTTACAAATTCACATTTCTATACTCAACCAAAATATTAGAGCATCAAAGGGAAAAGCAAAAACCAATCCTATTGTAATGTTCTTCTATCCTACTACTTCAAATCTTTTTTGTTACTGCTAATACGAAGGATTAGACAATATGTATTACGGGTTGACGTTGTACTTTCTTAAGATTCTTAAGATAAAATGTGCAATATATATATATATATATATATATATATATATATATATATATATATATATATATATATATATATATATATATATATATATATATATATATATATATATATATATATATATATATATATATATATATATATATAAAATACTAATTACTCCCAGGTGTAGTTACACCCCGTTAATCCACCGTTGATTTTTGTTTGCGATTTGTGCTTCCGTCTGCGACTATCGGAGCTGTAAGCCACGGGTTATTTCCTGATCCGATCCAATTCCAGTGTATGAAATACTCCAGACATCGAGTATACTAGCCTCATAGGCGCGGCGCCACGCCGCGCCAGCTACCGTGTGTACCGAAGTGAAAGAGACGATAATTCGTGAGGAGTTTTTTAAAAAAAAATTTTAAAAAAATCAAGGGCACGTGTGTATTTTAAAAAAAGTCGCAGATCTTTTTCGTAAAAAACTGAGGGCCTGTACGTAATAAACGAAGACCTATACGTAATTTAGAAACCGCGGGGCGCTATCCTGCAAAGTGTAGAGACCTTTTCGCGAGAACTAAGGACCTTTACGTAATTTCAAAAAATACAGGGATTTTTGCGCAAAACTGCTCCCCCGACCGTACGCAAATTCTGCCGACACGGCCGAGGGAGCGCTGGGGGCGACGTGGGACGGCCCTCCTGCGGGGAATCCCCCGGCTTTGTAAATAAGTATGATTCCGCGAGTTTCTATATCCGTCCAGATCTTCCACTATTTTCGCTTATCCTCTAGCAATTTCCAGGATTCTAGGCGACTCGCCGTTACCTTCCAAGATACCCACATCTCACATCTCTCCCGGATGATTTTGGCATCACCCCGGCGGCTTGGACGCTGTTAGTTTGGCGGCGTGTTTTCATGCCGATAGGTCTTCAGCTGTGAGGAGATTACTTCTCTGAATGCCAAAGGTAAGTTCTTCACAATACTATTCCTGATATATCCATTAGGATAGTACTCCCCTGCATGTATAACTTTGTTTTCCTTGCTAGTTTCAATGTTCTGGTGATGGCACATTGACGAGGATATCCCATGGTACGAGTTCATCGATCATTTTGTTTGGTTAATTAAGGGCCTGTTTGGATCCACCCAGATTTTAAGAATCTGGCTTTTAGAAACTGAGTGGGATCCAAACAGACCAGTTTTTGGGGCAGTTTTTAAAATCTACCTACCCAGATTCTTAAAAACCAAGAAGCTGTTGATATCCAGCTTTTGCCAGTTTTTTGGCACAAATACCCATTTACCCTCATTAAAGACCACACATGGCTGTTTAATGTGCTGTTCAAGAGCAATAAATGTAAGGGTATAATAGTCTATGAGCACCAATCATAAATGAAATCAGCTTTTAAAAACTAGGGGATCCAAACACCCCATCAGTTTTTACTTAGAAACCAGTTTTTAAAAACTAGAAGTAATAGCTGGTTTTTAAGAATCTGAAACTGATCCAAATAGGGCCTAAGCAGATATAGTACTCCTTTTATCATGATTGATATATGTGTCTTTTTCATGCAGATACTTGGAGATTTGCAGGCGGTGGAGCGTATATTGATTAAATTTCATCACACATGCACCAGATGGCAGTCGGGCCGGAATTGCTCTCATCTACCGCTTTGTGATTCGATGCCTGGCCCTAGCTCTGCAAGGCACGCCTGAGATTCGCTCTTTCTAGAATCAGCATGTTCATGCGCGATATCATAAGAGATCTACAAGCCATATCGCCGCTTCTAAGTTTAATCTGAGGTAATACGTTCATTTGGTTGATGAGTAGATTTCTTTTTTGATGCGAGGATATTCTTGATATATCACAAATTTTCGTACTTAGTGTACTTAGTTTTTTTTTGTGTCCGTCACATGCATGCATACTTTCTTTTCCTAATTAACCTATCATCCATGCTAGGTACTCAAGAAAATACCCTCGTTGTGCCTAGTGTGACCACTCAATCGATCATCCATGCGCCCACTCGATCGTCCACGGTGTCGCGCCGAGCATTTCGATGGTTGCTATTGTTGTCGACATGGTTGTCTCCATAGCCTAGAGTACTGCTACCTGACATTAATTATACGATGATGCCGCCCAAGGAGAATGCCATGTTATCAATCTAATCTTCAGGCGAGCCTGGAAATGTGTGTGCTTATTATGTACATGAGAGTACACTACCTTTTTTTTATCTTTTCATCGTGCACTTGATGACATACTCCCATTCCATGATATACTACGAGCTTCTTTGTACAATTGACAGTATCCTCCACGTATACTCCATTTTAATATTTGGATGCTATGTTTCGAGTAATCATCTATAAACACTTCAATTCTTTGCAGTCGGCATATATGCTACATACTTCATATCTACCGTCACGCACCCTTTAAAAAAGATATACTCATTTGTAAAAAAAAATGAAAACTCTATGGACATACTCCTTTATTTAAAAACAGCACACTTCAAACTTCTATCATACCTCCTTTTTAAAAAAATGTAACAAAGAACTACACACTTTCTAGCATTAAGCTACTAAGTAATCATGCATATAAACGGAACTACTTAGTATCGTAGTAATTTATTTTGTTCTGTTTCAAAAGGATTAGCAAATAAGGTAGCTTTGAGGAAAAAGATGAACATACTACCTCTTTCATACTCCCAACTGCCAGGTATGAAGTATGGTATTTCAAAAAAAAAAGGAGTATGTCGGAGATACTATACGTTGGGGAGTAAGAAATAGTATCCAGACTAAAATATTACTCACTTTATCTCTTATGTACATACTTCCATTCAGACTCATGCCCTTTGGTTGCACCCCGTTTCGTTTCACAATATACAGTATGTCAAATCGTAGTTTCGCTGCCATGGCTATCCATGTTGATTTTCTTATGTATACCTTGACTCATCTCCAGACATCAGTCCATTCTGTCCTCACGTTGGGGAGTATCTGCAATGTGATTGAGTATTTAAATTGTGATACATCACTAATATCGGGATACTTGCGGCGATCCGATACTTACGGCATTAATTACTGCAGCCGGTTGATGGGTTTCTTTGCAGCATACACGGGTCTGTTTGGAGATTGAGAATGTTATAAGTCTTCAAGTCGACCCAATAACCCAAACCATCTTGTGGTATCTCGAGATAGATGGAAGGTAGATATAATGGGTGTAACTACACATGGGTGTAGAAAAGAGGCTTTCTATATATATATATAGAGGATGCTGAAATAGGACACCAGGGTGCCCGGGCACCAAGCCTCCCTACCTTTATATTGCTTTTAGATGCGTGCAAGTGCAATGATATATAATATCAGAATGGAAAGTCTTAATTATGAATGGAAAATCTCAATCATAGATGGAAAGTCTTAATCATGGAGCCTGGGTACCATGGTGCCCCTATTATTCATGCTAATGACTTTAACACTCCTAAGGACAGGGCGTGGAATTCGATGAAAGTGTATTCGATCTTGATAAACTCGCCGAAGTTTGAGGAAAACTCTCCGAATTCTTGATAGCGGAGGTCATTCACTTGAATGGAGAGTTCAACCCCAGTGATGCTAATTAAATATTCAAACATTTGATACAATTATAATCACTCAATTGTGCTTAATCAAACAATTCATTTAATTGTACTTCATTCAGTTGTTTAATTTATTTGTAAGATCTGTGTAATGATTGTCGTGTGATATGTGTGTGTGATCTGTTTGCTTGTTTTCAAATGTCATGGCTAGTATTTCTTGAGACTAGCCGAAAAACAAAAAATAATCTAGCTATTCAAATAGCTATCGCAAACGGTTTGTAACTCCAAACCGTCTGATGGTTTTTGGTGTTACCCGTTTGTGATATGTAGGATATATGACATTTCACAGATTGTTTTTGGTATTAGCAATCTGTGATATGTCAGATATCACAAACGGTTATGTTTAAGAACATATATGATATATCACAGATGTTTTTTTTAAACGTCTATGTTCTAACTTATCACAGACGGTTTGGGAGCTGTCTGTAATAACCACCTGTTATCACACACATATAAATTCAAACGACTCAGAAACTATCTGTGATGACGGTTTTGAATCGTCTATGATGACTATTTCTGTAGTAGTTGCACCAACCCCACTTGTTCTTGTTCCTCACATGCACAAGCACACAATGACACACAAGTATATGTCTCCCAATAACCTCTCATTGTGATGTGAGCAAGCTAGGGCTAATCAACACGTGTGTGCACGCTACGCGTGAGTTGCTGGCTGTGCGCACGAGCATCCTGGTGTGGTTTATGTTTGATGATAACTTTATTTACATGAGATAGTAACTTTGATATCTGTAAGTCAATCGATAATAACTTTATGTTCAAGAGATAGTAACTTAATGAATTATCGATGATAACTTTATGCTTAGAGGATAGTAACTTAATTTGCATACGTGCATACAGTAGGAGAGAGAAAAGAATAAATGCACTTGACTTGTAATTTTTTATTTTGTTACAAGCTAAAAAATATAATAACTCTTTTACTAAAAGTCCAATCTATGATCCGTTTGCACCATTGTGTTCAAAATTATGAGCTTAATAAAACAAGATTTATGTTAAATATGTTTTAACGCTACAAAATCCATGTCATATAAAGTTACTATCGTGTATGAGTAAAGTTATTGTTAAATACATGTAGAGTTATTGCTATTTTTTATAGTGTTACAATAGGCAGTAACTCTACATGTATTTGACAGTAACTTCACTCACACAACAGTAACTTTCTGTACGAGTTAATTGCTATAGACATATATGTTTCTCTCTTTTCTCAATGCATGCATATTGGTAGTAACTTTACTCATACACGTCAATAACTTCATGAAGTACGGATAATAACTGTAAGTAACTTTATGAATTACAGATGATAACTTGATGTACATATGATAACTTGATGTACATATGATTGTGTGTGTGTGTGTGTATGTGTATGAAAATAATTACATACTCCTGCGATTACGTACTCCCACTTCTATACCACTTAAATGAAGTTGTTATACCTCTTTATCCTTTTGAGTATACTCTAATAACGATTATAAGATACTCCAAAGTGAGTCCATGAAAATTTTTATCAAAATCCACTTTTCTAGCATAATTTATGTATATACTCCTTTTATATATCAAAAAGGGCATATAGCAAAAAAAATATTCTGATGAAAATTTTTCAACCAAATGATATTGGAGCACCTTACAATATAATATTGAAGTATACAAAAAGTGATAAATAAATATAATACATTCGTTTTAGTGGTATATTGAAAGTGGGAGTATATACTCTTAAAAGTACAAAAGTATACGGAAGTTTCCAGTATGGTCAATGCTTTGTGAACTAACGTGCACAGGTGCATTTGTGTCTATTGAATACAAATTGGATGGTTGGGAAAAAGATGTGATGGCGTGGCATACCTTGAGCACATATTTTGGACTCAACTTTAGTATACTAGCTATGTAGGTGTGGCGCCACGCCACGCCAGCCACCGTGTTGACCGAAGTAAAAGAGACGATAATTCGTAGGGAGTTTCATAAAAAAAATCAAGGACAAGTGCGTAATTTCGAAAAAATCAAAGGGTTTTTTTAAAAAAATCGAGGACCTGTAAGGACTTGTACATAAGTAAATAAGGACCTATACGTAATTTTGGGAACCCGCGGGGCGCCACCAAAAAAATTTTTTAAAGAAAAAATTTGCAGGGACCTTTTCGCGAGGGAAAAGGATCTCTACGTAATTTTCGAAAAACAGGAGGAAAGTGCCTCCCGCCCGTCTGTGAAACCGCCCGCCACGCGGCGGCGCGACGCTGCGAGGCGGCGTGGATCGCTGCGGGGGCCGGAATCCTTCCGGCTTTGTAGAGCGGAAAAATCAAAGGGTTTTTTTTAAAAAAATCGAGGACCTGTAAGGACTTGTAAATAAGTAAATAAGGACCTATACGTAATTTTGGGAACCCGCGGGGCGCCACCAAAAATTTTTTTTAAAGAAAAATTTGCGAGGACCTTTCGCGAGGAAAAGGATCTCTACGTAATTTTCAAAACAGGAGGAAAGTGCCTCCCGGCCGTCTGTGAAACCGCATCGCCACGCGTGGCGCGCGCGCGCGAGGCGGCGTGGATCGCTGCGGGGGCCGGAATCCTTCCGGCCTTGTAGAGCGGAGCTATTAGCAGCGTAAGTGCGGTGACATATCACGCTAGCTACTGTGTGGACCGAAGTAAAAGAGACGATAATTCGCGGGGAGTTTCTTAAAAAAATTGAGGACACATGTGTAATTTCGAAAAAAATTAAAGGCCTTTTTCGCAAAAAAAAACCGAGGACTTGCAAGGACCTGTATGTAACTAAACGAGGACCTGTATGTAATTTTAGAAAACCGCGGGGTGCTATCCAACAAAGAATACGCAATTTCGGTGAAGTGGAGGGGGGTTTCGGAAAAAACCTGACAGGGACTTTTTTTACAGGAATTGAGGACCTTTACGCTATGTCAGAAAATGCAGGGTCCTTTTCACATGAAATCTGACGTGGCATCGCTCAGGGGCTGGGAACTCCCCCGGCTTTAATATACTGATGATACTAGATAGGGTATCACGCCACGCTGCGCCGAACGAAAATGTGCACTTAAATGCGTTCGATCAGGTAAGAAATATTAGCTTTTGTAGTTCACAGTATATAAACCGTTTAGGGATCCGTACAGAAGGTAGTATTACAGCATGCATATACATAAAATAGATGTAGTTTTTTTTTATAAATGCACACATATTTCCGCGAAGAGGTTTACAGATAGATCCCAAGACTTTTATATTGTAGCTACAAATAGATTACATACATAGTTTAATCTAATGGCGGGAATGCCTGTTTGGCACGGCTGCGGCTTATGGCTTTTGGCTGAAATTTTTGAATTTTAGCTGTTTGCGATAGAGATTATAGATAGAGATACTCGTTTGCGATTTTGGTTGATACAAATGTTGGGCTTTTAATATATACTACAATTAACTTGTAGACCCCGTTTTGAGGAAAATACTCCGTTTGAAAGTTAGGTACTATAGTAAAAACCAAAAATCGCTAGTTTTGGTCGAAAAGAACAGCCGAAGTCATGCGTCATAGGACGTAGGTAAAACATCTGCAAGTATCACAGGCAAATTCAACTGGAAAACAACCCGGTAGCCGAATACTCTCTGAATTCTAATGGGCGATCTCGTGGAATCCTCCAGGACTACATCACAATAACCATACATATATTTAGGTAAAATTGTTGTCAAAGAGAAATAGATCACATGAGCACAAATGATGGCGGAAAAGTACCAATTAGAGCAAGTTTTCATCATGAGGTGAAGGGCCACCTTATCCCAGTTTCATCATGAGGTGGAGAAGGAGCGCTTATCTCAATTTTCATCATGAGGTGAAGGATCAATCAACCAAATACTTTGCCCATGCTCAGAGAGTGGTTCACACATTGGTGTTGGCTTGTGCTTTTTCAGATAAGCATCAAACCAACATCTGGTCGTCAAATATTGGTGTCATGTCATGAAGGGTAATTCAAGTAACAATCTCCATGTGAGGCCTGCCTTCCTAGATAACTTGAAGCTAACTTTCGTCATGAAGAACTATTTATCTATATCAATCCCCCCAGATCTAGCACAACAAGCAATAGAAAATATAGATTTCTCTCCACTCCACAAAACAAATCTATAATATAGAACTGAAAGAGAGGAGCGAATGTAGCTCCATCTTGAATTTTATTTGGATAGAGAAACAACAAAACTCTACATCAACTAGCAAGAAAGCACAAAACTGTACCGTTTACATGTGTATAGAATATCCATGCACATAATTAATAAGCTTGGCAAGCACTGAACAATAAGAAGGTCCAATAATGATAGTCGAACACCAATGTAAATATAAAAATTGCAGCTCAGATTAAAGGAAAACAAAAACGATAGAAATGATGATGATACCATTTCAGCTCATCATTTTAGCTATCTGATTTTAAAATCCTGATCTAATTCTTGTATATGATATATTTACATAAAACCCATGATACATGAAACTGGAAACATGAACGATGGTGCACTTCAG
Source organism: Dendrocalamus sinicus (assembly GCA_036346575.1). Lineage (NCBI taxonomy): Eukaryota > Viridiplantae > Streptophyta > Magnoliopsida > Poales > Poaceae > Dendrocalamus > Dendrocalamus sinicus. The sequence continues at coordinate 10,338,880 of CM070666.1, read as the reverse complement.
GGAGTTTACTCCATGGTACTTTCATTGACCTAATGACATGTAAATTTCACCAAAATTTCTATACCAATTAAGGCCTCATACAATCATGTTCGTACCCTATCCAGTCTCACACATAATGAAACCATAAAACAGCAACCACAAACAGAGAGTTCCTGATACTCTACAACCACAACAGGGAAATCAACACTTGTTTTAATAGGATGCATACCGCTTGTCGGTTTTCAGTAGAACATAATGGAAGCAGATGCAATTGACCATGCCCACCTAGTGTATCTGTAAAGATCCAAAAGCTTGTTTGGTGTCCTTAACCACCGAATAGAAGATGCATAATCCCCTGTGAGGGTCGTAAAAGCTGTCTATTGGTGGAATTAAAAGCGGCGATAAATGTCTACCTGAGTAGAAAATATTATCGGCATCTCAGGTGGATAAAGATAAGCCAAAACAAAACCCTCGAATTGATGGAGAACTGTCCATCGTGTCTTAACTGTTAGAAAGCAACAGTAAAATAACCAAACAAACTAATTCTGTGAGGTGATTTGGTAAACACTTCGCAAAAATGGTGTAACAACCTTTGACCTTAGAATTGGCAGATAAACACCCTATACTTCAGGATAAGAACAGCATTGATGCACAATATCTTGGGACTCTAGTTTTGCCTGAAGAGTTTTTTTCACCTAAAAGAATGATATAAGAGGCCTCAAGACATTGAAGCACCTAACCTGATAGTGTTAGAGGTCTATAGGTACAGCTTGTCATTCCCCATATTGCATTACGTGCAACAGCAAGAAGCAATTTATGACAACCGGGTGACTAAGATAATCCCTACAAGCCAAGGCAGTCAGATATGTTCTCAGTCAAACTAACTTACGAAATAGATGAGAAGAACAGGAATACTAGCGAAACACATGGTTAATTCAGAGAGTTGTCATGAAAACACACAGGATGTTATCTAATAACCAATCATCAAACTAAGTGCTAAGTACACGTGCTATTTTCGACCATTATAGTGGCACCATTCTACTTGTAATTGTGTAATATCATGCATGTTGGCTAACTCAAATAAACATAAAGGATCTACCTTGATAGTGCCTTGAAACAGTCTTCGTGAACAGCAGCTCGTTTGATGTAGAGACTCCAGCAAATCTGAATAAAAAAGAAAAAGAGCAAAAACAATATATCAATCACACATATGGAATCTAAGCTGGAACAACTTAAAAGTTTACCGTGAAATACCAACAAAGATGGAAACGGATCAACTTATGCCTCAGGGCCACGTATACTTCTGCTTCACTCTGTATATGTCATGGAACAAAGTGCAGAAAATGTTTTAGCTAAGATTACTGTTGCAGTTTACGACCACATTGACAGTCGTTACGATCACTCAGAGTCTGGCTACGACCACGTTGTGGCTGCTCCAACCATATACTCATAACTTTAGCTGACGAAAGTTACGACCACGTTCTCTCTGCACTGCGTTCCTTCGATCACGTAGTAGACTTCGATCACCGTAGTCATAACGTGATTACAACCATGCTATGACTTTTATTGACCGCAGTGATCGTAAAGCTTACAACCATGTTGAAGACCTGATCGTTGTGGTTGTAACTCGTTTTCGACCATGTCTTCTGCTCGGTGACCGTGGTCATAATTCATTTACGACCACGTCTTCAGCTCCTGTGGACACCTCTGCTCGATCGCCGTAGTCGTAACTCGTTTACGACCACGTTTCTGAACACGTCGAACTCGATACTCGATAATTCTCCTAGAGCCAAAACTGCTCCTTCTCTTCTTTATTTCTCTCTCTTCTTGTTCGATTACACCAATCGCTTCGACTCTCTTTCTTTATCTCTCGTTACATTGCTCTCTTTTATACCCGGCTCTACGACTAAGAAACGGACTCGACTACGACTCGACCTCTACGACTATGACGTGAACTCGACGAATTGAATCATATTCGTACACGACTACGATTACTGACTCGTACACGACTACGACCACGACGACTCGTACGCGGAACAAAATCGTACACGTATACAACCACCAAGACTGACTTGAATACGACTAAACAAGATTACTAACTCTAACAATCACCTCCTTAATCTTGTTTCTCCATCTTGATCACGTCGATCTTCTCTCTTGCTTCCACTTCTTCCTTCTATCTGCATTCCCGTGCACTGTTCCTTCTTGAGCCTTGCACAATCCGACGCTTGCCGTGCCTCACACCTAGACTGAACCTGTCCTTCCTTGCACGCCTGCCTAAGCTGCAGCACCTACTCCCATGGCTTCACCGTTATCTAAGCCTTTCACCTTTCTCCAACACATATCTCGGCTGAGATCACGCCACCTTCGGTCTTTACATTCGCACATCCCACTGACGCCGCTCCCACGTATCCCACTTTGGCCTGGAACACCCCAGTGCCTCGTGCGCCTCCTTGCCTTGATTTCCCTTTACGATGCATGTGCGCGACCTGCACCAACTGCATGCACTCCGCCAACTGCATGCATGTAGGGTGCCGTGTCTCCAACTGCATGCTCTCGTTGCCCTGCATGCATGCTGACTTCACCCATCCTTTCACCCATGCCATCTACTTGTGTGCCTGCTACATGCACACCTGCCCCAACTGCATGTCCGTGGGGCCCACTGCCTTTTGCGCCTGAGCCACTGCTTTCCATGCGTTTGTGAAGTCCATCGTCTTCTGGCTCCTCCAGACTACTCTTTACACAAACCGATTTACAAGTTTTCAAAAAAATCTTGTACAACCGATTTGGAGATCTTTTCACCTTTATCAACAAATCTCCATTCTTATTGTACACACGTAAGAACTTATCCTGCAGCACCACCCTGCACTCTCTTTCTGTCATCTGCCCGAGACTAAGTATGTTGTTGCACAGACTTGGTATAAAGTAAACCCCTTTCAACAACTTCTTATCTCTGTTTTTGCATTGCAACATCATCATCATTTTGCCTCTTATCTCCACCATGGAGCCGATGCCAAACTTGACCTTGCCCCAAACCTTCTCGTCAAGCTCATGAAACATGGAGCGATTTCCCGTCATATGGTTACTTGCTCCATTATCCAAGTACCACTGATCTGTGTGATCGTGGCTACCTTCCTTCGTGCATAGTTTTGAAACTACGTTCTTCTCATTCAGTATCACCATGACCGACGCCTTTTTCAACATATGAGGAGAGAAGTAGTTCCAGTTCTTCACCTTCTTTTTCGCCTTGGGTGAGGTTCACCTCCCCATCCTTCTTCTTGCCTCAACAATCCGAGGCATAGTGCCCGTACTCGTTACAGTTGAAATACTTTATATGGCTACGGCATCCTGATGCGTAATGCCCATACTCGCTATATTCAAAACACTTGACATGTAACTTATCACGGGATCTGTCACTACCGCCTTGCCCAGCCTTGTTTCCACAGCTACCTCTGTCGCCTCAATCGCTCTGGCCGCCTCAACCGCGCCACCTTCCGCGGTTTTTTGATGAGCCATGACCATATCTCGGATCTCCCTTTACTAGCAACGTCTGCTCGTTGTGAATCTGAGATCCCTTCTCGTTACATGACTAAAACCCCTTCAGTAACTCCTCATGCGCCTTGAGGGAGCAGGTGATCTCCTCTATCTTCTTCTTGTCTAGATCAGAGGAGTATATAAGTGTGGTGATAACAGGTATGTACTTCTCTAGAAGCACACAGGTGCTTCTTCACCGCCACAGATTCCTCCATCTTAGCGCCAAGAGAGTTGATCTGATTGTACAATGACGTCAGCTTGCCGATGAACCCATCCACCGACTAGGTCTCTCACATCTTCAGATTCTCAAACTCGCTCTGCAAATTTTGGAGCCGCACCTCCTTGACACGATCAACGCCCTCGTGCATCGTCTGCAGCATCTCCCATGATTCCCGTGCCGTCTCCTTGCCGATGAGCTGATGCATCATCGCATCTAGCACCACCTGGTAGATGATGGCCAAAGCCGCTTGATCTATCTTGTCATCCATCTCCTTGTCTTTCCCCTTCGGATCGACTGCACCCTAGACACCCTGGGCACACATGTTCGCCTTCATCTTCAGTGCCCACACCGGGTAATTATCGGTCGTCAGGAGAGGGTATTAGAGGGAGATTAGCCTACCCTGGGCCTTCGCCTTATGACCCATGATCTTCAGAAATCACCGAAATCAACATACTCTGATACAACTTGTTGCAGTTTACGACCACATTGACAGTCGTTACGACCACTCTGAGTCTAGCTCCGACCACATTGTGGCTGCTCCGACCACGCCTTCTAGCTTTGACCACGTACTCGTAACTTTAGCTGACGAAAGTTACGACCGCGTTCTCTCTGCACTGCGCTTCTTCGACCACGTAGTAGGCTTCGAACTGTAGTTGTAACTTGATTACGACTACGCTGTGACTTTATCGATCGTAGTTGATGAGGACATCCCAGAGGTTTGAATCAAGAGAGGATGAAGATGAAGATGTTGCTATCCAGAATTGTTTGATGCTACAAGTGGTGAGCCAGAAGGAGGTGAGGGAGGAAGGGGTGCCACAAACACAAGAGGAAACCGTCCAAAGACTTATGCGGCCAGCCCATGGCCCAATATGAGAGAAATGCAAATGTTTATACTTTTGTAAACTCATGTTTTCCATTTCGTGAATTCAGTCATGTAATTAGTTAGTGTTCAATTCCGAATTGATTTAGGGTTTAAATCGGTTTCAATGACCGAATAGAATAGGAGTTAGGCTCAAGCCCATTATGTGTGCGTTTGGGGGGGGGGACTCCTTTATAAGGCAACCGCCACCCCATGGAAAAGACAGACAACAGATATCAATATATTATTTTCATAGAGCTATATGCTTGTTCTTCCTAGAGCTTGGCATATACTGCAACCTAAAGGGGAATTGGGCATTCTCAACCCTGTTATTCTTGTGATTGTGAATTGCAGGAGCGACAACATATCTACTTGTGTGGTCGAGTAGACAGGATCATGAGCGTGTGGTTGGGCGAATTCTTTTGTCGTGGGTTGCTGTTCTAATAGTGATTGGCGCCATCGGTTCTACTAGCTCTAACACCAACAAAAGGGAAAACAAAAACAAAGCTTATCAGATAACTCTGTGGAAACACACAGCTAATCCAACCACACATGTTACGAAAAATGTAATTAACACCAGGATATAAAAAATCACACAAATGACTAAGCCCTAGAAGGACTTACTTGAGACTTGAGAGGAACGATCACTGCCCATCGCTGCCCTCTGTAAATATTGATGTCCTCTGATAAAAACACCGAGATGTGTGGCGATTGGGAAGGCAGTATGCCTGGATAAGCCAAGGAAGAAGGCGACATAATCAGCAACACAGTAAATAATTGGAAAAATGAGTGTATCGTTGAGTACGTCACGACAACAATCCAGTGCACAAGCTAAAAGACTATGTTGTTTAAGAGCAAGTACAATAATGCTGACTAGGTCGCCTCTAGCGAAATTCACGTCAACATAATTCTATGTGGAAGAGAGAGAAAAGAGGAGAGAGAGACAAGTTGCCCCTCATGCAAGAGGTGACCTTTAGCACATCATACGAGGAGAGAGAGGCAAGCTACCCCTCATGCAAGAGGTGACCCCTGATATATTTATGCAAGTATTAAATGTTTGAGTGCTTTAGTAGATATAACATCTACTCAACTTATTGTATTAGCTATCTCTACCATAAGCCACATATACTCTTTTTACTTATTTAGCTAGTCCTAGAGGTGGCAGCCACCTCTTCTATTAAACTTGCTCTAAGCTGGCGTTTTAAATAAGCCACAAAGTACCTGCGGGGAAAGGGTTCGAACCGATATGTTTGCGACACATCACTGCCATACGTAGTCTAAATTGTAGTAGCTGTTTATTTCCTTTGGCTATATGATTTTCGAAAACCTGATCTAAACTATTGTATATAATATATAAAACCTGCGATGTACGAAACTTTGGAAATAAGAATGATTATGTTCGAAAACTATAAAAATAAGAACGATTACGTACGAAACCCTGAAAATAATAACGATGAATTGCTTCATGGAGTTTACACCCTAATACTTTTACTGACCTAATGGCGTGTAACTTGATGAACTTTCCACCAAAACTCTGGTCCACTCATGTTGCTGCCTTATCCCACAACTGCAACGAAACCATAAAAAGGTAAGCACAAGCGAAAATCATTGCATCTTTGTGAGAAACTGGGCCTCAACTGCGATCACAGTAAGACAAAATTCCTGTTTATTGAGATCTCAAGAATATCCTACGCTGGTTGTGTTTGCAACCCAAAAAAAATATCATTACACAAAAGAACATGAAGATGTTATTGCACCAACATAACATAAATACATGGTAAAATAAAATTATGCAGTGAACTCAAGCTCACTAATCTAATACTAAAAGAGGCGGCGCTAGTCTATTCACTGTACCTTCCTGAACTGTAGGATACGAAATCAGTCGCTAACAAATCACTCCACATCACCCCAAAATGGAAATCAGTGGGTAGGGATGCCGAGGACTCGAGGGGAACGAAAGACTACTACTACAAAAGAGGCTATACTGGATAGCTACATTACAGATGGTTCATAGGGAACCGTCTGTGCTTAAACTATCACAGATGGTTTATACTAACAACCATCTTTGATATTTTCATAAACGATTATTAACACGAACCGTCTGTGATTATTGAGACATCACAGACGGTTTGTGTTAATAACCGTCTGTGAAAGTTGCGGACATCACAGACGATACATATAAAAAACGTCTGTGATATTGCAGACATCACAGACGGTTCTTATAACAAACCGTCTGTGATATTGCGGATGTCACAGATGGTTTGTATTGATAACCGTCTGTGAATTATCACAGACGGTTATTAATACGAATTATCTGTGAAAGTGTCATATCACATATGGTTTGTAGTTGGACCTATCTGGGATAATCTGTGCTATTAAATAGCAGGTATACGTGGTCTCAACACAGATCTGTCTTCATTGCGCTGCATCGGTGGAGTGAGGCGGCCGACTTTGGGGAGTTTGGTGAAAATATATCGCTTGTAGATCTATATACGTCTTCTTGGTGATCAGAGGTTGAGAGGTTAGTACTCAATTGCTTCTAATAAATTATATGTCTTGTAATAGAAAGAGATGATAGTTAGGTTTTTGTTTAGATCTAGTTAGCTAGCTAGCTAGGTTTAGAAAAATAATAGTACTTTGCTCAATTTTAGAATAGGTAAGTACTCGATCCTAGTTTACTTCATATATTCTTGTTTAATATTATTGTTTCATGAATACATGGCTAGCTAGCTAGCTACCTAATATAGATGTGTGTAATTAAGTAGCTAGTCTGATTTGCTATAGTAGCGTTAATAATCTAATTTGACATCTATTTGTTATATGTGTAGCGTAGATGGACCGAAACTGGATATATGTTAAGAACCGTGTGAGCGAACGGTACATTAATGGCGTGTCTGCTTTTAGAAGAGCGGCTGAGCTGGATATGTTGAAGAAGGGGATGGAATATATGTATTGTTCATGCATTGATTGTGATAATCTAAAGGTGTTTATCAACTCAGCACAGATCATAATTCACTTGATTCAAAGGGGTTTTAGGAAGGCGTATAAATGTTGGACCAGTCACGGTGAAGAGAAGATTACACAAGAAGATAGTTATGACATCGTTGAGGGAGACAATGATATGTCGGTTGTTGATTGTGTTTTCGATGAGGATAGGTCGCAAGATGACAATTTAGATCAAATGCTACGTGATGCAGAAGGGAACTATAGTGAGAGAGAGTTTGGTAAATTCGAGGGCTTGAACTTGAGACACTGGTGTGTGTAATTTGATTCATAGAACTTTATTTTATGGTCTTTAGTACTTTATGATATATACTTCACTTGTTAGCTACAAGATCTATTTGGAATAGCATATTACTATTACAAAGGGACATTGTAACAATAATATATACCACATAAACCTTCAAAGGGTATGAAGTAAGTTACACACTCCAGTGTGTCAGGTTCAATGAACTTGAGACACTGGTGTGTGTAATTTGATTCATAGAATTTTGTTTTATGATCTTTAGTATTTTATGATATATGCTCCACTTGTTAGCTACAATATCTATTTGGAATGACATGTTACTATTCCAAAGGGACTTTGAGACACTGGTGTTTGTAATTTGATTCATAGAACTTAATTTGTTACACTCATAGCTCACTGTAGTTAGTTTTTTCTTATAAGAGACAGTCATCGTCGTCATCATCTGGGTCTCATGCTCCGAAGATCGGGATAACTAAGCATGGCCGAGGAGTATCGAAAAGGCCAGAGGGCCGAATGACCATCACGGTGGTCTCTCCGGATGGGGTCCCTCTGCAACCGAAGAAAGCAGCGGCATCATTTTAGACTACCTGCAGGATAATTGGGAGGCAACGGGTCCCCATCACCATAGCAAGCTGGAAAGATTTGGCAAAGTATCAGAAAAATCAGCTGTGGGTAGAAATAACAAATTCGTTCAAGATCCCAGCAAAAGTGCAGGGACTCGTGTAATGGCAGGCGCTCCTCGTGATGGAAAAAGTGTGGAAGAACTTCAAGAACACTCTTGTCACGCAGTACATGGCCAAGGATCTCACGCTCTTCACAAGGTATCCTTTCGTGTCGCCAGAAACACGAGAGACCTTTGTGCAGATGAAGACAATGACCGAATTTGAACAACAAAGTGTGGCGTACAAGGCTCTCCAGTCACAAAACACTCACCCTCATAGACTCGGCACCGCTGGGTACGCAGATAAAATCCCGTAGTGGAGGATGCAGGATGAGGTCGCAATATGATCGGAGGCCTCCCCGCCATTTGCCGGGATTGCAAACGAGAGCACTCGAAACTGGTTAAGAGCAAGGTCATCACCCACGCTCCTCTTTCAAAAACCCCATAGATGAGGAAGTGTCCCATCGCTTGGTAAGATATGTTAAATTACATAGTTGTTAATACCTCTTGAACTTCATTGGTTCTAAAATAACATGATTATCTCTTGTAGCAATCATTGACTACCGAATCTTCCCGAGGCTCCTTTGAAGAATACAAGGAGAGAGATATACTATCACAGGCCCTGGGAAACAAGGAGCACCCAAGTCGCACGCAAGGCCTAGGGGTTTACATATATTGGAGGTATGGATTTCCAAATGACTGAGACATATAGGAGTAGAAAGAGATCTAAGGCCTATCGCAACGAACAAATAAAATAGGAGCTTCATGCACAACTTGAGGAACAGCTATCCGCTTCATTTCAAGAGAAGACTACCTCACTTTGAGGAGAGATAGATTCATTGAGAGAAGAACTGAAACAAATCCGCAACCAATCGCAACTCACCCCCGTTAATGTAGTACCCAGTCCCCCTCAACGTCGGAGTAGCTGTGCGTCCACGCCAATTACTCAACATAGCGACGCCCACTTACCTATCGACGACATCTAGGTATTGTACCTCTTTAGAATGCTACATAGATAGATCTACCTGGTGGATGCCTTAGCTCATTGTGTATCGTTATGTACGAGCCCATGCCTTGCATCCTCAGAGTCAGGCTTGTTGGATCTGTTCCCATTGATGCTAAGCGGGGGATGGTGTATCCATGGTTGTTAAGGATGCTGGTACACGGTACCCAACTAGAGACCGGTTTCATAAGGTTCAGGTGGACATGATTAATGATTTTTTAGAACTGTTCCTCTTGAGAAGCCCCAAACGAAAAGATTACGACATAGGGGATGTCGTCCACACATTCATCCAGTGGCCCAAGAGGGACATCGTCCTCAACTCGTCTGTGCCACGATCTCCACATCTAATGGCCCAAGAGGGACATCACTCTCGACATGTCACATCAACTCCCATGGCTCCACCTCAAGCTCTGTTTCTGAAGCCTATTACATCAGTTCCCGTGGAGACGCCGCTGAAAATGTATCGTAAGCGAGGCGCTAAGACCCAACCGAAGAAGATTAAGGCGCCTCCCAGGCAATAGAAGTTCATTCTCGAAGTGTCGTTGGTCCCCGAGTCACAATTACCCAGGCTTAGACTGGTTTGCAATACATTGCATACATAGTACATGTAGAGGTCCAACATGAATCTAAACTGGCACAGTGGATTCGCTGTGAGATACACGGAGGCACATTTCCTCTATGACTCGAGCTACTTCATCGTGACCTTCAAAAACTTATTCTTACTATTCAACCTCGACGAACTCAACGCCTCACTTCTACGATGCTGGAAACTGTAAGTGAACTGTACAATGAAGTTCTACATTCACGTCATACTGATAAATGTCATTACTCTTTGCTTATGTATAGATACATGATCCAACAAGTCCGGCAACGATGACAACCGGTGGGTTTCCTCAACCCACACTTGGTCTCTGATCAATCCATCAATGATAATATATACTGCGTCCAAGATTACATAATGAGCGAATTAATTGCTTACAGTGACAAGGACTACATCATGGTACCCTTGAACCAAGGATAAGTGCTTCATTAGTTGCCACACAAGTTTCATTTGTACTTTATACGCAACATAAACTTATGATTAATCATTATAGCAACACACATGACTAGGTATCACTGGATTCTGATTGTGAAGTCTTGGATTATCAATTGTACCCTTAATTCTTCACTCATCCCTTCGAAGAACCTATCAATCTTTTCCTCTTCATCTGCTACATCCTTCGGGGTATAGCGGGCCAACTATGTAAACCTAGTAAGGTATTCATTTATTGACATATTTCCTTGCTTGAGGGTGTGAAATTCATTCTTCTTCATTCTCATTACTCCTGCTGGGACAAAACTAGCTTTGAAAGCTGTCTTGAATTCTGACCAAGGAATGGCTTTCGCGTCATTTTCTGTAGTGGCATCTTCTTGGCCTCTGGCGGCCAGATAGTTTTCCCACCACGCCGCCGCAGCTCCCTGAAGCTGATGGGCAGCAAAAACAACTTTGTCTTCATCTGCACACTTGACCAACCGCAGTTTCCTTTCCATGTCCCAAAGCCAATCCTCGGCTTCAAGTGGCTCATCTGCCGATGAAAAGGTAAGTGGTCTCGTTCTTTGGAAGTCAGCCAATCAGCTCTATGCCCACTGGAGCTTCCTTGTTGACCAGCGTAGATGGCCTTTAGCAGCTGAGTTTGCTGCGCCATGACTTGAGCCATAGTAGAGTGTTCTGGTGGGGTTGGAAGGTTGTCATCTTGATTTTGGTTCCTGCCTCGCCTGTCAGGCAGGGCTCCTTGAGTTGAGTCCACCTTGGTTTGGTTGAGGTTAGCATTGGCCTGAGCCCTTGTGATCCTTTGACTAGCCATCTGCAGTTCGTGCTTCGCAACTTAATACTAATGCTAAGCAGATAAGGAGAAAAGGATGCCCTCCCATATCATAATAGAAAACGACAAGACAAACGGCAAAGCAACTTTCAACATAATGCCTATGTCTGGCCGTACATTAAGCACACGAACATCCACATAGCCAGCTTTTAGGCTGGACTTTACGGTTACACAATATATTAAGGTTCAACATTATAACGACTACAGTACTAAAGGACTAGTACGTCATACTACAATACAGGAACTAGTAATTGCACCACACATGGCAAGTACGGCACTACTCTACCTACTCCTCCAGCAGTAGACTTGAGCCCACGGTAAATGGGCTGATCCTTGTAGCCTAAATAGTGCAAGAGCTTGCGTAGTATGCTGGCAAACTCCCCTTCATGGACTCCATGGGCCAGGTAGCCCCAGTTGCCCTCATCGCCAACTCCTGCCATTTGTAAATTAAATTACTAGTGCTAGTAATTTTTCAAAATATTTAATGAAAGGTAGAGTAGAACAGATCTAAGAAGGATACGGATAGAAGTAGTATGCTATATTTTTTGAAATCGGGATGGCTTGGGCTCATTTTATGTTGCGTAGAGTGCTTTTGAATACAATTACTTAAAAAAATCCTATGACCTAGCAGTTTAAAATTCTTGACTTAGATTTTTTTGAAGTAGATCAACGTAATAAAGACACAGATTCCATCCACCATTACATGGCATCTGTACCATATAGCATCTTTCAGCGTTATAGCTGCTTAACTTACCACTAGGACGACACCTAGGAGCTTGCCTTGACCCTAGCGGAGCGCGACCGTGTGCTTGGCGAGGCTTCAGTAATTGCATGGGATGCTATGCAAGCACTGGAAGCCATCTCGAAGAGCTCGTCGCTAAGGTGCCAGACCACTCCTTTGGGCCAGAGGAGCTGTCCCGCACACTCCGCTGGATTAGTGGTGCCACCGACGCTGCACGCAGTGCCGCGACGACCTTCGGCAACCACTGCGCTTACGCGGCGTCCTGCATGCTGTGCACGCTCCTGCGACACCGTGGTTGCGAGCACGTCGCTGGGCTGGCGGATCCCCGGCTGGACATGCCAGGTGGGGCCGGAGTAATGTCCGGTGCCATCCGCGCCGTTCGCCCCGCCGCCAAGTATTTCCACGAGCGGATCTGGGATTACGCCGGTGAAGCGGCGACGCAGATCGAGCTGCGGAAGTCCCTTCATGGTGAGGGGAGTCTCGGCCAATTCCTGGACGAGGTCCCGCAGCGCGACGAGGGTGGCGCTGGGGCTCCTGAAGGCGCTGGGGATGCACAGGTGTGACACCGGGGGGGCCGTGTGTGGGCGTGCGTTGTAATATATCCTCCTTTCTTAAATGAAGTGCGACGGCCGCCAACTCGACTATTTTACCCACATCTGGCGGCTACCTGCTGGGCCGTTGCTTGCCTCGATCTTGCGACCGACGGCGCCTTCGACGCTGGCAAAGGGCCGAGGAGTCGCTGAGCTTTTGGGCGAGCCGGCCTTCTTCTAGCAGGGCCCCGACATTAGCGCGTGTTATGTACGAGCTTGCCGAATAGCGGCTTCGAGCGTCGGAGATGCTTACGGTCTATGTACCTGTAAAATTTTTCCGATATATAGACTTGGTCAGTTAGGACATGCGGGGTATGTTCACGCCATCCTGAGTTCACCCACTCCACGACTGTGGTATGGTGTGTTTGAGGTGGACATATTATGGGGGGCCGAGGTCCCCATCTCCGGTATCTTGTTGGTCGAGTGGATGCGCGAGCACTTCGTGCTTTCGTCGGACAGGTGGCTGCGAAGTAGACACCTAGGTCGAAGTAGGCGCGCGCGCTTCGCCCCTCCGCCCTTCGAACGGATGGGAGCGGAGCTGGCGCCTAGCTGAAGTAGACGCGCGCACGCTCCGTCCTCCACCCTTGAAGCAGGGGGTAGCCTCTAGTGTGCCCCACGCCTCGCGTGTGCGCCCTCATAGTGGCCAGCCTCTGGCGTGCTACGTCAGCGGGACTGTTCTTGGAGTTATGGCCTTGCAAATGCGTCTTGCGTATATCTCCTGCGACACTCTGGCGCATGCGGAGGCGGACCTCAACGCTACGCCTTGATTTAAAGTCCGTAGACTGATGCGTGCGGAGATGAACCTCGACGCTACGAACTAGTTTAAAGTCCGTAGACTGATGCGCGCGGAGATGGACCTCGACGCTACGACTTATTTTAAAGTCCGTAGACTGATGCGTGCGGAGATTGACCTCGACGCTACGACTTATTTTAAAGTCCGTAGACACTGATGCGTGCGGAGGTGAACCTCCGTAGACTGATGCGTGCGGAGGTGAACCTCGACGCTACGACTTATTTTAAAGTCCGTAGACTGATGCGTGCGGAGGTGAACCTCGGGACTTATTTGAAGTCCGTCGATCGATGCGTGCGGAGGTGAACCTCGACGCTACGACTTATTTTAAAGTCCGTAGACTGATGCGTGCGGAGGTGAACCTCGACGCTACGACTTATTTTAAAGTCCGTAGACTGATGCGTGCGGAGGTGAACCTCGGCGCTTCGACTTATTTTAAAGTCCGTAGGCGATGCGCGCGGAGGTGAATCTCGGCGCTCGACTTATTTTAAAGTCCGTAGGCGATGCGTGCGGAGGTGAACCTCGGCGCTTCGACTTATTTTAAAGTCCGTGAGCGATGCGTGCGGAGATGAACCTCGACGCGACGACTTAATTTATACTCCGCAGAGTGCGCGCGGAGGCGTCCCCCCACGCGTCTTTGTTTATACTCATACCCGTGTCTTTGACGAAGAGTGCGCGCGCGAACGTGTGTCTTTGGTTTATACTCATACCCGTACCCCTGGCCACGGAGAGTGCGCGCGCGAACGCGTGTCTTTGGTTTATACTCATACCCGTACCTTTAACAGAGAGTGCGCGCGTGAATGCGTGTCTTTGGTTTATACCCATACCCGTGCCCTTGGCCACGGAGAGTGCGCGCACGAACACGTGTCTTTGGTTTATACTCATACCCGTGCCCCTGGCCACGGAGAGTGCGCGCGCGAACGCGTGTCTTTGGTTTATACTCATACCCGTGCCCCTGGCCACGGAGAGTGAGCGCGCGAACACGTGTCTTTGGTTTATACTCATACCCGTGTCTTTGACGGAGAGTGCGTGCGCGAACGCGCGTCTTTGGTTTATATTGCGGGAGCGCGCGTGCAGGCGAGGCCTCCCCGCACTTTCCCCGCGTGTATGTGCATATATATATATATATGCGGATGTATACATATATAGATTTTTTTGTCTCGATGATAAGTGAGCGACAAACGATGAACTTTATTACATTTCCATTTGCGCGGGTGGGCAATTACAAAAGGCGGAGGTATTAATCACCTGTTACTTGCGTGGCCGAAGCCTCTAGTGGTTAGGCTTACCTGCGGGGCTCGCCGGTGCTCGTGGCAAGTGCGTCTGAACCCCGCAGTGCGGTGTCAATCCTAGGCACGTCGTTGACCTTCGCGGTGCGGACCTCTGGGACCGAGTTCGATACGCCGGGCCATGTCCTGGTCGCCACGGACAGTAATAACGGCCTGCGGCCCTGGGAGCTTCATGCAAAGATAGCCGTGATGTGGCACCGCTCCAAAGGAATTGAGGATTGTAGGGGTATGGGATGTCGACGACATCGAAGGTTGCATCCTCGGTCCTCACGTTGCCGCCTTGGCCAAAGGAGACCTGAAGACATATCTGGCCGAGTGCCCGGAGGGGCTGTCCCCCAAAGCCCTGCAGCGGGATCCCCGAAGGGCCCAGCGGCCGGGAATCCCCATCCGGTGAAGGCTGCCCGAGCAGGATGTTCGCGGAGCTACCGCCGTCAACCAGGGCACGTCCCACGTCGCATCCTGCTATAACGGCCCGGACGACCAGGGGGTCCTGGTGCGGAAATTCCACGGCCTGAGCATCGGCGGGTGTGAACGTGATCTCGTGCCGTGCCCGGCCCGGCGAGCTGCTCGCGCTGGATATGCCGCTCGTGGTGCGACCTCCGTGCATAGACCTTCCATTGTCGTCTTGGCGAATTCCAGCGAGCCTCCGGAGATAACATTGATGACCCTGCGGTGGGCTGTCTCCGGGGCTTGGAGCTGTAGGAGGCCCCCCCGCGGTTGCTGTACGTGGGCTTGAACCTGCAGGGGGCCCTCGCTGAGATGTGCCCCTGGTGCTTGGACCTGCGCGGGGGCTTCGTAGGGGTGCTGGACGTGGGCGACGACGGGCCGGCGTTCCTCCAAGTTTCTGTCCCTGGAGACGCTTTCACAAAGCGCCGCGATTGAGACGCATGCGTGCGTATCGTGGGTGCCTCGGCCGTGGACCACGCACCACTGCCCGTGATGCGGGTCATCGTAATCTCCCCGGCTTTTATCATCACGGCCGCGGCCACGTCCTCGACCTCGGCGCCCCTTACCACTCCGGCCCGCGGGGACATTTTCTTCGGAACCACCCTCGATATCGAAGACATAACGGTTTCACCGCGACTTCTGCTGGCCACGCTTGGGCCTGTCGGACGGCTCCTTGTGCGGGGCATCTTTATGCTGGGGGGCATCCTTCGAAGACTCCTGCTTGTGCTTTCCCTTCGAGGAGCTGTCCTTCGGCGAGTCTTCGCCTTTCGCCGAGCCGCCGGCCTGGTTGGTGTTGGAGTCGTCACCCTGTCTTCGCCGTGCGTCCTCTTCCGCCCTGGCGTACTCTTCCATTTTGTCGAAGAGCTTCGCCACCGTCTTGATCGGCTTCCGCGCATTATACTCAGCCATCGGGCCCGGGTGAAGGCCCTGTATGGCTGCATTGACGATGGTGGTTTCGTTAACGTCTTTGACTTGGCAACGTACCTTCGCGAAGCGCTTGAAGTAGTCCCTAAGCTTCTCCGAAGTCTTCTGCTTCACCGCGAACAGCTGGTCCGCGTCGACTCGCTCGACATAGTTCCCTTGGAAGTTGTTATAAAGGCGGTCGCGACTGCTACCACGCCAGAACGGAGTTTGGCTCTATGGTAAAAAACCAGGATAGCGCCACTCCTTGCAGCGCGAGGGGGAGTCCCTTCGCCTTTGTAGTGTCGTCTCCTCCGGCGGCTTTGATTGCAATTTCGTACACGCGCACAAACTCCCGAGGGTCCGTGTCGCCTTTGTACGGCTCGATGACGCTGGGAAACTTGAAGTCTTCAGGCCACGCCGCCTGCTGCAGGCCCGCCGAGAGTGGGGACTCTGGATCGACACACCGCAGCTGCACGCGGCTGGACGTGTGGCGTCGCGCCGTCGCCTCTCGGCGTGGGCTGCAGTGCGACCGCGGCGCGGTCATCGCTCGAGCCTCTGCAGATCTCGGACAACCCCGCGAAGATCCCCTAACTCCCGCCGGAATGCGTTAATGGCCGCCAGCAAGGCGCCTTCCACCGCAGGTGCGGTCGGAGCCGTCGGCGCGCCTAGCGGACGGGTCGACGCGGCGATGGCTACCTCCCGAGCTCCCGAGTTGCCGGCTACTCCCCCGTGGCTAGCTCCGTCCACGCGGTCCGCGCCACCATCGGTCGCTGCGGCGAGTGTGGAGGGGTCGGTTGTCGTCGTGGCGGTGGCGGGGTCGGTCGTCGTCGTGGCGGTGGCGGGGTCGGTCGTCGTCGTGGCGGTGGCGGGGTCGGTCGTCGTCGTGGCGGTGGCAGGGTCGGTCGTCGTCGTGGCGGTGGCAGGGTCGGTTGTCACAGCGCGAACGCCGACGTCCACGGCTGCCGCGCCCGCGTCGTCACCCACGACCGCGACAGCCGACGCCGCAGCCCTGGTACCGACGCGACGCCCCGCTCCAGCCGTCTTCTTCCCCATCACTGCCGACGCCGATGAAGCTTTTTTCGGTGCCATCCTTCGGATTTCAGGCTTGCTCGTGTCCTCCCCACGGACGGCGCCAACTGTTGTGGTTACAGACCAAACAGAGAGAGATGTGGTAGTGGAGAGTAGGAGAATGACCGTAATGGCCTAGGTCCTCCCCATGGCCTGTATTCCATATATATATACACGGGGAGTGCTTTTACAATTATACCCTTACATCTGAGTATCCCCTTTAGGGGCACTTATGCCATTACACATGGCCTATTCTGGGCTTTATAACCTTCTACCAGGCCTGCTGGGTTTAGGTGGGGCCACCCCTACAACAGTACTTGAAAGAGTGGAGGTACCGCAAAATACCACTCAACTCCCAGTTCAAAATAAAAGGGGGAGAAGTACGGTACAAATGGCGGATACAGCTTCTAACAAGCGACAAAGGAAACAAAAGAATGTAAATGCAGATCAACCTCAAGTTGATAGACACCAAAGGATCCTTGAACCCAGATCAACAGTGCACTCAAATACTGATCCTAGGACATCGGAATACCCCGACTCAAATGTTTTGGGAAATAACATTGAGTCATTAGGGGTCCAAGAAATTTCTACTAACTATACTGATTCTGGAGAATCATACGATCGTAAGACTACAATTGTCGACATTTATTTCTCTACAACAATTGCAAATAACCTTCAAAAAGATCCAGATCCCAAGACCATGGCAGAGTGCAAGCGGCGCTGGTGGAATCAATGGAAGGATGCAATTCAAGCGGAGTTAGCCTCGCTCAAGAAAAGAAATGTATTCACCAATGTGATACATACACCTCCCAAAGTATTCCCTGTCGGTTTCAAATGGGTTTTCTTCCGCAAACGGAATGAAAACAATGAGGTGGTGAGATACAAAGCAAGGCTTGTAGCGCAAGGGTTCACAAAGAGACCCGGCATTGATTACATTGAAACTTATTCTCCAGTAATGAGTGGAATAACATTCGATACTTAATCTCATTGGCGATTAAAAACCATCTATCTTTTCGGTTGATGGATGCAAGGATCGCATATCTTTATGGGTCACTTGATTCGAAATATACATGAAAGTTTCGATGGAATTTCAATTCGAATTGAACATAAATCGCAATATGTATTGTGTAAAATTGAACAAGTCTTTATACGGCTTGAAACAGTCGGGTAGAATGTGGTACAACCGACTCAGTGAGTTCCTAACCAAAAAGGGATACTCCAACAATGATGATTGCCCATGCGTATTCATCAAAAGATTCTCAACAGGATTTTGTATTATATCTGTGTATGTTGATGATCTTAATATCATTGGTAACACACAGGATATAGATGAAGCACATAATCATCTTATGACAGAATTTGAAATGGATTTGGGTAAAACCAAATTTTGCTTAGGTATACAACTTGAGCATCTTCATTCAGGCATCCTAGTGCATCAATCAGCCTATGTCCAGAAAATATTGGAGAAATTCAATATGGACAAAGCATATCCATCGAAAACCCCCATGGTTGTTCGATCTCTAGACAGGGATAAAGATCCATTTAGACACCGAGATGATAATGAAGAGTTATTGGGACCCGAGGTTCCATATCTCAGTGCCATCGGAGCGCTTATGTACCTTGCAAATTGCACCCGGCCGGATATTGCATTTGCGGTAAATCTACTTGCTAGATATAGCGCTGCTCCAACCAAAAGATATTGGGTAGGAGTGAAGAATATCCTTAGATATCTTCAAGGCACTAAAGATCTCGATCTATTCTTTCAGAAGAATAAAAATGTGGATTTAATAGGATATACAAATGCTGGCTATTTATCAGATCCCCATAATGCCAGATCTCAAACGAGCTTTGTATTTTTACACGGTGGAACAGCCATATCTTGGAAGTCTTCGAAACAGACTCTAGTGGCTACATCCACTAATCATTTTGAAATAATTTCATTATATGAAGCATCACGTGAATGTGTATGGCTTCGCAGAATGATTAACCACATACAACAATCATGTGGTATAGGTGTTATTGCATCACCTACCATTATCTACGAAGATAATGCTGCTTGCGTTGTTCAAATGCAAACGGGTAACATAAAGAGCAATATCACAAAGGATATTGCACCTAAACTATTTAACCCACATGAATTGCAAGAGAGTGGGGAAATAAATATTCTGCAAACTAAGTCTTGTGATAATCTAGCAGACTTATTTACCAAGTCATTACCAACTTCCACATTTCAAAAATGCGTTCGTGGAATTGGTATGCGAAGACTACGTGATTTGCAGATGTCAGGGGGGAAATCTCCTAAGACTTAACCCGTTCAATACAAATATTGTACTCTTTTTCCCTTTATGAGTTTTTCCTCTAAGGTTTCTCATCAAGGTTTTTTATGAGGCAATATGACAACGTAATCATAAATATATTATGTCTCTATTTTCCCCACAGGGGTTTTTAAAGAGAAGCGGCAACCATCTTGCCGTGCCGGCATGGAGCGCAAACAAGATTTTTGACCATCTTGAGTTTCTGCAGACCACGAATGAGATCGTGGCCGCTAACTCGGGTCAAATGGTCAAATCCAATATGACCAAGTCTCCTATGCCAGAAAGAAAGGTCGCGGGTCCCAGAAGCAACTAAACACCTGAGAGGATCACCAGAAGACTCAGAAAAATCAGCACGAAAGATCCTCCCAAAGCGAAATCCCGCAAACCGGACTACAGAAGAATCAAGAATTTTGCAAGTATTTTCTTGAAGCTCACCTCGAAACCGTCATCGTATGGTCGAGAAACGGAAAGCAGATTATACTGCAGCTTACTAACCAAGGCAACATCTTTCAGAATGAAAGAATCATTAACGCGCACTGTACCTTTGGCGATGACGCGCCCAGATGAAGCGTCTCCGAAGGTGATCGTCTCATCACCTGGAGCACGGGCAAGGGAAGAAAACCAACGAGAATCTCCGGTCATGTGTCGTGAACACCCGGAGTCTACCAGTCAAACTTTTCCCTTCCCTGCCCGGCGAACCTGAGTCAAACAGAGAGTAAAGTCTTAGTACTGGGGTAAATCAAGAGTGATTTTGGCACCCAATACTGAGTAACACGTCGAGCAGATGAAGTAGTCAAGCACGACTGACCTCTATATACCCTACGCTCTCTGTCACTCAACAAGCCAGAAAGTCTGTGTGCTGACCTGAAGCTGTTGTTGGGCTTGACTGCTACAGAAGGGCGAGTCAAGATACCAGCAACATGCTGATCACGCCGCGGGTAGCTATCTCGATGGGGGAGACGAGATCTACCCTCAGGACGGCGGAAGTCACGACCAAAAGGAGCATAAGGACGAAAACCAGAAAACGCGGTAAAATCAAGTCCTCGATGCTGCCCAAAACCATCAGAAGTATCTGAAGCAAACTTAGACCTCGTGTTGGTCTAAGGTGCACTCAAGGTCTGGGGCTGACCCTGAATACGCCTAAGAGCTGCAGCATGGTCTCTACGCGCAATCTTGGCGCGTCTGAAGCATCGATCGATCGAGTGTCCATCCTTCTGACAGAAGGTGCAGTGGTACTTCACCTTCTGAGAGGTAGAAGTAGCATGGGGAAGCTTCGCCTCGAGAGGCAAGCGGCGGTGAGATCACCCTTGTCGAAATCCTCGACAAAATCCACCGACTTAAATTGGACTTTCTCAGTGCTGGGCTCAGTCTCGATCACACCTGGTGCTATGGGTCTGAGCACGGCAGGTGGATGCTTCCTCATGTCCTCATAAAAATCGTATCCTAAACCCTGATTAAATCTGCAGATTTTGGATTGGTCTAGAATAAGATTGCGCTTCTTCTTGCCGCCTACAAATCTCTCGAGAGTGTTCATAAGGTACTGACACTCCCGAAAGAGAGAAGTGCAAGAAGAGCAGGGGAAAGAAGAGACAGCAGAAGGTAAGGGAGCAGAAGAAGAACCAATAGTAGTGGAAAGAATGGCTTGTGCACGTACAGTCGACTCCGAAGGAACAGGCCTACTACTAGCCAGTTGGTTCACGTCGCTAAGCGTCTCCCCCTTACCCTTGGGCTCCTTCCCCACCTCAGCAGTCACATCACAATGAGTTGATGGCTTCTCTAGTAAATTCTTAGTTAGCTTCACACATTATTCATTCAAAGCAACGAGTTCAAGTTTTAGTTTATCACAACTAATGCATGGTGAGCTAACATGATCCTTAGTTGCAAACTGAGCTATTTTCTTGCTATTGTCAATCATTTCTTGAAACTGCTTTGAGACAGATTCAAGTTCAGCAGTTAATTTAGGACAGTTCATACATGAAGCAATTGGCTCAAGTAAAGAAGTATGCAACTCAGCAATTTTATGATCTGCCCGTTTTAGGTTCATCTTCAGTTTATTGCAATTTTCACAAGACTTGGGCAGATCTAGGAGGATAGCATAAAGACCTCTAAAAGCGTTGTCCTTATCCTCACATGAGGTGCAAGCAATATCTCAACAGAAGTAGATGAAACAGGAACTACCCTACTCATCTCAAGCTCAACCAAGAGACTAATATTCTCCACCTTAACAAGATCAAGTTCAGAGGACAGACTATCATGCGAGATCCTTAGTTTCTCCATGTCACCCAACAGAGCACAGCATGTATCACAATCATCACTAGAGGGAGCAAATGTAAGAGCAATAATCTCTAGTGACAATCTATCTACTTCCTTCTCTAACTCAGTACATCTAGCCCTAACTCTAGCATGAAATCCACCTAGCTTAAGAAAAGCATGATTGAGCTGGTCGTAGGTGGGGCATACCTCGTCCGAGTCGGAGTACAGCTCGCTGTCGCTCAGTTCACCCTCAAGGGCCATGAAGCACATGCCGGAGAAGTCGTCGCCGCTCTTGGGTTCTTGGTCACCCGTCCCATCGTCGTCGCTCCATCTCTCCACCTCGCTGAGGTCGAGGTCGTCGAAGGCGGTGAGGACGCGGTGGAAGAGCTTCTTGGCCTTCCCAAAGTCGCGGAACTTCTTCTTGCCTTGAGGGTGCGCTGGAGGCTTCTTGTTGCGGTTCTTGTCGGTGTAGTCGTTCTTGCTCGAACCGCCGTAGTCGTTCTTGGCCTTCTCCAGCTTGGGGCAGTTTGCCCGAATGTGGTTAGGGCCACCACACTCGAAGCAAATCACAGGTCCTCCTTTCTTTGTCCCTCCTCCTCTTGTAAGCATGGGAAAACTTCCGACCTAGGAGGGCTAGCTGCTCATCCTCAAGCTGAAGCTGAACTGGGATCGGTGACTAGAACCATCGACTGTGACTTCGACTTGCGAGAGACAATGTCAATCTCGTGAGTCTTGAGGCGCGAGTACAGCGCATCAAGAGTCAAAGTCGAGAGGTCCGTGGTATCATTGATGGTAGTCATCTTCATCTCCCAAACCTGCAAATCGAGAGCCGTGAGCATCTGACGAGCGTTATCCGAGTCGGGGTATGTGAGACCGACCGCTCGGAGGTTGCTCAAGATCTTGTGGAAGCGCGCAAAGCACTCATTTAAGGACTCACCAGCGAGCATTTTAAACTTGTTGTAATCTTGCTTGAATTGGTCCTGTCCGACAGTCTTGATCTGTGTGGTGCCCTTATGGTATGCGTCGAGGGTTAACCAGATGTCGAAAGCCGACGTGAGATGAAAGCATCATTTCTCTCAATCACTTGTTGTCGGACAGTCTTTCCATAAAGGCATATTTTATGCCACCCATTCATCATCTATATAAAAACAATGTACAGATTCAGAATTAATAAATGAAAGTATCATTTCTCTCAATCACTTGTTGTCCAACCTATATTGCAATACAGGCAACGCAGCGACCTGTCCTCATCCTGTCGCTTTCACCCGTGAGTTACATGCATGTGCGCAGAGGTCCAACCGAGAGTTTCCATTCAGATCGCTATAGTTTCATTTGTGATTAGCTACGATTAGAAGACTAGGTAATAAATGCTAGGTTTGCACTAAGTCTTAAGGTATTGATTGCATGCATGCTGTGAAGAGGTGGGTGCTCCCGTGATTACATTGGGTTGGCATTTAATTAGCGGCCGGCCGGGCAGAATTATTAGAGAGAGTTAATTACTGTGCGAATAAGAGTTATGCATACGGGACCGACTAGAAGATTTGCATGCATGCATGCATGCATGCTTCCCGTAGAAGCATTATTTGTGCTACCATGTGCTCATTGATCAATAAGTTGGATAAGTAAGCTAGTTTGTTTTTTTTACTCTTTTACTGGTATTTTGGTTTCGTTTGTTCTTGTCGTTTTTACAGGTTAGAATTTTAGAAGACAGTAAATTTTAAAAAGTACGCTGCAATCATTCACCCCCTCTGATTGCCATTGACGATCCTACAATTTGATAAGCTTACAACACAGATTACAATGGGCGATACAAATGAATCAATCAGATAATATAACATGCTCCTGAATTCTATCGATGGTTAACTGACTATTGCTGATAGCAAATAGTATCTTTAGAGTTGGAAAGTATCTTCAGGGTTGGAAACTGTTCAATGTGTAGCGGCAGCATATCAATCCTTGGGAACCATATCTCGGTACTGAATATTCAAAACACTGATTTCTGGTTTGCATCCTCCTCCTCCGCGGTGAGGCAGCCACCCTTCTGCTTCCGCTCACGTGGCGTGCCCGGTCGGCGAGCACCGCAGCTCAAGGAGACGAGCTCGCCAGGAAGAGCGCTTACGAGGTGCTCGGGGTGGGAGAGACCAGCTTCTCCACCGAGATCAAGGCCTCCACTCCAGAAGACCTCATCTACAACAAATGGGAGGGCGGGACTACCTCGACGTGCACTCGCAGTAGGAAGGCCTCTCCTCCATGGGCCGGGTGCAGGCCACGCACATGTTCGAGCTCGAAGAAGTCGACAGGGTTGCAGATATCTATACCTAAGGTCATTGGTGCCACAAAATCACCGGGATCTATAGCTGAGGCACCGCCTTCCGAAGCGCTACTGCTGCTAAAGCCGTGTGCAAGGACGTGGCTGATGGTGTTGGACCGAAATGGCGACAGAGGGGGGTGAATGGCTCTCAAAAATTTATCCCCGACAAGTACTGCCTCCTAGTCTCCTCACCTATATTTACCAGAAGCTATGAAGAGGAGAACTTAATTTCTCTGGACCCTCAAGAATCATAGCAGAGAAGGAGAAATGAAACCCAAAGAAAAATTTCAGACTTTGAGGATTACTCTCTGGGAATTTCAGACTTTGGCAATTTTCAGACTGAAAAGGCTCAAACTTCAAACTGCAGTAAAGATTGAGATTACTCTATGGGAATTTCAGTCTAGACTAATAGAGAACCATCTCAAATAGCTAGAGAGACTCGGGAAATCAAGAAATGCCATCTCAGAAGCAGGGATTTCAGAATATGCCCAAAAGTGAAAATTACTGGCAGCAACTATTAAAACTCAAATTCCTGTCTACTCCCTGATCCTTTGGCCATAAGACTTCGTAGATATATTAGCAATAGCCACAGGACCCTCCAGACCAAAACTCAGGCTATCTCCCAAAGAAAATCACATGGGGACCAAGAAACCCTAAAAATCTAAAAACTTACACAGCCAACACCAAAAATCCAATTTCTCTTCAATCCTTGAACCTTGGCTCATGAAACTTTGAGGATAGCCTCAGGACCCTAGATATCAAGTTTCATGCCATCTCATGAAGGGAAACGCAAAAAGCCTCAAAACCCTAGAAATGAACTGAAGGACAGAGAAGGCTCAAAAATGAAATCTGAGATTAAAATGAAGTTAGCTCTTTGGGAAATCGATCAAATGATCTTGAGGCACTATCCCATCACAGAGCAACCCATTTTGGGCCTTCCCAGCAAGAATCAACAAGAAACTCAAAAAGTCAAGAAATCACCAAAAAGAGCATCGAAGGGAAATGAACAACAGAGAGCTAGAGACATAATTAAATTCAACCAAAACCATCTCATGTTGATATTGATGAGGAGAGATACCACGATTACAATGAGAATCAACTCACAACCTCTCTACTTCCCCATACATGCTTGCCTGCTTGGATTGAGAGCACAAGCTACATGCTTCACTCAAGAAAAACCAAGAACTCACGTACAGATCATGCTAGGGATGTGAACAGTAATGACGAACCAGTGTCGTCACTGAAGATGCCACATTCGTCATAGATTATAATTTGTGACGAAATTCATTTCGTCATGGAACGCGCGTCACATTTGTCGTATCGTGACGAAATTATATTTTTCGTCATAGAACTTCTTTTGTTCAATGACGAAAGGGTCCCCATCATAAAACACACTCTGTTTTATGACGATCGGTTTTTGTCATGGATAGGGCTGTTTTTTGTCATAAACAGCCGGCACCTGCTGTAGGCTAGCGTGGCGGCTGACGTGGCGGTTGACGTGACTGGTCCACGTGGTGGCTGACGTGGCTTGTCCACGTGGCGGCTGGCGTGGCAGCTGACGTGGCGACGGACGTGGCAGCTGACGTGGCTGGTCCACGTGGTAGCTAATGTGGCTGTTACCGTGGCAGCTGACGTGGCTGGACCACGTGGCGCGATTTTATTGGACCGCGTGGCGCGATTTGGTTCGCACACGTGCCTCCTTTTTATTGGACCACGTGGCTTAAGTTCGTCACTTGCAAATTCGTCACAGAAAGACCATCAATTTCATCATAGAGGCCCATATGGTTATTTCATCACAGACATCACAATTTTCAAATATTCAAATGACCCACAATTCCATAACTAAATAGATCCAGTATTCCAGTGACCATACAACTCAATGAACAATACTCAACTCAGTCATCATCACATTCCAACTAGTTCACAGAAACAACTTAGTTCACTATCTCAGTTCACAGACTTGAACCAACTCAGTTCACAGAACAAATTCACAGCACAGAATAAACTTAAGTTCTTGACCACAAAACAACCACCAGCAACCACCACCAGCTCACATGCCTAAGAAGAGTTACCATTGTTCAAGGCCAAGATACGGCGAAGGAGCGCATTGTTCTCCTCCATTGCCTGGTTATTTTTCTCTGTTAGCTTCTTGTACTCCTCCAACTCATTTTGGGTCCTCGCCAGCTTTTCCTCAGCTTCTTCGCTTTTCTTCTTGAGGTCCTCGAGTTCTCCTTGTAGAGCAGCCGAAGCTTGTTTTTCAGCTGCTAGTTCTTCCTGAAGCTCGCTTTCATTCGATGAAGATGATTTTGAGGGGGCGTTTGATTCCAACATTCTTCAAGAAAGTGTTGTTGTTGCTGTTGCAGGAGAGCACCTTGGAGACCACTGTGCACTGTAAGCGGTGTCTCACCTTCAGCAGAGTTCGCCCTCAAAGCTTCCATATCGGTGAAAATGTCCCAGAACAATCATTAGTTGGACGGACATGAGAAATAGCAAGCAGATGTAACAAGCGGATGAATCATCGTCAAAAGTTCATAATTTTTTTTCGAACACGCAGAGAGCTGCGTATCATTATATTAAAGAAGGAAATAAAACCGGTTACAACAACACACACACCGTCACACACATGTGATCTGCAGAAGAAGGAAAGGTTGCATGTGTTACTATCATTGCTTGAGAGGATGCACCAAAATCGGGATTATATTTGTCATTGAGCAGTCTTGGTATACATGAATTCCTTTTATGCCATGCCATGTTGATTGTAATATCTCTAGGATCATGAGATATTGTTTCACCTATTTTCTGAGGTGCTAACTTAGGAACTTAGAGGGCGGTGGCCAAGTGATCTTATGATGGGCAACAATACAAAATACAAATGATATAGAATAATTTACATTTTTGGTATGATCAAAGGGATTAAAAATCTGATATTCTGTTTCTCAAGGAAGCACCATCAAGTCCGTTAGTTATATAAATGCATGCTGCAGATTATGCATAATGGTGCCATGCACAAGTAGGTAACTTGCGATCTAGAACATACATGTGATGAGCCAATTTCAAGAGGACAAGCGTGTTTTAGCGAACTTCTTTCTTAATTTTTTTCTCTTACAAATGACTGGCAATGATCCATTTTAAATTAAATCCAGTAGATTATTGCAAAACCAAGATCCCAACTATCGATGTAAACCACACACACAAAAAAACATAAGAGAAAATCAGGGTCAGTGATGACCTATTGGCTTTATTTGGGGCTGGGTCCACCGAATTCAGTGGCACCCATGATTTCATGTTTTCTGTTCGGTGGCATTGTGTTATAATCAGTGCCTAGTGCGGAACCATAACATGTTATTACATGCTACCCTTTATATTTCTTGAAAATATATCTATATTCACTTGCATTTCTTTCATTTTAAATACTTTGTGTTCATAAACAGTTATAACTTTTAAGTAGCCATTCTGGTTTGTTTACCAGTGAAATGTATATGTTTGTCACCAAGTTACGAGCACTTCTTAGGTTGATAATGAATAAATCTTAATCTGAGTAGTAGTGTATCGGCCTCACCTTTATGCTCGTTTGATAACTCTTCAACCCATTTTGTTAGTCTAAGAAGTTCATAATATTGAGATATGAAATCCATATATAACTCAATTTCATAATTTGCACAGCAAAATGAGCACAACTTTTAGCATCACTAAGTCCACTATGTTAGCTACGGTTAGCAAACAGACTTTAGCCAAGTCGCATCGTGTATAATCAGAAATTTAGACCAAATGAGCTGAATGACATTATCTAAAAGCCGAGGCGAATGACATTATCTAAAAATGAGCCAAGTCCACTACGTCTTTTCGGGATATTTTGAACACACAACATTGTTGTTGGAAACAACACAAGCATCTTAAAGGCACAAGGAAACAGATGTAGGGACTTACAACCGCTTCTCTTGCCGATTCACTCTGCACCATGTTTGGAGTGGTATGGCGAGTCTTGAAGGCCTCCACCGCATCAAGTTCTTCAATTTGTTGTGTCTTTGGGTTCTGCATTGTTCCTCTTCTCCTTCGTTAGGTAGGTAATCATTTACAACAAAGTTACATTGGACAAATACAAAAGAATTTTTGGATGAAATAAATAGGTAATAGTACAAGGTAATCTTTACTTACATATGCATGTAAGTGTGCGACATAGCTGCGAGAACCCGTAGCTTGATGATACTTGACATTACCTGCGATTCTGCTTGTTCTTTTCACATGATTGCTACAAGAGAAGGAACTTGTTAGATAAGATCATATGTTTACAATGAGAAGAGCCTCTGCAAACTGAATATGAAAGAAGAATCTATGATAAGATACCCATACCATGTTCTTTGGATCAGACCACTTTGCAACAAGTGCCCTCCACTGTTCATCAGTCATACTAGCAACAGGAGAAGTAGTCCTAATCTCATTTGCAGGTACACCATTGAAGTATTTCTGCTTTAGTCGATAACGCATTTGTCGCACCCCCGACCGCAATACATCGGTGCATGCTTCCTCTGTTGGCTTGTGTTTTGTGTTAATGGCCAATCGCCCCTAGTGATATGAAATTTGCATCGTTAGTGAGTCAATTCAGGTCATGTGATATCATAGTGTAGCATAGAAAGAGTAATGCACTTACAGATAGCTTTCCCACAAAGTCTTTGTAATATTGTTCGTCTTTCTTGTACTCTTTCCAATGAGTTAGGACAGGAACCTTATCTCGAATGATGACACCAGCCTCTGATGCGAACTTGGCGGCTTGAGCAGGTTCTTGTGGCCTTTTTGCCTTCAAACATGGCTATGGGCATTCTCCTTCCCATAGATCTTGTCATCCTTTCCAGCAGATATTCCCTTGGTTGGTGGCACAGGTCTCCTTGGGGTCATTGCAAGGGAGCTACAGAATATAATTTTTATTTAGATGGTTAAGTTTCATGCAAAACAACAAAAGTGATGTCATATTTGAATGTCAAAGAAACTATAACTTGCCTTGATGGATTGGGTTTGATCTCGATCTGGTCTTCACCAGCAGACTACATTGTCTTCACCAGACTACATTGTCTTCACCACCAGCTACATTGTCTTCAACACTAGCATCATTGTCTTCAACACCAGCATCACCATCTTGAGGCAACTCTTCATCTTGCACATGTCTCTGTGAAGTTAGTTGCCTTTTGTATGCTCTTGTTGAGACCCCAGGAGTTATCTCCTCTGCTTGTTGAGCTGCCCTCACTCTCTTTGGTTGCCTGACTCCTGGCGCCATGTTGGGATTTTTCTTCTTCCCCTTAGTAGAGAGGGTTTTCACATATGTTCGTGGAGGAAACTGATAAAAAAACAACTTGTTAGTGATCTGCATCTATAAGCAAGTGCATATATTAAAGAACAGATATGCAGGAAACAACATAAAAATGCAATGCAAATATCCTCCCTCCCCACACAAGATAGAAGAAGCACCTCGATTGCGAGGGGTTGTGGCTGCTCATCAGATTCAGTGTCATCATCATCACTATCTCCTTGAACATCATCTTCAAGGAGATACTCCGATGAGTCAGAATCTTCAGAATTTGATTTCTTGTTTGCTGATTTTTTCCCCTTCGTTGTTGCAGGTTGTGTACACGATTTATTAAAAGAGGAAGCTAGACCATTGATGCCAAGTTCTTGCAACTTCCTTAAATTCTCCGCCACTTGTTTACCCCGGCTTCTTTCGTATTCAGTTTGCGGAGGTTCTTACAGGAACAGCCAAATTGTAACTATTAGAAAAAATAGGGAGTGAACTAAGAGCTAAGAGCTACTACTACTTGCAAGCTAGGTAAGAGGTAAGAGCTACTACTACTTGCAAGCTAGGTATGACTACTTCCACAGCACTCGCTTTATGCTTGCTAAGATATGTTCGAGGACTATTTGAGCAACAAAATGGTACAACAGACTAATACACATGAAAATGCAACAACGAGCAGTTGTAATGACAACTACTACTTGAACAAACAACATACTACATGCACAGAGAAAATAGAGAAGAGTTTTGCTTACCTTGTGATGGCGGTTGTCGGATCGTTTCCTACCTTGTCCCCTTGTTGCCACCATCGCGGTTGTGGCTACGCTGCGGTACTCATCGGCGACGGTGGTCATAGATGGGAAGTAGAACCGGTGGTCGTGCGTCGGTGGTCGTGGAAGGGGAAGCAGGCCGTGCGGTGAGCGGCGTCGAAGGGGAACCGATCCGTGCGGCGGCGGTCGGCGGTGGGGAAGTAGACTCGATGCGCGGCAGACGTCGGCATAGACCGAATCCCACGCGCGGCTAGGGTTTCATGGGGCGAGAGAGGGGTGCGGGCGGCGAGAGAGGGGTGGCGGCGAATGTCGTCGGCGAGAGCAGCTCTGCGCCGGCGGTGGTGCCCCGGCGGCGGCGGCTAGGGTTCGGTGGGGGCGAGAGAGAGGTGGATGGGGCCAGAAAGAGAGGTGGAGGGGCGGCGAGAGAGGGGGAGGTGGTGTGTACGGTGGATAAATGGGTGGGGAAGTAGACTCGATGCAGCGGCAGACGTCGGCGTAGACCCGAATCCGGCGCGGCGGCTAGGGTTTCATGGGGGCGAGAGAGAGGGGTACGGGGCGACGATAGAGGGGGGGTGGCGGCGAATGTCGTCAGCGAGGAAGCAGCTCCTGCGCCGGCGGTGGTGCCCCGGCGGCGGCGGCTAGGGTTCGGTGGGGGCGAGAGAGAGGTGGATGGGGCCAACGAGAGAGGTGGAGGGGCGACGATAAATGGGTTGGAATTTTTTTTTGCGCCCGAATATAGACCGCGCTCGGGAAAATGGCGCCCTCGAAATTTTTTTGGCGCCCTTGAATAATTAGGGGCGAGGGCAATTTTTAGATTTTTAATTAGGGAGTTTGTACAATTGAAACCACTTTCCGGATTTTTTCAAAATGTCCAATTTAAATTTTATATTATATGGCCCTGCAATTTAACCCACTGTTTCAAAATATCCAAATTAAATTTTGGATTTTTGGCCCGCAAATTAAACCACTTTCTAAAAATCAACAATTTTAACGATTACATGGGATTTAAACGAGTTTCTCTAAATCGCATTTTAGAAGTGATATGTCGGACCGGATTTCTCAATCCAAATCCATTGTGTTAAAATTGCACTACTCCTGGATCGAGAGGTAGTGCACACAGAACATTCTTTGGATCATTTACATACATCGCATAAGTCCATTAAATGACAAACCATAGTTGTCTTACATCCCGACGGGGAAATGGTCCTTATAAGGGCCACACAGGCCATAAGTTATATTACAATAAAAGCAGCAGAAATATCAACAAAAGTAGAACCAATACCACAGGCAAGTGACTGGGGGTTCTACCACAAACCACACTCTTGTGCACTCCTGCACCATACCCCCGATCCATCCGCCCAGATAAATAAGCATGTTTTGAGAGTTTTTGGTAACATACATTTATTCTCGAAAATCCACCATGTTCCCATCACATCCTCCCAAAACAGTTCTTTCAGTTCAAGACAGAGTAGTTGGAGTATCGATGATACCCCAAGCATCTAATATTTCTAAGCAGAGCATATCAATAGGGACTTAATTTGTAAAGTCTTAATGTTATAGTTTCACTAGGGTGACAAGGCTCACATAACCAATGTAGGGCAAGAAGAATAGTGTATGCAGATTTATATAGCAAGGTATAACTAACATTCTGAGTTTGAACATAGCATATCACGTGAAATAATAGCATGCATGTTGGTAATTTGAAAGAAAGTAATTTTGCAATACTGGGTTCAATATGATCAAAGTGTCGACTCGCCTGGATCGCTGGTGTCCTGGTCTTGGTCGTCCGGGTTGGCATTGGCTTCTGCGTCCTCTTCTTGGTCCTCGTAAGCTATATTACGTTGAGCTTGGACAAGAAGTTATCAAACAACACAAATCATCTCCAAAAATTCACATGAACTCAAAAAGTTATGGTTTTGGTCCCATTAGACAGATCTTGAATTTAGATGAATTTACAAATTTGTTTCATTCAATTTGGAGCTAAAATGTAGAAGTTATGATTGGTCAAAGTTCTCTGTTTCAGTCAAATCCTAAAATTACTAATTTCTGGCATATGGGGTCCATTGTCATTCTCTGGCATTTATTTTTCTTTTATCTCCTCTGTGCTACTGACATGTGGGTCCAGCTACTGTTCATGGGGTCCACATGTCAGTATGGGTTCGGTGGAAGAGTTCCACTGACCAGTGGGGCCCAGCGGTCAGCGGGACGCTCTGGTTACAGAGGCTGACAGGTGGGGCCCACTTGTCAGGAAGAAATAAAAGAAATGTTCGACCTCGGCGCGCTGCGGAGCCGGGGGCTCGAACGCGCACGGCCGAGGGAACGGGGGAGGGAGGAGAGTTAGCGCTGATAGCCAAGTGAGCGGGGAGGCTTTGCCTACCTCTATAGGGCAATTTATTCCCTTGAGGTGGAGTGCTGCGGTGGTCGAGCAGAGGAGTCTGGGACGAATGTGGCATCTCCAAAAATTCACATGAACTCAAAAAAGTTATGGTTTCGGTCCCATTAGACAGATCTTGAATTTAGATGAATTTACAAATTTGTTTCATTCAATTTGGAGCTAAAATGTAGAAGTTATGATTGGTCAAAGTTCTCTGTTTCAGTCAAATCCTAAAATTACTAATTTCTGGCATATGGGGTCCATTGTCATTCTCTCGGCATTTATTTTCTTTTATCTCCTCCGTACTCTTCGACATGTGGGTCCAGCTCATGTTCATGGGGTCCACATGTCAAGTATGGGTTCGATGGAAGAGTTCCATCGACCAGTGGGGCCAGCTGGTCACGGACGCTCTGGTTATAGAGGCTGACAGGTGGGGCCCACCTGTCAGGACGAAATAAAAGAAATGTTCGACCTCGCGCTGCTGAGCGGGGCTCGAGCAGCTGCCGAGGAACGGGGAGGAGAGAGTTAGCGCCGATACCCAAGTGGCGGGAGGCTTTGCCTACCTCTTTAGGGCAATTTATTCCCTTGAGGTGGGTGCAGCAGGTCGAGCAGAGAGTCCGGACGAATGTGGCATCTCCAAAAATTCACATGAACTCAAAAAAGTTATGGTTTCAGTCCCATTAGACAGATCTTGAATTTAGATGAATTTACAAATTTGTTTCATTCAATTTGGAGCTAAAATGTAGAAGTTATGATTGGTCAAATTTCTCTGTTTGATCAAATCCTAAAATTACTAATTTACGCATATGGGGTCCATTGTCATTCTCGGCATTTATTTTCTTTTATCTCCTCTCGTACTCTCGACATGTGGGTCCAGCCTCGTTCATGGGGTCCACATGTCAAGATGGGTTCGGTGGAAGAGCTCCACCGACCAGTGGGGCCCAGTGATCGTGGGACGCTGTTATCTGAGGTCGACAGTGGGGCCCACCTGTCAGGAAGAAATAAAAGAAATGTTCGACCTCGGCGCGCTGCAGAGCCGGGGGCTCGAACGCGCACGACCGAGGGAACGGGGGAGGGAGGAGAGTTAGCGCTGATAGCCAAGTGAGCGGGGAGGCTTTGCCTACCTCTATAGGGCAATTTATTCCCTTGAGGTGGGTCTGCAGCGGGGTCAGGCAGAGAGTCTGGGACGAATGTGGCATCCCCAAAAATTCACATGAACTCAAAAAGTTATGGTTTTGGTCCCATTAGACAGATCTTGAATTTAGATGAATTTACAAATTTGTTTCATTCAATTTGGAGCTAAAATATAGAAGTTATGATTGGTCAAAGTTCTCTGTTTCAGTCAAATCCTAAAATTACTAATTTCTGGCATATGGGGTCCATTGTCATTCTCTGGCATTTATTTTTCTTTTATCTCCTCTGTGCTACTGACATGTGGGTCCAGCTCATCGCTCATGGGGTCCACATGTCGGATGGGTTCGATGGAAGAGTTCCACCGACAGTGTGGCTCAAATGGTCACGGACGCTCTGGTTATAGAGGCTGACAGGTGGGGCCCACCTGTCAGGTAGAAATAAAAGAAATGTTCGACCTCGGCGCGCTGCGGAGCCGGGGGCTCGAACGCGCGCGGCCGAGGGAACGGGGGAGGGAGGAGAGTTAGCGCTGATAGCCAAGTGAGCGGGGAGGCTTTGCCTACCTCTATAGGGCAATTTATTCCCTTGAGGTGGGTCTGCAGCGGAGTCCGGGACGACGGTGAGGCACTACAACAGGCTAGATCCTGTACTACACATCGCCACCTATTGGTGACTGTGGCAGATCAAATGCGAGGTTGTATTTACGTCATCAGTGGTGGCGAATCAAGACATATCTGGTATAGAGTAGGATGCAAGGCAAATGTAACAACTGCAACCTCTGTAATGCTGAGCACAAATTTTTATTAAACACAACATTATTTTGTTTTTAGCGCTGCATGAAATCCAGAAGTGCAGATTTTTCTACTGGTTCCGGCCAGATGGTTTAAGAGCTCCCATGTTAGTGTGCTATCTCTGATAAAATGAAGCGGATTTTACCATCGCTCACTGGCAAGAAGAAACAATTCATTGTCTGGGTTGATTATTCATTGTCTTAGTTTGAGCTATGAAACACAACACAAAATTCAAATAGGAAACACAAGTAGTCAGTTTTCGGGTGAAGCCATGTGGATTAACCTGCAGCTCAAATGGAGCATATGTAAGTAACATTTGGCAATAATATAAATGACAACACACAAATATTATTGGCAGAAACATATTCAGTCATCTCCAATTAATTTGTAAATGCAAATTAATACAGTCTCCAAGCAATGTCTATGTTGAACCATGATAGTCTCATTTTAAGGCATGAAAGAGAAATTGCGGATTATATTGGAGGCTGCAACAGCACACCGTTGCCTTTCTGCCCGTCCTTCATCATCAACATTAAACAAGCCATCTTCATCAAATCAAAATCCTGCAGATCGCTTCTTTGTGACAGTGGAGTCCTCTGTGTTTGATTGACCATTTGAAGGACTGAAATTACCATATTTCAAAGAACATAAGTCAACTCTCCATTGACTTCCCCAATGGACCAACAACACTGCAGTTAAAACACATTTTGAGAAAAATTTCAGTTAAAACATATGATTTCTTTATAGAAAATTTTCAGAAAACCAACTAAAGAGGAATAAGTATGTACCTTGCGTATCCTAGAAATCATCATCTTCATCATCGTCTAGGCACATGTCATCATTGTTCTCATTGCCACCATCACTACAGTATTGCAGTACAGTTTCATCTTCATCCTCATCCTCACTATCTTCAGGAATTGTAGCTTGCTTCTTGCTTCTTATGAGGTCTACTAAATTAGCTTCAAGTATAGTGCCTTCTCCACCACAGAAGATTGTGCGTAACCTCATGAACATCACCTTCTTGCACTTCATGCTCGATGATCGAACAATGATCATCCCGATGCACATCATGACTGGGTTCATCTTTTCACCACATCATAAATATTCCTATGTTCAAATTTTTGCACAACTCGCCATTCTTTGCCTAAAGATGTGTCTTGCAAGTAAAATATCTTTCTCGTTTGAGTTGCCAAGATGAAAGCGTCAGTCTTGTACCATAATGACTGCACATTGATGGATTTGAAATGCCCGTCATCTCGAATGCCTCTTGTCTTGCCACCTTGGTTGTACCAATCGCATCGAAATAGAACCACAGACCGACGTGCTTCAAAATTGGAGTTATATTGCAACTCAATTATCTCCTTAAGGACACCATAAAAATCAATGTTTCCCCATCATGTGTACCTTCGGTCATTACACCACTATTTTGTGTGCAGAGGTACTTCTTACGGTCCATAGTGCTATACCGCACTCCATTAACAATGCAAGCTGCATGAGTCTTGACTCGAGATCCGGGCCACATGAAAGTGCATACAATCCTTCACTAACCTCTTCGACTTCTCCGCCCATAGCTTCACAACTGGGTGCAATAAAAGTACTCGAGATCACCAATTATATATGGCTCCTAAACCATTTATGAAAGCTGAAAACACAAGGTCTAGTGACTTACATGGCTCCTAAACCATTTTGCAAATCCTTGTCCAAGCCTTTTATCAACATCATGTGCACCTTCCTTTAGTAGCTCTTCCCTGTAGATCTTTGCGGGACAAACTTTATTCATAAGAAATAATTTGATAAATTTGTAATAAAACACACAATAATTCCAAAAAAAGTAAATGATACTTACTCCAAATATGGCTCAACTTCTTCACAGTTATTTAGCACATACCAAACTAACTTGTCCATGACACCATCATCAATGTATTGTACCCTATTAGATCCAACAAGAGTAACACCATGCATAAAAAGCAGAGGTGTCATCAAACAATGGACCATCACCTCCACTACCATCATCCTCGTTAAATCTAGTGTCAACATCCTCCATGTACCTTGAACAAAAAGTCAGCGTGTCACTTGCAACATAAGCCTCAGCAATTGATCCTTCCGGCCTAGCCATGTTCCTTACAAAATTCTTCAAAGTGCCTAGTCGCCTTTCTATTGGGTACATCCATCCATACTGAACAGAACCTCTAAGCAATGCCTCATCAGGAAGATGGACAGCCAAGTGCACCATGACATCAAAGAAGGCCGGAGGAAAAATTTTCTCAAGCTTGCTTAGGATCAATGGGATTTCTGCTTTCAGCCGCTTCACAACATCTATCCTTAGATTTCTACTGCACAATTCCCTGAAGAACTTCAGAGCTCTGAATCTGCTTCATATACATCCTTGCCGATAAGTCCTCTTAGGCTGCGGGTATGATTCTTTGCAGGAGTATATGGCAAGAATGTGTTTTCAGCTTCCCTGCACCTTGGAAGAATCGCACTTATGAATCTTGCTAGGTTATTGCATATCCATCAGAAACTTGGTACCTTTGAGGAACTTGCAAAACTCGATTCTCTGATCCTTCTTCAAGACATACCAAGCATGTGGAACAGTGACTGAGTTGCCATCCTGTTGTAAGTGCAATTCAGGTCTTATGCCCATGTCATGTAAATCTAGCCTAGCATTGGTTGTGTCCTTGGTCTTGCCGTCGACATTGAGTAATGTGCCAAGAAGGTTTTCACATATGTTTTTCTCTATGTGCATCACATCAAGATTATGTGGAAGCTTCAAATGTTTCCAATATGGCAATCTCCACAACCCAACTTTGCGGCTAAAAATCACTGGACCTTCGTTACGCTTCCTTTTCTTAGTTGCAGGATGCTTCCCTAGCCTAACATCTTTCACCTTCTCTAGCTCCTCTTGGACCTCCTCTATAGTGAACTTACCTGGCTCAACTTTGTTTTGTATTTGTCTGTCAAAAGCCAAGCTTCTCCGCCAAGCATGTGTCCTTGGAAGGTATCGACGATGTCCAATGTAACATAACTTATTCCTTATTGCCCGAGACAACAGATTCTTGTCACAATGAATACATGCATAATAGCCTTTTGTTTTTCACCCTGATAAGGTGCTCAACGCTGGATAATCATGTATACACCACAACACGGCAGCACGAAGCTTGAACTTGTTACCAGTACATGCATCATAGGTATCGACACCCTGCTAGAGATCGAGCAGTTCTTCTATTAGGGGCTCAAGGAACAAATCAAAATCCTTTCCTGGAGATGATGGACCTGGGATGAGTAAAGATATAAAGCAGTTTCGTTGGATTCACGCATTCCCATGGTGGGAGATTTAAAGGTGTCGGGATCACGAGCCACATGCTATATTGGGTACTCATGTTGCCAAATGGATTGAATCCATCGTAGCTAAGGCAAGCCTCAAGTTCCTCGGATCATTGCAAAATTTGGATACTGTTGTCAAAGTCCTTCCATGCCTCCCCATCATTTGGATGGCTCATTACATTGTCGATGGCGTCCTCACTTTCTTGTGCCATTGTGTTTCCTCGGATGTTCGTTTTGAAGCAAAAATCCTCTTCAACCTTGGTATAAGTGGAAAATGCCTCAAAACCTTATGTGGAACCCGCTTGCTCCCATTAACATCTTGCCATCTAGATTCCTTGCATCTTGGGCACACATCCACCTTGGCATAATCCTTCGAAACAACACACAATTGTTCTTGCACACATGGATGTTATCGTATCCAAGGCCCAATTCACAAAGATGTTTCTTGGCATCATCATATGATCTTGAAATTCACACCGAGGAATCTTGAGGACAACAACTTCATCATTACGGTAAATGCTGTATTGCTGATTCGATAACGAGACTTGATATCTGATAACCTCACGTAAAAGAGAATTTTGAATGGCTAGATCCCGGGCCAAGTGACCGCCGCATCTTCAAGGACTCTTGCAAACCTTGGCTGTTCTCCATCCGCCTCTGCCGCTGCGTCTGCAGATCTCCTATCATCTACGGTACTCTGTTATCCTCATCATAATCATCATCTGCCACATCCACATGTATCCCTTCATCATGATCAAATCCATCCACCTCTGCTCTAAATACTCAACTACTTCATCATCTGCCGACTCTCCATGATGAATCCACAGTGTATGCAGGTGACATTCCATAAATGTGTATGTGGTCATCCACCTCTTGCTGAGGCCGTAAAGTTTGATTAAGACATTTGCAGCATGGACAAAGTATATGGCTGTCTTCGGGGTATCTTTCACTAACAAATTGCATGAATTGTTGAACTCCAGTGATATATGCAGGTGTGAACTGTCTCCCATGAATCCAACTTCTATCCATCTTAATGGTGTATCTACACAGCTGTCTATAGCTACTTTTAATGCTTGAATGTACATCTAAATGACAATGTGGCTGTAGGAAAGGAAGCTCATTACATGTATGTTTCTCACTACAAAGGAAGCTTACAAAAACACATTTGCTAAACTATAGAACATCAGTATCCAGGAAAACATAAAAACAAAATACTCACATTAGTATCAATGAGATCAAATGCCTTCCCTAGTATACTTTTCCTTATAGAGTCCACCTGAACAAGTTGCTTTGCTAGCTGGACAGAACCTCAGGCGCAACATAAGCTAGAATTTTGATTTCTGCACATCATCTCCTAAGTAGTGCAAGACCATATATAGGGCTTTACTTACAGAGACAATTCTATGAATGTGTATTAGTAGAATCTGAATTTCGTCTGATACATTAGACACATCCCAGGTTTCAGACTAACAAAAGAGTCACTGTAGCATAACAGAAGGTAACATTGCAGAATTGCTAAAATCCATTGAAACCTTACAAAACATAAGCAGCTGTTTTCAAGAACCAATGCCCCTGAATCCATACTGACAACTCCAACTCATAGACTACACAATTCCATATTTCCATTGACATTGCACGGTTTCTAATTCATCAAAATGGCTATATTCAAAACATAAAACCGTTTGCTATGCTCAAGAACACTATGTTAGCCCTTAAACTTGCCACAATAGGTACTTGGGAGGATGCCCAAAAATAACATACATTTAAGAATCATGTTGTCCATTGGTGTAGGTTCTCAACTTCCAAATTGCATGCAAATAACGAAAATTAGCTCCAAAGCTACCAAAGAAAAACTCAATAGCAATTATCAACTGGCACCAAGCTTCAATTCTCTTAACATACCTAACATAAATGACAGAAGATTATCATAAGTTGCTTTGCTAGCTGGATCACAAAAATCATGCATATTAGCGTTCTACTTACTATTAGGCATAATCAAAATTCAGAAGAGGAGAATATAGAAATGACCAAGAGAGTTAGGGCAAAAGTAAGGAATCTACCTGCTCCTTAAGGCTACCGGCGGCGGGGGAGAGGAGGGGCGCCGGGGGGGACGAGGGGCAGCGGCGGGGGGCGAGGGGACCGGGGCGGCGGGGGAGAGGAAGGGGACGGGGACGGGAGAGGGGAGGCGAGGAGGAACGGGAGAGGAGGGGCGCCGATGGGGAGGAGGGGCGCGGGGGAGGCGAGGAGGGCACGGGGAGAAGAGGGCGCGCGGGGAGGAGGAGGCGGGGGGAGGCGAGGAGAGCGGGGAGAGGAGGGGGGGGGAGAGGAGGCGCCGACGGGAGAGGAGGCGGTGGGCGAGAGGAGGCGGTGTGAGGAGGAGGGCGGGGATGCGAGGAGAGGCGGGGAGAGGAGGCGCGCGGCGGGGGAGGAGGGGCGGTGGCGGCGGCGGAGAGGAGGCGGCGGGGCGGGAGGCGGCACCAGGGGGCGAGGATTTGGTGCGCGTGCACGGCGAGGGGGAGGAGATTTGGCGCGCGGGCGTCGCGGGAGCTAGGATTTGGCGCGCCGGATGGGAGTGACGTGGGAGGGAGCATCGGATCCACGTAACGGCGGCTGCGTCGATTAGGCGTCGCTAGCTGAGTCGATATCGCCTCGTTTTTTCTATCGACTGTCGCTAGAGCTGTAGAGAGCTATGTTCTCTTTCTTCATTTAATATCTTCCACGTAGGACAGTTGATGACATGGACTCTCTTATAGAGAGCTGCTATAGACCTGTTGTGGCTGCCCTAAGGCTGCACCTTGTGTTCCACCCTGTCTGCGGTTCGAATCCGGTAGCGCTATTTTTGGCCAGTGCGGACGGGGGCGGGAGCTGGAGTTGCCATGTGGTCGTGGGACCGGTGCCGGTGTGGGCCACGCTGCGCCACGTGGTGGGGGGACCACGAGGTTGGTGGGACCGCATATGGGACCCAGAGCTTGAGGGGCCACGTGCTGGTGGGACCGGTGCCGGTGTGGGCCACGCTGCGCCACATGGTGGAGGGACCACGGGGTTGGTGGGACCGCATGTGGGACCCATCGAGCCATGTGTAGGTGGGACCCACGTGGTGCATGTGGGACGTGGGTGTGTGCAGAAGGGTGCATTATATCTGTGACGAATTTGTTTTGTTGTTTCATGGCGCTTCTTTGCTTTTCATCATTATTTTTAGTGTCAGGCTCAGTCACACATCACCTATGTGAAGCTACAAATTTCGTCATTGAAAGTTCAAGTTTCATGACGAAATTCCTAAACGTCACAAGGTAATCGTCATAGATAAGCACATTTGTAGTAGGAACACACAAGGGGGGATAGAGCTCTGCCTCCACCACCCACTCTCACCAACTAAAACTCAAAGCCAAAACAAATCCTCAAATCCTATTTTGACTCTAGCAAACCCTAACTCTCTCCCAAATCACCTAAAGGCATGCAGCTCCTCACATGTATTTATAGCCCATGGCTAACGGGTCTCCACCCCGTTACGCCCGTTAAATCCAACGGAGCCCGCTCCCGCTAGTGCAGCCTCGCGAAATTCCCATTTCGCCCCTCTGCACCTTCCGGGAAGCTTCCGCGATCCTTGTCGTCCAAGCCTCGCAACCACTTCGAGTCTCCACCGTTTTCGACACATCCCGACCGTTCTGACCTCGACACCGCCCGTGTCTAGTCCGGTCACCTCGTGTCTCACCACAGCTCCACCTCAACGTCCTGCAGCCACACAGACAAGAAATACGTCAAATAGCACCGCTCGATATATGAAAGCGTAAATCGCATAAAAACATCATACTTACCCATGATGAAGTCCAAACCTGTCGAATCAACATAATATGCATCCTAAGCAGCTTGACTAGGTTTGACCAAGTCCGACCGAACACGATTGCACCACGCAACGTCAAGGTCCGAACCACCCAAACCAAACTCGACTTACCTAAAGTGATGTCAATTACTCATCATTCACATGGGATGACCTCTACATGGTCCCTCAGATGGCCAAGGCAACCACCAAGGGAAGGGTGATAGCCTGGCGAGGCCGAGGGAGGAGACTACTACCACTTCGGCTGGTGCCCTCGTAACGATTGACGTGCTCATCACTGGAGCAGGAGGCGTGTGAGAGGAGGAAGAAAGGCAGAGAGAACGGAGCAGATGGATGTACCGAGAACAAACAAGATCGGGCAAGTTCATCTCCTCTAGTAGGCATACCGTACGGGAAGGTCCTGTGTGACCAAATCCTCTATCCACTCTAGGAAACACAAGGCATGCAGCACCTCTCGTGGTGCTTTTTCGTGTGTTGACGGAAGGGGGCAGGTGGAACAGGGAAAGGAAGGGGGATGAACTAAGCGCGTGCGGCGTGAGCAGAAACATCGGGGCCACACACGCAGGTAGCGAAGGCACAGCACTCAACAAGACAACGTGGCATCACCGCCCAAAAAGCGAGTCCACGAAGACAGGAGAGAGAGCATAGGGAGAAAATTGATCATTTACCACTTTAAAGAGTGGGTTTCGCAAAATTACCACTTTCAAAATTGGCTTCGCAAAAATACCATGCAGTACATTTACCTCTTGATTACCATGCCATTTGAGCTATTTAACTCATTTAATATTTTTTTCCTAATTACAGGAGTGGGAAAAGACCTTTCTACCCTTAGCCGATTGAATCTATCTTGCCCTCCACCGTCTTCCGCTCCAGCGATTCCGTCGCCCCCACCGTCGACCATCAAGAATGGCTGGGACTCCGTCTCCGCAAGCGCTACGCGCCAGAAATGCAGCAGACGCCGCCGCGGGGGTGCATCCCGTTGTTTCCTCTGGCTTGCGGGGATGTCAGGTTGAATGGGAGAGGCGCCGCGCTGGGATGCCCCCAGTAGTTGCCTTTGGCGCCTGGGGAGGACGTCGCGAGAGATGAGAGAGGTGCCGTGATGGTACTGTTCGACACAATGCCGCTACAGGCTGGTCGGGTGTAGATTCTTGCCTTGCCTTACGTTGTTCTTTCTTCTACATTGTTGTTGATTTTAAGGAACTTCCCAGGGGAATTGAACTTGTAATTGAAGAGCTGTGGATGATGCGGTAATCAAGAATGGTTTGACGTTCTTCTAGATTCTTGCTTGTTAGTAGTAATCAAGAAAGTTAGAGGTGTTCACATCTAACCGAGACAAATGCAAATAACATAACGCAATTTCCTTTATCAGACCAAACAGATATTTGTTCTCTAGTTATGTGTTCATAGATATGTGAGTTCATCTCACAAATTAAACAGAACGACACTAGGATAAAAATGAGTTCATCTCACAAATTAAATAGGATACATCTCAAAGCAAATAATTTGTGAGTTCACATCTAACAAAATAAACTTCTTGTGGGTTCACAAAATATCATTCATCCACTTTGTAACTTTCTCTTTGGAGTCACCTTCTTCGGGGCAGCTACAGGAGGCATCCTCTTAGGAGTAGTGGTTGAGGTTTGTGAAGAACTACCCTCTCCAAGCAAGAAAGCAAGACGGCTGCACACATATGTGTTATGACAATTAATTAATCTTTTTTCCAGATTTGTACATCCATGGACATAGATATGTATCATTGTTTCTCACCTTCTAGTCACCCTGTCTGGACTATCCTGTAGTATTTGTTCTCTAGTTGGCCTTTGTGGGGTGCTAGGCTCACCTTGCCTAGCTTTTGTAATGTTCTTTCTAGGGTTCCTCTTCCTACAAGAAAAAAAATAGTTCATTGAAATGGCGTGGTAATTGAAGGCATGAATGAAAAAAACAACGATTACCTCTTTTTTGTCCCGTTGAATGGGCACTTGTAACTAGATTATCTATGACCTTTTTCACCACATCTCTTGCAAGTCACTGTACCTCTAATCATTTTCTTTCCCTTAGCATTGGTTGGAGCACCACCATCGCCACCTTCACCATCAACGCCACCTTCATTGGCGCCATTATTAGCACTTTTCTTTTTCTGGCCACCTTCAAGACATCCTTTAATTCTCAGTTTCCTCTGTCTTCCAATATTTCTTTTAGCCAATGGTGCACCAACAACAAATGGCAGATGCACTTGTGGCCACTGTGATTTGTCTGTCATTGGCTCAATCTCTCTCCCATAAGCAGCCTTGAATCTATCCACCGAGTAGTACTCATGGACAAATTGTTCAATGTCTACTCCTTTCTGTGAAGTTACAAAGGCCAATACATGTTGATTCAATTGCCTAGTTAGAGCATCAATTTCAATATTTAATTTAGGACAATTTGAGCAACACATGTTTTCATGATAAAGCATTTGTTGAATAGATTCCTGGGATGAATTAAGTCTAGCTTCTAGCAATTCACAATTAGAGCAAGATTTAGATTGAGCATTTGAAATGCTTGACTCTAAATATATAGAAGAACAAGATTTGAGCTTATCAATTTCATCATTAGCAATTTTTAATTTTTCATCACAAGAATCATGTATCAATTTTAATTCATCAAATTTATCAGTTACATCTCTAAGTTGAACCAAATTTGATGCACTAATAGATCCAACAGCTTCCAACTCAGAATGTAAAACTTGACAAGACTCACATGATTCATCATCAGGAATTAAAGCTCTAAGTCTATTAATTTCAGAATTTAGACTTTCAACAACACAATTATTTTCTTTCAATTTATGTTTTGTCTTTTTTAATTCAATAGCAAGTTTAATCAAACCATTTTCAAGCTCATCGTATGATGGTCTTACCTCATCGGGATCACTGTCGTTGTCATCATTGTTGTTGCCTGTCATGAAGCACATGCCCGTGAAATCATCATTGTTCTTCTTCTTTCCTTTAGCATCATCGTCATCACGGTCATCATCGTCACAACTCTCATATTCCACATCGCTCAAGTCAAGACTCTCGAGGGCGGCTAGGACCTTTTCAGCAAACTTGCGACGAAAATTTCCACCTTTAGTGTTGTTGTTCTTGG
Source organism: Dendrocalamus sinicus (assembly GCA_036346575.1). Taxonomy (NCBI): domain Eukaryota; kingdom Viridiplantae; phylum Streptophyta; class Magnoliopsida; order Poales; family Poaceae; genus Dendrocalamus; species Dendrocalamus sinicus. Next base: position 10,294,175 of record CM070666.1, on the reverse strand, counting down.
ATGGCCGACGACGATAATTCTTGTCTTCTTTGATCATCTTCCCCTTGAGCTTGGGACAATCCATCTTAATGTGGCCAGGCTCGCCACACTCATAGCATCTGATCGGACCTGACAAGCCACCTCGCTTTCTCATCCTCACATTGTTGAGTGCCTTATATGCTCGTGAGGAGATCAACACCAAGTCCTCTTCAGGAAGCTGCTCGAACTGTTCCTCTGAAAAAGAAGACAAGGCAGACAAAGAAACACAAGACAAAGCACTCGACGAAGTCGCCTGCACGGGGTTAGTCACAAGTGCTAAAGATGAAGATTTATTGATCTTAGAAGGCAAAGCTTCCATCTCATAGGTTTTTAATCTAGAATAAAGATCATCCATGGTTAAAGTATCTAAATCAACAGTTTGATTAATAGTTGTAACAACCATCAACCACTCAGAACCTAAAGATCTCAAAATTTTAGTTGCATTATCTTCATCAGCAGGAATAACACCAACACCGCGCAGATCACTCAATATTTTCTCAAACCGAGCAAAGAGATCATCAATGGATTCATTAGGTTTCATAGCAAAATCAGAATATTCTTTTTGATAAAGATTTTTACGCACCTTCTTGATTTTAGTGGTTCCTTCATGATAATCGCAAAGAGTTTTCCAAATTAAATGGGCAGAATTAATATGAGCTACACGATCAAATTCTTTACGAGAAATTCCTTGAAACAGCAAATTACGAGCTTGAGCATTTAAATTAACATCTGCTTTATTTAAATCAGTAACAACGGCAGGAACCTCATATGGAGTAGAAACTTTATTCCAAACATCACTACCTTGAGCCTCAATATAAGCTTGCATCCGACACTTCCAAAAAGCAAAATCAGTACCATCTAGCATGGGGGGACGATTCACATACCTCTCTGATGCCATAGCAACTTAGCTCTGATACCAGTTGTAGGATCGTCAACGGCAATCAGAGGGGGGGTGAATGATTGCAACGTCTAACGGAAACTTTTATTCAATCTGCTGTTTTTTTTTTACGTATGCATTCACCAGGAGGACTCACGCATGCAAGATGTAATGTGTTGGACGTGATGCTCCTCAGCTTTGCATTGATTCGGATTTGACGTTGATATATTCTCTCAGCAATCTTTTTCTCTCTCCTCAGTGTGTAACCGCGCGTAGCTTCTTTGCTTTTCAGCTGCTGGTGCCTGCACTTTATTGCAGCGATGTACAGGCTACGCCTTGAATTTAGGCACGCGACGAAGATGACAAGACTATACAGAGAACCAAGACCACGCTGCGCGCAATTTTTTTTCTCCAAACAAAAGCGCGTTCGGTTCCCAAAAGCTGTGCCATCAACTTTGGCCAGCCCCCCCTTTTATTCTGCGACAGAATCCGTTTTTCAAACAACTCGGTCACACCTCCGATACAAACATGGTGTGGCCTCCGAAACCAATTAAGTCTCAACTCTAAATCCTAATACCACTCGTCTAACTAGACCTAGATTTTTTTTTCCAACCAGACTTTTAGCCCACTAATTTTTAAGGGACCCGAAACCCTTCCTAACACGGGTTTTCACACTTCCGATTTTTCAACTAATCGCACGTCGAAGCCTCCAGGACCGCACCTCCTGTATCTTCTCTATGCATCATCCACCTTTGATCTTCATGTGCTCCAGCGTGAGCCCTGACCACCTCATGACATCCTCGACCGCCCGGACCTCAGATTTCCCCCTCCTAGTCCCGGTCTTTCTCGTCACCGACCATGATCGTCTCCACGCCCAACCTGCACATGCAAAGACCAAAGAATATTTTTCCCGGCACAAGTTCTCACCAACTTGACCGATATTAGTCCACGCACACACGCACATGTCTCGAATAACAATATTAAGCAATGTTGTCAATTATTCATCATCATAAAAATTCTAAACCTAGCCACATGGTTTTACACATGGCTTACCAGTGCGCTGCCATTCAAGACAAGTACAAGTCTTTTGATTTAGCTTAACAATATGCCTATCACAGTTCTTGCTATTGTCCCAAACCTCTGCACTCCAATTAGCAGATTCCACAACTTTCAAGTGCCCCAATCCTCTAGTATTTGCCTTCAGCTGAACCATAATTCCTGGAAGTATCCTTCCAACTGGTAGTCTATCTCCAATCCTTCTTCTCTTCCTCCACAAACACATGATCCTCTCTCTAACCTTATCAGCAAGTTCAGCAACAGGTAAATCCTTAATGTCTCGGATCCAGTTATTGAAAACCTCTGCTATATTATTAGTGATGTAGTCACACTTGATTTCTTGATTAAAGGTACACCTATACCACTTGAGTTTATGGTGCTCACTTAACTGAGATCCATACGACTTCGATTCTTCAATAATTTCGACATATCTGTATGAATACCTCTTCCTGTAAGCCCTTGCATGCAGGATACATCTTTCCAAACCCTTGGAACCTTTTTAGAAAATTCTTCATAAGATGGAGAAAACATTCTCTTTGCTCTGCATTTGGAAACACATTCTTCATTGCATTCTCTAAACCTTTGCAGCATCTGCACTGCTTGCAAGGAGTGGAGGATCTCCTATTGCCTTCTTTAGTTGATTCATAAACCAAGTCCAATTATCTTCTCTCGAAGCTATGAAGCCATAAGCAAGTGGATACATCCAATTGTGACCATCAAGCGCGTGTGGCTGATGCTAAATGGCCATTCCATCTTCCATTAAGTGCTGTAGAATCTATACCCAGATAAGGCCTACAACCTTCCAAAAACCATCAATGCATGGTTTAAGTGCACAGAAAAATCGATGGAAATAAACATTACCATCTACTTCCAATACTTCAATCTCCACAACACGTCCAGGTGATCTCTTAAGTACCTCAGCCTTCCATCTATATAGCAGCTCAAAACTCTCTTCCCATTTACCGTAAACCTATGCGAGAGCTTTTTCTCTACCCCTCCAAACCGTGTCATATAAAATTGTGACAGAGTGTTCTTTCTGCAACTTCTCTTGCAATTCTTTAGCACCCATATTGGGAGAATCCCTAAGGATGCTCACAGCCTTGCTAGCAACCCAATTTTGAGATGGTGTTATAGTCTTGACCCTGCTGCTAGAAGTGCAGTCATGTCGATCAACTAAAACTGTCATCTGCACATTAAAAAATATGACAACAAGAATTAAAAAACATATAGGGTTAAAAAAATGAATGGATTCAGATAGTTAGCTATATTTCACCTTTACAGTGCTTTTATCATCTTGTAGACTGCCAAGAATCCTCCAAGGACAATCTTCACTGGACTTGCAGAACCCTCTAAATCTCGTCTTATCTGACTTCTCTGTGCCTAGTTCGAACTCCTCATTGATGGCAAATTGCCGCACTGCCATCCTGAAATCTTTCATTGATGGGTACATAGTGCCAAGGTCCATTTTTGGGTGGTCTTTATCATAGGTAATCACCATCTCATCTGGTATGGCATCACTAACATGAATGGCAGCACCATCATTATCACCACCCTAGTCATCCATCCTACGGCCATTTGGTGCAGCCAACTTTGCTGTCTCCTCATCTCTCAAGCCCAGAAGCAAATATACCTGATCTTCAGTCATAAGTTCAATTCTCCCTTTGTCATCATGTGTCTCTACTATCTGTAAGTTATCCCAATCGACTTCTGGGAGGGATTTAGAAAAGCTCCTCACCGTGACCTCCACATCATGTCTACACGAAACATGCCAAAAGTTATATATGTTTCACACATGCAACTTGTAAACTCTGTTATAATACCGGATAAAGGAGATACCTATCGGCATCCATGTCGGCGGGCGTCGCGCCTGTCATTCACGGATTGCAGACTCAACAACAATCTACATGAATTAAAATAGGTTGAGTACAAGCATGCACATTTGACCAATATGCATCAACAAATAAAAAAATAATTGGAGCTTATAGTTATTCATCTACACTGGCACTGCATTGTATCTCCTCCTCAATATGCATATACACTTACGCGTGGGGAGGCTGGCCGGCGGGGAGGCGGCGCGGGAGGCCGCCGCTCGGGAGGCCAGAGCGGGAGGCCGCCGCTTGGGGAGAGCGGCGGGAGGCCGGCCGGCGGGAGTGCGGCGCGGAGGCCGGCAAGCGGGAGGGCGCAGCGGGAGGCCGCCGCTTGGGGAGGGCAGCGCGGGGAGGCAGGCGCGGGGAGGCCGGCCGGCGGGGAGGCCGCCTAGAATCTGCTGTTTCTTCGGCGGCAGCAGATGTTTCTTCGGTGGCAGCAGTGCAGATCGTGTATGCAGTGTGACGTTTCACCTTCCAAACCAAAGCCATGCAGTGCAAAACTTAGCAAGGGTAGAAATGTCTTTTCCCACTCCTATAATTAGGGAAAAAAAATTAAATGGGTTAAATAGCTCAAATGGCATGGTAATCAAGAGGTAAATGTACTGCATGGCATTTTTGCGAAGCCAATTTTGAAAGTGGCAATTTTGCGAAGCCCACTCTTTAAAGTGACAAATGATCAATTTTCTCGAGCACAGGTGTGTGGGCCACTCCCGCGTGGAGGCAGCCTCGCGATCGGCCTCCGGGGCACGTGACATGCGCAAATGAAGCGGGCGAGCATACGAATTGAACGGGAAGGCTGGAATTCTTCCACACATAAGAGGTTTATGATTAAGAAAAAAAAATGCTCCATTGCGCTTGGTTAACCTCATGGCCTTCTTTTCGGAGTCCTTAGTATCCCTGTTGTCGCACTCAGTGCAAAAAAATGCTGATGGACTAATCTTAAAACCACTATTCATTTCATCTAAAAAAACCAATATTCATTCTTTAATATACTGTAACTTAACAAAATCAAGAGTTTAGGACTCTTTGGAACAAAGGAATCATACCCATATTACGCCCCAGGATTCCCCGCAGGAGGAGGCGCCCACGTCACCCCGCCCACTCGCTCCGGCCGGCGCTTGGCGGGGGAATTCCCGTACAGTCGGGTGCCGTTTTTTGCGAAAAAGCCCCTACATTTTTCCGAAATTACGTAAAGGTCCTCTGTTATCGCAAAATTTTATAGGAAAAATGGAGGATTACAATCCAAAGGGAAGATTCCTATACATATTGTTTGGTCATAGGCATCAAAGAAAAATCATAGGATAGGGATTTTTCTTACAAATTTTGGAGGAAACCAAACATGAGCTCCAACCTCGTGTTAAAATTTCCTTTGGAAATTCCATGCAACTTCCCTCTTTCTCTCTCTAATCTTGCATCCGCTAATCTCAAAATTCCTGCGTTTCTTCTGTGAGGCATCCAAACATATCTTTTGAGCAATTCCTGTTGTTTTATTTCTTGTAAAATCTAACAAATTATGATATTCCAATTCTGTATTTTTTTTCTATTCCTATATTTTTAGATTTTTTTCATTCCATAGAGGCCTTGTGTTAAAAACATCTAACAATGCTTGTTTTTTTTTTTAAAAAAAAACAAAGTGCATGTAGGCAGAAGAGCTTAGACCTTGTTCGTATTAGTTTTTAAAACTGCTTTTCTATAGTAAATGGCTTTTTTATAGTACCTAATTTTTAAACAAAGTGTCTTTTTAAGTTAGGATCTACTAACCAATTATAATATACACTATATAACTTTATTTATATCAGTTAAAATTATATACAAATATCTCTCCAGTAATCCTGCTAATAAAAACAGTCCTTAGGGCATGCAAATATGCAGCGACCTGGCTTGTCAAAACTGCAGTTGCAGATTCTGCTGGAGAAAAACTTGCAGCAGCAGGTTTGCAGTCTCTGGAACGAGCGAGCAATAAAAAGGCACTAACGGCATGCTGGTACATATGTGATGTGAGAGCAACAGTGGCATGAGAGAGCGGACATGACGGATGGATGGACGATTAGTCCATGTACCTACGTATGTGCCTGGTCACTGAGCGAACGATCGAATCGAATCTGCTCAGTTATGCATCACATCAGTGTTTAGTTCCTGTCAGGATGTGCCCCCATGCCTCCATGCCTCAGCCTGCTACTGCTCTGCTCTGCTCTGGCCGTTATTGTGTAACCCTGCTGATGGTGAACAACTTCTCCTTTTTCTTTTTTAAGGCAAACATGGCCCAAAGGCTCTGGATTAATTCCAACGGTATAGTACAACCACCTGTATAGAGTTACAAAAGGGTTTACGAGAAGATAGTAAATTATAGAACAGTCCCTGAAACATGGAGATAAGGACTAACAGAAACTAAAAGTTATATACAAGTCCTTGTGGTGTTCATAACGTTGCTCTTGGCAATACTGAGGATGCGAGAGAGAAATTCGTTGCCGACATGGGAACTCCTTGAAACACCCCAGAATTTTGACCCTTTTTGAAAAAATTTGGAATTTAATTAGATTTGAATACTTTCCCAATTTGGCAAAAGAATGGAAAAACCGCTTTCCTTTTTTTTCTCCTTTCCGCCTTCGCTCTGGGCCGGCGCCGTTCGCGCGCACGCCGCTCCGCCCTCCTTCGGCGCGCCGGCCACGTCGCCGTTTCCCGCCAGGCGCAGCAGGAGACCGCCCTCCAGCTCAAGCCCGCGAGGATGCAGGTCCCGCACGCCAGAGACGCCGTCGCTGCCCCTCTCTTCGCGCGCAGGACTCCCGGGAAGCCCGCCGTCCTCGCCGATGCCAGCGCAAGTCTTCCCGTGGTTTCTCTCACTCTGAGGACGAAGGAGCACTCGAGTGCTGCAGAACCCATTCGCCACCTTGCCCTCCTTCGCTCGCGTAGCCCCAGCTCACCCCTCTTCTCTTCTCCTCGTGCGGAAAAGGCCGCCGAGCCGCCTCCAAGCAGCGCCAGCTGTGCGCGCCAAATAAAAGCCGGGAAGCACTGTAGATCGTCTCCAGACCATTCCCTTCCCCTCCACGTGCAAGCAATTGCGCTCTCGCCGCCTCCACCGCCGGCAAGCCGCGCCCCTGAGCCCGGTAAGCCCTAACCGAAATTGAGAGAATTAGCCAATGAAAATCCAATTCCTCGCTCTGGTATGTGTATATCTAAACCCTAAACACGATGGGAGTCTCGCCGGGGCAAGAGCATTTGCCCAGCAGCCGGGCCACGAAGCTCACCGGCGGCCGTAAGGCCTTCACCGTGGCCGGGCCGTTGGAGCTATCCTCAAACCGCCCCCGCACTTCCAATGAATCCCTAAGGTCCCCTAGATGGTGAAACGACGGCCAATTGGGTCGCAAAGCTGTCGGTTCCCCTCAGCGCCGCCGGACTTGTCCCCGCCTTCCCGACGGCCCGCGACCGTCTGTGTTCACCGTACTCCCTCCCAAAGCCCTCAAATGGAAATCACCCCGTCGACGCACCTCTTGGCTACGACCGTTCTGCAGGCGAAGCGCCCTCGCCGCCCGCTCGGGGCGCGCTCGGTTTCCGCTTTGAAGTCGGGGACGCGCGAGGAAGACGACGACGCTCGACCGTCGATCGCACTTCATCCGAGCATCGACATCGCCTTTGAATCACGGCCGTTCGTCTCGCGCCTCCGTTCCATCCGAGGGCCCAGGCGCGTCGAACCGCCCTCATCCGCACCGTCCACGCCGACCATGCGTCGCTCATCGCGTGAGCGCACGCGTGTGGGCTGGCGCGGCCGCGAGTGCACCGGCCGCCGCCGTACTGTTCACCTGGACCGGGCCCATTACTGTGTGGCACTGTTCAAAATTCCGAAAAATCCAGAAAATGCCCCAAAAATCACAGAAAAATCTAGAAAATTCCCAAAAATACCAAAATACACCATCTTGACCAGAAAAATACCCTGAGTTCAAATCTGGTCTCCGTTCTTCCAAATTCAAATTTGTTAAATTTGAAATTCCCTCTTTTGCTAATTCCAAATATCCCAAATACAAATTTCATCAATTTAAAAATACCTTTTCTAGAAAATTGTCCATCCACACACTTCTAAAATATTTGGTTGAGATTTTAGGCTAATTGGCTCTTTTTGAATTGATTACTTTGATTTGGACACATTTTGAGTTGGAACTTATGTTATGATTTTATGTGTTTACGCTAGCATCCGACGTAGCTGAAGTCACAATTCCAGAGCTGGAGCCGACTGCTCAGATCTACGACGTAGTAGAGATTCCCGACCAGCAAGGCAAGTCACATGTTTTTAATCATATTGAATCCCATTAAATTACATTATTTATTTAATGTATTTTCATTATGGATAGTTGCGAACTGATAATTGCTTAAAACAAAGATTTAGAATGGCATGCTATCTAGATAATCCTACCACTGATAAATAGCCCTGTTCACCTTGATGGCCATATTCACCTTGACAACCTTAGTAAGAAATAATGTATGATATCAAAGTAACCATGATCTCCTTATACAACAACTTGTACTACTAAGGTGTTGGCCGCAGGCCGGTAGGATTTCAAAGCTGACACTAAGGTAAAGGTGTGCTGTGGGGAAATCACGTGGTGATCTACGCCCACGACTTTACCTTAGGGAATTGAGACTGGAAGGGTGTCTTTGGGAAATCACGCGGTGATTCACGCCACGACCTTACAGTGAGAGGCTGGTATGGATGGGTGGTGGTAGTGCCAGTGGGCACAGAGGGGGATGTGGTTGGATGCCTCAGGTGAAAAATGTAAGGACGAGAACCTTGTGCCAAGTAAAAGACATAGTCAACGCTTGGGCCACAGGAGTTGACTTGTCAACACTGGTCTAGTAGCTGCTCCATTCAATTGAAACTCTACAGGCTGTGATGACAGGTAGACGGGGAGTTAGGTAGGCTTCGGGTACCTAACAACGATAGTATTCACTCACCAGCGGCTAGAGAAGAGTATGTGCGCAATTGTAGCCGTGACTGAGTGATGCTATCGGGTAGAGTCTATATAAAGAATGGAGCAGTGAACCGACCTGGCTTTCTTAACTCTGTCGCGGGAGTTAAGGGATCGTGTGGGTAAAGTTGAGCAACTCTGCAGAGTGTAACAAATGGTATTCGAATCGCCGTGCTTAGGTTAATGAAGTGTGTTAATTGGGTGATTCCAATAACAAGGCATAAGTAGGATTGGAGATGATTTAATGTGATAAGCGATTAGCGATTCGTTAATCAAAACCCCTGATCTTAAGGAGCAAACATTTTCAAGTTTTGCTTGCTTACAAATAAAATTGCATCCACCCACTGTAATACAACCAATATACTCCCATCCTTGGAATACCATGCATATCGTAAACTGTGGTTTACCCTCGTGACTTCTTTGGGTGCGATGGTACTCATGATTTGCTAAACATAATCAACAGAAGGCCAGTACTGGCAAGATGACGTTGTTGAAGAAGACGCTCCTGAAGAACCAGTCTACTTTGAAGAAGATTGGGCTTAGGATTTAGCCGCACTCAGGCCGTTGATCCTTTTGTGTGTATATGGTGGTGTATGGGCTTACGCGCCCGCTGTGTACATTAAAATAATATAATAATGTAATAAAGTGGGTACGTTTATGTATGCTGGTACTGTTGTGATGATCACATGTAACCTTAGAACGTCATAACTGTACATCCCGTGCAGTTCACGATGTTCGCATCGTCCCCAGCACGGGCGTTATGAGTGGTATCAGAGCAGACTTGCTTGACTGTAGGTTGAACCCTAAGAGCTAATAGGAGAGTCTCGTGTTGACAAAACCTAATTGGGAAAAGAATAAAAGATTTTACATAAAATATAAGAAATGTTAAGGTTATAGTGTTTTTTAAATGCTACCTTCCTTGCTTTAAGTAAATTACAGTTTAATTTTAGTAATTGCAAATGTTTTACACCTTCTAATATTCAAAAATATTTGTTTCAGCAGATGGTCCACTTTGTCCACTCGGACCCCGCTAGGTTGGAGGGATGGCCCTGTTGGTTGTGGGCCATGCAGAGGTTCCTAGGCGCTGATAACTGGCATAGGCCAGTTTTCCACTCCGTGTCCCGCCATGCGCCAGACGACAGTGTTGTCTGGAAGGCATGGGTGGACCTCGTTCCTCTACCTGTCCGTCCGGACAGGGAGAGGAGGTTCTTAGGTCGGAGGACCGAGGAATGGGACGCGATTCAGGACGCGGCTAGGAATGACGTGCTTCACCTACGACACTACTACGACCCCGAGTTCGACGAGACTGTCTACGACTTGGTGCCACAGCGAGTTCCCAGGGGTGGGGCCTACTTGACCCCAGATCCCAGGGAGACAGATGATGCTCGTCTTCACGTAGCCGCGCGATACATTGTCCATCAGGAGATGATGTACTCGCGGGCGATCCAGGAGTCGTTCGCACTGAGAGGACAGCTACGTCATGTTCAGAGAGAGCTATACGAGATATAGCAGGAGCACTACCGGAGGAATCTGGTAGAGGAGGGGGAGCAATCCGCCTGCGATGAGTCCCCTAATGTTCCTGCAGCACTAGTTCCTCTCCAGCCCCTTGTGGCTCCAGTGGTCCCCATGTACCCGGTGATTCCCCTTGGCATGGATGTGCCAGGTCCATCCCGCCCACGTAGGGATCCCGATGCACCCGGGCCTTCATAGCCTCGACGCCGCATGACCGCTCCGGAGTATCGCTCCTTGTTCCAGCCCGCGGGTGCTCCAGCACCACCAGCTGGGAATGAGGAGGACCCCGAGGAGGTCGTGCGCTACACTGACAGCAGGCCACCGACCGAGGGTTGGTGAGCGTTTGGAGGACTCGAGACATAGTTAGGCCTTGTTGGTAGTTGGTTGGATTTTGGCTGTACAGTGAGGCAGTCTAGTTAGAATAAAAGTAGTGAAGTGCCCTGCTTAGCTCAGTAGTAGATCGTGGTATTGTAATGATGCTATGTTTGAGTGTGTAAAGTATGTAATGTATGTTTGCTACCTTGGTTCTTTTGGTTGTTAATACTATATTTGGTTGTTAGCTTTAAAGAAATGTCTGTGACATACATTAATTTGGCTCTAGTTGCTTCAGACTTGTCTCCAAACTCTGTCTTCTGCTTATCTTTCTACAAACGATGAAAAATAGCGGTGAAGTAACTCAGCTTATCTAATGCAGAAGCAAGATGTCAGGCACTGAACCAAATCAAGGCAATCAGCCAGCAGGACCCAATAACACTGCAACTGGTCCAGATGCTATTGCCAATATCTTAGCAGTGATGGAGCAAAACCGCCACCAAGCGAGATGAACCAAACCAAACTTATAGAACAGCATTCCAAAATGCTGGAACAGATTATGATGAGAACCTCATACTCAAGTGGTTCACCAGGGACGAGTTCAGCAGGAGCACCACCTGCCATGAAGTGGGCAGACTTTCAGAAGACTAGGCCACCAATCTTTTCCACATCGGCGGACCCCATGGCTGCCGACGATTGGATTAAAGACATTGAGCGAAAATTAAAAATCATTCAATGTGAAGATAAAGAGAAGGTACTCTATGCAACTCATCAGCTTCAAGGACAAGCCTCCTCTTGGTGGATTAATTACCAGACTATGCATAACCATAAAGAATTCACCTGGGAGGAGTTCGAGGAAGTTTTTCGAAAAGCACACATTCCTGATGGCATGATTCAGGCTAAGCGCAGGGAGTTCCTGGCGCTAAGGCAGGGTAGAAGGAATGTCATGGAGTATGTGCACCAGTTTAATGAGCTATCCAGATATGCAGAAGATGATGTAAATACTGAAGATAAGAAGATGGAAAGATTCAGGGCAGGTCTACAGGACTTCCTGAAGTATCATATATCTGCGATGCGCTTCAGGGACTTATCCGACATGGTAGACTGTTTAATCAATTCTGAAGAGGCCAGAGGACAGATGGAGGAGAATAGAAATAGAAAGGCGATGCAAACCCCATTTACATCGTCTTCCAATGCGCAAAAGTCAAGAACCTGGACGCCACCTCAAAACCGGCAGTTCACTAATCGTCAAGTGATGCTAGTACCAAGACGTCCAGCCAATGCTCCGCAACAAGGCAGTAGGTTCCAGCAGCAGACAATCAAGTGTTTCAGATGTGGAGGAAACCACGTTCAACAAAACTGCCCTCAAGCGAATAATTGTTTTCACTGTGGGCAACCAGGACATTTCCGAAATAACTGCCCTAAGAAACATTTGCCATCTGAAACAGCGAGAATTCAAGCCGGGACCTCCCCACAAGCAGGAAGAAATAATAATCAGCAAAACAGAGCTCCAAATCAGTCAGGGAATGTGGTAGTTGTGCCTGCTGGGTCATCGTTGAATAATCAGCTAGGAAGAGGCAAGGGAACAGGCAACCTCATTCTCCAAGCAAGAGTCAATCATATATCAGCAGAAGATGTCGTAGGGTCAAATGACGTTATTGTAGGTATGTTTCCTGTCAATTCCATACCTGCACTAGTTCTGTTTGACCCTGGTGCTACGCATTCTTACATATCCATGGAGTTTGTCACAAAGAATCAAATAGCTGTTATGCCTTTGCCAAAACTTTGTGCCATTCAAACACGTGGCATAAAAATGGAATCCCGATTTGGGTGTGGTAATCTCACACTAGAAATCCAGGGATTAAAATTTAAGGCAAACTTGCTAATATTGGATATGAAGGGATTAGAGATTATATTGGGAATGAATTGGCTAACCAAGAATAAAGCCATAGTAAGATGTGAGAATAAGACAGTGACCTTAACTGAGGATGATGGCCAAGAGATAGTGGTTCACACAGATCATGAGCTAATTCAGAAGATGAAAAGTTGTATACACAGTGCTGTAGCTAGTGAAGGAGCAGGAGTGCCAGTAGTAGAAGAATACCCCGATGTGTTCCCAGAGGAACTACCTGGTAAGCCACTGGACAGACCAATAGAATTGGCAATAGAATTAGTTCCTGGAACACCACCAATTACGAAGCATCCATCTGAGAATGTCGCAGTGGAGTGAAGGAACTAAAGAAGCGATTAGATGACTTGCAAGCAAAGAGTTCATACGCCCAAGTATTTCCCCATGGGCAGCCCTGCTATTTGTGAAGAAGAAAGATGGAAGTCAGAGGATGTGCGTTGATTATCGAGGTTTGAATGCAGTAACTATCAAAAACAAATATCCACTACCAAGGATAGATGATCTGTTTGATCAGCTCCGAGGAGCCAAAGTATTCTCAAAGATTGATCTACGCTCAGGATATCATCAGTTGAAAATCCGAGAGCAGGATAGGGAGAAAACTGCATTCACAACTAGGTACGGACTCTACGAATTCACAGTCGTACCTTTTGGGTTAACCAATGCACCGCCATATTTCATGAACCTCATGAATATGGTATATATGGAACAGCTGGACAAATTTGTGATAGTGTTTATAGATGATATACTCATCTATTCCAAGAATGAAGAAGAACACAAAGAACACTTACATGTCGCTCTGTCCAAACTTAGGGAACACCAACTGTATGCAAAATTCAGCAAATGTGACTTCTGGATGAAAGAAGTTTCATTCTTGGGTCACATCATTTCAGAAGATGGAGTCAAAGTTGACCCAGAGAAGATTAAAGCAGTAATGGAATGGCAGCCACCCACAAATGTAACTGAAGTGAGAAGCTTTCTAGGATTGGCTGGTTATTATCGCCGATTCATAGAAGGATTCTCAAAAATTACCCGATCACTCACCCAATTGCTTAAGAAAGAGACACCTTTTGAGTGGACAAAGAAGTGTGAAGAAAGCTTCCAAGAATTAAAGACCAAATTGACAACTGCACCAGTCCTAACCCTTCCAGACCCAGAGAAAGATTTTCAGATATACTGTGACGCCTCCAAGCAAGGATTAGGATGTGTGCTGATGCAAGATAGAAAAGTGGTAGCATATGCTTCACGACAGTTAAGGCCACATGAAGAGAACTACCCTACACATGACTTGGAGCTAGCTGCCGTAATCTATTCGTTGAAAATCTGGAGACATTATCTGCTGGGTAATCATTGTGAGATATTTTCAGATCATAAAAGTCTGAAGTATATCTTCACTCAGCCAGACCTCAATTTAAGACAACGAAGATGGCTAGAGCTGATCAAGGATTTTGATGTCGATGTGCAATATCACCCAGGTAAGGCGAATGTAGTAGCAGATGCCTTAAGCAGAAAAGTGTATCACAGCATGGTCAGTGAGATTAACCAACCTCTACACTTAGTGACAGAGATGCAAAAGCTCAATTTAGCAGTGGTTGAACAAGGAATGTTAGCAGCCCTTGATATCCAGCCATTGTTAACAGATAAAATCAAAACAGCTCAAGATGACGATGAAGAAACCCAAGAATTGAAAAAGAGCAGCCAAGAAAAGAAATCAATTGAGTTTACGGAAAACAAACAGGGAATTCTGACCTTTAAAGGGCGATATTGCATACCAAATAAACAAGAACTGAAGGACTTAATATTATCAGAAGCTCACTCCTCACAGTTTTCAATACATCCTGGCGGAACCAAGATGTATAAAGATTTAAAAAGAAGGTTTTGGTGGAGTAACATGAAGAGGGAAATAGCGGAATATGTAGCCAAATGTGATGTCTGCCAAAAAGTAAAAGTTGATCACCAGAAGCCTGCGGGTCTACTGCAACCATTACCAATACCTGAATGGAAATGGGACAGCACTGGGATGGATTTTATCACTGGCCTATCTAAGACGAAAGAAGGATATGATGCTATTTGGGTCATTGTGGATCGACTGACTAAAGTAGCACATTTCCTTCCTATTAAGCAAACCTACGGGAAAGATAAGTTGGCAGAGTTATATTTAACCAAGATTGTGGTGTATCATGGAGTCCCAAGAAAGATTGTGTCCCATCGAGGAGCTCAATTTACCTCTATGTTCTGGGAGAAACTGCATGAAGCAATGGGCACAGATTTATCTTTCAGTACTGCCTGTCATCCACAAACTGATGGATAGACAGAAAGGACCAATCAGATCCTAGAAGATATGTTGCGAGCCTGTGCTATAGTCTATGGAGTAGCATGGAACACTTGTTTGCCATTTGCACAGTTCTCCTACAATAATAGCTACCAAGCCAGTATCCAGATGGCCCCATTTGAAGCGTTATATGGCCGAGAGTGCAGAACTCCACTAAACTGGACAGAAACAGGAGAACGGCAATATATTGGACCCCAGATAGTTCAAGACGCAGAAGCTCATGTGAGAATCATTAGAGAGAAGATAAAGGTAGCTCAAGACCGTCAGAAAAGCTATGCCGATACTAGAAGAAAAGACTTGAGTTTCGAAGTTGGCGATTACGTATACCTCAAGGTCACACCATTGAAAATAGTCAAGAGATTTCAGGTCAGAGGAAAGTTAGCACCCAGATATGTTGGGCCGTTCCACATTACAAAAAGAGTGGGAGAAGTAGCCCATGAAATACAATTACCATCCAATATGACCAGAGTATACAACGTATTCCATGTGTCCCAACTCCGAAAGTGCTTGAGGCAGCCTACAGAAGAAGTCTCATTGGGAGAAATTAAACTTTCTGAAGATTTGACATGCCCAGAAGAGCCTCTACAGATACTTGAGACAACTGAACGACAACTCAGAAACAAGAATGTCAAGTTTTGCCGAGTGCAATGGAAGAATCATACGCCAACAGAGTCCACATGGGAAAAAGAATCAGAATTACAGAAAGACTTCCCCAACATGTTCCCAAGGCCAGATGAATCTCGAGGACGAGATTCTTCCTAAGGGGGTAGGTTGAAACACCCCAGAATTTTGACCCTTTTTGAAAAATTTTGGAATTTAATTAGATTTGAATACTTTCCCAATTTGGCAAAACAATGGAAAAACCGCTTTCCTTTTTTTTCTCCTTTCCGCCTTCGCTCTGGGCTGGCGCCGTTCGCGCGCACGCCGCTCCGCCCTCCTTCCCGAAGCCGCCGACGCCCCACGTCGCCGTTTCCCCGCCAGCGCGACAGAGGAGACCGCCCTCCAGCTCAAGCCCGCGAGGACGCAGGTCCCGCACGCCAGAGACGCCGTCGCTGCCCCTCTCTTCGCGCGCAGGACTCCCGGGAAGCCCGCCGTCCTCGCCGATGCCAGCGCAAGTCTTCCCGTGGTTTCTCTCCCTCTGAGGACGAAGGAGCACTCGAGTGCTGCAGAACCCATTCGCCACCTTGCCCTCCTTCGCTCGGCGTAGCCCCAGCTCACCCCTCTTCTCTTCTCCTCGTGCGGAAAAGGCGCGAGCCGCCTCAAGCAGCGCACGGTGTCGCGCCAAATAAAAGCCTGGAAGCACTGTAGATCGTCTCCAGACCATTCCCTTCCCCTCCACGTGCAAGCAATTGCGCTCTCGCCGCCTCCACCGCCGGCAAGCCGCGCCCCTGAGCCCGGTAAGCCCTAACCGAAATTGAGAGAATTAGCCAATGAAAATCCAATTCCTCGCTCTGGTATGTGTATATCTAAACCCTAAACACGATGGGAGTCTCGCTGGGGCAAGAGCATTTGCCCAGCCGCTGCCACGAAGCTCACCGGCGGCCGTAAGGCCTTCACCGTGGCCGGGCCGTTGGAGCTATCCTCAAACCGCCCCCGCACTTCCAATGAATCCCTAAGGTCCCCTAGATGGTGAAACGACGGCCAATTGGGTCGCAAAGCTGTCGGTTCCCCTCAGCGCCGCCGGACTTGTCCCCGCCTTCCCGACGGCCCGCGACCGTCTGTGTTCACCGTACTCCCTCCCAAAGCCCTCAAATGGAAATCACCCCGTCGACGCACCTCTTGGCTACGGTCGTTCTCCGGGAGCGTCGCTGCCCTCGCCGCCCCGCTCCGGGGAGCGCGCTCTGGTTTCCCGCCTGAGTCGGGGACGCGCGAGGAAGACGACGACGCTCGACCGTCGATCGCACTTCATCCGAGCGTCGACATCCCCTTTGAATCACGGCCGTTCGTCTCGCGCCTCCGTTCCATCCGAGGAACTGATTCTGTTAATCAAAACCCCTGATCTTAAGGAGCAAACATTTTCAAGTTTTGCTTGCTTACAAATAAAATTGCATCCACCCACTGTAATACAACCAATATACTCCCATCCTTGGAATACCATGCATATCGTAAAACAGGCTTTACCCCTGTGACTTGCTGGGTACAGTGGTACTCATGATTTGCTAAACATAATCAACAGAAGGCCAGTACTGGCAAGATGACGTTATTGAAGAAGACGCTCCTGAAGAACCAGTCTACTTTGAAGAAGATTGGGCTTAGGATTTAGCCGCGCTCAGGCCGTTGATCCTTTTGTGTGTATATGGTGGTGTATGGGCTTACGCACCCGCTGTGTACATTAAAATAATATAATAATGTAATAAAGTGAGTACGTTTATGTAAGCTGGTACTGTTGTGATGATCACATGTAACCTTAAAACGTCATAACTGTACATCCCGTACGGTTACGATGTTCCGTACCGTCCCCAGAAACGGGGGCGTTACACTCCTCGCCCTGGATGTCCACACTTGGCCATGGCTTTACCACCTTCTGTGCATTTGCCGATGGTTGTGGGCCGCAGAAGGAGTAAGGGGCCTCCTTGAAACGGAGGTTGAAGGGGGCATATGATCTGCTACGGTGACTAGTGCCGGCGCTCTACTTGGCAACACACCCAAGTGGCAACGGGACCAAAAAAATATTTGGATCCTCAATCGCGGACATTGTACTTTTTTGCAGCTTTCTTGAAATGATGGCTCTAGGTATTTGTGGAGTGGAAGAACGGAGAGGGAAGACCACAACAGCCGAACGGAGGTGTTTGTCGGAATATTGGAGATAAACTCTAAATCCACAGAGGGAACTACATTATTTAGTATTGGGGGGAGCTCACTACGCTACTACAAAAAGGGTTATCATAGACGGTTTGGAACTGTTATCACAGACAATTTTTTGAACCATCTGAATTTATGTATCTGTGATAATCAGAGCTTATCACAGACAGTTTGTAAGCTGTCTGTAATAATCACAACACAGATGGTTTATAACAAAAACCATCTGTAAAGATCACTATTACAGACAGCTCAATCCAAAAATCGTCTATGATACTCACACATCACAGACAGTTCTAATTACCGACCGTCTGTGATGAGCGAGTATCACAGACGATTGGTATATAGAACCGTCTGTGATACTTTCCCATCACAGACGGTTGATAGATAGAACTGTTTTGTGATGTGCGCGTATTACAGACGGTTATTGGTTCGAGTCGTCTGTGGTAATCCTTCGCGGACGGTTTATACCACAAACTGTCTGTGATAGTTCATTTTATACCTAATTTTGTTCTATTTTCGGCTAGCCTCAGGAAATATTAACTATGCCATCTAAAAACAAGAAAATACAGCGGCACATTCCATTTTCATTAAGATTAGAATTTACCATTACAACATCACAAGATAACGAGTAGATTGCCCATCTAGCTAACACAGCGAGAACATGAAAAAAACATATCTCCTAATCCTATGAACCTAACCCTTAAACATGGCAAGAATAGAGAAAAAGAAGAAATCCTAGTAGACAGTAGAAGCTCAACCGTGCTGACGAGGCCTCTATGCTTAGGCTCTCTCGCCCCTGATGCAGCGTGTGATCTAGATGTTCTTGACACCCACCATCGCTGATGTCGACTTAAGCATCGCCTTGGTAGCCAGCTGCTTCCACAGCGTCTTGCCTCCCATAGACTTGCACATCGTCTTGATAGCCAAATGCTTCTGTGGTGCCTTACCTCCCGTAGACTTGCATGTCGTCTGCTTCATACGGGACAACGAGGAGGATGGGTTTGGGTGGGTATTTATACGAGAGGGAGAGGCGGGAGTGTGAAAATATTTGGCGCGAAGACAGAGAGGTGGAGCTACAATCCATGGGGTAGGGGTTGGTGGGTTTCTATTGGTTAGGATTGGGTTGGGGAGAATTGACAGACCCAGCAGTTAGGAACATAATTATCACAGACAATTTGAATCATAAATTGCCTGTGATACATAATAATCACTGAGCGGTTTGAACCACAAATCATTATGTGATATATATATATATATATATATATATATATATATATATATATATATATATATATATATATATATATATATATATATATCTGTGTGTGTATCGGTACAATGTAAATAAATAGTCTCAAAAGATGAAATAGTAAAATTTTATATGGCTTATATATGCTTGTTTGAAATGTTTCGATGAGATCTACAACTTGCAGTTGAGGTGAACCCCAAATTCCAAAGGAAAGATAATTTTTTTTTGGCAAAAACAGAAACCAAAAACTTGCGATGCAAATTGAGGGCTAAACATGGCCGATTTTGGGGTCTTAGAGAGCTACTGGTGTAAGCATGTTGATTTTTTATCAGGATCGTCATTAGCTTTCCAACGAGTATAAGAACATTGGAAACAAATACCATATGCAAAAGTTATACTCGTTTTAGTAAAGATGTCTCGAAACGAAAGCAAGACAACAAGAGATATGTACAAGAAGAAAAGGAACTAGATAGCATCTACTATAATAGGGTGGGACCCCCTCCCGCTCATCACCGGTGAACCGCCGTTAGGAGTTTAATAGGGGAGGGAGGCCAAATCTAACTGAGAAAGCGAAGGAGCTTTTTCTTGGGGAGAAGGGGCCGAGCAAAGAATGAGAGGAAGGTGCGCATGGCTAAGGGGGAGAAGGGGGCGAGCAAAGAATGAGAGGAAGGCATGCCCATGTTGCTCCTCCCTAGGTTGCCACTGTCGAGCCCTAAGTCGCCTTCTCACCGCATCCTTGCTTCTTCCCGCCAAACCAGTTGGGCTGGATAAGAAGATCGAATTGATTCGATAGGGTCAAACAAATTCGCCGCATTAAACGGTCCGATTCCAAACACTTTCACGTTGAAAGAACACCTTGCCCCGCACTGAAGAGCTAGGTTGGTACGTCATCAGAAATCACATGAAAACAGGTGTGACAGGGAGTTTCGAACAATTGCATATTAGTTAGAGCGAAAATTTCACAAAAATAATTGTAGGGGGAATTAAACCCTGACGCAGTTTCTTCAAGTGAGTTTTCCAATTTTGCAAGGAAAAAATAGCGTTCCTTCGGGGATGATAATATGAACTTGTGCTTTCTGGGGATAGGCCTCAAGAGAGCTAGTCATTATACCGAGTTAGTACAAAGATGAGTGGTAGTAGGTCGTCTGCGGCAAGGAAGGAGAGGCCGAGGCCGAGAGCGAGAGGGGGAGAGAGAGTCCAATCAATCACCGAAAGGCCTCGCTATCGGTGGTTGCACACCGGCGACACCGCGGCATGGGGCGTTCTAGAATGATGAGCCCTTTCTGGCACGGAAATACGCTACTGCTCCACCATCGGCTTGAATATTGCAATATGGGCTGGATACAGCAGACAAACCGTGCTGTGTTCATAGCTTTTATAAAATTAGTATCACCATGGTACGTGCACGTACGAAGCCAAGTACTGCCAATTGTAAGCACTAATATATAGGCAGAGATATCTAGGCTTGTAACACGAAGCTACCTTCTTGAGGTTTGTTCTTTTGACTTTTAAAAATTGCTTTTAGTTTTTCTATAATAATTAGTTTTTAAATAAAATATCTTTTCAAGTTGTGATCTACAAGTTGATTGTAGTATATACTATAATACCTTCATTTATATCGACCAAAACAAGTGAATTTTTGTTACTCCGTACTCTCTCATAAATAGTCTAAAAGTCATAAGCTGAAACAAAAAAGAACAGACCATACTGATGGCTTATGCTTTATAGTTTCTCCAAAACAAACAAATAGAAGGCTTCTTTGCCGTCTTTTCGAAGCAGCTTACCGGAACAGCCTTTTTAAAACGACTTATCAACTTATTAACATTTGGTTCGTATGTATAAGCGTTCTTGCTAGGATTAAAAGCTATTCGCTGCAGCCCTAAGCCTTAAACTGTAGCCGAAAACTAGTTGCAATGAACCAATTATATTATAGCTTTACAATTTTCTACTCTGACATCACATGTGGTATGAAATCCCATGACCAAGGACTTTTAGGCAGATTTGGCAATGTTTACAACCATAGTTACAAAAATAGCTATGTGTGCACCGTATTGATAAAATGATGTTTTTGCCATTCGGCCACCGGGCAGCAACGCTAGTGGGCTGATGTATAGACCTTGTCGACCTGCTGGCGGATGACAGACAGCCTACCGCTCTGCCACCGAACGGTAGGTATCAGGCCGCCATGTGCCCCCACAGCTGGCCTGCTTTTCCATGGCAAGACGACATGTGCTTATCGCTGGCCTATGGACGTCCAAGGGCCTGTTCTTTTTTGCTGCGGCTTATGGTTTTTGGCTGAAATTTTTGAATTTTGGTTATTTACGGTACAGATTACGGAGAGATCGATACTCACTTGTGATTTTGGCTGGTGCAGATGTTGGGCTTTTAACATGTACTACGTTTAACTTGTAGACCCCGTCTTGAGAAAATACTCCGTTTAAAAGTTAGATACTGTAACGGCTGCGAAAAACCGACCGGCTTATTACTGCCGAACAGGCCCTAAGTTGATATTAAAGTGCTACCGAAGTATTTTCTCCGAGTCAGCTGTTCCGTGGAAAACACCCTAGACCGGACCGTTTCAAGCTGCTGCTGCGTGCGCCTCGCATCTGAGTATAGGACAGAGCTAGCATAGAGTAAACATTCACAAGCCGAACAGACCTCTTAAACACCATCGATTGCACACACAAACACAACATGCAGGCTGCAGCAGTACGTGAGCCTGTGATCCGTCGGAAACAAACGGGATCGATGGTGGCATTCAGCCGAGACATGCACGCACGAAACAAACACACACCAGACGGCTGCGTCAGGGCGTCGCAATGAACACTGCAAGAGGAGCGTAAAGCTGTGCTTAGAAGCCACCCACAGCCATCGGCCGATGAGCGTCACCAGTGCAAGCAAAAGCGAAGAAAAAACCGATGATCCATCTGTAAGTCCGTCCGTCCAGAGGACGACGGAGCTGGTGCTGGTGTTGGGCGTCTCTGCAATTTTTTCGCTGGTTTTTTTTCTTTTGGACCGTCGGCAGAGACGGACGGATCCAAACCTCACCACCGTTTCTTTTCTTCCCTCGCCTTTTCGCGTCGCAGAATTCGCGCCTCAAAAGCCGCGACGGCGTCCACTTGCATAGTTGCATCTTGGCCGCCGCACCGCACCGTACTGCACTGCTACCCTGAAAAAGGGGAAAAACCGGTGCATAATAAAATTTGTGTAATAAGTGAATAAGAGGACGACATCGACAAAAATATTGTAGCGTCTATTTTTAAAATATTTTTCTGTACAGTTTGGTACGGTAGCACTAATTTAAAATATTATTTTTGTACGAACTATAGTACTATTAAAGTATGCCGGTGCCACATGTCCTTGTCTCGTTCGTTTGTTACCTAAACTCTCTCGTATAGCGATTACATGATAGAATTTTTCCTGAAAAAGCGTCGCACTGTAACTGTGACTGCGAGAGGTATGGTACGTAGCCGGCCGCGGCGACGGGCAAAGTTCCTCCTTTTGCGCTGCAATTTCGTGAGGATGGAGAATTTTTGGATGTGTCGGTGGAGTTTGTCAGTCAGATGGGTTGCGACTGTTGCTTGAAATAGCATCTTAATACCAAGGTTCCGTTTAGATCGCGAGAATTTCATAGTGATTTTAAGATCTGCTTAGAACGGTGAAATTTTTTTTCTATAGAAATCGAACTGTTTCCTATAAAATAACTTCCTATTAAAGTTCGGTGTTCTAAACAAGGCAAAAGATTGAGAAAGCTTATAATTGCGTTACTCAATTGGTCACTGTATATATCGACTATAAGAGATAATCGGCTAAGTATAGTTTTGTTCTTGGATTCTGCTTCTGTCTTTTATTTAGAAAATACAAAGACTAATACGAACACCTAGCTTCGAAGTAATGTTTTTACTCTTTTATCTACCGTCTCGTTTCGGGATAAGGAAGGAGTCGCATGTGCATCATATATTCTACTCCTCTCGCTCCCGTCATGTATACGTATCTTTCTCACTTTTTTCACTGCTCACTACACCTTTTAAAAGCTACTCCTTTCAACTATTACTATTTATTTTAAACAAAAATATTATAAACTATAGCAAAAAAAATATCAGGAAAACGCAATACAGAATAACTTGGAGGAACATCCATCCATCCGCTACTACAAGAGGAGTAGCTGAATTCACTGTTAAGACCTCGTTTAGAACCCAATACTTCCCTTCAATCTACGCAGTACATGTTTTCTTTATCCCGTGCTCTAGAGCATCCAACTAACTCCAGAGTGAGCCTCGTCCGTTTTAAGTTTCAGTTTCTGATTTTTTTTAATTTTTTTTACTTTTTTGGTATTTTTTGTATTCTTTCCGATTGTTCGTAATGAACCAATCTGTTTTCTAATTGTTTTAGTTTTTAAATTTAATTATACTAAATAACTCATATCAGTTATAATAAAAAAAAAATAAATTAATTATAGTAAAAAAAAATCAGAAGCATGTCAAACTGAGCCAATCAGCTGACATCGAGCTCTCACCAGACGAATCGACCGGACACAGAAATCCACACCCTGTTGGAAAGAAACGCGACGTGGTCTACAATAGACAGCAATCCTGACGCGTTCGCAGCTCTGATTGTCAAAAGGCGACGTGTTTGCTTACACTGAAACTACACACGCGAGTGACACGTACAGTGTTCTTTTCCTCCAGGGATCGATCCGCGAGTGACACGTACACAGGGATCGATCCGCGAGTGACACGTACACAGGGATCGATCTGCGAGTGACACGTACACAGGGATCGATCGATCCATCGAGAAGGATGCTAGGATAAGAGCGGTTGTTGGTGAGGTGGGTGAGGCATGCAGCGGCGGATAAGAGAGGCCTGCCTGAGCTGAGGACAAAAGTTTCAATTACATTGGGCGGTTGATATTTATACTGGTTTCAATCACTGCAACATGCTCTCTTCTTAGTCTTGTGCGTGACACTTGGACATCTGTGTGACTTGTTGCCAAGATAAGCATGGGCACAATGTCTCTTCCGATCACGTCGAGAATGGTGACTTATATTTTAATTTTTTTTTACCATTTAGAAAGATGTGATAGAAGGTATCCTAATAAAACTTAATAGGATTGTAACTGCACTCATTTGAGCTCAAGTTTCTAGATTCTTAATTTATTTTTTCTTCTGATTTTTAGCTTATTTTAAGGTTTTTTACTTTTCTTTTTTTCTTATTCATTT
Organism: Dendrocalamus sinicus; assembly: GCA_036346575.1. Taxonomy (NCBI): domain Eukaryota; kingdom Viridiplantae; phylum Streptophyta; class Magnoliopsida; order Poales; family Poaceae; genus Dendrocalamus; species Dendrocalamus sinicus. Next base: position 10,270,067 of record CM070666.1, on the reverse strand, counting down.
GTATTGTCCATAATGATATAACTATTTTTTTAATTTTTTAAATTTAATTGCAATACAGAAGTTACCGGCAGCTACAATAAAAACTGTTACAATAGAAAAAAGCTATAACCTTGAGCTTCATAAGTCCAAATGAGCACCCTAAGATTTCTACTTTTTAAAGTATAATTCCTACTCTATTTTGGAAGAGAATTTGGGACTATATAAAACCATGAGGGATGATCATGGAGAACCCAAACAACAAAGCAAAGAAGCCACTTATACAAAGGTAGAGGTGCATAAAATAATTATATGTTATATTATTCTTTAGCACTATATTTTTATATAAAGTAAGGATCCGAAAATTCTAAAAGATTCGAGAGAGTTATGAGAAAGCCACAATTTCTTGTACTCTTTTAAAATTGCGCTTAACGAATTTATAGTTGATTTCATCAAATCTTTTCTCTCGTCGTGGTTGTTTGAACGTCATTATTTTGGTTGGCTACGAGAGTCATCTTCTTTGTTTTTGATACCGTCCATACTTGTACCATATATCATAAATCTGATATAATTCAGGAGTTGCTATACATGAGAAGCGGTATCAGAATATATCTTAGTTTACTAAATGAGAGTATCAGGAGGAGAAGAAAAGATCTGCTCGGTGGATTTCACATGATCTCGACTGTTTTGCAGCCTAATCGGTGGATTAGTCTGCAGGTAAGAAAATAGAGGCCATGCCATCCATCGAGCGGTCCTGGTCATTGGAATGAATGACTTGTCCAATGAGCATGAAATTAGTAGATGGCCAGAAACCCGCATGATTGCACTGCATCTTAGTGAGCCTTGGCTCACAAGGACACAGGAGCCAGCCAGCTGATTGAGCCATGAATCCTGGCTTGTGATAGGTATCTACCACCCTCATCAATTCAGATGCTGATAGGTTAAGTAGTGGTGCACCACAGCATTTTCTATCCCTTTTTCTTTTTTCCATCATGGACAAAAGTCACCCACTGAGAATTGAATTGGTTGGAGATCCAGGGCAAATGATGTTCTTCAAGTGACCACCTGTATATGCCCTATGCCAAAGGTTTGATAAGATGACCCCACTTCAGTAGCAATTATTTCATAGAATCATTAGTGATCTTCTTGCCAGAATTGGTTAATCTCCTGGAGCCTACTAACTTTGAAAAAGGCCAACTGGTAAAAATCTCAAGGACCCTTGAAGAAAGGACAATAGGGTGAAAGGATCTTTAAACTTAATCAGTGTTGTATTAGTGCATAAAACAAAACACACAAGTAGGATGTGTCTCTGAACTACTATCCAAAGTAAAATGACACATATCTTAGACCAAATAAAAAAAAATATAGCCAACAGAAGTGTAATATTAGCCCTCACTCCAAACAAATGTGTGTGAAAATCTATACCACTTTCATTCAAATGCTTTCTCAGTGTTGCTTGGTGTGCTATTTGAATTTAAAACCTCACAGTTCACACTGACCTTCTGCATAGTATTTCTTCTTGGTCATTACAAAGGACCCAAATGAGAAGCCATTGTAGCTGCAGATATCAAGACTCCTGTGCTGCTTGTGATCTCTGAAGTGTGAAGCACCTGTCCCTGCTCCCCCCCCCCCCCCTGTTTTCTGATTCCCATTGAATACTCATGCTTCCACATATCTATACTCGGTGACAAAAACAGTTGGGAACAGCTCTGTCTTTGCAAACCAAACATTCAATTCAAGGGGCGAAAGAAAGAAAAGCAGTAGTAGTATTTGTACGAGGCTTTGAATAACAGAAGAGAATGTCCTACTCCACTTGCACCGCCGAGCGGTCGGCCGTACACTTATTTTATTCCTAATTATTTCTGAAATGGAGGTTGTTAGTTGCTACTGACAAAAATTCCTTGTGGCCAGCTCATGTTAAGCCAAGATTTCAGGTACTTCTGTGTTAGCATGAGCCTGAATTGTTTTTTAAGCCTTAGGGCTGCTTTAGTAGACAGCCTATCATTCATGTCCCTCTCTAGCTAGAGAATAAATTCCCTCAACCCCACATATCTAAAATTTGTTCTTGGATTCCTTATTACTCTGAATTTTACACCGGCAGGTATAGATATAAAAAAATGTTACACTCGTAAAATCATGATGCTACGGTGAAGAAACTTATGGGCTTGGTCGCGATCGGACGGTTGGGGAGAGCATCTCCGCATTGGAACAGCCAGCCAGTCCCCAAGAAATCGTCTTGAATATTACAGTACAAAAATACTTTCGAACATCAACTAAAACAATACAAACTATTATGAATATTGTACATCTCTTCATAAGGCCCAAAGGGCAATATATATAGAGATACAAGGGGATATACAGAAGAAATACAAGACATAATAGGAAACAAATAACAGTCCTAATCTATTTCCTATTCTATCCTTAACACCCCCCTCAAACTCATGGTGGATCACACATACTGAGTTTGGAGAGAAAATACAAATGTTGTACCCTAGTCTGTGGCTTCGTGAAGAAGTTAGCAATCTGTAACTCTGAGGACACAAACTGAAGAGCAAGTACACCATCCTGCACCTGGGAGGGAGTGTATGAAGCATCCACACCAATGTGCTTGGTGAGCTCATGCTTCACTGGATCACGAGTAATGCTGATAGCTCCTGTACTGTCAGTCATAAGAGTAGTAGGTCCCCTCACAAGAACGCCAAAATCAGCAAGTAACCATCTCAACCAAGTAATCTCTGTTGTCACAGCTGCCATAGCTCTCAACTCAGCCTCTGCACTCGAACGGGAAACTGCAGTCTGCTTCTTTGTCTTCCAGGCAATCAGGGAGGAGCCAAGAAAAACACAGTAAACAGAAAAAGAACGACGATCAGAAGGATCACCAGCCCATGTCGCATCAGAGTACGCCTGAAGCTGGAGTGAGGTAGAGCTAGGGAAAAACAAGCGACGAGAAATGGTCCCACGCAAGTAGCGAAGGACATGAAGAAGATGACTGTAGTGAAGATGGGTAGGACAAGCCATGAACTGACTCAAGATATGGACAGCATGAGCAATATCAGGACGAGTGCTCACAAGATATACCAAACTCCCAACAAGATGGCGATACCGAGTAGGATCCTCAAGAACATCACCATCGTGAGTACGAAGTCAAGAGAGAGCTCCATAGGAGTCTCGGCGGCGAGTATCGATCGAACTGGACCGATCAAGAAGATCCTGGACATACTTCTGCTGGGAGAGGTAGTAACCCTCAGGTGTGAAAGAAACCTCAATCCCAAGGAAGTATGTAAGCAAGCCAAGGTCAGTCATCAGAAACTGCTCACTGAGATGCTTCTTCACATATGCCATGAACGAGGGATCGTCACCAGTAATGAGCATATCATCCACATATAGAAGAAGCAGCGTCCTACCTCGAGGTGAGACATGGATAAATAAAGCAGGATCATGGTCGCGGCGGAAACCGGCAAGCGGTAATCACCGAGGTAAACGCGCAAACCAGGCACGAGAGGCCTGTTTGAGACCATAAAGAGCATGACGAAGACGACATACATGACCAGCTGGAACAGAATACCCAGGTGGTGGCTGCATGTAAACCTCCTCATGCAAGACGCCATTAAGAAAAGCATTCTTAACATCCGGTGAGAGATAGACCACCGTGACGAAGCAAGCGCAACAAGAGTGCGAACAGTGGTCATATGAGCAACAGGAGCAAATGTCTCATCATAATCTCGACCATACTCCTGCTGAAAACCACGAGTCATAAGACGAGCCTTGTAGCGCTCAATGGTACCATCAGACCTGATCTTAATCTTGTACACCCACTTGCACGTGATAGGATGAGTGTGCACAGGTGTCGGGACAATCTCCCAAGTCTCCGTACGACGAAGCGCATCAAGCTCCTCTGCCATAGCAAGCTGTCACTCAGAATGAGAAGCAGCCTCACGATAAGAACTAGGCTCAGTGACAGAGAGAGCCTGAGCTGGTGAAGCAAAACCAAGACGAGCAGGAGGCCGAATGGTTGCCCTGTCACGAAGGGCGTAACGAGGAGCATCATCAGATGAATCAGACGTCGGTATCGGCAAGAGACCAGGAGAGGGATCTGGTGAAGGATGAGAACGTCTGGAGTAGTGCACCCCCAGAGAAACAAGACGGTGGTGCCATAGGGGCAGGAGGCGGTGCTGCAGGAGGCAACACAGGAGGTGAAGGTACCGAAGGCGGGAAAGAGGGAAATGGGTGAGAGTCGGGAGAGACAATCAGGAGATCGTCTCGATGGTGGAAGCAGTGTGAGGAGCCGAATCTCGATAGAAGAAAGGTCGAGATTCGTCAAAGACAACATCTCGTGAGATTCTAATCCGTCGAGTAGAAGGATCATAGCAACGATAACCCTTATGCTCAGAACTGTACCCAAGAAACACACACTCGATCGGGTGGCATCGGTTTAGTGCGCTCACGAGGTGGCAGCGAGGACAAAGCAGTGCAGCCAAAAACACGAAGGTGATAAATCTGGGGCTCTAGAGTACAGACGCTCTATAGGATCGACATCCTTAAGAGCGGTGGAAGGCTGCATATTAATGAGATAGGCGATCGAGAAACAAACCTCGACCGAAGCGTGGGGAGCGTGAGAAGCAAGAAGAAGGTGCGGCGGTCTCAATCGGATGACGATGCTTGCGTTCAGCAACCCCATTCGAGCATGAGCACCGGGACAAGAAGGCGATAAAGAGTGCCTGCTCGAAAGAAATTGTGCGAACGCACTAGAACAATATACTCGCCAGAGAATCACGTGAAAAGTACAAATAGAGGACTCAATCGATACGAACCATCATGGCAAAGCTACGATAGATCGCAAGAAAGCGACCACGATTAGACATAGGGAAAAGCCAAGTAAAACGGGAATAGTCATCAATGAAAATAACATAGAATTTATGCCCGCCTTTAAAGATAATAGGCGCAGGTTCCCATACATCTGAATGAACTAAATCAAAAGGACGAGAAGACAATGACTCACTAGAATGATAAGGAAGTTGTAGCTGCTTGCCCAGCTTACAACCTCGACAAAACATGGACGTGTCAACAGTAACACGTCCAAGGACTCCTGACGAACTAATGATGAAAGACGAGACCCACACAGGTGACCTAAATGATGATGCCACTGCGCAAAAACTCCAGAGGTGGTGGCAGCAGTGGCAGTGGAGGTAGACATGGCAGGAGTAGCTGAAACAGACGGAAGATGAAGACGGTCGAGAATGTAGAGACCCTGACGATCCCTACGGCGCCGGTCAGTCCCAAGTATCGCCCCCATGCGTCGATCTGAGCGAAGCAGTGTGAGAGTCAAAACCAACCCTACAACCAAGGTTAGTGAGCTGTCCCACTGAAAGAAGCTGCATGGTTAGTTGGGGAACATGAGAAACAGCTGGAACAGAAAAATTAGTGGACAAAAGAGTGCCCTGACAGCTAACAGACAAGGAAGTATCATCAGCAGTCTGAACAGAGATAGGGAGGACAGGAGGTCCTACTGAAGTGAGAGATGTTGAATCTGGTGTCATGTGGAAAGAGGCACCAGAATCTAGAACCCAAGAGGTACCTGGGGGAGACGTCTGAGCTAGACTAGCAGAACCCGCTGAGCTGTGAGAGAGCTGTTGAAGAAGAGCCTAGCAAAGCTGCTGAATAGAGTCACCTCGCTGAGATCCTGATGAGCTGGTCTGTCCTCCTGTGGAGGAAGGGCCTCCCTGCCCCCCTTAGATCGTCCATCCCCGCACGCCTTATTCCGCTTTTTTCGCACCACACAACGCTGATAGTCATGCCCGAAGTTCTTGCAGTAGTTGCATTGAACTCCAGTTGGTGCAAAGGCAGGAGCGGCAACAGGCACCTGGGAAGGAACCGTAGTCGTAGCAGGAACCGTCGATGTAGTCAAAGAAGGAGCAACAAGCATAGTCGAACGCGGTGTCTTTGCTAGCCCGAGACAAGCTCCTCGGCCGAAGTGTCGAAAGAGCCTCGGTGCGATCGGTCGTGGCGGCGGCTCAGCGGTGAGCTCGCGAGCTCAAACTCTGGGCGAAGACGGCAGACGAAATCATAAAGACGAAGGCGATCATGATCCGCCTTCTGAACTTTGTGGCACTCCTGGCACAGTGGAGAAGCTAGCTCATCTATCTGGCGCCAGAGACTAGCCAGAGCTCGGAAGAAGTCGTCGACGGAAGAATCTCCCTGGCGAAGCGTCTCCAACTCACGCTGAAGCGAAAAGAACTGAGCATCACTGCTCTGCTGGTATCGCTCACGCAAGTACTCCCAGATCTGTCGAGTAGACCGCAGACCAACAATATCTGGCTGAATGGAGTCGTCGACGTTGACCACAAGGATGGCACGAACACGGGCCTCATCAGCACACCAGCGCTCGAAAGCGTCAATGGCATACTGAAAAGCCTCATCAGCAGCAGCAGTATCAGCCTCTGCCTTCTTCTTAGCAGCTTCATCTGCCCAAGGAGGCGTAGAAATAGGCTGCCTAGGAGGAGGTTGAACCGGTGGTGGCGGAGAAGGACGAGCACCGGTAACATGTCCCCAAAGGCGGAGACCATCGAGCGTGATCTCCATGAGGGGAGACCATAACCTGTAGTTCGTTCTATGAAGCTTTGTTCCCGAAAATGGGATCGCAGCAGACGGAACAGAAGCCATCGGTAGGCGGCGCTGGATGGCGCGGCGACCAAGGCAACGAAGTCTAACAGGCGACGCTGGACGGCGCGGCGGTTAGAACAACGTTTTTTTGTGCTTTTTTTGCTTTTTTTTCTTTCTTGTTTTTTCTTTTTTCTTTACAAAAAACTATAAAAGAGCTCTAGAGCTCTCAGTGGCTCACTTCACTCGTGAGCTCAGAGAGCTCAGGCGGCCGAGGCGAACCGGCAGCGATGGCGGGTGGCCCAGCCGGCGGCGCAGCGAGGCGAGCCGGCGCGCGGCGGCGGCGAGGCCGAGGCGGCGGCGGCGGCGGCGGGTGACCCGCGGCGCGGTGGTCGAGGCGGACCGGCGGCGGCGGGCGGGTAGCCAGCGGCGGCGTGGCGGCGGGTGGCCCACGGCGATGGCGGCGGATAGCCCACGGCGGCGGTCGAGCCCGCGGTGGACTCGGGAACACGGGCGGCGGCAGCGTCGGCAACACAGCAGGCGGCAGCGGTGACCGCACGGCGGACGACGACGGCGGCGACCGGCGCACGATAACCGTCGAGATCTAGCGGCGCTAGATCCGATCTGGCGGCACTCAGGCGTCCTCAGTCCTAACGGCGGCGGCGGCTTCGGACCTTAGTCCTGGTGGCAGTGGTGATGACAAGGGCGACGGCCGGATGGCGGCAGCAACTCGTCAGGTGGCGGCGGCGGCTCGGGAAAAGACCCAGGCGGCGGCGGCAACAGAGGCAGCGAAAGAAAGGTCAGAGCCCTAACCCTAATCTAGGCTCTGATACCATGTTATGAATATTGTGCATCTATTCATGAGGCCTAAAGGGCAATATATATAGAGGTACAAGGGGATATACAGAAGGAATACAAGACATAATAGGAAACAAATAACAATCCTAATCTATTTCCTTATCTATCCTTAACAAAACTTTTTACACTAAATAAGAGTTATCACCATACAAATCACTTATGGTTAAGATGTAATCGCAGTTTTAATATAATATAAAATTGATCGAATATTGATTTCTAGATTGGATGGTCCGACGAGACAAGACAGTACCATCCCTCCTTACTCCAAAAGAAACCTGGTAGCATCACTATTGTCTAGTATAGTAACGGTAAGGCAGCATGAAACTATGTTGCCTGAATACTCCGATACGATACGGATACATAATATGGTGATACTGTGATTCGTCATTTTCTAAAAAATATCGATACGGCGATACGTGTGTGTGTATATATATATAAAGATAAAAAATAATAAATTCTTATAAGGAACCAAGAATTCTTTCATATTGATGTAGCAAATTACTTGGTGGTCCAGTTCTCCCTTGTAGCTTTAAACTAATATAATGAACCATCTACGAAGAATGAGAGAATAAATAAGTACATGTATCATGTATGCTAATAGAATAGCAGGAACTAGGAAGCATGGCTAATGTGTGCTAATAGCAGGAAGCATATGCTATTATGCTAATATTCATATGCTAACATTTCAATAATTTCATGGCTAACATAGTAACATTTCAGTTTGCTACAGTTATTTTGGGCTGAGTTCTTCATCGAGTTACCGTCCAAGCAAGAATAATGCATGAGAAATTTCTAATACCAACCATAGCCTTCTAAGTTAGCTACAAAATGTACCTTTTCAAATTAGAAGATTGTCGCTTATAGGGTGAACGGAATAGCAAATAGCCTAGAAACCTTGGAGAGAGTTTTTCAAAGTCTATAGTGGCATTTTCGAAGTCTCTGCTAGATCTGAGCAACAAGTTGACCTAAGAACATTAAGGCATTCCAACAGACAAGATATAGCATAAAAAGCATACCAACTCCCCAGCGAGCACATACAGAGATTCATCAAGCGTAGCCTAGAAAAAAACAAATCGAAAGTGAGCTTGAATATACTAGAAAACTAATGCACAGACCATAACCACCTTATGGTGAAGGTAAAAGAATTACTTGAAGTAAACAGAGTGCACAGCATTGACTAACAGCAGGGCCTTCCAGGCTTATTTATCTCCAGTTTAGTAAGGTCACGAGGAAGCGGGTGACGTCAAGGCGGTGACGTGGAGGGAAGGGCATGGCCAGGCGACGTGGAGGGAGGGTGCGGCCGGGCGGCGTTAAGGCGACGACGCAGAGGGGAGGGTGCGGTTGTCGAGGGGACGGTGTGGAGGCGGCGGCGTGGAGTCGGGAGATGGGGGGCAGGGCAACTCAAATCTGGATCTGGGAGATCTGGGTGGTTGCGGCTAGGCATCGCCGTTGAGGGGAGGCGGCATGGAGGAGAGGCTGCACGGGCGCTATCGTGGAAGGGAGGCGGCTGCGTGGAGGGGAGGCAGTGGCTGGGCGGCAGCGGGCGTGGGGGCGGTGGCGGCGGTCGGGTGGCAATGTGGAGGCGGCGGCGCTGAGCGGGGGGATGGTGTGGAGTAGGGGTGCAATCGGATCGGATTCGGATGGATATTGCTGTTACCCTATCCTAACCCATATTTTTTACTCGGATTCAGTATCGAATACGACCAGCTCGGATATGAATACGAATTTGAAATATGCGGATTTTCGAAAACGGTAAGATCGGGGCGGATACTTGATGGATTCGAATCGGACAACGGATAATATAGACGGATATCATACGCATACAAAACGATACATTCAATATAAGTTTTCAGCACAATACAAATTCAACATATGTGGTAAATTGATATATAATTCATTAACCAATAGTCTAACACGACACAAATTCAACATAACGATTAACGACATAAGTAACGATTAACGACGCACAGGGTATTAGGTTATAGGCATCAGGGGGTATAACACGAAGTATCGTCGAAGTATTGGAATTATTTTCTTTTTAAAAAAATTTAAAAAAGCTAAGATACGGATAGAATACGTATTGAAGTATATCGAAGAGATATTTTGATATGGCATCTAATACCGATATACGGCATCTAATACTGATATACGAATTTTGAGAAATATGCTTAGCACGAAACCGCCGAGCAGCTGAAACTAACCTCTCCTGAAATGCCCAGCCCACATCTCTCTCTCTCTCTCTCTCCGCGTGGCGTCTGCCTAGGGAGCGTTGCAGGTTTGCCTCGCCGAGGGAGTGAGCACAGCACTACAGCAGTGAGGTGGTAAAAGGACAGAAACAGCAAGAACCCGAGCGACGAAGAAAGGCCGGCAGCTGGCTAAAAGCGGCCACCGTTTTAAAAGCGGAAGGAAGCAAAGAAAATAAAGCTTTTTTTTTTCCTTTTTAGCATCTTCGAGCGTTTTTCTTTTATTTCTTTCTTGGGTGTGTATAAGTATTATCTAGATATTTTCTTCTTAATAATCATCCAAATTTCGGAGCGTTGGATTAGAGATCCAACGGCCTCTTTTTTGAGAGGGGGATATTTTTTTTGGAGGGGGGAGATATTTATTTTGGAGGGAGGGGGAGAATTCGTGATTGTTAGATCTCTAATTTAACGGTTACAAATCTGGATGATAGTTAGAAAGAAAACATCCGGATGACGTTTATCAATATCCTTCTTATATTATGTATGATGATATAACTTTTTTACTTTTTTATTTTTAAAAAATTAATTACTTAGAGAAAAAACTAACACACAGTATAATGTAAAAAGCCAAATATCATGGTTTATAAGGCAATTGAAGCACGGTCCAAAGGGAGATAAAGAAGAGGTGAAAGAAAGGAAAGAGAAAGTGTTTTCTGCTTCTCGACTCGGCCTTAGTAACTTTGCTTCCGAACTATCGCATAAAAATAAAGGTTGACATGAGCTAGATGTTCTGTAGCACAAAAAACTATATCCTATGTACTATAGCATTTTGGCTGTAAGATTTAGGCCATTTTAAGTGGCATCGGTTTATAGGTATTAGAAATAGAAGTTATTTAGAATACGTCTGTTTTTTAATTTTAATTTTTTGCTTATTTTTATTTATATTGTCCGTGTAAATATAACAATATTTTTTAATTGAATGACTTAGAAAAAATTAATAATTGTTATAATATAATTTTAGCTAAAAGCTAATAACTAAAACTATTGCCACTTAGGCCCTGATCAACTCGGCTTCGGCTTCGGCTTCTGGCTTCTGGTTTCTGGCTTATTTTTCACTATTCATAAGTTTCGTCTTTTTCTGAACTTTTGGCTTTTTGTTTAGTTTTTTTGCCGGTTCTTTTTTCCCCGTATTTGTTTGTATTATACGTAATGGGCTAACATATTTTTTTATATTTTTAAATTTTTTAAATTTAATTATGTTAAATAAGTCTCTGTCATTCTGAGTGCTTTTTTACCCACTCTGATGTTTTCAGCTATAAGTCATGAGCTTTTCAGACGAACCGATCACCACCTTAGAGTAGGATCCTATTCATCTTTTTTAATTTGATAACTGAGAATCTTCCATAGTTACGTCACTGTTTCCCCTCTCTGTTTGTTTTACAAAGCTAGGTCATGTTTATATTGCCTATGGTGGTGATCGGTTTGGCTGAAAAGTTCATGGCTGAAAACACTGTGTGTGCGTAAAAACATCAGTGTTGATGAGACTTATTTAGCATAATTAAATTTAAAAAAATTTAAAAATATAAAAAAATATGTTAGCCCATTACGTATAATACAAACAAATACAGGAAAAAAAGAACCGGCAAAAAAGCTCAACAAAAAGTCAAAAGTTCAGAAAAAGACGAAACTTATGAATAGTGAAAAATAAGCCGAAAGCCAGAAGCCGAAGCCGAGTTGATCAGGGCTAGATTGATAGTTTTTAACTAAAAATAAATAACAATGAAGAGGAGGAGTGATGAGAGCGAGTCAAGAGAAGTGGGATGCCTCGTAAGGCCTCGTTTGGCACAGCTCCACCACCAGCTCCTTGGAGCTGTTTGGAGCTGTTTTGTGCCAAACGGGGTAAATCAAAATAGCTCCACCCAAGGAGTTCCTTAAAATCTGCTGAGACAAAAATAGCTTCACCCAAGGAGCTGAAAAAAGTAACTTCACCCGGCTCCACTTGTGAAGTCAAAAAAACAGCTCCATTTATGAAGTGGAGTCGTACCAAATGGGGCCTAAGTTAGTTACCCTCTGGTCCTGTTTCCGAAGCGAGACGTGAGCTAGAAGATTGCAGAAAACCGAGCGTAAGCCAGTACGTCGGCCTCGCCTCTATGCCACCACCTCCTTTCTGCCGCACAAAAGTTGCCCCCTTGCGACGCTGAATCGATCGTTCGCGGGTTCCTTCCTGCTAGTTTAGTACTGTCCTAGTATTTGCAAAGCCAAGTGCAAAGCCAAGCTCGTCTCCTCTTAAGCTTTCTGTTCTTTGCTGCGGCTAATTCCAGTGAATCAATCAATCATACAGCAGAGCGTGTGCTGTGCATGCGTGCGAGGGAGAGAGTGCCCATAAGGTGCCTTTTTTTTGGGCCAGATTCCATTCCGTGCAGCAGTGGGGAATTAGCTAGACGAGGGCAAAAGGAGCAGCCAGGAAGCAGCAAACCACCATTTCTTTCTCTTGCTCCTTTCTGCTGCCTTTTCTTTCTTTCCCCTGTGGGAGTGACTGATTAATTGTTCCTTGTGAGGGTTCTTGGTTCTTGGCTTTGTCGGCGCAGAAAAGAATCAACTCGCCCTCCTCTTTGTTCAATTGAACTGAAGCGGTTGATTCTTCTGGGGGTTTCTTGTTTGTGTGAGTGGAGTGAACTGAAGTAAAGAGTTTGGTTTCGTTGGAGCCGGAAGAGGAGGAGGAGGAGGAGGATGGCAGCGGCGCCGCCGCCCAAGCCTGACGAGCTGCAGCCGCACCCGCCCAAGGAGCAGCTGCCCGGCGTGTCCTTCTGCATCACGAGCCCACCGCCATGGCGTACGTGCCCTGCTTCTCCACTCCACCTCAGGGACCTTTTGATTTCTCTGTTAAAAGTGTTCGCTCTGCTTGTCCTGTTGTGTTATTTTGTCTTTGCTTCTTCTCTGATGTTAGGCTTTCACAGTCACAGCGGAGACGTGTGGTGATCGTCTGTTCATGTGAAGTAGCCAGGCAGGCTTATTAGTGATCCTTTTGTCTTAGTTTTTTTGGTTTGATACTGATTTTTTTGGGGTATTTATAAGTTGTCAGTGCATATCAGTTTGTTCATATTATTCTGCTATTGTTAGTTTCTTAAATTCTTTTAATTAAAAAAGATATATTTGATCGACCAATCTACGAAGATTCCTTGGCCCTGATGAATTCATAATAAAAAAGGTCTTTTTAGTTGAGTATCTTTTAGTACTGAAAAGGTATGTATGGTCAGATGTGTCCAAGTATGTTGTTTACTTTTCTCTTGTGATCTTATATGCAGCTGAGGCCATCCTATTTGGATTTCAACATTTCATTGTTATGCTGGGCACCACTGTCATCATACCAAGCGCACTTGTTCCTCAGATGGGAGGAGGAAATGTGAGTACGAAAACTTATGCACTGAATATCGGTTATATTCACTTGCTTGACATATGAGTTTGATGTTGCTGAACAAGGATAAAAGTCTGCGCTAGATTTGCAAGTTTTGTCCAAGCCAAACATCTAAATGATAGATACTGCCTTTTGGTCAGGACGAGAAAGCCCGGGTAATTCAGACGTTGTTGTTTGTTGCTGGCATAAACACCTTATTCCAAACTTTCTTTGGGTCGCGTCTTCCGGTTGTAATGGGTGGCTCATATACTTTTGTTGCACCAACCATCTCAATCATCTTGGCTGGACGGTACAACAATGAAGCAGACCCTCGCGAGGTACTGCCCAGCAGCTTGGTCTTCTCATGACCGTTGTTTTTTTTTATTTGTGTCCATTTACAAGTTTGTTGAGGAAAGCTAACAAGTTTGTATCGCTGTTGTAAAGAAATTCTTACGGACCATGCGGGGTACGCAAGGTGCTCTCATGATTGCATCGACAATTCAGATCATATTAGGTTTCAGTGGTCTCTGGCGCAATGTCGTTAGGTTGGTATGGTTTTAAGCCTTTCTTGAATTTAAATTCTCTTTGTATTGTACTCTGCAGAGTTTTGTGCAATTAACTATCCTGCATATTTTTGTGCAGATTGCTAAGTCCATTGTCAGCAGTTCCCCTTGTTTCACTTGTTGGATTTGGGCTTTATGAGCTTGGTTTTCCAGGGGTTAGTTTTGCTCCATCTTCTATTTTTGTCCTGTTTCTACCTTCATCGAAGAGTGATAAAAAGGTTTTGAGATGAATGCAGGTAGCTAAGTGTGTGGAAATTGGTCTTCCAGAAATCATTCTATTGGTTGCATTTTCTCAGGTACTAGCACCATTTTACAACTTAATGTACAACCAGAGCAATTTTGAAATAAGGTAATGTGCTGATCATGTTTGTATTCTGGACAGTATTTGCCTCAAGTGTTGCATGTTGGAAAGCCTATCTTTGGCCGGTTTGCTATTCTTTTGACTGTTTCGATTGTGTGGCTCTACGCATACATTCTCACCATCAGTGGTGCTTACAAGAATGCCCGACCGAAGACACAGGTTCATTGCCGTGTTGATCGGTCAGGGCTTATTGGAGGAGCTCCTTGGTAGGATCCCAGGATAACCATAATGTCATTTTATATTGTAATTTTGATGGCATTACTTATGAAGGTGCTGAAATTTTGTTGTAGGATAAGAGTCCCTTATCCATTTCAGTGGGGAGCTCCAACATTTGATGCTGGAGAAGCTTTCGCAATGATGATGACTTCATTTATTGCGCTTGTAGAGGTTTGTCTGCAATAATTTGCCAAAAATAGGAAGAAAAAGAAGAAAATTATTATACTAGTATATTTTATATGCTATCCATCGAAGTAGTAACAATCTGATAAATTGTTGCCTCAATAGTCAACTGGAGCCTTCATTGCTGCTTCAAGGTATGCAAGTGCGACTATGATACCTCCATCAATTGTTAGTCGGGGTATTGGTTGGCAGGTAATTGAGTCAATTAGTGTGCCATGGACTTTGTCTCATCTTTTAGCTGGTGACGTTGATCACAGTGAAACATCATCTTCAGGGTATCAGTATCTTGGTTGATTCATTTTTTGGGACAGCCAATGGAACCTCAGTTTCAGTGTAAGTATAAAAGTCGGTGGATAATAAAAGTGGAAATCCATGATTGTTCAGAAATTTTGTTTTGCTAATTAGCATTGTAAATCTTGTATTTGTAGGGAGAACATTGGTTTACTTGCTTTGACACATGTTGGCAACCGGAGAGTGGTGCAAATATCTGCAGGGTTCATGATTTTCTTTGCCGTCCTTGGTAATATGCTACACTTCTATTACAGCTATTGCTAGTTTGTTACTTTGTTGTGCACATACATGCACTTTTCCCTGACCTACATGGCTAGGCTGATTTTATTTCTTCTGGCAAAACAGGAAAATTTGGAGCACTTTTCGCGTCCATTCCATTGCCTATATTTGCTGGAATGTACTGCATTTTGTTCGCATATGTTGGTATGTTCAGATATCTGAAACCACTATCATTGTTCGACAGTGATTATTTTCAGCATGTTATGGCACAGTATGATTTCATTGGTTCTTCCATGTGCAGGTGCCGTTGGTTTGAGCTTCCTTCAGTTCTGCAACTTGAACAGCTTTAGGACCAAGTTCATTATGGGGTTCGCTTTCTTCATGGGCATATCGGTTCCTCAGTACTTCAACGAGTATACCGCTGTTGCAGGCTATGGTCCGGTGCACACTGGTGCCAGATGGGTACGAGACTTAAGAGATACAAATCCTACAGACGTTCCATTTTCGTTCATAGCTTGAGCTCCTCGTGAATTTCTGATGATTCTCTGTTTCTTTCGACAGTTTAACGACATGATAAACGTACCGTTCTCGTCGAAGCCATTCGTCGCAGGGCTTGTGGCTTACTTCCTGGACAACACCATCCAGACGCGCGATAACACGGTGAGGAAGGACAGAGGGTACCACTGGTGGGACAAGTCCAGGAGTTTCAAGAAAGACCCGAGGAGCGAAGAGTTCTACGCGTTGCCGTTCAATCTGAACAAGTTCTTCCGCCCTTCGACGGTCTGATCGCGTGACCGTCGCGAACAGCATTCGCGATCCCTTGTTCATAAGCTGAACATAATTCTGCTGGCTTGGCCTGTGAAGTTTCTCTGTCGCTGTGCGTCATTTTTGTGTCTTTATGAGGGAAATAGACTAATTGGACAGCGGAGGTGTGTTCTAGAATGGAGATATATCATGTTCGTTTCCCCTTCTATACGGGTGAATGTCTCATATGGCCTGTTTGTTTCTCTTGTCAAGCTGCCAATGTATTGGGCCTGTTTTTTGGTTTATGGCTGCGGCAGATGATTTTTATTCTAGAACGAGTATTTGTGCAAATGAATCGAATGGCGATAAACTATTTTTAAAAGATTGTCAATTAATCGCTTTGAAAAAATAGTGAAGTCATTTTGTATGTTTATTTGGGTATATTTATTCGAGTAAGTTATAAACCGGAAAGAATGGGCCATTATCATGCTGCTTTCCTAGCCCAGGTAGAATCATCATCAATATGGTGTGGCCTAATGCTAATTCGTTTCTTAGAAAGTAAATAGTGAAATGCTTCATTTGTGCTATCGGCTACCATTGAGTTACTGTGACATTAGTGTAGGATCGTATGGCATAATTAAAAGAGGAGGTGAATGATTTGTCTCCGCTTTTTATCACCTGAAATCATAACACACGCAGAGAAACAAAAATAATGCAATCTGAATTACCAAATGTCAATAATGACCGCAGTTGCCAGTTTGTACGTGGTTGAAGAAGCTATGTCGAAACAATGACTGCAGCTGCTTGCTTGAGCGTAGTCATAATCCTCTGTTGCCCGACTGCTCAGTATGACCACTCGATACGACCACTTGCCCCGAATGTCGCTCCAATCGCTCGTTATGACAGCTTGTGTACAACCGCTTGCTTACGATCGCTTGTCCCGAACACACGCTTACGACCGCTTGCTCACGAGTGCTCGGATCAATCGCCCACTCGTTCTGATTGCTCGGTACAATCCCAGATCGACCACCTGATCGTTCCAATCGCTCGGTACGATAATGGATCGACAGTCTGATTGTTCCGATCGCTCGGCACCACGACAACGCATGTAGTCGTGACCTCCTTCCGCCTGACATCCTCAGCCATTCGACCACCGCCTGGACGAGATGCGCTGAAGTCAAAAACAAAGCACGAAAAACAAAGAGGAAGGAGCGATGTTCTGGAAGTGGTTGGAGATGAAGGAAACTGATCTATTATTTCATCATCGAGATCTTGGCTACAAAGCGCCTCACGGCACCCCTAAAAACCTTTTCTTGAAAGCTCTAAAACTCCATACGCTAACCTACAGCTTCCCCTGCTTTTATAGGCCAGCGCATAAAGGGCATGTTCTTTTTGGCTGAGACTTATGGCTTTTGGTTACGGCTTGTGGCTTTTGGGCTATTTGTGCGAGATATTACAGAGTAACAGAAACTCACGTGCGATTTTTGCTGATATAAATAAAGTAGGTACAGTACGTACTACAATTAACTAGTATACCTCATCTTAAAAAGACACTCCGTTTAAAAGTTAATTACTGTAGAAAAGTCAAAAGTTGAAAAAGAACAGGGCCAAAGTCGTGTTACATCTAAACACTTCAAACTGTGTCATGTTCCATCTGGACACGAAATCTATATTTGCCTCAAACCAAGGGATCTGAAACACTTCCTAACACGGGTTTTAACCAACTCGTACAGATTATGGACTCCATCCACAACTCCATACGACACCCACGACAAAGCCTCCAGGATATCCCCTCCTGTACCTTCATCATGCACCATCACCGCGTGCTCTTGCGTGAGCCTGATCACCTCGCGTGACCACCTAACAGCGTGGACCTCAGATTACCCCCTCCTAGTCCTGGTCTTCCTTGTCACCGACCGTAACCATCTCCACGCCTCTACGCAGCATCCACCTTTAATCTCCATGTGCTTCCAGTATGAGCTCGACCACCTCGCGTGACATCTCGACCACCTGGACCTCAGATTACCCTCTTCTAGTCCCCGTCCTCCTCGTCACTGACCATGGCCACCCCCATGCCCACCTGCACATGCAAAGACTAAAGAAACCATCTTCCGGTACAAGTTCTCCCCAACTTGACCGTAATCATCACACATTAGCAAAACACATCTTTGTTTATCCCCAAACAAGAACCACACCCTCTACGACCATCACCCAAGTCGTTTATGACTGCACCAGAACGCTTACTGTCGAGACCCGACTATACAAATCCGGACTCTCCTGTGTATTCTGCACTAGTCCAGGATCACGCTAGTGCACACAGTATGAACAAAGATAAATATCATCCACATCACGATATTCTAAGGAAAATCCAAATTATATTGATAATTATCAGAGTACGACCTTATGGCCAAGCTTACAATTATTAGCCTGAAGGGCTTAAAGAAACTAGCAGCGGAAAACAAAGTAAACTCTTGAGCCACTCGACATGCCCACAGGCAATCGACTAGGGAGCGAAGTCCTAATCCGCGAAGTCCTCGTAGTATCCTCCTTCTAGCAGCTCCTGCTGATCTGGTCCTTCCTCCTCAACTGAGCAAATATGGTTGAAGTCGTGAGTACATAGAGTACTCAGAAAGTCGTTTGTAACAAAGAATGCAATATAGTATGCAAGGCTTACCAATGGATGGCTGAAAGGTTAATTTTGCAAGAAGCGACAATTTAAAGTAAATACAATAAATAGATTGAAAAGCAACTTTAGTAAAGGACATTAAATAAATAATCAAAGGAATTGAATATAATCACAACTGAACTGACCATTCACTTTCCAGCTCAACCCAACCAGATTTCATAAAAACTCTACCCCTCGTGTGAAATCACCGAGCATTGTCCATGACCGGGGACACGGCTATTCAAATAGTTTTACACTCTGCAGAGGTTGCACAACTGTACCCACACGATGTGATAATCCTCACGTTAAAGATAATCACAACAAGGCTTTTACAATGATCCATCTCCACCTGATCCCACTCGCTAAGGTTTCACCGTCGAGTAGGGTAACCCCCTAGTCGATAATTGCCCCCTCTTGCGCCATAACAACATCGGTAGTAAAACCAAAGTGGAGACTTCACAAATTATTATGCCAGGTCTATCCCATACTAGACATGTGGTTTGCACGATAAAGCTCAGATCAATGGCGCACAAAGTTAAGTCCTTAAGAATTACCCAGGCGAAACATCCTCATCCCATGTGCAACCAGCACCCCCTTTACTGCACGATCATTCGCCCAAGTGAAAGCCAAGTTTGTATAACCAATGCCCATGACACTACCCATGCCATGGCAAACAAATTTTATCACTGTGGTTAACCACCACATTCCAGTATAACATTAAGTCAAAATTAATTAACACATGTGATGATAGACCCAACGTGCTAGTAGTAAGCATGGCTAAGCAATTAGACATAACCCCATGTGACAACTATTATTGTATCACTAAATAATTCCCAAACTCTACGGTGACAATGGAATCATGGTAGTCAAATTATCATGGAGGGATTAATCAATTAGGACCATAACTACCAATACAAGGTTTTAATAATAAATAGCAATGCATGATAATTTGAAACAAAATAATACATAATAGATTGAAAACTAGGTTCAACATGATCAAAGAATACGACTTGCCTTGGCCTTGCTCAGCTGAGGGCTCTTGATCTTCAAATCCAACTTCCGCTCCCTTGAACACGTGATCTAACGAGAGAGAAAGCAAATCGAAAAGATAAAATAAAATCAAATAAAATTCAAATGAACTCCAAAACTTTCAAACCTGAACCAAAAGGTAGAGCTCGATTTTAGATGAATTTAGGAAAAAGAATCGGGTCAATCGGAGCTAGGACGAGGGAAACGGGCTCTTGAAAAATTAAATCTAT
Organism: Dendrocalamus sinicus; assembly: GCA_036346575.1. NCBI lineage: Eukaryota > Viridiplantae > Streptophyta > Magnoliopsida > Poales > Poaceae > Dendrocalamus > Dendrocalamus sinicus. The sequence goes on along the minus strand of CM070666.1, from coordinate 10,250,558 downwards.
AGAAAATCGGGAAAATTAGAAAAGTGCACTGTGCTGTGGACCCGGCACATGGAATAACCGGTCTACGGTGAACTCGGCGCACGGCACAATGGAGCTGACCGACTGCTGGCACAAGCGGCTAGGGCTGACGTGGCAGACACGTGGCGACACGTGTGCGCTCGAGGCTGACGTGGCATGCTGATTGGGCAGGGTGACATGGCATGCTAACGTGGACGACAGGTGGCACCGACGTGGCATGACACGTGGGCATAGGGCTGACGTGGCTGGCTGACTCGGCCGGCTGACTCGGCATGGTTCACGGGGGTACGGCTGACATGCGGGTCCCACCGGGCAGAGGCACGGTGCATGGTGGACCGGCGCGACGGAAAGGCGGCGGCAGACACGGCCGGGCGTCGGGCGACGGCGCGCGCGCGATGGCGCGAGGCGCCATCGGCGCGCGGTGCGGCGGCGGCGGCCGAGCGGCGGGTGGCGGGCGGCGGTCTGGCGGCGGCGACCGAGAGGCGGGGGACGGTAGACGACAACGGCGGGGCTCACCGGCGGCAGCGAGGCAAAGGTCGACGGCCTCCTCACGAAGACGGCGACTCCGGCGACCTCGGCAAGACCAACGACGGCGGAAGCGGTGGCTATGGGACGAGGAGAGCCCCGGGGGTCGGGCCCCTTTTATACCCGGTCCCCGAGGTGTCCGCGACGGTTGCAGCGGCGAGGGAAAAGGAAGGCGGAGGAGTTCGCGACGGAGACGGCGGCGGCGGCACAGAGTCCTGCTCGGAGACGGGGACGAGTCCGGGTCGGGGACGATGGGCCTGACACGCGGGCCCCACCAAGCGGTGGCTCGGGCGGCGGACGGCCGGATGCGCGCGCGCGCAGGAGGCGCTTGGATGGGCGGCGCGTGTCGGCCATCCAGCGGAGGAGAAGCGCGCGCGGCGCGGATCGTGATGCGTGGCACGAGGCAGGCAGGGCGGGCGGGCGGTTGGCATTAGGCTGGGTGGGTGGGCTGCGGCCCCACGGCTTTCTTTTCTTTTCTTTTCCGAAATTCAAATAAATACTTTTGAGCTCTCGAAAATAGCAAATAAATCCAGAAAAACCCAGAAAAATACCAATAAATTCCTTGAGACACAAGGAACTTAAATAAAATATTTTTGGCAAATGTTCATGTTCAGATTAATCATATTAAATCCTTTTAATTCATAAAAATTTCAGAAGAAAAATGGCTAAGACAGCATACAGACGAGAGAGAATCACCTAAGAGAGATGAGAATAAGCCATATAACTTATATTTATGAAAATAGATACTGAGGAAAATAATTCTAGTTATGGACTAACGGCCAGGCTAGTTAGGTCACGACCTGCAGTCGATATGTTCTGATACCATCGCTGTAAGGACCCAAATATTAATATCCTAATTCCTCTGTGATTCCACCACACTATTCCTGGATCAGTAGATAGTGCTCACAGATTACAGTTCTGAATATCAAAATACATATCATGCGGAAACGTAACTAAAATAATAGACTTACTCATGGGTCGGATAAGCCGAAATCATAAAATTGCAGCAGCGGAAGAACGAAGCACACAGGTGGGACCTTCAGGACATGCCCACAGGCAGCCAACTGGAGGTTCACGACCTAGCCCTTGACATCTTCACCTTCTCTGCCAGCTCGTCCAATCTTGTTGTTGAGGCGAGGTGATTTGATTCCTGATTCTGAATTTTGTCGCAAAAGCGAGCGTGAGTACTCGACCCCGTGCTCCGCGAGCCAATACACAGAATGCAAATAAATAGTATCTATGGCTTACCAAATGAGAGGCTCGGGTTATTTTATTTACCATAAATCGCTTTTAGTAGCATTTCTGTTATTAAATCATATTGTTGTTTTTGCAACCTAAAAACTCCTCACCGCGATTGACATCATTGACTTAATCCACCAAAAATTCACTCTCATTATTAGCTGCTATCTAAGACTCCCAACAACAAGTGACATCCTTTAATTAATCCACCGAACATTCTCATCAAGATTTTTCCAACAATCCAATCCTTTATGTTATTGATTCAAATCCACCCAAGGACATCATTGATCAAGCCTACGATTCAATATTGTATATCTACCAAGAATATCATTGATCAATTCTACGATCCACTAGTATCCTCCCACCAGGTAAATCACTAATCAGGAACTATAATCCAATACTTGTATTACTCCTCCAAATTCCCAAAAATTCAATTGACTCATCTAGTAAACGAATCTATTAATTCCAATATTGTCATCTCCCAAGAACTTATTTATCAGTGTTGTAATCCAATAATTATCTGTGCAACCCTTAAATCTCCAAAAATCTTTTAAATCATCTATCTAGCCCATCTATTCAGCTAGACTCCACCAATTTATTTCTCCCAGAATCCATACCATCTTTTCCTATTTATGATCGACATAAATCCACCAATACTTTTATGTATACACTACAAACATCTATTTCCTTTACTCACGACACTGCTTATTCTTTCCATATTTTGTTTTGTAGGAATAGAAATGCCACTATTGAAATACAATGCATAAAATTTCCTGAGACCTAGCAGTTTTACTCAAAAACATAATAAATGAATGCAATAATATTAGTGATCCAGATTCCATCCACCATTACATGGCATCCGCACCATATGCTAACATTTCAGCGTTATAACCGCTTACATTACCACTGGGACGACACCCAGGACAACTCAAATCAGGGCTTTCCACTGCCTTTCCACTTTTCCAATCCCAACCATAAAGCATTTTGAAATAGAACTATATCTGGTTAAGTTCCCATGTCCGCCCTTGACCATGGACACGGCTATTCGAATAGTTTTGACTCTGCAGAGCTTGTACACTTTCACCACAAGAGATAATCAACTCATTGCCCCACATGATACCTTAGACATGTGGTCGAGCAGACCATCACAGTGACTTTTCAAAGTATCTAGGCCCTTTTGTCATCTCACCTTATGGGAAACTGCCCACTTGCGGTGGGTCCCATCTATGCGTGGGATGTTTTCCCCAGCCACTACGCAGCCGGACTTCTACCTCTCCGCAACGTAGGACAGCTGGAAAACTTCACCCTCCACGGGTGTCCCTTCAGGCCCCCTTGCCATAGCGTAGCCCCTTCAACCCCCTACCAGTGAGATGAGTCCGGGAACTTCGATAAATTTACTTAGCCAAGTTGTATTTTACAGACTTGTGGTTGTACTGTTTTACACAGGAGGTCATGACAAGATTAGGTCCTTAGTGGTATCTAGGCGGTCTACCACTAACCCGCTTTGTGCATCCACTACACCACACTCACACCTTCAAACCAATTCGCCCAGATATTTAAGCAAGTTGGGGATTTGGACGCATGAAATAATCATATCAAAATACGCCAGTCATTCCCACTATGACTGCCCAAACCAGTTTCTCACGATTAAAAATGACAATGATACTTGGGGCATTTCAGCGCCCCGTGAGTATCTATGCAGTACTAAGCATAGCATATAATTAGGGACTTATTTTTGAAATGTTATTATTATAATTTTGCTAGGGTGACAAGGTTCACATATTCAAATCTTCCAAAGGAGGGTAATATTATCCAAGGTAAGCAATGGGCATATAACTAGAATGTTAAATTAAACATGTATTTGCATATAAAATATCAGCATGCAATTTGATAATTTAAATCAAAGTAATTTGCAGAAAATGTAGGTTCAACATGATCAAAGTATTGACTCGCCTTGGTCACAGTGGTCGGGATCCGGATTCTCTGGTGCTTCTAGGGTTGCTGCCTCGATTTCCGCCTCTTGTGCCTCGTAAGCTATTTTAGCATGCGCCAAAATTTGGATAAAAAGAAAAACAACAAATCAAACCAAATAACAGCAGAAATTCAAATGAACTCTAAAAATTATGTTTTCAGTCCTATTAGATAGATCTTGATTTTAGATGAATTTAGAAATTTGTCTCACTCAATTTGGAGTTAAAATGAATAAGTTATGGTCCTTTGAATATTTCAGTTCAGTTAAATTCAAAAATTATTAAATCTCTGACAGTGGGTCCCACATGTCATTTTCTTAATTTTTATCTTTTTCTTTATTTGTTTATTACTGTGTCTATGGCCAGTAGGGCCCACATGTCAGTGTGCTCGTGCCACTGAGAAGTGGGACCCCTCTGTTAGTGGCCACGGTGTGCTGGGTCACTGGCAGGTGGGGCCCAGCTGTCAGCGGGAAAAATGAAAAGAAATGCTCGACCGCAATGCGCGGAGTCGGAGGCTCGAACGCGCGCCGCGGGAGCAGGGGGAGGGAGAGACGAGCGCTGGTAACCAAGTGAGCGGGGAGGCATTGCCTACCCTATAAGGATAGCGAATCCTTTTTAGCTAGCTCGCGGAGGGGGCCGGCAGAGGAAGTTGAGGGCGACGGTGGCCGGCGGCGAGCGGTGGCCGGCAGGTTCGGGAGCTTCGTGGAATACAATCCCCGTGTGATGGTGAAGCTTCTGGTGAAGTCGGCGAAGGTGAAGGGGCACGATGGTGGGCCGGCGGCGTGTGACGGCGGCGGTTCAGGGAGGTGGTCGACGCCGGCGATGCTCGGGCGATGGGAGACCCGAGGAAGGAGGGGGTCACTTCGCCTGGCTTCGACGCAGCTCTGGGAGCGAGGAATGGTTCGGGGGCGGCCGGAATCAACGGCGGCTCGGTCGTCGGCAGTGAGGAAGACGAGGGCGCCGGCGGGAATTGGGGCGCTATGGCTCAATTGCTTGCAGGGGAGGAAAGAGGAAAGCATTGCGGCGCGTTTGCGGCTCCCAAGCGGGGTTTTATAGCCAGGGAGAGGCGCGCGGCGAGGGCGACATTCGGCCTTCCGCTGTTCACGCGGGGCAGGGGCGACGAACGCGATCTTCTCCGGGATTGCGTGGGAGGGAGGTGGCGGAAGAGGTGCGTTCCCCCTCCTGTGACTGGTTCCTTGAATTTGCCCTTGAGGTGAGAGAGGGAGAGGAGGATTTGCTGCGCAGAGGGAGCAAGCGCGAGGGGAGCTGCGACGCTTGCGCGTGGAGAAGAAGGACGCCGGGAAGAAGAAGAAGAGGCGCGGGGGAAGGCGGGTCCACGGCGCAGGCGTGGCCGGAACAACGCCGCGCGGCCACACGGCAGCGGGAGGAGAGCGCGATCGAGCGCGGGCGCGGCGTGGAGGCGGCGTGCGTGCGGGCGGGTCGCGCGCGCGCCGATGAGGTGTCGGCCGGGTGATGGCCGGCCGCTGTGTGCGGTATATATATATATATATATATATATATATATATATATATATATATATATATATATATATATATATATATATATATATATATATATATATATATATATATATATATATATATATATATATATATATATATATATATTGTTTTCTTTTGTTAAGCTTTTAAATTTATATACACATGTTTTTAATTTCATTTTATTTGCTCTCCTTCTTACCCCACTAAATTTTTGTACTTTTTGTTTAACATAAATTTTTATAGATGTCACATTTTACTAAGTACACAAATACTTATTTATTTATGTATATACCCATATTAGTTGAGTTTCTTTATGCATTTAATTCTTTGTTATAGTTATTTTCAGAACTAGGGTTTTATATTTTAGGCCCAATTCTCTCCCCTTCCTTTTCTGGATCATCTTTTCAGATTCTTAATTTAGATTTTAACTTTCTACTATTAAACATATTTATTTCTTCTTTAACTTTTGGAAGCTCAATAAAAATTTAAAAGCACCATGAAAATCCAAACTCAATTATAATAATTAACAAAATAACTCAAAACTTCATATTTTCACATTTACAAATTTCAGGATGTGACACAAGATTACGACCATCGAGTACTGTAGCTATGACCATGAAGACAGACTGCAAAACCTACGACCATGAAAGCAGTTTGCAAAATCTACGACCATGGAGATAGTCTGCAAAACCTACTACCGTGGAGGCAGTCTGCAAAACCTACGACCATGGAGGCAGTCTGCAAAACCTACGACCATCGATCGCAAAGCCCCGACTAACGACCAGTGACACCTGCGACTATAGAGTACAACCAGTAAAGTTTACGACTATCAAGTACTGTACCTACGACTATGAAAGAGTACTGTAGTTATGATTACCTGCAATGGTCGTAAAACTAAAGTCGTACCGTTGTGGTCGAAAGGTCGAAGTCGTATTGCCGTGGTCGAAGTCAGACGTGGTCAAAACTGCCGTGGTCATAAAGTAGAACGTGGTTGTAGCATGCCGTGGTTGTAAGTTGAACGTGGTCTTGGATCTAGTCGTGGGGGCTGATTAGATTTTATAGACGATCAGTGTGCACTGTTCGAGAGTAAAGTTTGAATGAATTGTCATTTTATTGGAGAAAGCTGGTACGTGTTGTCAAACAACTAGAAAAGCTAGTGCGTGCTATCCACTCGCTACGAAAAGCTGATTCGTGTTATCAAATCACTAGGAAAGTTGGCGCGTATTATCCACTCATCGCGAAAAGCTTGTACATGTTGTCAAATCACTGAAAAAGCTTATTCGTGTTTTCCATAGGCTAGAAAAGTTGGTACGTGTTGCTAAATCACTGGAACAGCCGGTGCGTGCTGTCCACTCCCTATGAAAAGTTCGTACGTGTTGTTAAATCACTAGGAAAGCTAGTGCGTGCTGTCCACTCGTTGATATCTCGAAAAAGGATTCCAAGAACTAGAAGAATAAGAAAAATAAAAAATAAACCACAAGGCCTAAGATAGCCTCATAACATTTACAATATTTTGGTCAAGTTGCACATGGCACTTATGCCGTGCTTTGTCATGTGGACAAAATATATTACATATTACAAGTCTACTATTTAGTACATAGTACATAGGTGGGTGCTTGCAAACAAAATCTTACACCTAGCAAACACTACAAGCTGACCTAATTCATATGTCGGGGTACTCCTCCCTGAGGATGTGACCATAGCAGGTGGTATAATCACCGGGTCAACTAGAGCAAGAGTGGGAGTGACTGTAGCTAGCTGAGCTGGAGTGTGAGTGACTACGGCCTCGGGTGGTTTCTCCAATGTTGAAAATAATCAGCGGCTGGGCCATCGGAAGCTCTTACGTGTGGTGCTCCTCAGGTGTAGTCCTCCGGTGAGTGGCTGAGTCAGAGCGGGTTTGGTGGGAATGATGGGGTCCAACGGGTGCTAGAGTGTGGACCGCTGCTGCTACGATAGTCCACTTGAGCCCAACAACTGTGGCATCCTTCTCACACTCAACTACAGCTAGGGCCTTCTCACACTTGGTGAGCTAAGCGTGGAGAGTCTTGGCCTGGCTGTAGTTGACGGAGGTCCGAGATCTCCTCTAGAGCCTCAGTGTAGGTGGCTCCCATAGCTTGGGTGAGCTAAACCTAATGGGTTAGGAGCGGGTAGTCCTCGGGTTAGGGATGAACGTCTCGTTGTTGCGTGCTCCTTCCTGAATGGATGGATAGTAGTGAAACAGGGAGGTCAGTATGGTGGCCTCGTGGATCTCGCTAGATGAGCACAAGCTAAGCGGGTGCCGTCCTAAAGAGCGTCGATGGAATTGCTCCTCAGGTGCTCCATGTGGAAGGTACGGGAACTGTACTTGCCTTCACTTGCGTACATGAAGACTTCCATCACCAGGCCTCCTAGTCTCCTTCCTGGATCTTTCATCCCCTAAAGATGAGATGGTGGCAGTAACATAAGTATCGCATTAGTTTGTGCAATAGGTCGGCAAACTCTCCTCGTCCTCTCCATGGGTGAAGTAGTTCCCATCTATAGTTGAACAGGAGGGTATTAGTAACAATTTAAAAATATAACGAAGGGAGGTGAGTCAACAACTAAGAGTGGTTAGTATAGGCAGTAGAACGCTATATTTTTTATGAAGCTTTTGCTTTTTAGTTTAGGAAAATAAAACCAGGTCCTTGGATAATGGCCATTCTGTAATTGCATGAGAGCGATAGATATATACGTGTGGACATACATAAAAATATTTTAGTTATTTTTTGACCCGTGTTTCTACAGCTATTTACAATAAATAAATATGTCTACTTACAGAAACACATCTGTCAACTGAACATGGCTACCTAACGCATTTCACATTATAAAACTACAGTTACGCTAATAAAATGCTAAAGATATATTAAGCACGTTGCTTACATGTGAATGAAGCATACCTTTTTACGAAGGTATTTACCTGCTTCGCAATGCTTCCAACTACGAAAGATCATAAATTATAGTTGCGCTCCCTTCCTGTGCTCTCGCTCAGCATGAAATATCTCTTTTCTTTCCTTCCCCTCCCTCGCTGCACTCTCGCTCTCGTTGGGTTTGCATTTTATACACATGCGAGAAGGCAACGCAATTCATGCGCGAATAAAACAAGAATCTAACGTTGCATTGCGTCACATCGTGTCACTGTGTCCCATCGTGTAATTACCCACATGATTCCCTTGTGGTCGAAGCCCATGCACGCTCACTGCCCTGCGATTCCTCGGCTCCCCACTTGCGTGCTGTCCACGTGCAATTCCCGAATGCCTGCCTATGCACGCCACACATGGCTGCCCAAGCGAAACCCGATCGCCTGCCCACACGTGGCAGCAACCTATCGAGCAGGGGTGGCTCGGTAGCACCTCGGGCCACCCACCTGCCTGCCGCTTGTTACCTACCGCACTAGCCTGACCTGGTGCATGGCTCGCCTCCTGCCAAGCTACTTGGCATGACAGATGACACGTGTCGTCTGCTGCGCCTTTCGAACTCAGGGCGGAGGCTATTTTTGCAAAAAAAAAAAGGTGCTAGGGCCAAAATTGAAAAAAATGTTGCAACAGTATTAGATACGTTAACCGTTCCTTAACTCGTTTTTGTACGAGCTGTTGAAGACTAGAAACATCAAGGAATTAGCTCTAGTTTAACCTTTTTTCAGGAAATTTCAACTCAAAAAAAGAAATGCAAGATACATGTAATTGTGCCCTAAATGCAAAGCATTGGTGATCAAGCCCTAGTGGCGGTGTGGCTGTCCACATGAAGATAATATCACAAACACTGACATACCCGAGGAAAAAAAAATTGGCGATAAACGGCCAGTTACCAGTCGTACCGGTCTAGACCGGGTAAAAAAATATCAGTTCAAAAGACTTCTAAATTTAAAAGTTGAATTTTGAATTTAAATTGATAAATAGTAAGTATGTGCGGTAACCGGTCAAACAGGCGGTAATTCAAATTTTGAGTTTAAATTTTGTTTGATGAAATTCAACCAGTTTCAAACCGATAACAGGTACCACAAGGGTTCAATGTTTTTCCCCTTTTTTGGTTTTTGAATCCTTGGACATACCTAGGAGGCGGACACAAAGATCTTGTGATTGATTTAAATGACATTAGTTTGCCCAGTTTTGGATCCTGCAAAGATCAAGTAACCGAATTGCAGTTGCAATGACGAAAAGACTCGAGAGCGGTGACCACCTTGTTTTCTTGACATGCCAACGTCCAAAGGCCAGGGCTTGTGGTTGGCATATGGCCCCAAAACGGGAGAAGAAGGTGGTGAAGTGTGTGGATGAGTGGGTCAGACCCCCAAAAGCTGCAAGGAGTTGAGACGCGACCTAAATGCTGATGGCAACATTTTTCATCCCTGTACGGAAATCCTCAAATCATGATGCCTTAGTCAGATGTAAGGAAAAAAAATTGGTACTAGGAGAGTAGGAGAGAGACATTAGAGAAGCCACTAGAAGTCTACAATGCAAAAAGTCACAATGCTTGCCAATCGTCTCTGCCTGTGCAATTAATGGATTTCATCTTTTCATTTGTAACTTATATCTTTTGGTCCTATATAAGTACTCATATAAATAAATTAAAAGCCAGAAAGCTAATTCTAAAAAGTTATTTTGATAAGACACTTCGAAACGATGACGAATAAACTGTCTCATTTATTTATTCAAAAAAAATTATAAGACATAAACTATAAATTGAAAAAATAGGACCAATATGGTCATGCTCATGCAATTAGACTCATCTAGAATTCTCTAGTTTCTATGCTATATTGAACATTTAAAAAAATGGTGGGAGCTCTGCCAATCGATTAAGAAGTGCTCTGCCAATCGATTAAGAAGTAAAGAGTTTAACAGCAAGTCCAGAACGCTGAGGGAAAAAAAAGGCGATTGAACTATATTGGAGTTGTACTCGATAAGAAATGCTAATATTTGCATAAAGAAATACATTTTTTTGATCGAGTGGAATATGCAATGATAAATAGACTGAGCATCTACCTAGAGGGTGAGCTACCGGAAAACATTTCTACAAAATTGCATAGTTACCTTTCAAGATGTTGAAGCATGAACAAAGATGTCACACTACACTTAAGCAGTTCAATCTACTTAAGGCCATGCTTAAAAAGGCTTATTTTGAGTAGTTTTTGGCTGAAAATCACTATAACTGGCTAAAAAAACACTAGCTGACGGTGTCTTATTTGGCGTAATTAAATTAAGAAATTTAAAAATAGAAAAAAAAACAGGTTAGCCCATCACAAACAGTACAAACGAATACGGAAAAAAAGAACTGTAAAAAAAGCTAAAAAAACCAAAAAATAGAAAAAGGTAAAATTGTTGAATAGTAAAAAATAAGTGAGAAGCCCAAATCGAAACGAGCGGAGCCGATCACTAAATAGAATTCAACTTGATTTTAGAGGTTATGGGAGTAGTACATCTACTACTTGACTTGTATGTTACAAAAGTTCCCAAAGTGACTGACCGGTCAAAATCTAATCATATGACCTCCAAGAACCTGTCACCGCTAGGAAACACCTGCAGGTGCAAGACAGGAAAGCAGAACTAGTGTTTGATGACAGGAGCTTTCCTTTTTTCCATGCTTCTTGAGACGATTCGTCTGAGCCCATCATTCCTACGCATGAATAGGATAGAGAGATCTTGCTTGCAACGCATTGTAACCTAGAAAGGAAGTAACCGGCTATGTTGGCTCATTGTCCATCTATCCAGGATGGCACACAGAAAAGAGGTTGTGGCATGGCACCTTGAGGCAACTTTTGGGTCAGAAATAGTTGCTTGACACATGTGAGGGAGGAGAGTTGGAGCAACAACTACTCATGGCTTTTGAGCTAACCTTCTCTCTTTTTCTTTGGCTCTCAATGATGCATTCTTGCTTGCTCCTAACACTTCTCATGCATGCTTGCTTTCCAACCTTTCCTCTGCCCAATGCTGTGTCTGTGTCGTTGGCTTGCTCCCTATCATTGCCCCCATGAGAGGGCAATCCATGAAACAATTGCACTTAGGCAGGATCTATGTCGTCTAATGAGACAAGCTGGAGGCCAACCACAAACCACAAGGTTTTGGTGTGTCCATTAGGGTTGCTTCTATATTTTTGTTGTCACAACCCAAAAACAAACGCATGGAACCAAAAAAAAAATTTTGTAGCTAAATCATATATTGTGCGTCTACGGTATAATACAAGTAGGCCAAGTGTAACCAATTCTAGTTAACAACCCAATTGATTAGTCCTAGTTGGAAGGTGATATGAAACTCCCCTCTTGGGCTTGGCCTGCAACAGGGGCGGATCCAGCGGTGGGGCGGGGGGCTCGAGCCCCCCTACTGTTACTGGACCCTTGGAGCCCCCCTAAATTTTTAGCCATGGATGTATAATGTAGAAGGGGCTGAGGTCGAGCTGAAGGTACTTCAGCCCCTCCAAAAATTTTCCTGGATCCGCCACTGGCCTGCAAGACGTGTGGAGATGTTTCTTGTGCTGTATGAAAGGTGATTTTGCCCTCTAGTGTATGTCATGTCTAGTTTAGGCTAGGTGATGTTTATGGGATCAAAGGTTAGCCTACTTCCTTGTCTTGTTTAGCTATTTGACGATTATATCACTTTCACCAGTTTATTCATAATCTCTTTCATCTATGATAACGTCTGAGGGTCTGTTTGGAACGCAATACTACCACAGAAATTTCAGATCCGCTAAATGTTTAGTGGCCATGTCATCTTGGAGCTTGTTGATGTCGTAAATATTCGAAGCATGGCCTTGAACAATCTCTGCTAGGCCTCTTCTATAATTAGAGAGAATCTTGCAATTAGACCGGGCAACTACAAGCGATACACTCCAATTTATGGCCAATACAGACATACTTGTACCACATTATTCCCTATGTTGCATCATTATCAAAATTTGGATAAGCAAAGGACGGACAGAAAAAAAGAAGGTGATGGCACCAACTTGTCTCTAGCTAAAAGATGAGCTCACATCACACAACAAATCTGCTGGTGTCATCCTAACACACACCCAACACCCAAACAGTGATGCCTCTGCGTGTAGTACTCTTGCAGTGTGTGATGCAAGGCCAAATTTAATGGCAGGGTTAGGTATGTGTTTTGTCACTAGCTAGTGTAGAGGCCATGTTGGAATTGTCTTTCGAGGGCACAAGAAAAATTAAGATTGGGCATAAGATCTGCGGTGATTTCTAAACAAGAAGCTACATTACCAAGATGGCTACAATATATAGGTGATAAAGTGCGATAATACTCTCTTAAGACACAAACGGATCACATTGTTCGCTGAAATTGCTAGGCTCCAAATGGGACCAAATTCTACAAAACTCGCTACAGCCATGAGCGGAAAGACGCGGCATAATCACATAATTAAATCAACTTTGTTCAATTTTACTTAGGCTGTGTATGCTTAGATTTTTCTAATGTCGGGATCTGAGTCTTGACCCGTGCTCGGAGCCACTCACCATCGATCGGCGAAGCTAGGAGCGTCTCAAGAGTCGAGCTGACCCACGCGCGATCATTCGAAAGATTGCTTCGGTGTAAGGGAAACTAGCCAAGCTGACTACGGAGTGCCTGTTTTTTTTAGCAGCGACTTATAGTTTTTAACTGAAATTTTTGAATTTTAGCTATTTACGGTATAAATTATGGAGAGACAGATACTCACTTGTGATTTTGGCTGGTACAGATGTTGGATTTTTAACGTGTAGATCGTTTAACTTGTAGACCCCGTCTTGAGAAAATACTCCGTTTAAAAGTTAGGTACTATAGCAAAAGACAAAAGCCACCAACTTTTGACTTAATGCGCCATGGTACGGATTCGGATCCTGTGCCATTGTGTTATACTTTGGCACAATGCCGTTATTAACATCTACACCGTTTGATTACTAAATGCAGGAGTTCTGTTTGCTCCGATCGGTTGGGTTTCAGCTTCTGGTTTCCGGTTTATTTTTCACTATTCATAAATTTCGTCTTTTTCTAAACTTTTGGCTTTTTGTTGAGTTTTTTTGCCGATTCTTTTTTCCCGTATGTGTTTGTATTATACGTAATGGGCTAACATATTTTTTAATATATTTTTAAATTTTTTTAAATTTAATTATGCTAAATAAGCCTCTATCAGCTACAGTATTTTTTCAGTCAGCTACAGTGTTTTCAACCATAAGTAAAAAAAAAGCCCAACTGATCACCACCTAAGATAAAAAGAGTGTAAGGTTTACTACAGTTTAGTTGGGCCAAGCCGCCGGCACACAAACGCTTCCATCTTCTTCTACTAAAATTTTGAATAATTTTGGTTACCATTTTGAAGCTAGCATATGTGTGCCGAGCTGGCTGTACTTGTGAAACCTGATTTGATGAGTATATTAATTATCGAATCAAACAAGTAAACGAGATTCATTATTTGGCTTATTCACTTGAGTGCTCACAAGTCCTAGCACACAGACAATTGCTAAATGCCAAAATCATGTGACATGAGTCATTTTCCTCTCCATATGTTTCCTTTAACTAATTTCCTTTTCGTCCTTCATTTCTTGTAATAATTAGTTAATTAATGGGATTAGGCCAAACTAAGCACGAATATAAGAATATATTAGCCTTTCATAATTTAAAGTGACATAGAATTTCCACCAAATGTAAGCCAAATTCACATGCAAACACCAAAAAAAACATATACCATATTATACTATTGCCCTGTTCCAAACAACTTCTGATTTTTACTTTTTTGAATGCGGCTTTTGAATGGAGTGATTTTTAAGGTAATTTCTAAAAACCGTTTATAGAAGTTATTGCAGAAGCTATTTTGAACAGAATGATTTCTCAATACGAGTATCTCTTAACCCCTCACTCTCTTTAGCAATCATTCAAAAGGTACAACATTTCTAAATAGGGCCTATATCGTGTATGTGATATGCCGTTTGGTAGCAAGTCCCTGTACTGCACGTACGTGTCGACCTTTTAATTTGCAAATGAACAACTAAATGGACCATTCGGTCATAATGCAGCCAATCTCGGGCAGGACAAAATAGTACAGGTGTTGATCATACCAATCTTTGTATTGTTAAAACATAAACATAACTAATAATACATTTACAGGTAAATTACCAACGGGGGTATTCACAGGCATATATGAAGTAGAAGTACGTAATTCTAAGCGTATGAAATTATACACATATATACACGGCTATGAAATTATACACATATATACACGGCGGTACTATTATGTGCACCGGAAAGTCACTGTCGTGCGTGAATGAAGTTACTGTCAAATACATGTAGAGTTACCATCAATTTTATAGTGTTACAACTGATAGTAACTCTACATATGTTTATGTAACATCCTATTTTTTAGAGTTTATTTGAAGCCTTTAAAATAAAATTCACAATTTGGATTTTTTGGAATTAATTAAAGCTTAAATAGAATTTATATTAATTAAAAGAGTTTAATATGACTAAATTAAAATTTAATATTTGCTGGAAGTATTTTATTTGGGTTCCTTGTGCTTCAAGGACTGTTATGGAATTTTTCTAGATTTTTCGGGTTAATTTACTATTTTCTAGAGCTCAATTGAAATTAGAAAATCCTTAAAAATCCTGAAAGGCCAATTGGGCCAAAACCCATTTCTCCCTCCGACCCGCTTCACCTCAGCCATCTGATCTTCCACCTACCACTTGTCGCCCATTTGGCCAAGCAGCCGCCTCAATCGCGTCGCCGGTCCGATCGCCACATGTCAGCCATCAGGGAGCCCACACTGTTCATATGTGCCGTTCGACCCACTGTCCGATTCCTCACTGTGCCAAGTGTCATCCATCCAAGGGCCTATACACTGTTTATCGTCTTCACGGAGCTTGCTCTCGTGTCCATCTCGGACTCTGTCACTGCCGCTTGTGTCTGACCCGGCATCGACGTCCGTGTCGTGTGCGTCTTGGTCACCTCTGCATCCATGCCTATAAAACCCAGCCGTGCCCCTCAGCTTTCGCATCACCGTAGTCGCTTCACCCTCATCGAGCCATCATCGTCGCCTCGTTCCACGCCGTTGTCGTCTTCATTGAAGTTGTCCGTCCTGTTGCTCGTCGTCGCCATTGTCACCTTCTTCGACACCGGTGAGTAGCCGTCGAGCTTCGCCGTCCGTCTTTGCCGCCGGCTAGCTTCCTGTTCACCCTTCGCGGTTTGCTTCGCCATCAAAAGTCGATGCCTTAGTCTATGTGCACCGCCGCCGCCTCGCCCAACGAACGCTGCACCCGTTCGAACCCTGAAGGGTCATCTCGGTTCACGCGTCGGCCAATGTCACCCCGCACCCGCACCGCGCGTCAATTCATCTCCTCCATGGATCAAGTTCACAGTGTGCCTAGCCACTAACGTGTGGGTCCCACATGTTAGCAGCCACTATTCCGTAGACTTGTGAGCCAAGCTGAGTTGAGGCAGCAACCATGTTAGCCCTAAGTGCCACGTGTGAAGCCACGTGTCTGCTATGTTAGCCTAGATGCCATGTCAACAGTCTAGTTGCCAGCACACTATTCCATGAGCTGAGTTCACTATCGACTTGCTATTCCATGCACCCGGTTCACATCACAGTAGAATTTTCCGATTTCCAGTATTTTATTCAGATCTATTTTTTCAAGAACCCATTCTTCTTTGTCCTAGCTCTGATTGATCAGATTCTTTTTCCTAAATTCATGTAAAATTAAGCTCTATCTTTTGGTTCTAGTTTTGAAGTTTTTAGGGTTCATTTGAATTTTATTCGATGGCAAAACCTTAGCAGGAAAAATTGAGTTTAATGTTGAGCATTGTAAAAGCCTTGTTGTGATTTTCTTTTACGTAGAGATGATTATATCATGTGAGTAAAGTTATATAACCTCTACATAGTATAAAACTATTTGAATATCCATGTCCTCTGTTATAGACAATGTTCGGTGATTTCACACGAGGTGTAGAGTTTTCATAAAAAACTTGGTTGGGATGACTTCGAAAAGTGAATGGTTAGTTTACTGGTGGTTCATTACATGAATGGTTAGTTCACGGGTGGTTCATTGGATGAATGGTCAGTTCACTTGTGGATTATTCAATTCTTTTGGTTATTTATTAATTATTTCTAAAGTTTGCTTTCAATCAATTTATTGTATTTACCTTAAATTGTTGTTTTTTTGCAAAATGACCACTCAATTATCATTTGGTAAGCCTTGCATACTATATTGCACTCTTGTCAAAATGACTTGCTGAGTACTCTATGTACTCATGGCTATATCCACATTTGCTCAGTTGAAGAGGAGGAACTATATCAACCAGAGGTATTTGAAGGAGGATACTTTGACGACTTCTCGGATTAGGGTCTCGTTTCCTAGTCGATTGCCTATGGGCATGTTGAATGGTCACTTCGTTTCATTGTGTTTCCACTACCAGTTTGTTAAGCCTTTCTGGCTGTTAAGTGTAAACTTGGCTATAAGGTCGTAACTCTGATAATTAATAATATTTGAGTCTTTTTCTTGGTTAATCGTGAATATGGTCGATATTCCATCTATGTTTCTACTGTGTGCACTAATGTGATCCTAGACTAATGTAAAATACACAGAGAGTCTGGATTTATAAATTTAGGTCTCGACAAAGGTGGTATCAAAGCCATATCGACTGTAGGACAAAGCCCTAACTAGAATGGAAAAACCTTAAGGACTAATGAAACTCACAAAATCACATAACTTGAATCACATATATATTAAATCTTAAGTTTGTTTGTTTCTCTTTCTCACCTCCTCCTTAGAGTCTTGTTCTTTCCTTTATCTAAATCGCTAAAACTATTACTAATCCAATCCTGTATTAAAACATTTGTAGATGTTGTTCTCCAGTTCCTTCGCCAGCGAGGAAGGTGGCTTTTGCGAGGAGTTGTGGCTCATGCTTCAAGACTTGGGTTATACTCACTGCCCTCAGTTGTACGGATTCACTACTACCAGAGATGGTAGGGAAGTCTGGAGGGTCAAAATCACCATCTTCTCGGAAAATGGATGAGATAATCACCCTTATCACTTCATTGTGGATCGAGAGACTTTTAAGTTAGGATGCCAAGAAGCTGACAGAGTAGCCCTTGCACGCTTGAGCTTCACTAACCGTCTTCCTTTGGTAGGTACTCCTTTTTGTTACTTTACGTATCGCAAGAAGGGGGAAGTTTTCAGCACGTTCAGGAGTTTAGAAGGTGAAGTCAACCAACGATTGTCCACATGGCTTCACTCACCAAGATGCAAGATGATGCCTACAACCACTTGAATTTGGAGTTGGAGAATACCTATGCGAAGCTAAGAGAGGCGTACTTGGAGTTGGTACAATTAAAGGAGCTGCACCAAGACATACAACAACTTCAAATGCTACAACAAGAGTTGGTGTGTCAACAGGAGCTTGAGCATGGAAGGAGTATCAACCTCAGACGCCACAAGAGCAACAGGCTTCATACTCTCCTATGGAGCTGCCATCTCGGGGGTTCACACTAGAAGCATTCCCAGACCATCATCAACATTTGAAGCTCAGGACTACCGCACGCAAGAAGGTCTTGTGCCCTCGTTAGTTGGACAGCTTCGTGCCTATGAGGGGTATCACACGATGCACCCGATAGGATCCCCTTGCTAGAGGAGCAGGATGGCTCAGTGAAGTAGAAGAACCAGAAGAGGAAGAGGACCCCAAGAAGTGCAAGTTTGATGAGGATGCCCAGGAGGATGAAGAGTAGCATTAGAGTAGTAGTAGTAGCAGCAAGAGTCTATAGCCATCCAAATGACGAGTACATAATAGAGTGTTTTGGTTTTTATTTGCAATTGGTTGTGATGTGAGCTGCAGTTTGCCTTTAAAGCATTATGTTGCAGTCATGTCAAAATCATTATTGGAGTAATTTAAACCTTTTTGTTAGCCTCTCAGCTAAGAGTTTGCTTAGTTTAGGATTACCATTAGTAACCCCCTTAGATGAGCTTACAACTCATCTATGCTTTTCCCTTTCTTCTTTTAGTCCTTTGGAGCTAGTCTCTCCATAGTTGTCATCTTTTCAGAGCAGTGAAAAGATGGTTGACATCCAGAACTCATCTAGTCACAGTCAGATGAATCAAGACCCAGAAAATAGCACTGCAATCCACCAACTCAAGGACCGCAAGCAACCCCAGTGGGACTAGATCCAATTCTAAGTCAGTTCATGGTAACCCAAACACAGTTGATGAACACCATGATGCAAAACATGAATACAATGATGAATAGACAGAATTAGGAAGTAGTTGCCCCTCAGCCAGTTTGATAGTAGTCAATGTTTGTAGAATTCATGAGGACAAGACCATCTACCTATTCCCGGTCTTCTGAACCTTTGGAAGCAGATGATTGGCTTCGCTCCATATAGAAGAAGATGAATTTTGTCCAGTGCGCAGACTACGAAAAGGTTCTATACGCCACCCTCCAATTGGAAGGAGTCACCATAAAATGGTGAGAGAACTATTGCGTCGCTCATGAGGATCAGGATAGCATCGTTTGTGCAAAGTTCGCAGCAGGTTTTCGCCAAACCCATACCTTAGATGGGGTGATCAAAATGAAGAAGGAAGAATTATGTGAGCTGTAGTAGAAGAATGTTAGTGAGTGAGTATCTCAACAAATTCACTTAGTTAGCTCGTTACGCCCTAGAAGATGTGGCAACCGATGATGCCCATCAGAAGCAATTCAATAGAGGTTTTAACCCTGCATTGAAAGTCCAAGTTGTGGGCCAAGACTATGCCAATTTCTAAAACATGGTAGACAAAGCAATACTCATTGAAGAAAGTCACTATGAGCTAGAGGAGTCTTATAAAAGAAGGATGATGCAACAAGGAGCTCAGATGCATCCGTCCCAAAGCTTGTTTCGATGCATATTGACCGGCACGTGTGCCTCAACAGTCAAGATTCAGAACTCTAGCACCAATGCCTCGTCAATTCATGTCTAGACCATGCCTTATTGGTTCGAGTAACCAATAGCAGAGGAATGCCAATTCCATAGCAGCAGTCACATGGTTCAAGTGTCATGAGCAGGAACACTACACCAGCAAATGTCCACAGAAGCAAGGCCCCGATACCAGTTCATTTTAATTTAGGAGCTACACAAGATAGGATCCCTGTGTCAGGATCAGGACGCGGAGTGCCTCAAGTTTCAAGCCCAGTTAATCAAGCGCCACAATCTATTATCCGAGGACAAGTGAATTATGTCATCGCAGAAGAGGCTCAAGTAGTGCCAGATGTTATGGGTAAGTTCCTAGTAAATTCAGTTCCTGCTACAGTTTTGTTTGATTCTGGAGCTTTGCATTTGTTTGTTTCTCAAAGTTTTGCTATTAAGTAATGGTTGAAAGCTGTTGTTCTTGGATTTATTCTTTTGGTTCAATCCCTAGGCTCCGAGTTGAGTACGAACCAAGGATGTTCTGAAGTTAAGATAGCCATTCGAGGAGTGAAATTTCTCGTCGATCTTATTGTGTTGGATATATAATCTTTGGATGTAATTCTGGGAATGGATTAGCTTAAGAAACACCAGGCAGTGTTAGATTGTGGAAGCAAAGCTGTTACCATAGTCAGTTCAGTAGGGAGCAAAGTAAAATTTGAAGCTAGCATGAGTTAGCCAGAGAAGGTTATGTTGTGTCAAAGTAAAGGGATCATGTTAGATGATGTGCCTGTTGTCAAGAGTATCCCGATGTGTTTCTAGATGATTTTCCAGGAATGCCATCTGATAGAGAAGTTGAGTTTTCGATTGAGTTAGTACCTAGTACTTCGCCTATATCCAAGAGATCGTATCGGATGCCTGCTAATGAGTTGGCAGAATTGAAAAAATAGATTCAGGAGTTACTGGACAAAGGTTATGTCAGACCTAGTTCATCCCCGTGGGGAGCGCCAGTGTTGTTGTTAAGAAGAAGGATGGTAGTCAGTGTATGTGTGTGGATTACCGAGCACTCAATGAGGTTACTATCAAGAACAAGTATCCTTTGGCCGAGATCAATGATTTGTTTGATCAGCTTAAAGGAGCAGGAGTGTTCTCCAAGATTGATTTGAGGTCAAGGTATCACCAATTTAAAATTTGTCAAGAGGTATACCCAAGATAGCGTTCTCTACATGTTATGGTCTGTACGGGTTCACAACGATGTCCTTTGGTTTAACTAATGCCCCAACCTATTTCATGTACTTGATGAACAATGTGTTCATAGAATATTTAGACAAGTTTGTCGTTGTGTTCATTGACATTATTCTAATTTACTAGGATGAGAAAGAGTATGAAGAGTATTTAAGGTTCGTGTTACAAAAGCTCAGAAAGCACAAGCTGCATGCTAAGTTCAGCAAGTGTGAGTTCTAGATGAAGGATGTTGCTTTCCTAGGCCACATCATATTAGCAGGAGGAGTTGCAGTTGACGCTGAATAGGTTAAGGATGTGCTTACTTGGAAGTCATCGACTTCAGTGCCACAAGTCAGAAGCTTTCTTGGAATGGCCAGTTATTATCGTCGCTTCATTGACGGATTCTTTAGCATAGCAAGGCCGCTTACACAGTTACTAAAGAAGGAAAAGAAGTTCGTTTAGACACTAGAGTGTGAGAAGAGTTTCAAGTTTCCAGAAGTTGAAGGAGTGTTTGGCTACCGCACCAGTGCTAGTGTTGCCAGATATTAACAAGGATTTTGAGATTTATTGCAATGCTTCCCGTAAAGGTTTGGGATATGTGTTGATGCAAGACAGAAAAGTGGTAGCTTATGCTTCACGTCAGTTGAGGTCACATGAAGAGAATTATTCCATGCATAATATGAAGTTAGCAGTTGTAGTGCATACTCTAAAAATTTGGCGTCATTATCTCATGAGTAATTGTTGCGAGATCTATACGGATCACTAGAGTTTAAAGTATATCTTCACTTAGGCTGACCTTAACCTCAGGCAAAGAAGGTGGTTAGAGTTGATAAAGGACTATAACATTGGAATCCATTATCACCCAGGAAAGGCCAACGTGGTAGCAGATGCCTTGAGCAGAAAGACCTATTGAAATATGGTGATGATCAAGAAAAGTCAACCAACTCTACACAGGAATTCTAGAAGCTTAGTTTGAAATTGGTTGAAGAAGGATTCTTAGCCACAATGGAGTTACAACCGACTTTGAATAGTTAGATTTGCCAAGCTTAACATGAGGATGAAAGTATTTAGCAGATCAAGACTAATAAGAGTAAGGGTAAAGTGTCAGGTTTTACCCTGGATGATGAAGGTACCCTGTGGTTTAAGGAGCCTTTGTGTGTGCTAAATAAAAAGGAGTTAAAGGAGTTGTTGTTCAAGGAAGCTCATGAGTCATTGTACTCGATTCATCTGGGCAGTACCAAGATGTATTAGGATATCAAGGATAAATATTGGTGGCTAAGTATGAAGCGCGATATAGCTGAGTATTTTGCACTTTGTGATGTGTGTCAAAGAGTTAAAGCTGAGCATCAAAGATCGGTAGGTTTGGTACAACCGCTAAAAATTTTCTAGTGGAAGTGGGAAGAAGTTGGCATGGACTTTATTATAGAATTCCCTAAGATAAAGGATGGTTTTGATTCAATGTGGGTAATCGTGGAGCGTTTGATGAAGGTTGCTCATTTCATTCCGGCCAAGACAACCTATGCAGGTGACAAGTTGGCAGAGCTATACATGTCAAGAATTGTAAGTCTCCATAGAGTGCCTAAGAAAATAGTATCAGATCGTGGATCATAGTTTACCTCATGATTTTGGGGAAGTTTCCATGAAGCTATGGGTACTCATCTCAATTTCAGTACATCATATCATCCTCAAACCTATGGTCAAACTGAGCATGTGAATTAGATTATTGAGGATATGCTAAGAGTTTGTGTGCTAGATCATGGAGCCAAGTGGGACAGTTATTTGCATTTTGCAGAGTTCTCTTATAACAACAGTTACCAAACCAGTTTGCAAATGTTGCCATTTGAAGCTTGTACAACAGGAAATGCAGAACACCTCTCAATTGGAAAGAGACAGGGAAGGTCAAGTCTTTGGGTCAAAATTTTTAAAGGAAGCTGACAAAAAAGTTTTATTAATCCAGGAAAGGTTAAGAACTGCTTAGGCTAGACAGAAAAGTTATGCATATATTTGTCATCGAGAGTTAAGTTTTGAGCAGATGACTATGTGTATCTCAGGATTACGCCGTTCAAAGGAGTTAAGAGGTCTTAGATAAAAGAAAAGCTTGTGCCAAGGTATGTTGGGAAGTTCAAGGTTTTGAAGCACAAGGAAGAGGTTGCTTATCAGTTGGAGCTACCTACGACTTTCAGTGGGATGTGTGATGTCTTTCTTGTATCTCAGTTAACGAAGTGTCTACGAGTGACAGTGGAAGCCGTTGATCTTTAGGAGGATCTGTGTTACAAAGAGCACCCTGTCAGAATCTTAGAAGTGTTAGAGCATGTGACCAGAGGAAGCCACTTGGGAGCATGAAGAGAATCTTAGAGCGGAGTTTCCAAACCTATTCTCTTAGAGAGCCCAAATCTCAGGGTCAAGATTCTGTTTAAGAGAGGAGGTTTGTAACATCTTGTTTTTAGAGTTTATTTGAAGCCTTTAAAATAAAATTCACCATTTTGATTTTTCTGGAATTAATTAAAGCTTAAATGAAATTATACTAATTAAAAGGATTAGATATGACTAAATTAAACTTTAATATTTGCTAGAAATATTTTATTTGGGTTCCTTGTGCTTTGAATATTTTTCTAGAATATTTTGAGATTTTTCTGATTTATTTGCTATTTTCTAGAGCTCAATTGATTTTCCTCCAATTTTTGAAATTGGAAAACCCTTAAAAATCCTAAAAGACCAATTGGGCCGAAACCCATTTCTCCCTCCGACCCGCTTTGCCTTAGCCGACCGATCTTCCGCCTGCCATGTGTCGCCCATCTGGCTAGCAGCCGCCTCAATCACGCCGTCGTCCAATCTCCACGTGTCAGCCATTGAGGAGCCTGTGCACTATTCATCTGTGCCGTTCGCACCGGCCGTCTGATTCCTCGCCGGGCCACGTGTCATCCATATAAGGCCCCATACACTATTTATCATCTTCACAGAGCTCACCATCGTGTCCATCTCGAACTCGCCGCTGCCCATGTCTGACCCAGCCTCGATGTCCATGTCGTGTGTGCCTCGGTCACCTCGGTGTCCACGCCTATAAAACCAGGTTGTGCCCCTCGGCTTTTGCATCATCGTAGCCGCTTCGCCCTCGTCGAGCCATCGCCGTCGCCTCGTTCTGCGCCATTGTCGTCTTTGGTGAAGTCGTGCGTCCCGTTTCTTAATTGTGATACTTGTGTTACTTAACTGTGCACCTTACGTATTATTTATTTTTGGAAGTGATAATTTTAATAGAATTGTAGAGTTCATGATACTACCTTTCCAAATACTAGAATTCCATATAAATTTCACTAGACACAGTTCAATTCCCGTAAAAATTTAGATAATGTAGGACCGAAATGGCAACAGAGGGGGGGTGAATGGTGCCTTCTAAAAACTCCCCAAGTACTCACACGACAAAAAGGGCGAAAGAACTAGCTTCTTCGATCGAACACACGTGGTCGTAAGCCAACTGATGGTCGAATACCACGTGGTCGAACACTTGCTCGAGCCGACAAAAGAAATCAAACAAAGTGATAAGCGAGAGGATGAACCAAGAAATGAAGGACTCGAGGCGCACAATCATCCCAGAAAGAGAACTTCTAATTCGACTCGCTCTCGGGAATGAATCGCCAAGTGGCCTTGAGACAGATTCCCGTTCGAGCTAATCAAAGCACACAAAGATCAAAGCGGACTCACGAAGAAGAGAGGAGAGAAAAGGATAGCAAGAAGTCCAAGCTCTCAAAACAGATCGCAAACAAGTCAATCACAACATCTCAAGACGATGAGAAAACAAATAGAGGAAGAGAGATGAATGATTGATAAAGGAGGTTTCTGACCACTCCAACTGGGAGATACATGAGCACACTTGCTCCATCCCGAGAACCCACACACTCACAAATAACAAAGGAAGAACAGAGCAACTCGGGATCGAGGATCTCACAAGTACCGAGCTCTACCTCTCTATTTATAGCCACACACACACACACACACACCGAAGAGGGAAACCCGCAAATCCCCACCTAACACCGGGTTTTCAACTCACTTTACCCACTAGCGAGAACGAGCTCCAGTGCTTTACCCGTTACACCCAACGGCTCCATTGCTTTGCCGTTAGCGCCAACAACTCCTGTGCATTGGCAGAGACACGGCCTTCCTTTGCAGCTTTCCGCATTTCTCCAAAATGCCACTCCACTGCCTTCCCGGAAGCTTCCTCCTGCCTTGTCGTCCAAGCTTGCAACCACCTCGCAAGACTAGGTCTCCTTCGGCTTCCCCTGGTCGTTCTGGACCTCGACATCCCCATGTCTAGTTCCGACCACTCCAAGCCTCATCAAGACTTGTCTCCAAGGTCCTCTGGCAGCTCGGCTCCGGTTCCTTATCTCCTCGGCTTGTAACCACCTCACGGACCTCGTCGCCTTCAGCACTTCTGGCCGCTCTTGACCTCAGCACCGCCCGTGCCTAGTCTCGGCCCTCCATGCCTCGCCACGACTAGTCTCAAGGTCCTGCAAACCATCACAGACAAGCAAACCATTACATAGCACGGCTCACAATAGTATCCAATCACTTGAGCCAGAAAACAGAACTCAAAACATACTCTTACCAAGTCGTATACCACCTACGACCAGTCGGAAAAAGAGAACAATGAATGCACACGACATACGACAATAAAATCAAGCCATACGACCAGATACGATGAGTCTACGATCATCGCTAACTTGCTACGACCACCCACAACTCGCTACGGCTTTGCGCTCAAAGTCTACGACTTCAACCAAAGTCGTTACGACCAATCGAAAAGATAAACTAACAAATGCACAAGGTCCCCGACTTCATCACAAAGCCCTACGACCAATTTCCAGCTCAAATGGTCAAGTCCGCAGTCATACGACCGATTCCAATGCGTGCAAGCACGTCCACCACGCCTGATCGCTCTCAATAACATAGTCGAGTGCCGACTACTCACGTGGTCGTGGATTTGAGTGCCGACTTCGATCGCAGCCCACTACAACGCGGTCGGCCGCATTCGACCACGCCAACGTGATCGTGAACGACACGAATGACCTTCGACCAAGCCAAAATGGTCGATACGCTACAACGTGGTCGTAAATGGTTGGTGGCTTCCGATAGCGCACAACGTGGTCGTAGACATCTTGGCTAGGTTCCAACTGTTGGCAACATGGTCGTACGAGTCATTTCGACCATGACCAAGATACGACTAAGGCAAAACCAGTCTTAAACTTCCCTGGAGACCTACGATCACGGCCAAACGTGGTCGTAACCTATTTCGACCACAACCAACGTGGTCGTGCTGGCCTTCGACCATAGCCAAAGTGGTCGAGACCCCTCGGTGACCTTCGATCACGCCCAAAGTGGTCGTAACCGAGGCGCATGACTTTCGACCACGACCAACGTGGTCGTGATAGTCGCAGAACACTTCGCCCGGCTACGACAATGCGTAACTAGCACAACCCTCAAAAACTAAACTCAATCTTCCTAGAACAAGAGTCAATTACTCATCACAACCATGGGGTGCCCTTCACATGGTCTCTCAATCAACCCTTGATGAGTATATTGACAAAACCTAAAAAAGCAAGAAGTTGAGTTTGAGTTTGAAGAATCCAACATGGTCCAAAGAAGGGAATGAAACTTATGACCATGTCGTGAGCAAATTGAACCCAACAGACTTTTCTTCTCTATTCTCCCCTTTTGGCAATAAACACATCAAGATGCAATAGAGAGAATATGACATGTCAATGGATGAAATGGCTGAAGTTGGATTATTCTAAGCAGTTAGAGCCATGAGAATTATCCATAATGACCAACAAGTACTACACAAGCCATAACTCAATAAAGCGCTATCTAGATCATGACAACATATATATATACCAGCGAGAACACATGGATGACAATCTGAAATAGTGCTATTTGTGATCAAGTCAAGTCATCAATGAGCAAAGCCCAGCTAGAGATATCCAAGGATGATGCAGGCCATGTCAATAAGCTAAGCGTAACTAAGAAGCTCAAATTGAGGCCAAAAAGAGTGCTACAAGTCCGAGAATGAAGCATTTGTTGAAGTACTTGATTCTTGTTGTGGCTTAAGCAAATTGAGCACAAATGACATATTTTCTTTTAAAACTGAAGGTTGTTGACAACCAGATTTTTGTTTTGTCATGTGCTAGACCTCAAGCCTTATGCAACTACTCCAAGCGATAAGCTTAAGAAGATAGTCTAGGTCATCCAAAACTCCCCCTAAGTTCATGCCAAGTGCAATGGCAAGCCGTCTCATAGGAGAGAATTGGTGAGATCGGTTTTTCGCACAAAGAGATCTTTTGCATTGTTAACATGTAGTACTAACTTATGCATCATCAAAAGACTACAATAGCTCAATCTAAGGCTCGATAGATATTCAACGCTCAACTTAGCCTATTTGACATGGCATGAATCATAAAAGGATAGCTAAAGCAAGACTAGACTCAAATGCGAGCATGACAAGTTTTAATTCAAGTTGAGCAATTTTAATTAACTTATCATGGCAAAAGCAAGTCTACACATATGAAGTCATGATAAATCTAGCAACTGAAGTATAAATCATGGCAAGGTGTAAAGCATTAAAGCATGTCATAACAGATAATAATCAAGGCTCAATGCAGATTGATTATAATGCGAAATGCTGAAAATGCATGAAATCCAGCTCCCCTCAACATGAGATGCAACTTTTAGTTCAAGTTAAGTTAGGTCAATATTAAGCTCCGTAAGCTCCCAAATGAACTCCCCTGAACTAAAGCAATAAAAAGAGAAGTGGCAAAAAAATTCAAACGGGCGATCCTTAAAGCATAGATAAGATATAGAGACAATTATGGCTCAGACTGACTCTCATCTACCCCATATGACTCCAGGACAATCGGCTAACAGTAAATCACACACTAGAGAGCAAACACGTACCCTGTCTACCCGAGGGTGGCCCAACCTCGCTAGAACCTACAAGAAGTGAGTGAGCTCGACCTAGTGAGATAAGAAGCGACTAATCTGGAAGCACAAGATAAGAGTTAGAAGTCTAAGCATCTCGGCAAGAGAAGCACTCTAACCTATCTTTGGAAGGACTAAACCCAAATGCACCCCGAGTGCAATGCAATGAAATGAGACGAAGCATAAACAATAGTAAAGCAATAAAGCCCAAAGCTCCCCTCACTACAATCCGTAAGGACACACCACCCCAAGCTCTCCCCGCAGAGCTGAAAACCTCGAACTATCCAAAGGCTTGGTGAAGATGTCCGCCAAGTGGTGGTCACTCTCACAAACCGAGCACTATATCGCCTTCTCTACATGGTCTCTAAGGAAGTGAAAACGGATATCGATGTGCTTGGTCCGAGAGTGTTGCATCGGGTTCTTAGCAATGTTAATCGCAGAAGTGTTATCACAAAAGAGTGGAACATCGCCGATAACTAACCCAAAGTCCCGCAGGTCGAAGCCATCCAGTACCGATCGCAGAGTCGGTCTGCGACAACATACTCGGCCTCTGCGGTGATCGCGCAACACGGATCGCTTCTCAAGACCAAGAAGCGAGAGAAGTGCCAATGAATTGGCAAGTGTTGAAGTGCTCTTCCTATCTATCCTACACCGCAAAGTCTGCATCCGAAAAGGCTCTCAAGGAAAGACAGAAGAGGAAGAGTACCGATACCATAGTCAATGGTAGCTCGAAGGTACCGAAGATGCGCTTCACGCTTGGCGGTGAGATACGAGGAGAAGCTCAAAACGAGCACACGGACACAGAGAAGTGTATATCGGTCTCGAGGCCATGAGGTAAAGAAGGGAGCCGATCATACTTCGAACTCTTTCGATCAATCGCTCGCCGTCCTCATCGGGTCAAGATAGGTTTGTAGAAGCCAAGGGAGTTGACACGGCTTACCATCACTCATGTCGGTTGTCTCAGAGGTCACGAGTGTACTTTCCTCGATGAAGAAATGTACCTCCGAGTCGCTTGATTTGGAAACCAAGGAAGAAGGTCAACTCGCTCATCATACTCATCTCAAACTCGGTGCTCATGACATCCGAGAACCGTGAAACTGAGTATGAGAAGAGCGCCAAAGATGATGTCATCGACATAGATCTGGACAAGGTAAGGTCATTGCCATGACGACGGATGAACAAGGTCTTGTCTACTTTACCCATTTCAAACTCATGACTCAACAAGTAGGACTTAAGCCTCTCATACCATGCTCTGGGGCTCGCTTAAGTCCATACAACTTTCAAAGCTTGAAGACATGGTGTGGGTATTTGGGGTTCTCGAAACTCGAGGTCAGTCGACGTAAACTTCTTCCTCAATGACTCCATTAAGGAAGGCACTCTTGACGTCCATCGGTAGAGCTTGAAACCCTTAGAAGCTGCAAAGGCAAGCGAGATTCTAATGGCCTCAAGTCGAGCTACAGGGGCAAAGGTCTCTCGAAATCTAGACCTCAACACAGGAGAACCCCGAGCTACCGGCCTAGCCTTGTTCGAATAACCACTCCATCCTCGCTCTGCTTGTTCTTGAACACCCACTTAGTCCCAATAATATTATGACCTCGCGGGGCTCGACAAGCGACTGCACCTTGTTCCTTTCGAAATTTTCTAGCTCCTCATGCATGGCATTGACCCAAGACTCGTCGAAAGAGCATGAGAAACATCCTTGGGCTCAAAGGAGGCAATGAAAGCAGAGTGGAGACAGAATTGAGATAAGCGATTTTGAGCGGGTAACACGCCGAGCAGTCTCCAATCATCCGCTCGAAGGATGCCTTTTACGGATATGTCCGGGAGGTCTGGATGAGATGAAGAAGTGGCCTCTACCTCGTGAGTCGACGAGGTAGGAACAGAGCCACTAGCTCGGAGGAAGCGAGAGGCATGGGTCGATCACCTAGAGGTGCGGTGGAAGACGGCACCTCAAGGGGTGGATAAGGGACCTGGATCGGGTAGACAACCTCATCTCCATCGTCCTCGTCATCTACGAAGATGGTCTCGATCGTTCTAAAGAACTCGAGATATCGTGCCTAGTCCCGGACCGGCCTCACAAAAGTCACCTCACGAGTCTCTACCAATTTGCTAGACTCAGCCTGCACCCTATAAGCCCGCTGAAGAAGGCGAGTAACCTAGAAAGATCCCATCACAAGAACGTGACTCGAACTTATCTAGGTTCCCGGACTTCAAAATAAAGCACTTGCAACCAAACACACGAAAATGAGAGACGCTGGGCTTTCGCCGTATCTCAACTCATAAGAAGTGCGGTGCAGTGTGCCTCGAGAAAAACTCTATTTGAGACATGGCACGCGGTAGCTATAGCCTCACCCAAAACTTCCGCGGTGTAGAGTACTCATCAAGCATCGCCCGCCATCTCGACCAAGGTACGGTTCTTCCTCTCCACAACGCCATTTTGTTGTGGGACGTGCGGAGAAGAGAACGGTGCTCTACACTTGTCTCACCACGAAACTCTCAAAGTAGGAATTCTTGAACTCCGTGCCATTGTCATGCGGATCGCTCGTAAGGCACCGGAGCTCAACAGAAAGCCTCTTGAAAAGACTCGGAAATGTGAAAATGTCTCATCCTTCGAGGCTAAGAAAAACACCCAAGAATACCTCGAGAAGTCATCGACCACAACAAGAACATACCACTTCCCTCCGCCGATCAGACTCGATTTGGTCCAAGCGTGTCCATGTGGAGCAAGTGTCCGGTGCATTGGTCATAGTAATCGTGTGACCGAGGGTGAGAAGCGGCAACCATCTTGCCGTGCCGGCATGGAGCGCAAACAAGATCTTTAACCATCTTGAGTTTCGCGGACCACGAATGAGATCGTGACCGCTAACTCGAGTCAAATGGTCAAAGCCTATATGACCAAGTCTCCTATGCCAAAAGAGAGGTCGCGGGACTCGAAGCAACTAAACACCGAGAGGATCACCGAAGACTCGGAAAAATCAGCGAAAGATCCTCCCATAACGAAATCCATAAACCGGACTACCCGAAGAGTCAAGAATTTTGCAAGCGTTTTCTTGAAGCTCACCTCGAAACCGTCATCGGTAAGTCGAGAAACGGAAAGCAAATTGTACCGCAGCTTACTAACCAAGGCAACATCCTTAAGAAAAAGGAAGCATTAACATGCACAGCACCTTTGGCGATGACGCGCCTGCACGGCGTCTCCGAAGGTGATCGTCTCATCACCGGAGCGCGGGCTAGGGAGGAGAACCAACGGAGTCTCCGGTCATATGACGAGAACAACCGAGTCTACAAGCCAAACCTTCTCCTTCCCTACCCGCGAACTCGAGTCAAACAGAGTAAAGTATCGATCGGGTAAATCAAGAGTGATTTTGGCACCCAATCTTGAACAACACGCCGAGCGGATGAAGTCGTCAAGCACGATCGACCTCTATCTACCCTACGCTCTTTGTGACTCAAAGAAGCGAAGGTCCGTGAGAGACTGAAGGCATGCGCGGGTTCGATCGCTCACGGAGAGCGAGTCGAACACCGCAACAACACGATCACGCCGCGGTAGCTATCTCGATGGAAGAAACGAGATCTATCCTCGGGACGGCGGAAGACACGATCGAGGCGCATGAGGACGGAAAACAGAAAACTCGAAAACCAAGTCCTCTACGCTGCCTAAACTCCGCAACAGAACAAACCTAGACTCGTGTTGGTCTTAGGTGTACTCGTAATCTGGGCTGACCTCGAATACCCCTAAGAGACTCAACACGGTCTCGCGCGATCTTGGCGCGCTGAAGCATCTCTCGATCGAGTGCCCATCCTTCCGACAGAGGGTGCAGTGGTACTTCACCTTCCGAGAGGTGGAGTAGACGAAGAAGCTTCGCCTCCGAGAGGCCGAAGCAAGGTGGAATCACCTTGTCGTCGAGATCCCTTGGACAAAGCCCGCCGATTTGAATTTAACCTCGTCGCACTGGGCTCAACCTCGATCACACCTCCTAAGATGGGTCCGAGAATAGCGGTGGATGCTTCCTCATGTCCTCATAAAAATCATATCCTAGACCTTGATTAAATCTGCAAATTTTAGACTGGTCCAGAATAAGATTAAGCTTCTTCTTGCCACCTACAAATCTCTCGAGAGTGTTCATAAGATACTGACACTCCCGAAAGAGAGAGGTGCAGGAAGAGCAAGGAGAAGAAGGAACAGCAGGGGGTAAGGGAGCAGATGAAGAACCAATAGCAGAGGTACGAATGGCTTGTGCACGCACAGCCGACTCAGAATGGACAGTCCTACTGCTAGCAGGTTGGTTCACGTCGCTAAGCGTCTCAACCTTACCCTGGGGCTTCTCCCCCTTCTCAGCACAGACAATACAAGCAGATGGTGGCTTCTCTAGTAGGTCCTTGGTTAGCTTCACACATTTCTCATCCAATGCAACCAAGTCAGATTTTAGTTTGTTACAATTAATGCATGGTGAGCTAACAGGTCCTTAGAAGCATCTTGGGCCAACTTCCTATCATGATCAATCATTTCTTGAAATGTTTAGAGACGACTTCAAGTTCAGCAGATTAACTTAGGACAGTTCAAACATGAATCAATCGGCTCAAGCAAAGAAGCTTGTAGTTCAGCAATTTTATGATCCGCCTGTTTAAGTTCATCTTCAAGTTATTGCAATTTTACAAGGATCGGGCAGATCAAGGAGCATGGCATAAGGTCCTCTAGCAAGAATGTCCTTATCCTCACATGAGGTGGGAGAAGTAGTCTCATCGTAGTAAGTAGGGTATGACCATCCTACTCAACTCTAACTCAAAGAAGCGCACTAACATTCTCCACCTTAACAATATCAAGCTCTGAGGACACACTATCATGAGAGGTCCTTAATTTCTCCATGTTATCAAGCAAGGCACAAGCATGTATCACGATCGCCACGGGAGGGAGCGGATGTAAGTGAAGTAAGCTCTCGTGACAGTCTGTCTACTTCCTTCTCTAACTCGGCACACCTAGCCCTAGCTCTAGCATGAAAACCTCCTAGCTTAAGAAATGCTTGATTGAGCTGGTCGAGGTGGGGCATACCTCGTCCGAGTCTGAGTACACTGTCATTGTCGCCGAGTTCGCCCCGAGGCCATGAAGCACATGCCGAGAAGTCGCCGCCGCCATCCTTGGGCACTTGGTCACCGCCGTCGTCGCCGCTCCATCCCTCCACCTCGCCGAGGTCGAGGTCGCCGAACGCCGTGAGGACGCGGTGGAAGAGCTTGGCCTTCCCGGTCGCGGAACTTCTTCTTGCCTTGTGGATGTACCGAGGCTTCTTGTTGCGTTCTTGTCGGTGTAGTCGTTCTTGTCCGAACCGCCGTAGTCGTTCTTGCCCTTCTCGGCTTAGGGCGGTTGTTCGAATGTGGTTGGGGCCACCACACTGAAGCAAATCACGGGTCCTCCTCTCTTCTGCTCTCCTACCCTTGTAGGCATGGGAAACCTTCGGGCTAGGAGGGCCGGTGATCATCCGCAAGTCGCTCTAACCGATCATCGGCTATGTCACGAGAGAGCAGCAAGGAGAAACCGCAAGAAGAATCCAAGAGGGCGGAAGAAGAAACGGATTGGTGACCAAAGCCATCGATCGTGACTTTGACCGCCGAGACAACGTCAATCTCGTGAGTCTTGAGGCGCGAGTACAAGCGTCAAGAGTCGTGGTCGAGAGATCTGTCGTGTCTTTGATGGTGGTCACTTTCATTTCCGGACCACGAAGATCGAGTGCCGCGAGCATTTGGCGAGCGTTATCCGAGTCGGGGTATGTAAGACCGACCGCTCGGAGGTTGCTCAAGATTTTGTGAAATCGCGAAAGCACTCATCCGAGGACTCTCCAAAGCAAGCATCTCGAATTTGTTGTATTCGCTTGAACCGGTCTGTCGGATCGTCTTAATCTGGGTGGTGCCTCATGGTATGCATCGAGGTCACCCGGATGTAAAAGCGGACGACGGTGAGAGATGCGATCGAACCCGCTTCTACTCAAGCCCTGGATAATGATGTTCCTTGCCTTCGCATTTGCCTCAACATCGGGCATGTTTGCCACATTGATGTTCTCATCGGCAGAACAACGAATCGACCTTCACCTTCCGCCAAATGGCATACCCCGAGCTCGGATGTATGTTTCATTCGGCTTTTCCGTATGGGATAATCCGTGCCATCAAAGACGGAGGTTTGGTCGAGTACTTGTCCGTCGCCATGGCTCTTGAGACCGGTTAAGATCTATGAATTAGAGCTAACCTGGCTCTGATACCAATTGTAGGACCGAAATGGCAACAGAGGGGGGTGAATGGTGCCTTCTAAAAACTCCCCAAGTACTCACACGACAAAAAGGGCGAAAGAACTAGCTTCTTCGATCGAACACACGTGGTCGTAAGCCAACTGATGGTCGAATACCACGTGGTCGAACACTTGCCTGAGCCGACAAAAGAAATCAAACAGTGATAACTGAGAGGATGAACCAAGAATGAAGGACTCGAGGCGCACAATCATCCAGAAAGAGAACTTCTCTAATTCGACTCGCTCGGGAATGAATCGCCAAGTGGCCTTGAGGCAGATTCCCGTTCGAGCTAATCAAAGCACACAAAGATCGAAAGCAGACTCACGAAGAAGAGAGGAGAGAAAAGGATAGCAAGAAGTCCAAGCTCTCAAAACAGATCGCAAACAAGTCAATCACAACATCTCAAGACGATGAAAACAAATAGAGGAAGAGAGATGAATGATTGATAAAGGAGGTTTCTCTGACCACTCCAATCGGGAGATACATGAGCACACTTGCTCCATCCCGAGAACCCACACACTCACAAATAACAAAGGAAGAACAGAGCAACTCGGGATCGGGATCTCACAAGTACCCGAGCTCTACCCTCTCTATTTATAGCACACACACACACACACACACCGAAGAGGGGAAACCCGCAAATCCCCACCTAACACCGGGTTTTCAACTCACTTTACCCACTAGCGAGAACGAGCCCAGTGCTTTACCCGTTACACCCAACGGCTCCACCGCTTTGCCCGTTAGCGCCAACAACTCCTGTGCATTGGCGAGACACGCCTTCCTTTGCAGCTTTCGCATTTCTCCAAAATGCCACTCCACCGCCTTCCCTAAGCTTCCTCCCGCCTTGTCGTCCAAGCTTGCAACCACCTCGCAAGACTAGGTCTCCTTCGCTTCCTCGGTCGCTCGGACCTCGACATCCCCATGTCTAGTCCCGACCACTCCAAGCCTCATCAAGACTTGTCTCCAAGGTCCTCTGGCAGCTCCAGACTCCGGTTCCTTATCTCCTCGTTTAGATAAATTTCAGCGTTTCAAACGAGACATTAGCTGGGACTACAGTGGACTTAGGGAAACCACTCCTGACCCATCTGCAATTAAACAAGCAAAGCGGGCACAACTACAGGTAATATTAGAAAATGCTGCAGGTGCTAGGGCTAAAGGCTAAAAGAAAGAAAGTAGTTGACCTCCCAACCTTGCTTGGAACCCTAAAAATTTACACATTTTTGGACCATAGCATGATCTGCTAGATCTTCGTGCTAGCAGCTAGCTTATGATACGATGCAATGGTAGGAAAGCAGGAGAAGCACTAGGAGTAGATAACCAGTACTAGCTTGATGTATCCCTCTTGTCAGATCGATTATGGCTAATGAGGGCTTTGGTTTTAAGTATTTGCAGATTCCCATCATAGTTTAATCAAACAAAGGCACCCGTAGATCATCAAGTGGTGCACTAAGCAACAAATCCGCCTTTGGGTCATGTGTACATGAGGGCTATAATTACTTTAGGCTGCTCCATGTTAGTGACATAATGGACCATGGCGCGCATGAGACGTTGACTCCTAATTATAAGCGAAAAAAGATCCAAAATTTGAACTCCTTGGGTATGCTAACTAACCGAGTTGTGATTCAAATTAAGTTCGAGCTAATTTGTCTGAAACAACTGGTCCGACCAGAGTTTAATTTATAGCTGCAAATCGAGATGAGTTGGACATATAGCGCAAGCAAGACACCTAGGGCTTTTTTTTATCCCGGTTTGCTTAAAAAGCTCCAGATCGCTCTGTGAATAATGGAACAAATGAAATAGAATTGCTAACCACGGTAGTAGAGTTGTATTCTCTCCCGTTCACAAAAACAAGTTATTTTGAAATATACGCAATTAAACTTTAAAAACTTTGACTATTGGTATCTTTTTAAATATCTAGATTAGATACTAAAAGTCATATGTTTAGATTTATCTCGAAAAATACTGTCGTAATCTTATAATTTGTTAGGTTATACAAATATATTATTATAGTAATTAGTGGTTAAAATTGTATTTTAGAGACCATATTGATATCTAAAACAACTTATTTTTGTACATCGGAAGGAATACTAATGTTCTCTGCAAAATAACAAGTTTTGCTTTTTCTATTAAGCATGGCTCTTGCATTGCGTGTACCAAATGTACATACATATTTTGCAGATCATCAATTTGTCTTTGCTTATTTATTGGTAGTATCCACCGTATTTGAGCAAAGCGTGTAGAAATGGATATAGACGAGAGGAGGAGATCGTACTATAACTTGAATGCATATGGCAGCAAGTCGTTTCTTATACGCTTCAACAAAAGCGCATTCATGCTACTTGACTAGACTGACAAGTGGTGTCCGGAAAACGTCACCCTCATGATTTGGCTACGAACCAAACGGGAACGGCTCAGGTGCAGGGCCCCTGCACTTAGCGCCGTGCAGGGCGCCCCAGCAGCTGACACGGTCCCGCAAAATTTAAAAAAATTCCGAAAAAATACTTTTTAAAATCCGAAAAATTGTAAAAAGTATTTTTTAAGTAGAAAAAGTATTTTTTTGAAGTACTTAAATTTTTTTCACTTTTATTAAAATTATTTTTTAAGTACTTAAAAATACTTTTTAATAAAAGTATTTTCACAAAAACTACTTTTACAATTTTCGGATTTTAAAAGTATTTTTCGAATTTTTCGGAATTTTTGAATTTCGCGGGACACGTGTCATTCTTTGGGCGCCGCACTGCGGCGCTAAGTGCGAGGCCCTGCACTGAGCCGTTCCGAACCAAACCAATGCAAAGCGGGAGGCGGCTCAGTCTTTGGGGCACAACACTTAGTGCGTCTTGGGGTGCCCTAGCACACGCCACGTGTCCGTAATATCAAAAATTCCAAAAATTCAAAAAATACTTACAAAATCCGAAAATTTGTAAAAAGTACTTTTGTAAAAATACTTTTATTAAAAAGTATTTTTAAGTACTTAAAAAAATACTTTTTAATGAAAAGTATAAATCAAAAAAATTCAAGTACTTACGAAAAAAATACTTTTTACACTTAAAAAGTACTTTTTACAAATTTTCGGATTTTGTAAATATTTTTTTTGAATTTTTTAGAATTTTTTTGGATATTGCGGGATACGTGGCGGGTGCTGGGGGCACCCCCGCACGCACTAAGTGCTGTGCCCCCAGCACCTGAGCCGCTCCCATGCAAAACCTATCCTCTTCTGTTTATGCAGTGACATTGACAGGTGGGCCCTGTTTGTGTTTGTAGAATACAGGCCATCACTTTGTATTTTACTTTTCTTTTATAGAAAAAAAAGGAGGGGCAGACGCTTTTATGTCGTTGAAAAGGTTAGAACTTGCAACTAGGCCCTCATAGAAAAGTGAAATGCCCGATTGTCCTAGCAACGAGCTTTTTTTCCCGAAGGAGCAACAACCTTGTTTTTCAGTGATCCTGTCCATCACACACATGCGGTGCTCAATGAGCGTAGAAAAAAAAGAGATGAGATCAAATCAAGGGGATGAAGATCTTGTGTATGAGCTTTGTTTGATGAGATATTTAGCTTTTAGCAAAAAGAATTTGTTGAATTGCAATAGCTAACCATGATATATAACCAACACCCAAGTAACAATTAAAAGCCCATTGGTTTTCTTTTTTTTTTTCCAATTACATTTTCACTCCAGTAGTGTTCCGAACAGAAGTTAAACATAGAGAATTAGCCGAAATATTTACCTAATAATATTTGACGCTGCCGCTTCATACAAGCATGCCAAATCATATTCACAATTACAAAATTTTGCAGGTGCAAAAACTGAAGAGGACAGGAAGAGACTTATGTATAGGTTGAGAAGAATATGATCCCGATACACCAAAGATCTTTCAAACAGCCACTCACGTAGGGGTGGCAACGGGGCCAGGGTGGTCGCGGGGGAGCCTCCCCACCCCAGACCCGATCCTTAACATTTACCCGGGGACATAACATTTATAGGGTTCTGCGACTACGACCTTCATAGGATCCCCGCGGGGATTAAAAAAATAAATTAAAATTTTTAAAAAAATAATAATACGACTTTGTTTATTAATTAAAATTATTTACGCATCTTTTTTTTTTTACAAAATATAGTTTCAAAAAATATATTCTAACATATAAATTCAAGTTTTAGTCTAAATATATAAGAAAATAATACAATCTTCTATATTTAAAAACTATAATATATTATTTAAAAATATATTTTATTTTTTACTAGGTCCCCGTGGAGCCCGCGTGGGAGGACGACCCTCGTCCCCGCCCCACTAGCCTAGTGGGGCCTTGTCCCCGTTCCCCCATTGGTGAGAGCGTCCCCTGCCCCTGCCCCCGATGGGGAAATTCCCTACGGGGCCCCGCCCTCGCGGGGAAGATTGTCACCCCTACTCACATGCGGTGGTCAGCACTCTGCGAACCAGACGGAGCTGGTGCACCCATACAGTGGTGGCCCACGTGTAAGCATCTGAGGCTGACCTTAGGGCCCGTCAAAAAGTCCGCTACTGCCACGCCAAGACGTCAATTCATATAGCTTCTCACCGTCTACTAGGGCCATTAATACCCAAGGTTGTCCGAATTGCGATATTAGGTATAATCATTTTTGTCTGACGAGATCGGATTGTAGGATCGAATCGTAGAATCATGATTCTATCAAAATTTTAAAAGTGTATATATTTTATATAAAAATTGAATTATATTCCTAAATATGCAAGTCTATAGCAGAATTTTTGAATTTAATTTTTTAATTTGAGTACACTTATTCATGTTATATTGAATTAAGGTTGATTTTTGAAACTTATTTAATTATTTTTAATAAACTAATAATCTAAAAATGTAATATGTCAAAGATAATACTTTTTTATCTTAGAATAACAGGTAAACAACAAAATAAAGCAAATTAAATTAGTACAATTTAAACTAGCAATAGGTAATATCAAATTTTATATGCTAATATAGTTTGTTGTCAGGATCACGATCCCACTATGATCCTATGGCGATTCTATCCGATTCTAACAATTCTACTAGTAGGATCGCAATCCCACTGCGATACTACCTGATTCCAATCCATATTGCGACCCGTATCATCTATCTTCGGTAAGATTGTAGGATTGTATGATACTACAATATGTGTCGCAATGCTGACAACCTTGTTAATACCATGACCATCCCCATGGAAATAGATGATGGTGCATGGTGAGGTTGCCCATCAAAATTAACCATGGCATTCGCACATACTTTTCAAGTCTATCCATGGCATGATCACGAGAACCTCTCGGAAATTATAGTGCTTCTCGCAAAACTTGCGAGGAACCCAAATGCTAACCGATATCTAGCTTTGAGTGCACACTTTCTAGTTTATGTTTGGAACATAAGAGTTTTTCCTGTTTCATACGTGAATTGAAATGTTTCCTGCCAAATTCCTTTGTTCTAAGTGGAGCCTAAGCATTTTGTGTTATACTTACATGAAACCCTACATTAACAAAATTATAGTTCCGAGTACATAGTTATTGGAATTATGGTTTTGAGTACATAGTTACTGTAGGACATGCATGTGAACTACCAAATTTGGTATATGATTCACCTTAGAATTGAGATCATATAGACTAGGAAAAAGAAAGAAATTGAGATCAGTCATGTGAACAAAATATAGAAGAAACAAAGAGAGAACAAAAAAAAAGGAGGAAAGCCAGCTGACATAGTGACATGTAGGACAAGGCACCTAAAAGGAAAATTAAGGAGCAGATAAGCACGACAGGAGTAGATAAGCACAATAATGTATCCTATGCACATCGGCCACCTCCATGCACCTATGCACTCAGCGACTTAGGGCCATCCGATCACCATCCAAGGCCCTATATCCATGCAGGACAATTTTGCGAAAACCGCCCGCTTCCTCCCGGCATATTTATGAAAACCCCCTCATCTCCTCCCCCAAACCCAACTTGCTCTCCTAAGCAGCCTCAATCCAAACCCTAAATCCCCAACCCTCTTCCTCTCTCATAGCGATGGCCATGGTGACCACGTTCACGACTTGATCTGCCATCCTCCCACCCTCGACTCAATCCGCCACAAACCTCCAAATTCTTCTAGGGTTTGCATTCACGGGATCCATGTCTCCGCTTATCAATCTCATCATGAGGGATCAACAGATGGACAAGTCATTGATTTCTAGGAGCTCAAAGAACTTTGGAAAATAGTACTACAAGTGTCCTTGGAGCAGCACCTAGGCCATCCGATCCGGGGTCCCTTCTACCACACAATCTTTTTTCTACTACATAAAGCCTACTCCCTCTATTAACTTATTAGATGATTGTAGCTTGTTGTTCCATGTTGAGCTAGAGTATGAAATTGCCATGCATGGATATTGCTGAAGTTTGTAAATTTGGTTGTGAGGTGTATTTATTTTGGTTTCCTTGAATTTTGTCATACAGGAATGTAGCACTCTCAGTGATTTTATGAATGCAAAGTTCTGGAATGTAGATAGTTGAGTTCACATGTTCAATACAAATTCAAGGTGAATGTAGATGGTTAAGTTTACATGTTCAATGCAAATTCAAATTGTGTTGATTGTTGCATGCAAGTCGTTGAGTAGTGTTAGATTGCCGAATGGAAATTGTCGTATGCAAATGAATTGTCAGATTAATGAAAGCAAAATTGTTGAAAGTAAGTAAATAGCATCAGGTTAATAGTTCTTGCAAATTGATTAGTCTCTTGTGAGCTAGTAGTTGATGCAAGAGAAATAAGCATTGAATATTTAATAGTTGCATTTTTATTAGTATCATGTAAGATAGCTGGCCCAAGAAGAAACTGCTAGTGGATTCATCATGGCGACATCGTCTAAATAAATATTTAATAGCATATTGCAAAGATTGTTGGAACAACACATGAACATTCAATACATGCTACAAGGTGACAACAAGAATTTTTGGCAGCAGGTCCTCTCAACTTGGCAAAATAACATATTTCTAGAACCTTCACATTCAAGAAACATTGACACATAAGATTATAGATAGCTACTCTGGTACATTTTTTGGATCATTGGAAGAACCCCACATTGCCGCATTTTTTCTTGTGATTATTAGATAACAACACCATGCAATGTTCCCTTGTCACCACCTGGAAGCAATAGGAAGTAATAGAGATTTGTCATTCTTCTTCAAGTATTATGCATAGAGCAATCACTCAAAAGTCTGACAGTACTCCTTTAAACATAGCAATTTTGCATTCAACAAACTGCACCTCACACAACATTTTCCATTTCAAACAATTTGAAAGTATCTATGCTTCAAGTTCACAAATGACAAATCTACACAAGCTAGTATATTGGAGTGCTGCAACAGCACCTCACTTCTACAATTACATAATATTGCAGTACAAATTCAAAGAAATGGAAAGAAAACTACCGGCTAGATCCATCCATTAATTTGACAATGACAAATATTTTAGCACAATCCTTGGTAACCTTCCAACCAAGTTCTTGCTTCATAGCATATTCT
Source organism: Dendrocalamus sinicus (assembly GCA_036346575.1). Classification (NCBI taxonomy): domain Eukaryota; kingdom Viridiplantae; phylum Streptophyta; class Magnoliopsida; order Poales; family Poaceae; genus Dendrocalamus; species Dendrocalamus sinicus. The sequence continues at coordinate 10,209,477 of CM070666.1, read as the reverse complement.
TGCATGTCATTTGCATCCTGATAATTTTGAGAACACACAAATCACTCAAACTTGCACTATCAAGGGAAAGATCCCTAAAAATTCAAAACACTACTTGTTCGTCATGAAGGTGGTCGATGGAGTGTAATGCCACGGAGTCTGAGAAACTTGTCTGCTCCATGTGGGATATGGTTTGGGTGAGATCCCTGGATGTGTCCTTGAGCTTGTCCACCAAATAGGCCTGAATAGATAGATGGATTCGAGGAGTCATCGTGGAACTAGTCACTGGCATCGCCGCCCTTGTTGACCTTCTTGGGGATCTAGTCACCGTCGCCGTCGCATGGAGAGTTAATTGCAGGTGGAGGCTCGATTCGGTGCCAAATGGGGGTAGCTCTACCCTAGGTAGAGGCTCGATACTGTGCTGCATAGAGAGGTCGCCGCCGCATCAAGAGGTGGTAACCGAGAGAGCCATCACGTGAAGGATAGGGAATCGGTTTCGAGGAGACAAGGGGGTTTTCACAAATGTGCTGGGAGCAAGCGGGTGGTTTTTCTCAAAATTTTCATGTATGTATTTGGGTTTTTGGATGGCGATCAAATGCCCCTAAGTCGTTGAGTGCATGGGTGCAAAAGGTGCCACTCATAACACGCGCATGCGAACTGAAGTATGTCATGCCTCTGGAAACATGGCGAAACCCCACCGACAGTTGCAATCTGACTTTCAATGCTACAACTGCATTGCCATATTGCTTATTCGACATGCTAACACAAGGAGTGACTCAGAATACCACTATTTTCATAATGGTTCAAAGTTATGTAATCCGCTAGATAATCTATTATAAAAACCTATAAAAGCTTCTTGATAAAGTGATAATGCCAACAGTCTTCCTCTTGTGGTTGGTCATCTCAATTATAGTCCATATAACGATTAAAACTAAAAATATGTATATGACAATCTCGAAATTTCCATATCCTTTTGATGTATCATGTAAGATCATCTGCATCCTTAATACGCACGTTATGAACACTAATTAGACATAAATATTGTTATGGTTACAGATCAAACAATAAACGAAGCGAGTTACCGAGGAGACTTTAAAAGGGCTACCTGGAGCATTACAAATCGTTGAGACCTTGTTAAAAGTTTGTGTTACCTGAGCTTGTCTGAAAAAGAGAGTGCTCGGTCTCTATAGCGTCCTAAGACACCTATTTATAGTCATAGAGGCTGGTTACATAAATACTCTTACGTAAGTCTATACTTATAGGAGCAGACGTGTCATTTCCTCTACTTGAAATTACATAAATACCTCTATTTGACTCTACACATATAGAGAAAGACACGTCATTTCCTGGTCTACTCTTTCTTCCAGGAAGGCCGACTGTCTTACTGGCATAGTGGATCAAGACGAGAACCACTCCTCCAACAAGTATAATGTTTAGGACCTCGTTTAGAACATAAAGAATTTCTACCAAAAAATGTAGTTACATCTTCCTACATAATTCGGATGTTCCAAACGACCGCGGACGTGAGTCCCTAACCCGAATTCGAAACCGACAAGGTCCAGCACCCGAAACACCTCCAAAATGAGCTCCTCATCACCAACCCCTTCACCACATTTAACATCACCTCCCCCTCAAAAACGGCGACTGCATGAACTCCTCCTCCACCACCACCTCTTCCTCCTCCCTCCCAAGAACTCACACCGCCACCACCGCCGGCGGCGGCGCTTGAACCGCCAGTGGTAGAAGCGAGGAGGCGTAGGCGGGCGTGATGGGCAACTGCCAGGCGGCGGAGGCGGCGGCGGTCGTCATCCAGCACCCCAGCGGCAAGGTGGAGCGACTCTACTGGCCCACCACCGCCGCCGACATCATGCGGACCAACCCCGGGCACTACGTCGCCCTCGTCATCCTCCGCGTCTCCGCTGATAAGGCTGCCGATGACGCCGCCGCTGGAGGAGGAGGAGGCGGCGCCAAGATCACCAGGGTCAAGCTCCTCAAGCCCAAGGACACGCTGCTTCTCGGTCAGGTCTACCGGCTCATCACCTCGCAAGGTTAGTAGCATCCGTGAGTCCATCAAGAGCCGTGTTCTTGGCCATGGCGTGGAGCTCGTTCTTGTGCTTGGATTTGCCATTCGTTCCAGCAATTCAAATCATCCGTGTGTTTGCGTGCGCTGCGCAGAGGTGACGAAGGCGCTGCGGGCGAGGAAGAACGAGAAGATGCATCGGTGCGAGTCCATCAGGCAGCAGCACGAGCAGCTCCGGCGCGGCGAGCCGCTCGGCGACGGGGCAGAGGAGAGCGCTTGCGATCAGGTCAGTAACTCTGCATTTCCCAGATAAAATTCCTACCTGCAAGAAGCAATTGCTGACGCCTTCATGTGTTCCTGTTTCCTCAGGACGCGAAGCGGGAGAAGGACCAGCACCGGAGCTCCGGCGCACCGCCGGCTGGGAGCGGCAGAGGGCGGCACTGGCGGCCGTCTCTGCAGAGCATCTCTGAAGCCGCGAGCCAGAGCAGCAGCATCTCTGAATCCACTTCGAGCTAGTCGCTGGATTGATGGAACAATCTGGTTTCCTCCTTTCTTTTTTCCTTTCTTCTCTGGTTCTTGCTTTCTTCTTAGTATATAGTGCTTGGACCTACCCCAAAAAGAAAGTGTAAATCGAAGTATCAGAGCAGGAGCAATCGGAAGCTTGTTTCATCTCTCGTGTAACTGGCATGGTGAAACCGAGTGTTCAGTGGAGTTAGTGGTGTGCAACTTCGCAAATTTTACATGAGCAGAAAGGAAGCATGCACCCTCTCACAGAGAGAGAGGAAGCATGCAACTATGCAAGTGAAATCCTATTCCTTCCATCATATTGGCCCGCACATCACTCACAAAATCACCAGATTTCCATTTTTGCAATCTGCTGGAATGCAAATTATTACTTTATTACTGGTCTTTCACAATTTTTCAACCAGAATTCACGAGGTTGGAGATGAACCCATTTTGAATTCCAGAAGGCTGCCGGTTGTGCAGTGTCAGGTGCCAGGCACATGCGTTTCAGTGTTTCAGAGTGTAAAAAACTCGGAAGACGAGGACAACACTGCTGGTGATGAAGTGTTTAGTTTAGGGTACTGTAGGACCGAACAGACAACAGAGCGGGTGAATGGTGTTTTGAAATCTTCCTAAGTATTTGCATAACTCTTCTTCTCCAATAGCTACAAAGCTATGAAGTAAGAAACTGAATACTCTCTAAAATCGAGAAATCAGACTGCAAAACGAAACGCAGACACTTGACTGTTCTCTCTGGAGACCGAGAAACCACACCGACAACGGCGCGACCGAAAACAATGAATACTATGTGGTCGAAATCAGAATAGAGAAATAAGAAGCGCATGACCGCAATATTCAATTTCTGAATATCTTTTGATTCATGGATCAATTGACCATGGGACTTAAAACACAGCTAGAACATATCCTCCGGTCAAGTAAATACAAAGAAAACAAAACTTCTCTGCTGAGACCGAATCAGAAGACGTAGTCGAACACAAAACGGAGGAGGTCAAAGGCGCACGACCGCAAGATCCAATTTCTGAATAACTTGTGATTCTTGGATCGGTTGGTTGTGAGATTTTAACCACAGAAAGAACACGTCCTCTGCTTGAGAAAAATCAGAGTGGTCGAAATATTTCCGCCGGGGTCGAAAAGAACCGGGTAGTCGAAGATGAAACAGAGGAACAAAAAGGCGCATGACTACCAAGCCAAGAACTCAAAGAACTTTCGACCAGACCATGCTCTCGGGATTGAACTTAGCCAAGATGGCTTTAAGAATGATTCCCAGTTTAGAGCAAGCCAGATCCGAAGCAACCAGAAGCAAAACAACTTCTCCGACGGAAGAAAGAAGGAGCAGATAAAACAAGAACAAGACAATCAAACATCAAATAGACAAAATAGCTCAGATAGATACAGAGAGACGAATGATTGCATATATGGAGGTTTCTACAGCCACTCCATCCGGAGATACAAGAGCACACTTGCTCTACCTAGAGCAAAACTCACGCAAAATACAGAATGAAAACCCAGACCATCTCGGAAACAACCTCACCGAGCACTGGAGTTCTATCCTTTATTTATAGCCTTCACAAGCGGGGTAACCCGTTAACCCCAACCTAACACCTGGGTTTTACACGTGCTTTACCCGTTAGCACAACAGACTCCAATGCTTTACCAGTGACTTTACCAGAGAGCAGTTTCCTTTGCAGCTTTGCGCATTTCTCCAAAATGCCCCTCTGCCGCCTTCCCGGAAACTTCCTATTGTCGCACGACCGCACCTGCACTCGACCGACTGGACCTCGACTCCTCCCTGAGTCTAGTCTCGGTCCACTTCATCGCACATGACCGCACCCGGCACTCGACCGACTGGACCTCGACTCCTCCCTAAGCCTAGTCTCGGTCCACCTCGCCGTTGCTCGTCGTGTCCACCTCCGGTAGCTCCAGCTCCGATTCCTCATCATCCCGGCTTGCAACCACCTCACCAACCTCGATTATCTTTGGCGTCTCCTGACCGTCTGGACCTCAACACCTCCTGTGCTAGTCTCGGTTCTCCTACACCTCACCATGACTTAGCTCCGAAGTCCTGCAACCACACAAACAAATAAACCATCACATAGCACTGCACAAAACATTGTGAACAACAATCTGCATCAGAAGAATGTACAAACAATTCCTGAGAGTCGTAAACCCCTTACGACCGGTTGAAAGCACAAATCATGAAATGCACAAGACCTATGACCACTCTACAAGTCGATACGACGGCTCCGAAGTCGTTACAACCGCTTGGATAGAAGATACAACCTTCCTAGCGAGTTCCAACGTGATCGAAGCCCTTCAGACCACATTCAACGTGGTCGAAGGAACTTTCGACCACAACCAACCGCGTCCGACTACGTCCGAGCGCTTCCGACCAAGTCCAACTGCTTTTGACCACAGCCGACCGCGTCCGACCTCGTTCCAAGCACGTCCGACCGCAACCAACCACAATTGACTGCGCTCCGAGCACGTCCGACCACGTTCGACCTCAACCGACCGCGTCCGACCTCGTCACGAGCACGTCCGACCTCGTGCCGAGCACATCCGACCGCGTTTGCTTGCGCTCCGACCACGTCCGACCGCGTCACAACGTGGTTGAAGTCCTTCGACTTTCCAACGTGGTTGTGGTCAAAGTCTGCCGACTTCCGACCGCAGTGGTCGAAGCTTCAACTTCTGACCGCTTCTCACGATAACGTGGTCATAGGCCACCGACTTCCCAACGTGGTCGACAGCCCGACCGCCGACTTCCGACCACAGTGGTCGAAGCTTCGACTTCCGACCGCTTCTCGCAATAACGTGGTCAAGGCCCGACTTCCGACCACGGCCAGTCAGCGCCTCGACTTCTGACCACGACCAATGTGGTCGTAAATGATCCAGCCAGCTTTCGACTTTCGATAGAGTGGTCGTAAATCTGTCTGGTGGCTTCCAACCGCTGACAAAATGGTCGTAAACCTTTTCGACCATAGCTAACGTGATCGCAACCTCTTTCGACCACAACCAATGTGGTAGTAAACCCTTCGGCTAGCTTTCGACCATGGCTAACTGAAGCGATCGACTTTCGACCACTCGTAAAACGCATTTGCCGGGTTCCGACCACGACCAACGTGGTCGTAGATGGTTTCGACCACTCTTAAGGGCTACGATTTTGCAAAAAAGGCACAAATCAAACTTAATCTTTCTAAAACAAGTATCAATTACTCATCACAAATCTAGGTACAAAGGTCGATCAGCCCACTTGGAGTTCATGGCGATGACAGCCCGGACAGGGGCCGTCCATCCTGCCAGTCGAGCTCCAGCGAGCCTCCCGTCGAGCAGAAGCGATCTGCGCACGTGTGGCTCCATGCATGGGTACTTCTCCGGCCGTCCACAGCTGCGTTCTTGGGATTCAGTGTCACTGTCCTGCAGGCTGCACAAGGGTCAGTCTGCATTTGGAAGAACTGAACTGAAAGTCTGAAACTGAACCGAGCTGAGCTAATAAAGAGTTGCTGATTGCCTGATTGTACTGAGATCCCGATCCATGGGCCATGGGCAGTGATCATGCTTAGTTTAGTTCAGCAGGTGAGTTCTGAGCTCTGAAAATAGCATTGAACAGAGATGTTTTCTATGATTATGTGAACATTTTCGCAAGCTGGGCCTCGCGGTTTGCGCGATGGAATTATCGGTTATCTAGCTGGTAATTTCTGTGCCTTATCCCTCGGATGTTTTACATCCAGATCTTACAGTTGCATGGGTGGGGGATTGATTGATAATTTGGTCTGTGATCCATGCATCCAGGCTCATGATTATGGAAGTGGCAAAGCCTGATTAGCAGCGTGCGCGTGTGCTGAAAAGGCAAGGTGGTGTATCATTGTTCAGAAAAACTCTGGACTTTTTTGACCAGCAAATTAATCCGGTATAGGAATTAGCAAAACATATATTCTAGCCTAAGGAAATCATAATACGACTGGAGAGTAGAGGAATGAACTCAAAGCACTAGAAGATAATATAGGTAAACATCTGAACGACTGAACATAATGATCAAGGATCATCAGATAAAATATCTCAAGACTAGAAGTAGGAACTACTGACAAGCTTCCTACTACGCAGTGTACACATACATACAAATGCCCCATTACACTTCCTTCAGTAACTAAAGCTACTGCTAATCACAGTTGTCAAATGAACTTAGCACTCCGAACCCAAAATTGTCTAAACAAAACTCATTTTATCATCTTTGAATCCTGCACGAGAAGGTTAACTAATGAGCCATTGCTAGTAGCGCAGAATACAGTGGGTAAATTAGGAAAGCAGCTTACAGGTACATTAGGAAGGTTGATCTATTCACCCAAAAAGATCACTGGTTGGCATCTCGCTCGCAGAACCTATAAAAACATGAAAGCTACAGTTACTAAAAGAATATAATGGGATAACAATGAGAAAAGCAAGGGCATAGATCATACCGTCTGACCTGAGCCAATCCTGAGTACAGACGAGTTCTTCAATATAGTGGTTACCACCTGACTCACAAATTGCGAACCTCGCAGTCCTTGTTGCTACCTTGCAGTCAGTACTGCATGGTATTGCCAATATATCACGTGCCATCCGAGCAATCGTAGGATAGGTCAGGTTATGTCCCTTCCACCATTGGAGAACACTGGGCTCACCTGTTGAGAGACGTGGTTCTTGCAAGTACTGATCAAGTTCAGTCAACGGTCGCGCACTACATGGATATTTAGAAGAATGATAATATTTCAACAGCGTATCATCTCCATTCCCAACAGTTTCCTTGCTAGTTTTAGACTTGGAAGTGCAGCTAATGTCTTCCGCCTGTTCAGAGTATTCATTGAAGAGGCTGACGAATATATCATGCATTTCGTGGATATAGTCTTCATAGTCACTGTCCAAATTAAACAAAATACGAGACTTGATGCGTTCCAGACGGTACAAAGGATCCATAACCATAGGCATACAGATATGTAAACAACAGACTTGCTTGGTCCGTTCACTAGCGTAGAAAACGAGAACAAACAAGTTTCTACTTTGCATAATGCAAGCTCAGAACAAAATGCAATTAAATAACAAGAAAATACATACAAGAAAATGGGTTGGGAGGTCGGAGTTTAACAATGCTTGGATTGGCTGACAGAGTTAGAGTTGGGCCAGATATGCTTGAGACAATCAAGATGGTTATAAACGTGTTGGGTGGTTGGAAGTGGAGGATTGATTTTAGAATAGTGTGAGTTTGAATTTTATTAAGGCTTGATTTGGCAAAACGGAGGTCGAAAATGGATTCACGGGGTCAAAACGAGGTATTTTTTATTTTAGGGTTTCGGATGAACAGTAACGGGTCTGATACTGTTCACTGCGGATGGGTGGCTACATTACCGGGTTCAAACAATAACGGGTTAGGTTCGGGATGAACAGTGTTCACTACAGGAATGGGCTCGGCCCAAAACAATTTTTGGCCACTGGTCAAAAAAAGGGCCTAATCCAATGCGCACAGTGCGCCTTCGTCCTCGTTTCACTACAGGACGGCAGGGCAGAGCAGCGGCGGTGGCGGCCGATTGGGCGCCGACGAAGGTCGCCAATAGCAACTGAAGATGTCTATGGGTTCCTTAGAGTATTGAGGTTCCATTTTAGAAATTGGCTGGGCTTGAGGGCTGGTGGTTTTGGCCGGCAGCGAGAGGAGGCATTACGGGCCGGGGCATGGCACAAGGCAGCTTCGGTGGAGTTCCGATGAAATGGCCATGGTTTTCACCATCTACAAAGCTTGGCGAACCTAGTGGCAGTACTAGTTTTAGCTGGGAAAGCTCGAGCAAGGCTATCCACAGAAGACCCTCTGCATGTGGCGACGACGAATGGCACCTTTGAGAAGGAGACTATGGCTTGGCTCAGCGAGCTTGGCTATGGGTTCCTAGTGGCCTGAGGTTCCTACTGACTAAAGGAATTGAAAGATTATCAACTGGAGCAAAGAAACGACCGAGGAGCTTATTGGCGTAGGACGCAACGGTGGTCCGACGAGCAATTGCGTGCTATAGGGAGTGGTTTGGGGTGGTCATGAAGGGATTCAAGAGAACGGTAGGCTTTAAGAAGTAAAGATAGGCGGTGCGAGCAAGAGACCGAGGACGACGACGCTGGCGTGTGGCGGACTTGGTGACGGTCGGGCTTGGTCAGTGAAGCTGGCTTACAGGTGAAGTGACGAGGAGTACTACGGTCCTGACAGTGTCACGCAGGCTGACGAGAGCAGAGCATGGTAGGTGTGCGCGCGTCAGCCGCACGGTGCGCTGATTTGCGGCAGCTACGACAGTCAATGCAAGCGATTGGCGAGACACAAGCGAAGCAACGACTGACCAAGGGTGAGATGACGTGCGGTGAAGCTGGTAGCGGCTGGTGTGAACGACAAGGTCGGTTGCAGCGCGGGCAAAGCGAAGGCAGCTGCGTGGCCGGGGTGCTGTAGAGGAGGGAGGCGGCTTCTTGGAAGATGCCGAAGAGAAGGGAAATCAGCTTGTCAAAAGGGGAAGGCAGGAATTCAAAGGAATTTGCCAAATTGGAAAAGATAACTAAATTCAAATGAAATTCAAGAAAGCTCAAAATTTTGCAAATTTTCGGGTTGTTCCACCCACCTGAATAACCTGATCAAGTAGGTGAGTTGCATAACGTACCACAAACAAGCTCCGATTTGCAGAGAGACACGCTCCTATTTGCAGAGAGCAAGTTCCATTTCTGGAGACTGGCTTTGACATTTGCAGCAACTGAATCATCAATAAATGCATCATCCAGTGTAATGCTAAATATTTTGCCACGAAGACCCCAATCTCCAATAGCTCTCAATATGACCCCACTCAATTCTTTTGCATTGCAAGAAGGATCCACGGCACGAAATGTGATGATCTTTTGCTGCCTCTCATCATCGATGTAATGAACACTCAAGCACAAGAACACCAAGAGTGGATCATAGTGCCACACATAAGCACTCGATCAAACCCGACTGCGTAAAGCTGCAAAATTCTCCTTTAGCTTGGCCTTTTCTATGTCAAACAGTCCCATAAAGTCCAAATACAGCTGAACGTCGCACGGCATCTTGATCATAGGATTCAAGCAAGCAACAGACTTCCTGAATGCCCTGAATCTATCACGGTCCATCATCAATGGAAGGTACCCATGCATTGCCAATATCCTGACGAGCTCCTCATGGGACCCTTTCTGATCAGCCTCTGGATTCTTCCTATTCGTGTCAGTGGGAATATCCTGCTCAGGTGCTGCAAGTTCCTCATGAGACTGATTCTTCTGATTCTTGTCAGTGGGAATGTCAGGCAAGGCAAGATTCTTCTGCTCAGGTGTTGCAAGTTCCTCATGAGACCCATTATGATCAACCCCCTGACCCTTCGGATGCATGTCGGTGGTAATGTCAGGCGAGGCAAGACTCTTCTTCTCAGGCATTGCATCTGCTGTGCCCAAACATTTCTTTTGGCTGGTTGGCAAAAATGGGAGCTTCTTCTGTGTCGGATCAGAGCTGGCTGCCGCCGTGCTCTTCTGGGTAGATGACAAGAATGGAGGCTTCTGTTGCATTTGCTTCTTCTGGGCCCGAGGGCTGCACTTGGCCTGGTGCTTTAGCAGGTTGCTAGTGCCACTGGAGCTGCTGCTGTTGAAGACCTGGTGGCAGTGCATGCACTCAGCCTTCGCGACCTTCCCGTCGAAGAAGATGGGTCTGAAGTCATCCCACACCTTCGACCGGAGCCTTTTCGGCTATGTGCCTGAGAATAATGTGCCGGGGGCGCTGCCTGTGCTTTCCTGTTGTTCAACCATGTCATTGGCATTGTCAACCTCATCTTCCATGCCTAGGTATCAAGAAGACCGAACCTTTGAGTAATGGAGTCACTTGAGTAAATTATGTTTCTACTTGAACATTGTCCTAATTTAATTGAACAAACTTTTGATAAAGAGAATTGGTTGAACGGACTTAGTACATGTCTAGTGAAAATATCGAACAAGTCAAATGCACCGTAAGTCTAAAATTGAAATTTTAACATTTCAACAATGTAAAGTACTAGAGGTCGTAAAACATTAGGTTAGTGAGCAAACCATATAAGTAACATCCAGAGGAAGAAACGTAGCGCAACAGAAACTACTTACAGGATGTGCAGCTACCATGACCAATACCATCCAAACAGACTGAAAGAAACGTACATGCACAAACATAGAATTTTTTATACGAATAATCTATTTTTTATTCGAAATTATAGAAATATACCCATGGGAAATTTTTTTACAAAAATAGGCTCCAGTCGCTCCCCATTGGGCGACTGGAACCAATCGCCCAACCGGGAGGCGACACGTGGGCAGTTTGGTAACGGTTGGGCGAATTATTGCTGTCGCCCGGGCGTTAGGAGACTGGAGGTCCAGTCGCCATACGGTTGGGCAACAGCAATTCCAGTCGCCTAATGCCCGGACGACAGGGGGTTAAAAGGCAGCATGCTCGACCGCCGCCGCCGTTGCCTCATTTGTTTCCATCGTTCGGCGCCGCAAGAGAAGAAAGGAGAGGAGAAAGAAGAGAAAGGAGAGAAGATGAGGAAGGAGGGGAAGAAGAGAGGAGAGGGAGAGGAGGAGGAGGAGAGGTGAGGGTCAGATGTTCAGATCCAGGTATGTTTTTTAGTATATTGCATTTGTAGTATATTTTGTATGAAATGTTAGTGGTAGTAAAAATTGTAGATGTAGAAAATTCAGTATGGAAATTTTAGTACAATTTTTAGTATAGAAATTTTAATATAGAAAATTTGTAGTATACATTTTTTAGTATTGAACATTTTAGTACAATTTTTAGTATAGAAATTTTTGTGTAGAAAATTTGTATTATATTTTGTATGAAATGTTATTTGTAGTAAAAATTGTAGATGTAGAAAATTTAGTATGAAAATTTTAATACAATTTTAGTATAAAAATTTCTAGTATACATTTTTAGTATGGAACATTTTTAGTACAGAGATTTTAGTCCAATTTTTAGTATAGAAATTTTTGTATAGAAAATTTGTAGTATACAATTTTTAGTATAGAAAATTTGTACTATATTTTATATGAAATATTAGTGGTAGTAAAAATTGTAGATGTAGAAAATTTAGTACGGAAATTTTAGTACAATTTTTAGTATAGAAATTTTAGTATAGAAAATTTGTAGCATACATTTTTTAGTATGGAACATTTTTAGTACAGAGATTTTAGTACAATTTTTACTATAAAATTTTTGTATAGAAAATTTGTAGCATACATTTTTTAGTATGGAACATTTTTAGTACAGAGATTTTAGTACAATTTTTACTATAAAAATTTTTGTATAGAAAATTTGAAAATTTAGTTAACGTAATTATAGAAAAGTAGCAGGCGTAGAAACGGAGAGGAGACAAAGAAGCAACCATAGGTGTAGATCTAGATAAAAATAGTTACATATTTGTTATACTAAATTTACTAAACATGTAGTTTTACAAAATTAACAGCCGTAGAAGTGTGTAGTTATGTATAATTTAGGGAACATAGTTTTAAAAAATTAGCATTAGTACGAAATTTGCATGCGTACGAAATTGTAGTGCTAACTTGAACTCTATTTGCAGATATGGCACGTGATGGTCGTGACTCGGACCGACGGTTTCCCCTATTGGACGAGCACGTGGACCATGTGCATCGCGCTTCTCATCATGTGCCGCCACCAGGGAGCGCAGACGAGCTGGCTGAGCTGCGAGTGGTCCGGACACGCACACGTCACGTGGCCTAGAGACTCGACCCCCATTGGACAGTCAGGTTTGCACTCCGCCAGCGTTTTAGTGCTGCCGTAAGAATGTTTTGTGCTAACCTTCACTTTGTTTGCAGGCTGCGGAATGCTGGCCTTCTCCCTCTTGCCCGGATGGTGCAGGCCACAGGCGAGGATGGACCCGCCGTGGCCGCGGGCGGGGATGACATCGTGGAGCGATCATAACACTTCTCGTTCGACCGTTCCCTGCTGACGGTTTTGGTGGACCGTTGGCGGCCCGAGACGCACACTTTCCACCTCCCATTCGAGGAGATGATGCCGACCCTGCAGGATGTGTCCTTGCTTCTTGGCCTTCCGATCGCGGGAGGCGCTTCCTTCCTACCGGAGGCCCCGGCCGAGTGGCGTGTTGACCTGCTCGGCAGATTCGAGGAGGTCCTTCCACCGGGTGCCGTGGATGACTACCACATCTTCCCGACGAGTCAGACCCACAAGCCGTCGTTGAGGTACAATCGATCGTGTCGTTGAAGCTCTTATTTGCGTTATTACGTACTAAAACATCTTGTTTGCATTCAGGTGGAGCGGATGGATCCAGAGGCGGATGATCACCAGGTCTCGCGCCACTTGGAGGCGTACTTGTTGTGGCTGTTTGGTTGTGTGCTCTTCACCACCAGCCACGGCAACAGCATCGACGCACGCCTCATCGCTCATGCTAGGGCAATCGCGGACGTCGAGGCCCCCCAGGTCAGCTGGAGATTGGCCGCACTTGCCGTGACCTACCATGGCCTATGCGATACTTACTATTCCATTGGCAATTACTAACGAAGTGGTCCTGCAAGCAGGCACTCTAGAAAGGGAGTGAAAAGCGGCACGGACTGGACGACGAAGATGCAGGGGTGGACTGCGCAGTGGGACGGTGCGCTTGACGACCGGGTTGAGGAGGACTGTCCCTACGACAACACAGAGTACACGCGCTGGTACTAGGGCTGGACACGTACTAGGCTCGTACATGTCGTGGACTCGCCCTTCGCACACCTCGCCGCTCCGACAGACACGTATTCCGCGCACCTCGCGCGGGACGTTACACGTATTTTCGAACATTCCCTAATGGCAATGCTACCTTAGATGATTAACCATTTTATGTTTTTTTCCTTCAGGCTGACGTGGGTGTTTCGATCGTCACAGAGGGCCAAAGTATGCTTCATAGGCTCGCCGCAGATGCCGAGGTGAGCCACGAGGAGCACATCAGTGCGTACCATCGTTTCACAGTGGGGTAGACGTATCGTGCACCTGCTGTCCTGCACGAGGCTACCAGCGGCCTCCATGCCCACGCCCAGCACACAGATGGTTCGGCCACCGGTGCCGCCCCGACTGGCGTGGCACTACTCTGGAGGTTCTACGTGGGCATGTCCTACAGCACCTCATGAAGAGTCCCTCCAAATCGAAGCACTGACTCAGCCTGCAAGGAAAACACAAAAAAGGTAAATCCTATTAGTGGGATTGCCAGAAGTGAACATTTATAAATTTTATGTAATGTACCGCGACGTGAGCATCCCACGTGAGGTGCGCGGGGTACGTGTCTATCGGTGCTGTGACGTGTGTTAGGGGCGGGTCGACGACATGTACAAAGAATTTATGAACGGTGCCAACACCGTAATGCATTTCAATGTAGTGGGTATCGACATTACTAATGTCTGCCTGCACATATTTTCAATGTTGTAACTAGTCAAATTGCATCGCACATTACGGAAGTACTGATGTACTATAATTTACATTTCAACAACCGTTCACCTATCGTTATCAACTACACTACCCTTGTAGCATTAACTCCCTATCGGCAGATCGTGCATCAATGCTGCTCCTGTCTCACTGCTCGAGCTCTCTCCTACTACAAATAATTTCTAATGGATTTTCACAATTTACATGACATATCAATTTAAATGCCAATATATCAGTTATAATGGTACACATGATTTTTCAATGTACTAACAACATTACATCCATTTATAATTAATCATAAATGTTACGTATTATTGTTTTCTACAAATAAAATTATTAAATTCTTATAAAAATATTGACTGGATTTTGAATAACTACAAATTTCTACGGAGGCTTAATTTCTCAATAACATTGACTAAATTTTATACAACTACAATTTTGTATGTATACTAATTTGCTAAGGATGCTAATTTTCTACAACTACAATTTTGTATGTATACTAATTTGCTAAGGATGCTAATTTTCTGCAACTATGTTCACTAAATTTTCTACAACTACAGGTTATTACGGCTGCTAATTATCTATAACTACATTGACTAAATTTTTTATACCAAAGGTGTACTATTCTTTTCTACATCTATAATTTTCTACGGATACTAACACTAAATAAACTATCTACTTCATATACCAAATATGAACTACAATATACACAAATATTTACCTCACAGAAGTCGCGAATCCTCTCCTTCATCTCCCTCTCCTCTCCCCCTCTCTCTTCTTTTCTCTCCTCTCCTCTTCTCTTCTCTTCTTTCTTTCCCCTCTGTTCACCGTGCGGCCACGTATCTTCTCTTCTTTCTTTCCGCTCTGTTCACCGTGTGTCCGCGCGGTCCATTTATATATGCCTCCAGTCGCCCAAAAATAGGCAACTGGAATTGTAGTCGCTTAACCCTTGCAGCCGCCTGGTGGTTCGACGACTGCAATTATTTCGCCCAATGGCCAATGGATTGCTTGTGTGTCGCACGGTTGTTGGGCGATAAGTTCCAGTTGCCCAACGGTTCAGGGACTGGAGCCCATTTCTATAAAAAAAAATATTCATGTGGGTATATTTCTATTATTTCAAATAAAATATAGATTATTTATAAAAAAGAGAAAAGAATAGATTTTTCCCTTAAATAATTGTGCTTCCTTAACTGCTTGAGCTAAGTTGTTTGGCTCGGCACAGATCGCACCACCTAAAGTTCACTTATTAACGTAGGTAAAAAGTCAAAGAATCAAACATGTAACTTCTCGTACAACAACAACAACAAGCACTCCAAGATCTCGAGTCGTCAACAAATGCGACAAGTGCTGCACGAGCGAGCGAGATAGGTAGTGGCCAGTAGCAAAGTAGGGACTCATGCTGGCTGCCACTGACATGGAATACAAGTTGAATAATCTTAAATATAAATATAAATATTTTTTAATACAAATATAAATACGAATATTTTAAATATAGATACGAACATTCTTAAATACGAATATTCTCAAATATAAATTTGACTTACCACATTCAAATTTTCTCATATATAAATATCAAATAAAACAAATTATCATCTACCGTTTCCCATCCTGCCATGCGACATCCACAGGCCACCACCCATGGCAGTCGATCGTCCGCAGCCAGCACGCACGCACTGCCTGACCTGCACACAACTCACCGTCGGGCGTCGGCGCATGCCGGCCCAGCCTTCCGGTTGGCCGAATCACCGTGCACTCGCTCACATTCCATGTGTATTTCCATCGACCATCACCGCCTACTCACCCTAATGTCTAAAGGCCACGCGGAATCGGATTCTCTACCGATTAGGCGCTCTCGCACTGTCCGATCGAGCCTCTGTAATTTTGAATAAAAATGGATTATTCGTACCAAAAATTCCCGATTAGGCGCTCTCGCACTGTCCGATCGAGCCTCGGGTGGCTAGGAGCCTAGGATCTAGACGAATCAAGTGCAGATCATGAATGTTTCTTATCGAGTTTGGTATGCAAGGCAGATGATTACGGACCCTAGCTTGTTTAATTAATCAATCCATTTGCGCCCCATTTGATTTTTGCGTCTTCCATCGGTAGTTTGGCACTGCACGTGCATATGGTACGTGCCAGTTGTGGTGTGGTGAAACCTTCTCTGTATTCTGATCTAATTCCAGGATTAATAACTAGCACACACAATATATCAATGATGAATATCATATCCATACACATATAAGTAAAAAAAGGAGTATTTAGTATTGCACAGATAATCATAAATAGATCTTACATCAAGTTACAGAAGACCGACATGTCAAATGAGTTTGTTCATATAAAATAACAAAAATTAAATAAACCAAATGGTCTCTGGGATTTGCCACATGCAATCGACTAATGCTAAATCTAGTCCTGGTAATCATCTTTAACGTCATAACCGGAGGCATGGAAATATGCATACATAGAGTCAATACTTCTGTCATCTAAATCCACATATTAAGCAACCACGAGTACAAAATTATTCTGTAAGTCTTTATATCAAAATGCAAGTGTATACATATATATTTACACGCAAGGTTTAACCAAGGGAATGTCTTACGTTTCTTTTAGCATAAACTAGTTTACCAAATATCATACTATAACTAGATTTCAAACCTATGACTTGGTCATTTTTAACTAAAACCAAAATATCCTATTTCAATTAAATTCATTAGAGTGAACTCTCTTCATAGCTGTTCACCATGTCCAATCCATAAGTACCATTCTATATCCATTTGTATACCAAGATACCATATTAATTTTCATAACTAGATACCATGTCTATTTCCATATTAAGATACCATATTTATTTCTTATACTTTCATCTATAACCACCATTAATCAATAACCATTATTTTATTAAAACTACGTAAGTGTGGCATTTCTACACTATGCTCATGACCGGGGGCACGGCTATTCGCATCAATTTTTAACACTCTATAGAGGTTTTACAGTTTTACCTACAAGATATGATTACTTATAATGTCAACCATTACACGCGTCCGTAGGCATGCAACTGAAAAAATCATAATAAAGGTTTTACAATGCTTAGTCCCGATGCTTTCTCCCACTTCGAAGGGCGAGACCCTCAACACTGGGACAGTGATCATTACGAGTCATTCCCAGAATGCAACCGTTACAAATAATATTTTCAATGAGGGAGCACTGTTGTTAAGGAGTATACGACCCTTCACATTTAAAGAAATGAACATAGGGGCAGTGACTAGTGTGGGTCACCCCAGAATAATCACAATAGAAATCCACCTACCAATTTACTATGTAGGAGTCCACGTTGAAACTAAGTAAATTAGTTGGATAGGTCAATCCCTTACATGACTTGTGATTGAATGATTTGGGTGTAGAAAAGAGCAGCACAAGATTCGATTCTTAATTGACTTAGGCAAGACAAACCAACAAACCTAGATCTCGTGCATTACGGCACCGATCTCATCCTGACCACTCGCTTGAGTCTCCACCAATTTATAAAACATGTTCCAGCTTCTTGTGGTAACCCACATTACCATTCTTATTGCTACACAATGTCTCAAGTGTCCATTGTCAATATCTGTGTTGTATTTTAATTAACTACTAATGTATTTCTAAGCATGACCATCATTCATTTAAGATTAATCAAAACTGGAGTATTATAGTAATTATCCTAGGGCGACATAGTAACGGTAATATCGACACTCAAGGAAGAGAAATTATAAGCATCAATTTCATGGTATAACTAAGCATCAATATTTCACATAACATTTAATTAAATAATAGCAATAAAGCATGCAATTTATACTTGAAAGCAAGATATTTGCATTTAAAAACTAGGCTCGACATGATCATCATAAGGACTTACCTTGATCAGCTGTGGATAGTGTAGGTTCATGTTTGACAACAATGGGGGCGTCCGAAGTATTAAATTCTATACATGTGCAAATAATCACATTCAATACAAATTTGAATAAAATTCAAATAAACTCCAAAAATTATGATTTTGGTGTTGTTGGAAAGATCTTGAATTTAGATGTATTTAGAAATGAAAACTAAGTCATTTGGATTTAAAACGAGGTAGAACAACTTCTCCTACGCTTGAACCGAGAAGAAATTCTAGAAAATTTGGAATTTCTGATAGATGGGGTCAGCTGAGAATTTCTTTTCTGTTTAATTATTTTCCTAAGGAAAAATCTCAGTGCACTAACAGGTTGGGTCTAGCTGGGTTTTAATTTTTTTTGTTATTTATTTTCATTAAGGAAAATGCGAGAGACTGACAGGTAGGGTCACGGTCCATATGCACTAGGTCCACGCAGCGATGTACATAAAGGTAGGACTCACATGTCAGCAGCTCAGGTCCATAGACTAGGTCTAGCATCAATTTAAGGGCATGGGGCCCACATTTTAGTCCCACATTAATACTAAGCAGTACAACAATCACATCGTTAGTCCCTACGCACCATGGGCGGCCTACCTATTATCGAGCTAGGGCTCACCAGATTTGGGGCTTACAGCGGAGCTCCTTGTCATGCTCATCAGCGGCGAGGGAGGCACCAAAGGGCTTAGGAAAAGGGCAAAATGGGTTGTTGGCTTCGTGCTCTAGCTAATGGCTATGGCGGTGGCCGGCAAAATGCACTGGAGCGACGGTGGCAAGCGGCGAAGTAGTTCGGCCAAACAACGATGAAGTCATAGTGGCAAAGCTAGGGTCAAGAGGATCTCATTTTGGGCACCTAGGGTTTGTTGAGGTTGATCGCCGGCGACGGTAATAGCAAAGGTGA
Organism: Dendrocalamus sinicus; assembly: GCA_036346575.1. NCBI lineage: Eukaryota > Viridiplantae > Streptophyta > Magnoliopsida > Poales > Poaceae > Dendrocalamus > Dendrocalamus sinicus. The sequence continues at coordinate 10,190,699 of CM070666.1, read as the reverse complement.
TTACACACCAAATAAGCCTAAATCGTTGAATTGAGCTCAGAATCATGATCTAGAGGCCCAGGCGATGCTACGGGTGCTATGGGCACTAAGAATCGTTGTCATGTGTGCTATCCATGGTGGCCGGTGGTGGTGAGAAGAGGTCTGACGAGGTGGCGGCGCTACTGTACTCTATACGCTTCAATGGCTTGTCTACAAGATTTGCTACAAGCTAAGGAGCAAGATGACAGAAGGAATTACTGAAGGGCGATGAGAGGAAGGAGAATGGTGGCGGTGAGAAGGTTGGTGGTGCTCTGGCCAGCGACGAGGAAGGCGGAGGTGTCCTGGTTGCTCTAGTGCATGTCAATGCAAAATAAAGGGTGCATCAGCATGGGGAGGTCAAGGCGAACACAAGGGACATGATCGTCAAGGTCAAAACTCACCAGAGTGAAGAGGATAGGGTGGTGAGGTTGACAACAGCACTGCGCACAACGGGGGCATCGGGGCTTTGGCCTTCCTAGGGGCAAACAAGCACGGTAAAGTAACCATGAGGAAGAGGGATGTGAGGCGAACACAAAGCCTATGATGGTAGCGTCAAGAAATCACCGAACGGCGAGGAATTGAACTGGAAAGCTCTAGGCCAAACTTGGGGAAGAGGCTAAATCCGTCTCCACCAAAGGTGAATGGGGCACAGGAGCTTAGGAAAAATGCAAAGGAATGCGCTCAAGGTAACTTAAATAGAGGGGAGGAGGGAGATTGGCTTCGGATGCAAGAGAGCCGAGAGGGAGAGAGCATGGGAGAGAGAGAGCAGTGATAGGATGAGGTCACGGCGATGTGACGAGGTCACAACAATGCAAGGCTCGAGATGGCAGGTTCTTTATGTCTCCTGCTGCTGCTGCACACGAGCACATGTGGAGGAGAGAGAGAGAGATGCTTGAAGTAGAAGAACAATGCCTCCTCCGCACGGATAGATGGGCCAGGGGCCCTCTCGTCAGCGAGCGCGCGAGAGAGGGAGAGAAGACGAGAGCGAGCTGGCCGCTTGCTGGGCTTGGCTGCTGAGCTAGCATGGGCTGTGCAGGGGAAAAGAAAGAGTGGGCCAGTGGGGAAGAAAGAGAAAGGAGGCCAGGGTGACAGCTGGGTTTCGGCCTAAAGGCGAGGGAGGGAAAAGAAAATGATTTAAAATTTTATTTAGGATTTGGATTTTAATTCAAATTTGGATTTGAACTTTTTGATGAGCTTTTGCACACAGAGATTTTTGAAAATTTTGCTTAGCACACACATAAAAATCATGCACGTTTTATTTGGAAGCAAATTTTGGGCTGTTACACCAGTGGCGCAAGTCTCTGTCATGCTCAATACACAAAGGAATTCCCTTCACTTAATTTGGTTGCTTCATTAGGCAGCAGATTAATTAGCGTGCATTACATGCCATTATGATCAGCACCATCGATCGATCTTCATTAGGATTCTTTTGCTGAGAGTGTGCATGCACAGGCAGGATCTTCCCCACAGCCATCAAAGCCTCTCCTTTTAATCTCTCGTAGCAGCGAAAGAAAGAGAAAGGAAAGAAGAAAGAAAACAGATGGAAAGGGAGAGCTAGCAATCGTGGCCTCAGCTCAGCCCGTGGGGTTCTGCTGCTGCTGCTGCTTCGCCATGCGTTTTCCTCAGTGATGCCTTGATGATTGAGACGGAGACCCTTGTACATGTCATATGTGCGTATCTCTCCACCATGAACGATCGATGGGTTCCATGATTGATTGGTTTCGATGGAGATACGGGCTCTGTCGGACCGTATTGGGCTGCACGACGGTACTGCCCGGTTGTCTCCGGATAGGTGTCCGTTCTTGCAGGCGATTTTGTCGCGCTTCTAAGATCTAAATAGTGGATATCGGACGCACACATGTTAGATCTACTGTACACGAGATCTTGAATACCATGACATACATGTATGTGCCAGAGTTTATCTGGGAGAGTCTGGTGTGCTAATTGACCTATATTCACCAACTCAAATGAGTACAATGATCTAGATATGCTGTTTGGGAGTCTGGCGAATTATTTGAACAGGTTGAACAAGTTCGATGACCCGTAGCGCAACGTAATTTATTCTTTCTTAGACTGATAGGTACGAACAATTAGATGTGCAAGCTAACGCCTGCAATTGCTTTAGAATCTGTAAATTATACATGCTTCTTTATGGAATCACTAATTCGCTACCAGTCTACAGCGTATACTATCTGCATTAGGATTGCTTAAAGGGGGGCCAAAAAAAGACCTAATCAAGCCGATGGATGGATGCATTTTGCAAGGCGCAAGGATGGGCGAGCTATGCTAGCTGCCTCCCCCACGCTGCACAAAAGAAAAGACCGCCCCTCTCCAAATATTCCCCTATCATGCCAACTTTTGACCATACATCAGAGGCCCCTACGACAACACCACACCATCGCCACCAGCGGCAACGGTGGCGAGAGGTAGCTAGATGTTATAATATGCACAGCAAAAATATAAAACAACATTATTGCACCATCTTCACCAGCGGCAATAGTGGCAAGAGGTAGCTAGTTGTTATAAAATACACGATAAAATATGAAACAATAAAAAACAATCATAAGCACGAGACAAATATTTAACGGAAAAAACTCTTGTGAAAAAACCGCGGACACACAATCGACGAAATCACTGTATAGGAGAGAAGTTACAAAATGATCTTGACATATTACATGCATTGATAACTTGTGTTGTGCGTGCTAGCTATCATAAGGTTCATAGGATGTATAAATAGCATTGGGAACAAGAATCCCAGACGAGGAAGGAACAAAGTTCTAGTTGGCAATGGAAACAGAAATCTATTTGGAAACTGGAATAGTAACTTACTAGGAGATAGAAACAACACTTCGCTCGAAAACGAAACAGAGTCTCAGAAAATGACGATAAAGAGTTGTAGCCGGAAGCACATCAAGTAGACACGTCTGACTCCAATCGGCGAGACATCTTTGGACACCATGACAGTACAAGCCGGTGTAGAATCCATCATGAACTCAAAGATAATCTTAATTATAACTTCTGATCAGTTCACATTATCGATCAGTCATACTGATCAGAATAAATCTTTTGAGCAAAAATCTGATCGGATTCTTTAAGTAATCAGATCCGGCCATATTCAACTCACAGAACACAACACTAGCAGTAGCAGCAACTGTCTAAATGGCTCGTGAGATGGCTACGTCTCACTTGCCGCTGATCGAGAGGTGAAAGGAAAAAGGCAAAGGCAGCACGCACTCACGCACGTACGTACGTAGGACCAAAACGAGCGAGCCCCTGTTCCTTTTGATCTTTGCCAGCCCAAATGCATGGCGACCACAGAAAGCAAAGGTTCACTTGCAGAGCTGCAGTGTGCGCATGTACTGCTCTAGCACTGGTCTTTCTCCTTTCTCCTCTGTTTCTGTGCGATCGAGAATCAAGGGTCGTCATTGGTTTTTTGGCTCATTTCTTCAAGACTGTTAGCATTGTAAGATATTGTTGACTCAAAACGTAGGTTCGCATCGCCTAAATGGGTCGCATCGTTTCATTCGATAGATACCCTGACTGGTACATCAGATGCCGTGTCGATGTTTGAGGAGTACAAGGTTGACGATTTAAACATTTGAGGTTCTCGTTATGTGGTGAGATTTCGTGAAGCTTTGGTGCTCTGGAAAAGAAATGCTGCAAAAGATGCGGATAAGTGGATTAGCCATATAGCTGCAATCCGAGTACCAGCATTTCGTCCTCTTGTCTTTTGGGCTCACACATGGGATTCCAAAGCTGCCTGAACATGACTTTTGCCGAGGAAAGTGCAGTGTTGAATCAGTAAAGGTGTGCTGTGAAAGTTGGATCTCCTTGTAGCTGTAACATTGGATTGGATTCAGCTCCCCTGGCAGCATCGCGACCATCCGATCAGAAATCAAAGGCGACATTTTACGTACCTCGACTATCCAAATAAATTTTATGGAAGGAGGATGTCGACGCAAAATAGCTCGCAAGGAATGAAAAAAAATTCACCTCCCCAAAGTTGGTGAAACACATTTGTAAGCCCCTCAAAGCTGCTTTTGACTCTTTTGGAAAGATGGTTTTTCACCCTCCTAGAAAGACTTCCCAAGATCTAACCCCTGTCAAAAAGCAGCTGCAAAATTGCATCCATCTCTATAGTATGTACCACTCAATTGTCTGAGATCAGACTTTCTCCACTGTGTCATTTGGGAAAGGAAAAAAGGAAAGAAAAAAAGAGAGTCCAATATATGTATATGCTGAGTGCACTAGCACTACCATATCATATTGCAAAACTTGGAGATCTGTGGTGGGTGCCCATGGTTCTGGCCTCATTTGTACATTAGGCGGGAGAGCATGGTATGGCCTGGACTGCCACAGATCAAAGATGGTATGCAGCTCTCCATGCCATGGTCGTATGACTCCCCTGTGTGCCTTTGGTCAGGTCACCCAGCTTGCAAAATTACTTGTAGCTAGGGGTGCAATCGGGTCGGATTTAGATGGATATTGTTCATACCGTATCATAATTCATATTTTTCCCTTGGATTAAAAGTCGGATATGGTAAGACCGGATACAAATTTGGAGTTTCGGATACGGTACCATCGGGACGGCTACATGACAGTTTCGAATTAGAAACAGATAATATAGGCGGACAATATGTGCATACATGAAGGAATATACACTGAACCATACCACCATCACTTCAAGACTTCAACTAGCAATAAATTTATCTAGATTACTTAAGTATGATAGCCGACACAACACAAGTTCAACATAAGAGAAATTTATACATAAGTATGAAAACCGATAAATTCATACGCAAATTCAACATAAGTGGGGAGCATTGGTGGCAACTGACTTGAATGATTGGACTCTGGAATTAGGTCAGGACTTGAGTAAAATCTAGACCAGTTGGTATCAATAATGGTTTATGGGCTGAACTGGTTGGGATACTAACTGTTAAGGATATAAGGGTATTTGTAGTATTTCCTAGTTTCTAGGGTTTAGCCTTATCTCTCTTGAGTCTTGTACTATATATTGCCTTTTGGGTTGCGCAATAGATTAACAATCCATCTATCTAACATGGTATTAGAACTAAGGTTCAAACCCTAACATTCGTTCTCTTTTGCTGCTGTTGCCCTTGGGAGGATCAATCTCCACTCCCATGGGCGGCCACATCGCTGGCTGCTCGCGCCTCTTTGGGCCGTCCGCCACCTCTACTGGATCCACCCGGATCAGGTTACCGCCGCCCTAGCTCTACCCGATACGGCCTTCTCCACGTTGGATCCAGCTGTCTCTGGCCCGAGTCTGGCCTCCCCGACATGCACCTTGCCTGAATCTGACTTTTTCTTTGACTACTGCTGGATCCTGGCCACCGTGGACGTCTTTGTAGCCGATGGATCTCCCACCGCTCTCCCACTAGGCTTTCTAAGGTCACTGCCGCCCTCTCTTGTGGCTGCCACCTCCTCTATCACCGATGCACTTTATTGGCCGTTGCCTCCTCTTCACGGACCGTGCAGCCATTGGATCCCACCATGTCAGGATCCTAGTGAGCCACCACCGCTTTCCTTCTCTTGGACAGCAGCCGCCGCTCACCTCTTCTTGCCGCTGGCCAGTGCCTTGCCAAGATCTGTCCATTGATGGCTTCTCCAATTGGATCTCTCCATCTGGCCTCCCCAGGTCAGATCAAGCTGCCGCCGGCCCCCTCGGCCTCCCGGGATCGATCTCCTGCACCGAGCTGGATCTGGGCTCTTGACTGGCTTCCACCGAGCCGGAAGTGACTGGCCTGGACCTCACTGCCGTCTTGACGCTGCCAAGCCTCGGCCTAATCTGGATGCCACCTCTCGGCGCATCCTCCTCCCACCGAGCATCTCTGACTTGCCCCAAGTGTGTGCATCTACAACCCTACATTTAGGGGTGCAAACGGGTCGGGTTAATCCCGACCGATCCGGCACCGAATCCGAAGAAAAAATATGGGTTAGGATATGGTAACAGCAATATCCGTCCAAATCCGATACGTCTTCAAGTTTGATTTCAGGTTAGTGCTACTATTTGACGTTTCATTTTTCTTTTGCAATGGTAAAATAAAATCTTCCACATCAGCTATTAAGTAGTAACATCAAATTCTTGACAGTACGTCCTCCTACTCCATTTGTCATCATTGCATGCATTCCTTACAAGCGGGTTAAGCCCCGACGAATCCGATTGGTACTGAATCCGATTGGTACCGAATCCGAAGAAAAAATATGGGTTAGGATATGGTAACAACAATATCCATCCGAATCCGACCCGTTTGCACCCCTACCTACATTGCTGAGAAGGAGACAGAGAGAGAACGAGAGGAGAGGAATCAATGGGTTTTGTGTGGACTTGAGCTCTCTTGGCCGACTTTCTTGGCCTTATCTCTTGGCTATCTGACTAGACCTCTCCTTGGCCAACTGGCACGTGCCTCCTCTAGCCACTCCTGTGCTGGAGTCTCTCAGCTCATGTCTGGGGCTATGGTGCCAATATTTGTCTGGTGTTTTACTATTCTCTTGGAGATGACTGCTACTAGTATCAGTTGCCTTTGAGTTTTTTCTTTTGAGTCTTCCGTTGCGTCCATCTAAGTTCGGTCATATCTCTTCCAGTTATCCAAGCCGTGTGAGTCCACAAATTTCTTTGTCGGTCAACTGATTACTTTACTAGCAACGGTCCATCCTCTTGGATCGAGTGTGGTTCCTCTCTTTTCCTATGACTGCAGCTATCGCTCTTCTCTTTGAGTTTTTGCAGATTGTCAAAGTTATATTGCTGCTACTCCTCTTTGAGTCACTGCCCCGAGTTTTTTAAGGCTGCCATGCTTTCCTTCTGCATTGCTACTATCTCCGGTTTCAATCTGCTTTTTGGGCTACCACCATGCTTTATGGGGCTGCTACATGACCCCAGATGGAGATCTTCTGGTCTCGACATAGTTTTCAAGAGCTACACGCTCCGACGACATTTTCAAGACTCAGATTTTAGATTGTTCCTATTTTTGTGTCAACCCTTTTCAAATGCAATGCTATTGCATACGCCTTGTATTTGAGAGGGGTGTTAAGGATATAAGGATATTTGTGGTATTTTCTAGTTTCTAGGGTTTAGCCTTGTGTCCCTTGAGTCTTGTACTATATATATTGCCCTTTAGATTGTGCAATAGATTAACGATCCATCTATCTAACACTAACTTGCTTGTCGGATATCCAGTCGGATAGTATCTGATTTACCATTTACTAACACTATTCGGTCGGATTTTAGCTCTCCCATTTTCACTACCATATAGAACAATAACTATATGAGTTTTTGGCATATTTAGCACTATTTGCACCCGTACTTACAAAAATAGCTGTATGCCTACTGTATTGACAAAAATGATATTTTTGCGCCCGGTGGCCGCGCGGCAACGCTGGAGGGCAGACACGTGGCCCCGCTGCCCCGCCACCAGATAGTAGATAGTCTACTGTCCCACCACTAGACGGCAACTGCCTGCCGCCCCATGGCTAGACAGTAGGTGATTAAGCTGATTGATTAGTAAATGAGTCAGTTTTAGCCATGGGGCCCCATGGCCTGCCTATAATGCCTACAAGACGCAGCGCTATGGGCGATGACACGCCATCTGGTGTTCTCGTACATGATGAAGGCTTACGAGTCGTAGCGCGTAATGTGACTGTTCGGTTTCTACCAGGTTGTGCCCCCTTCGGATGGAAGGTTCCTATCGCCAGTTCTGCACGGGTGAGTCAAACTCCATCCGAGTAATGCTTACACTTTGTATGTCTTGCTCTGTAACATCAATGATTCCAAAAATGCAGGCAATCGAGGGCATGTCAGCATGCTACGGACTGGCGGCCAATGCAGCATGAGTGGATGATGGCATGGATGGACAGGGCTCTCTTGGATGTCATCATGGAGCAGCGTCTGTACGACTCCGAACATACGATGAGTACCTGGAGTGGTACGTACCCCGATCGCATAGCAGACTCACCGTTCATCCACCAGATCACCCCGAGTAGATCACGCATGACGATAGTACACAATGCTCGATTGATCACCACAACACTTTGCGGCGGCATAACAGTGTAAGACAATTGCAATTTCTAATTATTTCAATTATGAAATCTATACTGATTGTTAATGAACCTGTTTAGTACGTCACTTTAGTTGGAGCAAGCGCAGCACATTGCAAGTGCACCGAGACCGCCCTCACTAGCCCAGAAACACCATTGGCAATGCAGAATACTTTGAAGTATATCCTAAAGTAGGCCAAAAAATAGTGCACAACCTGAGCTATGGCCATTCGATGGATCATGTCTGCACATCGGGCACCCAATGGGGGCACCATGCTCACCCGCCAGGTCATCATGACCTAGCGAGTCCGGTCAACCATCGTAATCTACTGAGTCTACCAGCATTGTAGTACTAGCCGCTGATCATCCACAGGCCGTATCAACAAGGAGTAACTTACATACAAACCTACATTTTGTTATTATGTTAGGCATTATGTTCTACTAACATCATGGCGTTCTCCCGCCATAGGTCCATCATCGATATACATCACTTTTGGCGTCCACACCACCTACATAGAGTACCTCTCCCTGTCATTCTTCTTCGCTGCACATCCGGGAGGTACGAGATTCGCATTATGCATCTGGAATATTTATTGTGACTAACATCATTTTATCTTCCAGCCTCCAATTCAACATGGGGGTGATGTCGAGTCCATCGATGACAATAGAGGCCTCCCATATGCTTCCAGGGAGCGGTACAAAACACCAGGGTTTGTAGCGTACACAGGGCAGAGCTCAGCGTTCACATCATACCCATGATTTGGAGACTTGGTGTGCAGAGCTCCTCTGGCTATGTTGCCACATCGTACAGTCACAGTGAGAGCTCGTCCGTACCACGAGGGGGATTTCTAGAGTCCTTCATTCACAAAATTATTGCTGGTGGCTCGCAGTTCGGTATGTCTCAGCTGGAGAACATCGACGCTTACTGGACCCAGCCTGTTATACCTCAGCCTACTGGACCACCGTTGGCCACTTAACAAACGGAACGGTCTCCATACCTCCTCCAAACTGAGATGCAACCTCTGGACTGGCTGACGTACCCCACGGGACATGCTCATGTTCAACGGAAGACAAGGCCATGCACGGGGAGGTAGACGCGACGAGGAGATAACAGTGGTTCATATGGGCGAGCCACATCATATCCTGTGTGATGCGTTTTTTTGTACTATTACATGTACCTCTACAAATATTCATAATGTATCAAATTCTCAAAAAAAAAAATAGAGGTCACACACTGCAAAAGGTGCCTGAGCATCGCTAATTTCATGATTAAATTAACATGAATTAACATAGAAAAGTCACAGCATATAAAATTCCCAAAAAGTTACACAATTAGGGTGACTATGTCAGGAGGCTTCCCATAAAATTTCATAATTTTTAGAGCTCGTTTGTTATACATAACAAATCTTACAAATATCAAAATCATACGAATTTTTTAGCAACATTCAGAGTGAATAAAATTGTCAAAAATATATATAGTCAAGCTCGTTGTGTCGGAAGGTTGCACATAAAATTTTATAATTTTTCAAGTTCATTTGCTATATTTAAAAATTCAAACAAACAGAATGTAAAAAAAATTAGGGTAGGTAATTAAGCCATATTATGGTGGGGCGGTTGGCCACCTGCCGTCTGGTGGCTCGGTGGTAGGTGCCTGCCACTGACAGCTGGGCCACGTGTCACTTGCATTTGTTGCTGCCCGGTGACCAGACAGCAGAAGCGTCATTTTTGTCAATACCGTGCGCACACAACTATTTTTGCAAATACAAGTGCAAAACGCGCTATATATGCAAAAAAATTCCAATTATCCAGTACCAGATACTAAATTACCTTCTCGTATTCAGTACCGACTGGATTTGGTACTCGATCGATCAGAATTAACCCATACCATTTGCTCCCCCACTTGTGGCTAACTCCCTTCCATAAACATTCAAAAAGAGGAATAAAAATATATGACAAACTATCCCTATTAATGGGCACCTCCAATGATTCCAGAAAGCCACTACTATTGACCACTATTATGAACGTTTGAGCAGCCATGATGGGGATTACTATATTATTCCTCCTAGGTGGTAGGGACATATACATAGAGTGGTGCCCCTGCGCTATCACCTTGTGGATATATAATGGGTGGGTACCTTTCAACTGCGGACGATGATTTATGATTGTGACTGATGGCTTTTGACTCTAGCATAAGCATTCATATTAATGAATCAAATGCCTATAAGCCATTTCGAAAAGGCTATTCTGATAAACTACTTAAAAAACAACAAAGAAATTGTTCGGTTTGTTTGTTTGGAGAAGTCATACTACAAGCCATAAACAAAAAGAACTCACCCATTTAGTTCAAACTGTAACTACGATGCATCATTTTTTAATCTATATAGTTAGAAACAACCTTTGCGATGAAGGAACAAAAGAAATTAAAAGCAAAAAAATTTAGAGCACCTCAAAATCTATCTTGATGCCATCTCGGCTGTCCTACTCCTAGTTGGGCAGCCTACATGTGTCAAATGGTTTTTCTATGTCTTTGAATGTACTGATGGTAAGAGGATATGTGTAATGACCCTATTTCTAGAGGCGTCATGTTTCTCTCGCAACTGCCTAGGACTATTCAGTTGTGAGGTACTGTAGTCGAGTGTACATCATTGCCATCACATGCTCAAGTACAAAGCCAACTTTATTACAAGATAACGGCTTATCAGCCAGGACTTACAGTGGGGCAAGCGGCCCTTAGATACATTAGAATACAAAAGAACACCATAGACGTTCCTGAGCGGAGAACATCCCTAATTCCAAATATCATCTACTTTGTAGTATTCTTCCACGTTGTCCTTGTAGACTTCCTCATTTTCTTACCACGTACTTTCTGTTAATGTTTTTAGCAAATATGAGTACAAACTACCGTACTCAACAAGTCACATAGGGAAATACTATTTTATTACATTCAGGGACTTCCAAGGGATGAGAGTATAATGGTTTTATTATTTCATGTGGATCAAGTTTAGTTGTAAACATTTTAAACATAAAATCACAACCTTCTTAAGGAAATTAGGGTTTTAACAACTTGATTACCATCCTTAACCAATTCCAACCTGCTTATACTTTGTTGTTGGATTCACCCATTAAACATATCTTCATTTACCGAAAGCACCGTGTATTAGAATATTATTAATCATGATTCTGCAGAGATGCCCAGCTTTACCCACAAGATTTCTTAACCCTCATGACTGACTTAAGAAAACAAGGCATTCCACTACTAATTCTTTATATAGCCTCTACCTAGTAGGTGTTGTTTCCTAACGAACTTGGGTGGCCTGTGGCCTCGCTCAATTCGAAGTGGATCTACTGTTGTTAAGTATAATTCCCACCCATACCACAAAAACTCACTCAGTCCCCCTCCACCTTTTGTAGATATTCAATTGAATTTGAGCAACTGCTAAACCAGATTTGATGAATCAATGCTTGTGATTGAGTGATCACTATGCTCTTTACTTGGCATAAGGTTCTAGTCCTTATATTTTCACCGAGGCAACTTCCATCCACAAACCCATGTTTTAGTGCCTGTCTGCACTGCCGCCTTTTCGGTCCAAGCCTCCACCCTAGGATAAGGTTATGGGACCCAACCATCTCGTGGCTTCCCGTGATATTTCCTTATCTTAGAACAACTTTTAAAATTCTACCAGTAAACTATCAAAACTCTTAGTAGTGTAAAATTGATGAATTCCTGGTCTACCATGATTATTTAAATAACATATTTAATATTACTAAGTCTTATCAAGGTGAATATAGCCATCAAATTAAACAGAGTTTTTTCAGGTGGTAGGACATAACTAATATCATGTCATTCTAAACATTTAATGTACATAAAATAACAGTGCATAAATAACAGAATGAAAATACTGGTAATTAAATAATTAAAGGAATGTAGGTACAACATGATTAAAGATATGTGACTTGTCTTGCGGATCAATGTATTCTATGATTTTGTATTCTTCCGAGTCATGCGCTTGAACTTGAGCTTCTCCTTCCTGTATTGGCTAGTCTACAACGTCGTGTGCTAGCACAAAGCAAAAGAAATAATTCAATTTTGTGCTTGAGGGGTTGAGCTAGGAATAAAAAGAAAGAAAATAAAGAAAATCCAGAAAAATCTAATAAATTAGGTTTAACGTTTATAGGAGTTTGGCATGGGAAAACAGAGCTAAAGAATGGGTAGACAGGCTCAAAATGATTGAAATGGATGTATATATGCATTTTAGAGTTTTGTGAATAGTAGCAGGTAGGGTTACTATTCAAATCGGGTCTGGTACTATTCATGCCGCATTCGAAAACTACAGTAATGCACAGTGATTCGGTTGGCCTAGCCTACTAACAAAATTGGCCCATTTACTGTTCGGCCTAGTTTCCACTATTCATCTTCCCCATTCAATGCTACTGTAGCGACCGAGAAATAGGGGAGAGAAGCGGCGGTGATTGGCGGGACTAGGGTATTTTGCGATGGCATCTGAGACCATGGTTGGGTTCCTGGGGCTATGAGGGTTCCATTTTTGGGGTCGACGATGGCTAGAAAGCAAGCAATCGCTAGCGGTGAGGTTTTCCTTTCTCAGTACTTTTGAATGGCACAGGAAGTAATGGGACAGTAGCATTAGGGTTTAGGCATCTCTGGGGTTAGAGGAAGCTTAGGGAAGTAGTGGCTTGGGTCAGGGTTGGTTGAGTTGAGTTGCCCAAGGTGAGGCTCCACGGCTGAGTGGCGAGCTTCAGTGACAAAGATGATAAGGGCTTAAGAAGCTAAGGCAATGGTTTGGTGGTATTCCTAAGAGCATGAGGATGTTACAGGTGAATGCAACTAAAAAGTAATTAACTAGAAAATGGAAATTGGAATTTGGCTTATAGTGGGGTCTTTAGGTGATCGCTAGGGAAGCTCCGGTCAAGGGCTTGATTGGGTGTGTGGGTGCCTTACCGGACACTGGTGCATTGCTCTGAAGGGGTTCAGGGCCTTAAATAGGGTGGGGAGGCGGTTTGGCACAGGGAACAGATCAAGGTGGTAATGGCGCATGGTTGGGGTCGAGAATGCGCGGGAGGGTGCGACGCTGCTGGCGGTTGGGTCTTCCTTAGGCATGACATTGCGGCAGTCAAAGGAAGTACAATGCATCAGGTTGGTTGTGAGAAAGTGAGAGTAGAGAGAGCAGGGAGGTCAGCGAGGTGGTGGGATGTGAGATGACTACGGTGTTGGTCCTGATAAGGGTCACAACATGAATAAAGGGGGCGTACGGTGGCTCTTGCTGGCATAGGTGGGTTCCAGGGTGCTCGAATTTACGATGCAGGGTTGTCGGCCATGAGATAGGGCAGAGCAGAGGTGGTGGCGGGAAAAGTAGGAACAATGGTGACTGCTCTGATGCACGGCTGAGAGCGTTTAAAAGGGTGTTAGAGGCGGGAGGGACGAGGTGGTACGGGCTCTGACCATTTTGCAGATGCGTAGTAGTAGCAGGAAGGAGCGGCGTATAAAAGATCAGGCGGCGGCGATATTTTTCAAACGATGAGTAGTGGATGCGCAAGGAGGGACAGAGGAGATGGCTTAGCAGTGAAATCATGACGTGGATGGCTGAGATTGGTGCGGAATTTGGCCAAGATTCATAAGAATCAAATTCAAGCAAGAATTCAAATTGCTTTTGAAGTTTGGCTTTGTTTCAACCTACCCCCCTTAAAAGAATCTTGTCCTCGAGATTAGCCTGATTTAAGGAGTAGGTTCAGAAATTCTCGCTGCAAATCTGACTCTTTCTCCCAAGTTGCTTCATCCACTGTATGGTTTCGCCACTGAATCTTGTGAAACTTGATATTTCTGTTTCTTAACTGTCTCTCTGTGGTATCCAGAAGTTGTATTGGTTGTTCATAGTATGTTAAATTATCTTGTATATCTATATCCTCAATTGGTACTTGTTCAGTAGGTTGACGAAGGCACTTCTGTAGTTGTGATACATGAAATACATTGTGTACTCTAGCTAAGTTTGGTGTCAATTGCAATTTATAAGCCACTTCTCATATCCTTTCTGTAATTTTGTATGGACCAATATATCTTGGGGCTAGATTTCCTTTCATTTTAAATCTCTTTATGGGTTTGAAGGGTGTGACCTTAAGGTATACATGATCTTCAACTTCGAAGTTTAAATCCTTTCTACGAATGTCCACATAGTTCTTCTATTGGTTTTGAGCTATCTTCATTTTAGCTCGAATGATTCTAACATGTGCTTCCACATCCTAGACAATTTGTCGACCAAGGTACTATCGCTCTCTAGTTTCCATCCAGTTTAACGATGTTCTACATTCTTTTCCATATAAAGCTTCAAATGGTGCCATCTTAATACTCACTTCATAGCTGTTATTATAAGAAAATTCTACAAATGGTTGTGAGAGAGTGAGAGTAGAGAGAGCAGGGAGGTCGACGAAGCGGTGGGATGTGAGATGACTACGGTGCTGGTCCATGTAAGGGTCACGACACGAATGAGGAAGCGTACGGTGGCTCTTGCTGGCAGAGGTGGGTTCTAGGGTGCTCGAATTTGCGGCGCGGGGTTGTTGGCCGTGAGATAGGGGAGAGAAGAGACGGTGGCGGAAAAAGCAGGAACAACGGCGGCTGCTCTGACCATTTTGCAGAGGCGTGGCAGCAGTGGGAAGTAATGCGAAGGAGTGGCGGTGATATTTTTCGGATGATGAACAATGGGGGCGCAAGGAGGGATGGAGGAGATGGCTCGGTAGTGAAATCACGATGTGGATAGCTGAGATTGGTGCGGGATTTGGCCAAGATTCGTAAGAAATCAAATTTAAGCAAGAATTTGAATTGCTTTTGAAGTTCGGTTTTGTTTCAATATGAATCTATCATGCTGTAAAATGTATTATGGTCTCTGATGCCAGCGAGGAGACTATTACTCTAACATTGACTGATTAAGAGGATTATTCTTGTTGGAGGATAAATCGATGTAAAAGTAAGTCATCCCTTGCAATGCATGTCTACTTCCTACAGTGCTTTTAAGCATGTAGTGAACAACCTAACCTACTCAACAATAGGCTTTCAACTATCTTGTGATGTGGTATAGTTACATGTTTGACGTTTCGGATTCATTAGCAAGGCAATTCAAAGTACCAGACTACACCTTGCTTTATGAGGCACTTTCTGTTGTAGAATGAGAAATTGACAATATATACAGCCCAGAACAAAGGTCACTCTCACCAACTAAAATCTCTGACTGATAATGAAAGGAGCTGGAACACAAGGTTGGTCATATAGCAGCAAAGCACAGAAATCCTCTCTCCTTTTTTTCCCCAAACCAATTAAAATGGCAACTTCTTTATTGATGAAGAAAAAAGGTACAACAAATAGCAAGGGCCCCCCAAAAGCCTCATGCTTGGACACTGTTAAGCCTGGAGATGGACAAATATTTCATTCCAGAGCATCACACCACGGCATGCATGTGCATCCCAGTACACCATGCCCCCTCTCTTGAGTAACACCAACAAAATACAAACAAACCAATCGAAAACAAACAAAATTTCCCCTCATGAATATGAACAGCAGTTGGCAGGGACAAGGCCTACACATTGACAGTGCCTCTGACCATTCCTTTACCACCTCCTCGGTTAACCCTACCATTCTCCATGCGATGCATTGCTATCCTTTTACTGTTCTTATCTCCCTCCCATAGCTTCCCTCACCAACTAATCAATGTATTCTCTGCAATCCTGCATTGGGGGTGAAGACCCGCAGAGTGTAGCACAGAGAACACAAATGGTGTCCATCTTTCTCTCTCCCCTCTCCATAGATCTCCTGCTTCACAGACTGGCAGTGCAGAGGCCGCCATGATGGCATATATCAGTAGGGCCAAGCAGGGAGAGCCCCCACCATTCCACCAAGGTGTAAAGAACCCCAAAAGAAGAGAACAAATGGAACAAGAATCACAAGAACACAACAACCGAAAGAAATCAAACCCTGTTAATCTGCAAAACCCCATGTAAATAATGTTATCTACTTGCATTCTTTTCGTGTGTCTGGTGACCTCTTCCTCCTCTTGGCCGGTGGGGGCGGGTTGGAGGAGGAGGAATTAGAGGACTGATCCTCATCTGAGCACAGGTTAACTGCTGCTGCTGCTGCAGCTGATGCCCCTGTGGTTACCCTCCGCACATTGCCAATCACCAGTTGCTGCATTAGCTGGTAGCAGTTGCTGATCCCTTCCTGTAGGAAAAAAAAAGAACATGTCATACACTTGATTATAATTCATTGCAATTCAGAACTAGTCCTGTGCTGAAGTTTCTGTGGTTGGAAGGTAATTCTTGTGTTACCTCTGCAAGGCCAATGCACCAATTGACTGCAAGACTAGGGTCGACGAATGCGAGGGACGGCGTCTCACCGGTGGCGCAGAGCACCGCCGCGGCGGCCACTGACGACGGGCAGTGTTTCAAGAACTCGATGTCTGCGGCATCGCATTTTGCAGCATTACATTAGAACTGTACTGCAGCACATACATTTAACCAACAAACAGTTGTTACTATACCATGTATTGCAGCTAGAATCATTTGTGTGGATCGGGCAATCAGGTATCTCGTGTGCTTCCCTCTCGGATCGACCTTGCAAGCGAAGAAGTCGATGAATGTGAAAGGCGTAACCGATCGGAGCCTCCAATTGAGCGCCGTCAGGACGAGAAGCTCCATTCGGCGAATCGTTCGCGGCTCAAAAACATACCTTGTGCCATCTACCTGCAATGCACATACAGCACCGATGATTAGAATTTCCTCTGCAACTTATGAGCTCACAAAGTTTACTATCAGAAAAGTGTATCACAGTGGAAGCAAGTAGTAATTTGATTTGCCTGTAGGTCCAGGAGGTAGGGCACTAGGGTCTCCTCCATCTTGGCAGCCAAGGAGAGGCAGGTCACAGCTAGCAACTGCATTGCCCATCCATCCTCCTGCTGCATTGAGGGCGAAAAGCACAAACACTGCAATTAATAGCTGAAGCAAGGATCCACAAAACAAGGACAGATAATGTACTATGTTCTTGAAGCACTCCACCGCCCCCTATCTATCCCCTGTTCTTTTATGAGCAACATGCAAAAAAAACTCACTTTAAATTCTGAAATGAGGTGTATATGGACCTGGCCACCTAGGTATAGTACCATGAAGATTTGATAAAGATCTTCACATGACAATCACAGAGGTAGTTATTTTTTAGGGCAAGTAGATGCATACATTGATTATTTCCTATATAGACAGAGGGCCCTCAATATTCATGCTATGAGGAGAGGAAAATAGAAGGAACAATTAGCAAACACTGTTACATTTAGCACTCTAGTTAATATTGGGTCCTGAAGAAATATTTGTACAGCATTTTTAAGAGTAGTCCCAATAAAGTTTGGTGAGATATTTAGTCACATCAGCATTTGTATATAAGCCTATAGATCATCCAGAATTACTTCAAACTAATCCTTGAAACTTCAGACAGTGATGTCAGCATGTCCTGTCTATGCTTTCTTGCATAGTGAAGTTCCTACTATATACAACAGTTTTCATTTAACACAAATCCAAGAGCTTGTGCTCAAAAACATCATCAAAAAGCAACAAAAAAGTCAGAAAAATAATGCAGCCCATTTCAACCAAGGCAGGTGGTGCATATGACACAAACAGCATAAAAAAAACAACAAAAAGTCAGGAAAAAAAAATGCTGCCCATTTCAACCAAGGCAGGTGGTGCATATGACTTGGTGCAGAGATACTTTGCAGCTTACAGCTAGCTTGCAGTTTGTTCTTTTCTTTTGGCATGATAAACTAGTACTAAACCCCACCATGCACAGTCAGTGAGGCTGAGAGAGATACCTCACTCAGCTCCTTGCAGTCCAAACACCATCCCATAGGCCATAGAATAAAAATGTGGAGCAAGCTTAGCAAAGCACAATGATACGGTCTGTTCCCACAATAAAGCTTTAGCTTGCACTAAAGCAAGGTGCAAAGCCAAAAGACCCCTCTGTCTTGAGTGCATAAACAAATCCTACAGCCCCTGCAGCTGCCCCCTTCATTCCATGTAAGGGTAAAACGGTAATTAATCGGTTAATTGATTAGTCTGCACTAAACACCAACTTCCAAATCTTTCCTTTTTTTACACCAACATCAGCAGAGCACTTGTGCTTAAGCTTCCCACTGATGCCCAGCAGCTACCAAACACTATGTATGGCACCGTATTTAACTTCTCTGTGTTCATATCAAAAGATACAGAGGAAACTGTCATCCATCGCACATGGTGCTGACATATATGCTGCTGATATGCATACGGATGTATATAGTAGTACGGCACGGCGGTGAGCCGGTGATGGCGAGCTTACCGGCAGACGGTGAAGGGAGAGGAACCGGTCCATGTAGTTCACGGCGAGGTAGGCCGTCAAGGGAAGGAATCCATAGTATTCTTGCACCTGGAGAAGAAGAGAGATAACAATATGAGATGAGATGAGATAGCATGCTAATACATCTATAAAGGTTAGATAAGAGAACAGTATAATACATGGCATAGCTTTTAGATAGATACTAGATAGATAGACACACAAAAGGGGAATTAGGAGGTAAACAAGCATGTATCATCCAAGGAGCTCATCAAGCCAGACAGTAATTCATGCTAAGCTTTGTGTCACCTTGAGAATCCATGCAACTGACTCGGCCCGGGCGGCCGGGTCGACGGACCGTGACCGGAGCCGGTTGGGGTAGTCGGACCGAGGCGAGTACTCAGCCTCGCCGCCGATGAGCTCGGCGATGGAGGCGGCCGACTCCTCCTCCTCGCCGGTGCAGCACTCATCGTCCTCGGTGGTACAGGTGCTGGCGGCGTCGAAGAAGGCGCCGGCGGCGTCCTCGGCGCAGAGGAGGTACGACGCGTCGTCCGGCATAAAAGACGCCCGGCCGGCCGGTGGGGCCGTCACTGAGCAGCCATTTCTGTCCTGTCGAGGTGGGCGGCGTAGTGGAGCAGAAACGAGGTGGTGGGAGTGAGACGGTAGTGTAGGCGTGTAGCTAGTGTGAGCAATGTGGCAGCACAAGGGGATATATAATACTAGCTAGCTAACTACTTGAGTTGTATGTGCGTGAGTGCTAGTGGTTATGAGCGAGTATTTATGAGCTTATCTTCGTGAAAAATTGGCTCTATGACTGATAAGTGGGGAATGATCGGTAAAAGTAGTATTATGCATCACCGCGTGTACGCGACTTTTTAGCATATTTAACACCATTTGTTATTGTATTTATAAAAATAGTTATATATCTAGTGTATTAATAAAAATAGTATTTTTGTTGTCTGATGGCCGGACGACAGTGCGTGTAGGTTAACACGCGGGCGGACAGCAGTCGGCCTGCCATCCCACCACTAGACAGCAGGGACCTGCCGTTCAACCAGCAAGCGACAAGTGGATTAGCTAGCTTAATTACCTACCCTAATTTATTTTTTGTTACTATTTATTTGAATTTTTAAATACACAAAATAAGCTCAAAAAATTACAAAATTTTATATGAAGCCTTCTAACATAACATACTTAACTGTGGAATTTTTTGGTAATTTTATCATCTGTGAATGTTGCTTAAAAATTTGTACGATTTTAATATTTGTAGAAGTTGTTGCATATAGCAAACGAGCTCCAAAAATTATGAAATTTTATAGAAAGCATCTCAATATAGTCATAGTAATTGTGTAATTTTTTAAAAATTTATGTGTTATGAATTTACTGCATTAATTCATTTTAATTTAATCGTGAAATTAACGATGCTCAAACATCTTTTGTAATGTCTAACATCTATCCTTCGCACATATGTCAGCCCGTTACTGCTATCTTTGCTTTCCCGTTGTGTCCTTCGCATAATTGTCACTCTATCCATGTCAGCCCGTTACTGCTATCTTTTCTTTCCCGTTGTGTCCTTCGCATAATTGTCACTCTATCCATATTTTCCCCCCTCACGCACTCCCTCGTCTGCATTAACGTCGTTATGTCCGTATTGTCCCTCCTCGCCCACTCCATCGTCTGCACATTTATCAGTGTTACCATACTGTTCTCCTCATTCGAAGTGCTACTCGTTGACAAGAAGTCCTTAATTTGCTAGGTGAACACACTGAGTTCCCTTTTCGCTCGGCTATAAATACAAATGTTTCGCAGTTCATTATCGATCATCTCTGTCGCTCATCGTATAAACTCATTCTCGCGGTCGTCACTCAAAATTAAGAGTGCATAGCTCATTATTTTGAGAAGCCAGTGCATAGCTTATTAAGGACGCAGTAGGAGGACGCGACAGTGCTAATTGCTTCTCCTAAAAGGTAGGTAATTTTTTATTGCATGCTTTCGACATTATTCCCGTAGTCATAGTTAATTAGTATTATTTAGTTAGTCATAATTAATGTAGTTTGTATTTTGAAATAAGTAGGTCCTAGTAATTTAGATGTAGTTTTTACTATTTTTATGTACGTACGGTACTTATAATATTTTATTGTGTGGTAATATGTAATTAAGCAATCGTAATTACTATAGTGGCAATTAGTTATGGTTAATTAATGAGTTAGTGGTAAGTAATTAAGTGCTACGGATGACGGTAATGAATTACTTGTATTTTTTGTACGGGTAATCAAATTGTTGGTAATTAATGAATTATTCGTATGTAGTTACACGCATGTAATCACTAATTTATAATATTTTACTATCATTATCAATCTTCACCGTAATATTTTGTGTATCCCATTTGTTGCAAAGTACTCTCTAAATTAGAAGTGCATGGCTAATTATTTTGAGAAACCAGTGCATAGCTTATTGAGGACGCGGCAGGACGACGCGCCAATGCTGATTACTTATCCTGAAATACAAGTAATTTTTTATCGCATGCTTTCGATGTTATTCCCATAGTCCTAGTTAATTAGTATTATTTAGTTAGTCATACTTAATGTAGTTTGCATTATGAAGTAAGTTGGTCGTAGTAATGTAGATATAGTTTGTATTTTTTTTTGTGTACATATGATACCCATAATTTTTTACTGCATGATAGTGTGTAATTAAGCAGTCGTAATTACTGTAGTGGTAATTAGTTATGGTTAAGTAATGAGTTAGTACTAAGTAACTAAGTGCTAACGACGATGGTAATGAATTACTCGTAATTTTTTCGGACAGGTAATTAAATTGTCGGTAATTAATGAATTATTCATATGTAATTACACAGATGTAATCACTAACTTGTATTATTTTACTGTCATTATCAATCTTTGCACTAAAAGTTGGTCTATCCCATTTGTTGCAAGGTATGGAGCTTCTCAAACAGTTCTACGATGAGAACCACTGGTGTCACTCATAGATGACGGGTGACGTGGCTAGCCCTCCGCCCTTGAAGCTACGGAGAGGGAGGGATCATTGGAAGTAAGACGAACGTTATGTCCCAATCCTGCGGGCCACGGGCTTGTTGCCCTTTGTGAGGCTGGTCTCCATTGGATGCCAATTCACCATCGATGGTAGCCTGCTAACGGCATTGGTGGACAGGTGGAGGCTCGAGATGCACATATTACACTTGCTGTGGGGTGATGTAACATCTGATTTTTGGAGTTTATAAAGTGCAATTTTCAAAAATTAATTTTACGGAATTTTGAAATTAATTAAAGCTTAAATGGAATTTTATGAATTAAAAGGATTTAATATGATTAAGTCAAACATTAACATTTGCCAAAAATATTTTATTTGAGTTCTTGGTGTCTCAAGGAATTTAATGGTATTTTGGTGAATTTTCTGATTTAATTGCTATTTTCTAGAGCTCAAAAGAATTTATTTGAATTTCGGAAAAGAAAAAGAAAAGAAAGGAAAAACCCACCAGGCGGCCGGTCCGACCGCCGCCCAACCCGCGCGCGCGCGCCTCCTCCGTTGGATGGGCGACACGCGTCGGCCATCCGAGCGCTCCCCTCGCCGCCGCGCCATCGCCGCTGCGCTTCGCTCTCCGTCTTGCGGCGGTGGGGCCACTGTCGAGATCGAATCCGGCCGGACGCGGTGTCCGTGCCACGTCGCCCTCGCGCGCGGGGTATTTAATGGCGCGGACCGAGGTTCGCCCGCCGCCGCCGCGCGCCCGCGCAACCGCGCGCGCTCGGTTCCGCCGTCGCCTCGCCGCCATGCTGCGCGCCGCCGTCCGCCGTCGTCGCGGTGAGCCCGCCGCGCCCTCGTTCCGCCGTCGCCGCCGTTCGCCGTCGTTCGCGGCCGCCGTCTCCGCCGCCGTCGTCGTCGTCGTCGCCGCCGCCGCCCTCCGCCGCCGGGCGCCCGCGCCTCCTCGATCGCCGGCGGCCGCGCCGTCGCGCCGCCGCCGCCCGCCGCCGCGCCGCGCTCCGCGCCGCCGTGGACACCGCGCCGCGCCTCGGCGCGCCTGCGTCCCCCTCGGTCCCGCGCGCCTTACGCCCGCCAGCGGCGTCGGCCGCGACCGCCGCCTCCTCGTGGGCGCCGTTCACCGCGCACCGCCGCCGCCATGTGGGACCGCCCGTCGGCCGAGCCGTGGGCCGTGAGCGATCTGGGCGGCGGCCGGATGCGTCCGCGTGGCCGTCTGCCGGCCGTCCGTCGCCCGCCGCCGCGCGCCCGTCCGGCCACCCGGCATGCCACGTCGGCCCTACGCTGCGTGTCGGCCCGATCGGTACTCACGTCGGCTGGCGCTTGCGCCCAAGCAACCCGATCAGCCGCACTATTCCGTGCGCGAGTCCACCGTGAGACCAGTCTCCGTGCGCCGGTCCACGGCCGCAGTGCAATTTCCGATTTTCCCGAATTTCTGTAGATTTAATTTTCCGAGCCCGTTCTCCCTCATCCTAGCTCCGATTGACCCGATTCTTTTCCTAAATTCATCTAAAATTGAGCTCTACCTTTTGGTTCAGGTTTGAGAATTTTTGGAGTTCATTTGAATTTTATTTGAATTTATTTTGTCTCTTTGTGTCGTTTTTCTCTCGTTAGATCACGCGTTCGAGGGCATGCGTTGGATTTGAAGATCAAGAGCATCAACTGAGCAAGGCCAAGGCAAGTCGTGTCCTTTGATCATGTTGAACCTAGTTTGCAATCTATTACTTAAATATTTTGTTTTAAATTACAATGCCTTGCTACTTTATTATAAAACCCTTGTATTGGTAGTTAATGACCTAATTGATTATTTCCTCCTTGATAATTTGAATGCCATGATGCCATTGTCACCATAAGATGGGAACTTTTATTAGTGATGCTATGTTACGATCACATTTGGGTTGGTACGATTAGTATGCTTATCCATGCTTTTAGTATCGCTTGGGTTCATCATCACATGTGATTAATTAATTTGACTTAATGAGATATTGAATCGTGGTTGGTACCCTTTGTTATAAAAATTGTCTTAGTGACGTTGGTGCGTCATTGGCGGTGGTTATAAAATTGGTTTTCACTTGGGCGATTGATCGTGCGATAAAAAGTGCGAGTTGCACATTGGGATGTGGATGTTTCGCACAGGTATTACTTAAGGACTTAACTTTGTGCGCCATTGATCCGAGCCTTACAGTGCAAACCACATGTCTAGTATGGGATAGACTGGCATAATAATTTGTGAGGTCTCCACTTTGGTTTTACTACGATGTTGTGTGGCGCAAGAGGGCAATTATCGACTAGGGGTTACCCTACTCGACGGCGAAACCTTAGCGAGTGGGATCGGTGGAGATGGATCATTGTAAAAGCCTTGTTGTGATTATCTTTAACGTGAGGATTATCACATCGTGTGGGTACAGATTGTGCAACCTCTGCGAGTGTAAAACTATTCGAATAGCCGTGTCCTCGGTCATGGACAATGCTCGGTGATTTCACACGAGGTATAGTTATTCTTGGAAATTTTGGTAGTTGATCGGTGGATGGTTAATTCCTTTGTTGGTTTAACTTGTGGATGGGAGTCCATAAGTAGTTTACTTCAATTCCTTTGATTATTTATTATTGTTTTATTTACAATTCGCCTTCAATCTATTTATGGTAATTTGAATGTTGTTTTATGCAAATTAACCCTTTCACTTTCCATTGTTAAGCCTTGCATATTATATTGCATCATTTGTTACAAGCGGCTTCTTTGAGTACCAATGTACTCACGGCTTTATGCCTATGTTGCTCGATTGAGGATGAAGAGTGCTACCGGCGGGAGGTTCCGGGAGAGAGTACCGGCGACTACGAGTTCTAGGCCGCTCCCCACTCGATTGCACGTGGGCATGTCGATTGGCCACTACGTTTATTTTGGATTTCATTGCTAGTTTTGTTAAGCCCTAAGGCTATTGAGATTGTAAGCTTGACCATAAGGTCATACTTTTGGGTATTGATTAATAATTTGAATTTCCCTTATTTAATATCGTGATTGTGGTGATGATTACCTCTATGTTTGGTGTGTGCACTAAGCGTGATCTGGACTAGTGCAGTACACACAGAGAGTCGGATTTGCATATTCGGGTCTCGGCAGAGATAGTATCGAGCCAAATTATTTAGGACAAGCCCTAGTTAGAGTGGTCGAATTAAAGAGATAAAAATAATAATTACTTTCTAAATCAAACCAACTAAATTTGATGAATAGTAATATCTATATTTTCTTATCTTCTCTCTAGGAATTCTGCTCCTACCCGTTCTCTCACGATTTATTTTCGTAAAAGTTTATACTAATCTTTCTTTTGTAAAATGCATTAGATGTCTCAAGCTTCCTTCAACCAAGCGGGAGGTTGGAGAGCCCTTCTCAGTGTTCATTGCGAAGCCTCGGATTGAAGAGAATACCCATCTACTTCACCAAGGATGAGAAAGATGGAGGGCAACGTGTTGGAAGCATCACGGGTTGTACTTCACCACGAGTCGGCAAGCAAATTCTACATCATAGTTTCAAGGGCACCGGATCTCACGGAGGATGTTCGCACAGCGACTGCACACAAAGCCATCCGACAGACTTTGCAAATTATACAAGATAAACATGGCGGACTTGTTCGGAGGTTCAAGAGGCAATGTGAAGTCACCTCGATTCGTCGAGCCGGCCGAGGAGGAGCCGACCACCGTCGCGGCACCTCTACCGACGCCTTCACCGCCGAGCCGGAGGTGGGACGACGCATCACCGGAGGCTATCAGCGTACTTCGACGCTTCACCCCGCCCGCCAGAGAGCGACGCCGCCCGATCGCCGCGATCCGCAACTCGTGGGTCTTCTATAGTGATGCGGAGGATGAGGATAGCGAACCCTATCATCGGGCTCGAGTGGGAGCCACTAGATTAGGAGTGCGAGTAGAGCGTTGGATCTTATTTGCGATTGTTTGGGATGTGAGATGTAAATCTTGCTTTTAAAAGCATTATATTGCTATCATGTCCATCTTTTATTGGAGATATCTTTTGCAGCTTTTATTGTTAGCCTTTCGGGCTAAGTGTTTGCTTAGTTTAGGTCGCCATTAGCTATTCCCTTAGGCGAGTTTACCACTTACCTTTGCTTTTCCTCTTACCTATTGAGCCTTGAATGTCGGTTCTCGGTAATGATCTTTCTTTTTGAGCGGCGGCAAGATGGTTGAAACCGGGAACTCCGCAGTCGTGGCAGACAAACGAGAACCCGAGGGCAGTTCCACTCGGCCACCTCATGCGATTCCGCCGACCACAGACCCGCTCTCGGTCGGTTCTCGATGGCGGTTCGAGATGATGCAAGCAATGATGCGAGAATATGAACAATATGGCTCATCGTCGGCAACTGAGTAACAAAGCACCTCGAGGCGCCCACCATCGTCCCCTTTGCGAGTTTATGAGGCGAGGCCGCCTACCTACTCCAGCTCTTGAGCCTATGGAGGCGACGGCTGGATCCGTTCGGTGGGAAAAAGTGAACTTGGCGGTGCACGACAGGAGAGAGTGTCAGTATGCGGCACACCGGCTAGAGGACTGCAAAGCAGAGTGGTGGGAGAACTCGTGGCGCCCACGAGAACCAGACGGCATTACTTGGGATGAGTTCTCCACCGCTTTCATGCGCCCATGTTCGGATGGGGTGATGGACATGAAGAAGGAGGAGTTCCGTGAGTTGCGTGAGAGGAACATGTCGGTGGGTGAATACCTCAATAAATTCACTCGGCTAGCTCGCTATGCGCTTTGAGGACGTAGCCACAGATGAAGCCGTCGAAGAGGTTCGGAAGGCTTGAACCGAGATTGAAGGTGCGGTCGTGGGCGCGACTATGCCGGCTTTCAGCGAGATGGTGGATAAGGTCATCCGATTGAGGCGATCGCCGTGAGCTCGAGGAGTCTCGCAAGAGAGGATGGCTCGGCGAGGATTGCGATCTCACGAGCCCAGAGCGGCGTTTCAGCACTTATCGGCCGCTCAGTACCTCGGCGGCAGCAGCAGTCGATCTTCAGGGGCCGGCCCCAGCGCCACGTCCCAGCAGATCGCAGAGACCGGTGGATCGGTGGTCGCGACAAGGAACACCAACCCAAAGCAAGATTACTTACTTCAAGTGTCATGAGCGGGACACTATGCTAGCAAATGCCCCAGCAGGCGAGCCCCACTCGGTTCGCCGACTTGGGAGCCACACCAGGGCGGACACCTACCCGGGAGCGGGCGTGGAGCACCCAGCGCCAGTCGTGGCAGCGAGGACTCCGCGGTGGTGAGAGCCAGTGAACCATGTCCTTTGCAAAGGAGGCTCGAGCGGCACGAGAGGTTGTGGTCGGTAAGTTCCTAGTTCATTCAAAGCATCGCCACGCGATTTTATTTGATTCGGAGCTTCCCATTCGTTTGTTTCTGAGTTTTGCTTTAAAGCATCGATTGAAAATTGTTACTCAGGATCTATTCATTTGATCCAAACCCCGGTTCGAGTTGAGCACCAACCTAGGCTGTCCGAAGTTGAGATAGACATCCGAGGAGTTGAGTTGAGCGGACTTGATTATCTTGGATATCGGTCCTAGATGTGATCTTAGGTATGGATTGGCTCAAGAAGCATCGAGCGGTTACGTATTGCGGGGAGCGAGCGGTGACCTTGACCGGCTCCGATGGGAAGAAAGTGCGATATTCAGCTAGCATGAATCGGCAGAGCGGGTAATGGTTTGTCGATCAAGGAATTCAGTTGGAGGATGTGCCAATTGTCGGGAGTACCGATGTGTTTCAGATGATCTTCGGGGATGCCACCAGGCGAGAGGTTGAGTTTTTGATCGAGTTGGTACGGTACCTCTCCGATTTCCAAAAGACCCTACCGGATGCGGCAAATGAGTTAGCGAACTCAAGAAGCGATTCAAGAGCTTTTGGACAAAGGTTATGTCGGGCCAGTTCGTCCCGTGAAGCGCCATCTTGTTTGTGAAAAGAAGGATGGCGGCCGGCGCATGTGCGTGGACTACCGAGCACTTAATGAGGTCACCATCAAGAACAAGTACCGTTGCCCGGGATTGATGATTTGTTTGATCAGCTCGGGAAGCAGGAGTTTTCTCAAGATTGACTTGAGGTCGTTACCATCGATGAGGATTCGACGGAGGACATACCTAAGACGGCATTTTCGACTCGTTACGGTTTGTATGAGTTCACGGTGATGTCTTTTGGTTTGACCAATGCTCCACCTATTTTATGTACACGATGAATAAGGTGTTCATGGAATATTTGGATAAGTTTGTCGTAGTGTTCATTGGCGATATTCGATCTACTCGAGGATGAGAGAGAGCATGAGGAACATCCGAGATTGGTATTGCAGAAATTAAGGGACCATCGGTTGTATGCCAAGTTTAGCAAATGTGAGTTTTGGATGAAGGAGGTCGCCTTCCTAGGCCATGTGATGTCCGCAAAGGGAGTTCTTTGTTGACCGGAAAGGTCAAGGATGTTTTGATTGGCGATCACCTTCTTGGTGACTCGGATCAGAGTTTTAAGGTATGGCTGGTTATTACCGTCGTTTCATCGAGGATTTTCAGTGTAGCCAAGCCACTTACCCAATTGCTCAAAAAGAAAAGAAATTTGTTTGGGCGCTTTGAGTGCGAGAAAAGCTTTGAAGTTGAAGGAAAGTTTGACTCTGACCCAGTGCTAATATTGCGATTTAAACAAGGATTTTGAGATTTATTGCGATGCCTCACGCAAGGGTTTGGGTTGTGTCTTGATGCAGAAAAGAGAGTGGTAGCGTATGCCTCGCGCGATTGAGACCGCATGAGGAGAATTACCCTACCCACGACTTAGAGCTAGCGGTAGTAGTGCATGCTTTGAAAATTTGGAGGCACTATCTCTTGGGTAATAGATGTGAGGTTTATACGGATCACAAGAGTTTGAAATACATTTTACCCAGTCCGAGCTTAACCTCGGGCAGAGGAGGTGGTTGAGCCGATAAAGGATTACGATGTTGGAATCCATTATCACCCGAGGAAGGCCAATGTGGTCGCAAATGCTCTGAAAGCGGGAAGGTTTATTGTAATTCGGTGATGGTCAAGGAGAGTCACCACCTTGCATGAGGAATTCCAAAGGCTCGATTTGGAATTGGTTGAGGAAGGATTTTTGGCGACAATGGAGTTGCGACCACTTTGGATGGTCGATTCGTCAAGTTGAGACGGATGATGAGGCATTTCAGCGTATCAGACGAGAATATGAGTGAAGGAAAAGTGCAGATTTTCAGAGGATGCCCAAGGAACCCCGTGGTTCAAGCAACGTTTGTGTGTGCCCAATAAGAAGGAACTAAAGGATCTGTTGCTAAAAGAAGCTCATGAGTCGTTGTACTCGATACATCCGGCGATACCAAGATGTACCGGGACATTAAAGAAAAATATTGGTGGCCTAGCATGAAGCGTGAGATTGCCGAGTATGTGGCACTTTGTGATGTCTGTCGGAGAGTTAAGGCGAGCATCGAGGCGGCGAGTTTGCTTCACCCGTTGAAAATCCCCGAGTGGAAATGGGAAGAGATTGGTATGGACTTCATAGTCAGTGCCTAAGACCAAAGATGGCTATGATTCGATTTGGGTCATCGAGACCGATTGACCAAGGTTGCTCACTTCATTCGGTGAAGACAACCTACTCGGTGTGATTGGCGTAATCAGATATGTCGAGGATTGTCGGTTTGCATGGAGTGCCCAAGAAAATAGTGTCGATCGAGGGTCCCGATTCACTTCTCGGTTTTGGGGTAGTTTCCATGAGGTTATGGGAACGCACTGAATTTCGATACGCATACCATCCCAGACGGATGGTCGATGTAGCGAGTCAATCGATTCTTGAGGATATGTTGAGAGCATGTGTGCTAGATCATGGACCTAAGTGGGACAAATTGTTTGCCTTTGCGAGTTTTCCTACAACAATAGTTATCAGCAAGTTTGCGGATGTCACCATTTGAAGCACTCTACGGCGAGAAATGCGGGACCCTCTCAATTGGAAAGAGACAGGGGAAGGTCGGTGTTTGGTCAGTTGCTTAAAAGAGGCCGAGGACAAGGTCCGTTTGATTCAGAGAGGTTGAGGATCGCCTGTGCCAGCAAAAGAGCTATGCGGATACAGACGCGAGAGCCGAGTTTTGAGCCGATGATTTTGTGTATCTCGGGATCACACCATTCAAAGGTGTGAAGAGGTTTCACAAAGGAAAGCTTGCACCAAGGTATGTCGGTCCGTTCGAATTTTGAAACGCAGGGAGAGGTTGCTTATCAATTGGAGCTACTGCGTCCTTGATGGGGTACATGATGTTTTCCATGTGTCCCAGTGAAGAAGTGTTTGAGAGTGCAGAGGAGGTGTGCGATTGAGGCAATTGATCTTGGGAGGATCTGTCCTACAAAGAGCGTCTGTCAAAATCTTGGATGTGTCGAGAGAGTCACCGGAATAAAGTTGTTCGCTTTGCAAAGTTGGTGGAGCAATCACTCAGGAGGAAGCCACCTCGGGCGCGAAGAGGATCTCAAGCGAGTTCGAACCTATTCTAGTAGTGAGCCGGATCTAGGGGTGAGATCCGTTAAGGGGTAAGGTTTGTAACATCCTGATTTTTTTGGAGTTTATAAAGTGCAATTTTCAAAAATTAATTTTCTGAATTTTTGAAATTAATTAAAGCTTAAATGGAATTTTATGAATTAAAAGGATTTAATATGATTAAGTCAAACATTAACATTTGCCAAAAATATTTTATTTGAGTTCTTGGTGTCTCAAGGAATTTAATGGTATTTTTGGTGAATTTTCTGGATTTAATTGCTATTTTCTAGAGCTCAAAAGAATTTATTTGAATTTCTGGAAAAAGAAAAAAAGAAAAGAAAAGGAAAAACCCACCGAACCGGCCCGGTCCGACCGCCGGCCCAACCCGCGCGCCCGCGCCCGCCTCCCTCCGTTGGATGGACGACACGCGTCGGCCATCCGAAGCGCCTCGCTCGCCGCGCGCCATCGCTGCCGCCGCTCTTCAGGCGGCGGTGTGGGGCCCACTGCCGAGATCGAATCCGGCCCGACGCGTGTCCGTGCCACGTCAGCCCTCGCGCCGCCGGGTATTTAATGGCGCGCGACCGAGGTTCGCCGCCGCGCCGCCGCTCGCCGTGCGCGCCGCCGCCTCGGTTCGCTGCGTCGCTCGCCGCCGCCGTCGGCGCCGCCGCCGTCCGCCGTCGTCGCCGGTGAGCCCGCCGCGCCCTCGGTTCCGCCGTCGCCGCCGTTCGCCGTCGTTCCGCGCCGCCGTCTCCGCCGCCGTCGTCGTCGTCGCCGCCGCGACCGCTCCGCCGCGAGGACGCCCGCGCCTCCTCGATCGCGGCGGCCGCTGCCGTCGCGCCGCCGCCGCTGCCGCCGCCGCGCTCGCGCCGCCGGCGACACACCGCGCCGCGCCTCGGCGCGCCTGCGTCCCCTCGGTCCCGCGCCGCCACGCCCGGCCGGCGTCGGCGCGACCCGCCGCCTCCTCGTGGACGCTGCGTTCACGCGCACCCGCCGCCGCCATGTGGGACCCGCCCGTCGCCCGAGCCAGACCCGTGAGCCGATCGGGCCGGCGGCCGGATCGCCCACGTGGCGTGCCACGCCGTCCGTCGCCCGCGCCGCGCGACCCGATCCGCCACCCCAAAGATGCCACGTCGGCCCTACCGCACACGTGTCGGCCCGATCGGTACTCGTCGGCTGGCGCTTGCGCCAAGCGGCCTTGATCGGCCGCCTTTATTCGGCGCCGAGTCCACCGTAGACCAGTCTCCGTGCGCCGGTCCACAAAGATGCAGTGCAATTTCCGATTTTCCCCGAATTTCTGTAGATTTAATTTTCCAGAAGCCCGTTCTCCCTCATCCTAGCTCCGATTGACCCGATTCTTTTTCCTAAATTCATCTAAAATTGAGCTCTACCTTTTGGTTCAGGTTTGAGAATTTTTGGAGTTCATTTGAATTTTATTTGAATTTATTTTGTCTCTTTGTGTCGTTTTCTCTCTCGTTAGATCACGCGCTCGAGGAGCCGCGTTGATTTGAAGATCAAGAGCTGTCAACTGAGCAAGGCCAAGGCAAGTCGTGTCCTTTGATTATGTTGAACCTAGTTTGCAATCTATTACTTAAATATTTTGTTTTAAATTACAATGCCTTGCTACTTTATTATAAAACCCTTGTATTGGTAGTTAATGACCTAATTGATTATTTCCTCCTTGATAATTTGAATGCCATGATGCCATTGTCACCATAAGATGGGGAACTTTTATTAGTGATGCTATGTTACGATCACATTTGGGTTGGTACGATTAGTATGCTTATCCATGCTTTTAGTATCGCTTGGGTTCATCATCACATGTGATTAATTAATTTGACTTAATGAGATATTGAATCGTGGTTGGTACCATCTGTTATAAAATTGTGCCGTGACGTTGGTGCGTCATTGGCGGTGGTTATACAAAATTGGTTTTCACTTGGCGATTGATCGTGCGATAAAGGGTGCAGGTTGCACATTGGGATGTGGATGTTTCACTGGGTATTACTTAAGGACTTAACTTTGTGCGCCATTGATCCGAGCCTCACTGCAAACCACATGTCTAGTATGGGATAGACTGGCATAATAATTTGTGAGGTCTCCACTTTGGTTTTACTACGATGTTGTGTGGCGCAAGAGGGGCAATTATCGACTAGGGGTTACCCTACTCGACGGCGAAACCTTAGCGAGTGGGATCGGTGGAGATGGATCATTGTAAAAGCCTTGTTGTGATTATCTTTAACGTGAGGATTATCACATCGTGTGGGTACAGATTGTGCAACCTCTGCAGAGTGTAAAACTATTCGAATAGCCGTGTCCTCGGTCATGGACAATGCTCGGTGATTTCACACGAGGTATAGTTATTCTTGGAAATTTTGGTAGTTGATCGCTGGATGGTTAATTCATTGTTGGTTTAGCTTGTGGATGGGAGTCCATAAGTAGTTTACTTCAATTCCTTTGATTATTTATTATTGTTTTATTTACAATTCGCCTTCAATCTATTTATGGTAATTTGAATCTTTGTTTTATGCAAATTAACCCTTTGACTTTCCATTGTTAAGCCTTGCATATTATATTGCATCATTTGTTACAAGCGGCTTCTCGAGTACCAATGTACTCACGGCTTTATGCCTATGTTGCTCGATTGAGGATGAAGAGTGCTACCGGCAGGAGGTTCCGGGAGGAGAGTACTTGACGACTACGAGTTCTAGGCTTCGCTCCCACTCGATTGCACGTGGGCATGTCGATTGGCCACTACGTTTTATTTTGGATTTCCATTGCTAGTTTTGTTAAGCCCTAAGGCTATTGAGATTGTAAGCTTGACCATAAGGTCATACTTTGGGTATTGATTAATAATTTGAATTTTCCTTATTTAATATCGTGATTGTGGTGATGATTACCTCTATGTTTGACTGTGTGCACTAGCGTGATCCTGGACTAGTGCAGTACACACAGAGAGTCCGGATTTGCATATTCGGGTCTCGACAGGTGAGATGACGATCACTCTGTAAGACGTCTCGGTCTTGACCAGTCTCCCTCTCCGGGTATCGCACTTGTTCCAACCCCTGCACCGGCGGACTGGAAGGAGAGGTTGGCGGACTAGTTCAGCCGCCTATCCCAGAGGGTGCTCGTGGCGTCCCCCACGCTTGGTTGCAGAATTTCATTATGCACCCACAGGATGCACCACTCGAGGTCGTCAGGACGCACCTCGACGCATACCTTCTTCATATCATTGCTTGGAGCATGTTTCTAGGTATACACGGCGATATTTGCAATGTCGAGTTCATGTGCCTCGCCGAGTCTTTGGTTGATGTGGAGTTTGGGGCAATGCCTCAGTACAGCTAGAGATCAGCCATTCTATGCACCACATATCGGAGGTTGTGTGACGCTTACCATGACGGCGCTGCTGATAACCCCAACTTATGCGTGTGCTACGTGCTCCTATAGCTGTGGAGTTGGGAGAACTTACCTGTCGGTGTTTGACCATCGTGACACCAGTGCACCCGTTCGCGCGAGTTTGCCAACCTAGTAGACAGGCCCACTATGGGTTTTCGATGGACTGGTGCCCATCTGCGCTGGGCCAAGGGTAGAATGTCAAGGTGCTACCTGCTGTGGCACAACGAGTTCGAGTCATTACACGATCATAACATCATCTAGGGTATATGGACTATAGACTTCGTGGAGCCTGTAGCGCCGTACGACACACCATCTAATGTTCTCATACATGATGGAGGCTTACACGACGTAGCGCGTAATGTGACAGATCGGTTTCCACCAGGTCATGCCCCCTCCGGATGGCAGATTCCTACTGTGAGCTGTACACCGGTAAGTCAAACTCCATCGAGTAATGTTTACACTTTGTATGTCTTGCTTTGTAACATCGATGATTTTGGAAATGTAGGCAATTGAGAGCTGGTCGGCATGTTACAGACTGGCGGCTAATGTAGCATGAGTGGTCGACGGCATGGACAAACAGGGCGCACCTGGATATCGTCATGGAGCAGCGTTGGTACGACATCCAGATACACGACGAGTACTTGGAGTAGTACGTACCCCGGTTGCGTAGCAAACTCATCGTTCGTCCACCAGGTCGCCCTGAGCAGATCATGCACGACGACAGTCTACAATGCTCGATCGATCGCCATAGCACTTCGCAGCAGCATGATAGCATAAGACAGTTGCAATTTCTTAGATATTCATTTACGGAATTCATACTGGTCATTACTAAACCTGTTTTATATGTCACTTCAGTTGGAGCACGCGCAACACATCACAAGCGTGTCTAAGACTACCCTCACCAGCCCGAACACACCACAAGCCGTGTAGAATACTTTGAAATACATCCTAAAGCAGGGCCAAAAATAGTGCATAACCTGAGCTGTGACCATTCAACGGATCACACCGTGCACATCGGGCACCCATAGGGGCACTATGCTCACCCGCCAAGTCATCGCAACCTAGCGAGTCTGGCTGGCCATCGCATTCTACCAAGTCTGCCCAGCATCGTGGTACTATCCGCCGATCATCTACGGGCCGTATTAACAAGGAGGTAACTTACATAAAAACGTACATTTTGTTTTCTTGTTAGGCCTTACATTCCAACATCATGGCGTTCTCCTGCCATAGGTCCGTCGTTGAGATGCATCACTTTTGATGTCCGCACCACCTACATAGACTACCACTCTCCACCATTCATCTTCGCTGCACATCCTGGAGATATGAGAATCGCATTGTACATCTGGAATATTTATTGTGACTAACACTGTTTCATTTTGTAGCCTCCAATTCAACGTGGGGGTGACATCGCGGCTCTTGGATGCTTCCAGAGAGTGGTACACAGTGCCAGGGTTTGCAGCATACGTAGGGCAGAGCTTAGCATTCACACCATGCGCAAGGTTCGAAGATTTCAGTGGGCAGAGCTCCTCTGGCTTCGCTGCCACATCGTACGGTCAAGGCGAGAGCTCCTTCTCACCACGAGGGGGATTTTTAGAGTCCTTCAATCACGACATTATTGCTGGCAGCTCACAGTTTGGCATGTCTCAGCTAGAGGATATTGGCCCTTACCGGACCCAGCCTGTTGTACCTGAGCCTATTGGACCACCACCAACCACTGAGTAAATGGAACGGTCTCTATACCTCCTCCGAACTGAGACGCAACCTCCGGACCGACTGACGTACCCCACGGGACATATTCATGCTTAACGAAAGACAAGGCCACGCATAGGGAGGCAGATGCGGCGAGGAGATAGCAGTGGCTCAGATGATGAGCCATATCGCATCACATGTGATGCGTTTTTTGTACTATTACATGTACTTGTACAAATATTTATAATGTATAAACTGTAAAAGATGTTTGAGCATCATTAATTTAATGATTAAATTAACATGAATTAATGTGGCAAATTTGAAGCATATAAAATTCCTAAAAATGACACAATTAATATGACTATGTCAGAAAGCTTCATATAAATTTTTATAATTTTTAGAGCTTATTTTCTATATGTAACAACTCTTACAAATATCAAAATCGTATGAATTTTGAGCAACATTCACAGTGGATAAAATTACAAAAAAAATTATACAATTAACTACGTTGTGTCAAGATGCTACACATAAAATTTAGTAATTTTTTGAACTCATTTACTATATTTAAAAATTCAAACAAACGGTAAGCAAAAAATAAATTAGGGCAGGTAATTAAGCCTGCTAATCACCTGCCGCTTGGTGGTGGGACGGCAGGTCCCTACTATCTAGTTGTGAGATGGCAGGCTGCCTGCTATCTGACCGGGGGACGGTAGTGGCTACGCGTCAGCCCATATGCGCCGCCGCCTAGCCACCAAACGGCAAAAACACTATTTTTGTCAATACGCTAGACATACAACCAGTTTTCTAAATACAGTGGTAAACAGTGCCAAATATGCTAAAATGTCCATGTACGCACTTGGCTTACCCTATAAAAAATCTAGTAGAATACGCCCCTGTTCATTCTAGCTTAAAAGTAGGGGTGAAAACGGGTCGGATTCGGACGGATATTGCTGGTACCATATCCTAACCCATATTTTTTCTCCGGATTCGGTACCAATCGGATTCGGTGTCGGATCGGTCGGGATTAACCCATTTCGTTTGCACCCCTACTTGTTTGTAAGGAATGCATACAGTGCAGTAAATAGAGTAGGACACACTGACTTGATGTTACTATTTAATAGCTGATGTGGAAGATTTTATTTTACCATTGCAAAAGAAAATGAAACGTCAAATAGTAGCACTAACCTGAAATCAAACTTGAAGATGTATCGGATTCGGACGGATATTCGGATTCGGACGGATATTGCTGTTACCATATCCTAACCCATATTTTTTTCTCCGGATTCGGTACTAGTCGGATTCGGTACCAATCGGATTCGGTGCCGGATCGGTCGGGATTAACCCGACCCGTTTTCACCCCTACTTAAAAGCGGGAAGCCGGAATAACCTAGTCGCCTCTTTAATTTCAGTTTTTTTAGCTTTTTTTCTCTATTTTCTTTTCATTGTCTGTAAAGATATAACAATGTTTTTTTATTTTTTCATTTTCCCTTTATTTTTTAATTTAATAGAATGATTTAGAAAAATCTAATAGCCGATGTAGTATAATTTCAATCGAAAGTCAACAGTTAAAAGCCAGAAGCCACTAAAAAAGCCAGAATTAACGGGCAATTTGCAACAAAGTGAGCACTTTCCCCTGTATAGGCAGAATACAATACACCACTTGTACAGACATAAACCCATGGTATAATTTGCAAGACATTCCCTCTTTGACCTTGCTGACATACATGCATGCATACAGGCCTTTCCCCTATGCTCACATCCCAATATCCCATGGGTTTCCTGTAGTCGTGTGTGCATATTTATGACTATCCAATGAACACTCCCTGTAGGAATAATGGTTCTTGTACCTCACTACGTACCAAGAATGATCATCTCCGCAAGCAAGCATCGTATGAACACAATCAAACATAGCACTACCAGCATGAGTTCCCAACAACCCTCGCCGTCGATCATCAGACCGACAGACCAGATGCGGGGAGTAGTAGTATTCCAGAGTGATGGGCAAATAAATAGGGGGGAAAGGAGAGGACCATACCTATTATACCTTGATGGACATGGATCCAAGCTGCCATTAGAAGCGCTCACGGGTCGCATCACTCCAGCCAGTGGCACTGGCGGAGCTGGAGGTAGCAGCCAGCCAGCCAGCAAGCGAGCCATCCATCATAACTCACAGATCGGGAGCATGCATGACAAGGACACGACGACCCACAAGCCCCTGCCAATGCGATGCACGGACTTCCGTTGATGATCCGACAGAGAAGCAGCATTTTTCAAGAAGTATGTTGCAGCCTTCAGGCCCTTGAATGGCATGGACCCCCTCCTTATGTGGCAAGGACATTGAAGCTCCATCCATAGTTCATCTCTCCAGTGAGTTAACTGTGTGAAGCTTGCCCCGCCCTGTTGCAGCTTGGACGACAACCGGCGCAGGCGTTGACCATGGTCAGTGTCCTGCCTGCGAGGGAGTTGGTGCACAGCTGTGTAGCATGTCATTGCGGTACCGCTGCTTACGTCGCAGCAAGGAATGTCATGGACTGTGCTCCTGGATACATCAAGTTGGTGGCGCCATCTGCGAGAATCTGACCTGCAAGATGAGAAAGAAAACGATCAAGTGGTAACAGTGGTAAAGGCAAAGAACGTTTCCTGCCACATTAGCAAATAGTAAGCTTAACTGATTCAGTCATCAGAGAACAACGACGATATATTCATCATAATTCAGAAGAAGGAAAAAAAGAGAGAGAAGAAGATCACGCCTTCATCAAGATCAGAAGAAAATTTTAATGTGTTTCATGAGCTCGAGATCTGTTAACATGACTAGTGTAGATTCAAGTCTATACTTAAAAATCAAAACTACAGATACAACAGCTGATACAAACACAACAGACAGAAGAACTAGAGCGGGAATTAGCACTGGTATTCTCCAGTCCATGTCAATATTCTTCTCAGCCCACACAATCGCCGCACGTGCAGCTTGAGGTGCACCAGGAAGCCCCCTCTCTTTGATCTCACCCTTCATGTCCAAGAACGGGTGAACCAGAAGTGTGCTAGGTCCGCAATAATCATGTTCCAAGAAAGTACATAAGAACTGGAAATGAGAATCATATGTTAGTTGTAACATCCCATTTCTGGGATTTGCTTGTGCTTGAGTGTAATTCAAAATTTTGAATTCAAATTCTGGTTGCAATTCTCCTACGTCCACGTCTGGTCTTCTCCGTCGCCCACATCACTCGCGGGGCCCTTGTCACTGGTCCCGCTGCGGTCTGCCTCCGCCTCCACGTCCAAGTTGGCGTATTCCACCAGGTCGGAGCCAATAGCCGCAGTGGCCTCAGCCTCGGCGGATCCTTTGGGAAGAATGGCCGCCGAGCTCGGCAGTTGGGCGGCGAGAGACCGGGCCCTTCGGTGAGGAGGGGCCTCCCCCTTATCGTTGCCACCCCGGGTGCGAGCCCGGCCAATGGTTGGCACGGCACACTCCGGCACAAGGATGCCGAGAGCTTCGCACACGCAATTTATCCACCCGATGCCCGCCGCCACCGCCTCCCGGAGACTATGCTCCTTGGCCACATACGGCCCAAGGAACACCGTTGCGGCATGCTCCGTGTCCTTGAGGAGCTCTGCTAATAAAAAGAGTTAAAACTACGACCTACAGAATAGATACTTCGTGCGCAACAGGTGTGGTCAAACACTTACTTGGCTCGGCAGGATTGGTAGGATGCGACCGCCGGCCAAACACCGTCGTCGTGGGCAGGGTCAGGTTGCACGTGCCACGAGCGGGCCAGCGGAGCCACGCCAAACATGAGGTACTCCTCCGCGAGGTCTCTCATGTTGAATCGAAGGGCAATCCCCACCAGCCTCCGCGCCCGATGTTCATCGTCGCAGTCAAGGGCCACCGAAGGGGAAGTGTTGAAGTCCATTAGATGACCCATCCACTTCAAGTTACTGCCGCCCTCCATGCGGTGGTAGAACCATCGCTGCATCCAGTTCGACTCCCACCTCGCCCGGGTTGCGTTCGCTGGGAACAGCTTTGTTCATGCCAAACGCAGCACAAAGTTGACGCTTTCGAAGTTGGAATACTCCCCTCCGTCTAGCTTCTTCAGCTAGCAGCGTTCGTCGTAAAGAAACGTGAACAGAGGGGCACTAGGCTACACTGTCTTCATTCGCGAAGCCCAGCAGTAGACAGTCAGGCGGACCAATGCGTTTGAAGTTAGGTGCGCCAGCTCTAGCCCGTACACCCGCAGCACATCGCCGACGAACATGGTAGAGGGGAATCGGAGCCCAGCTTCAAGATATGCGACGAAGACCACAGCCTCCGACTCCGTGGGGTGCGGCTCCGTCTCGTCGGTGGAGGGTAGACGAACCGCATCGCGGTCTGAAAGCTTCCCTTCGCGCAAAAGAGACTGGATGGTCTTCTCGGTCACCAGGCTTTGCCCCAGCACGTTCGAGCAGACGCCGTTGAGCTTCCTCGCCACGCTCCAACGCTTGTTCGCCAGCGAGGGGTCACGCCCAACCAGTTCATACTCCACCTCAGTCGCCGACGAACTACGCTGGCTAGAAGAGCCGCTGTGGCTCGACGACGCGCCACCGCTCGGGCAGCGAGAGTGATCATCACCTCGGGCCATTTCTGCTACAGTACTCCACACAACGCTGGGCGGTAGACGATGGCGGGCTTCCGGCTCGGCCTCTCACGGAACCGTCTGCCAAATGGGGCCGACGAAAGGAAGAGGTACGTGGTCAAACTCCAACCGGCAACGCACGATGCGCCAGCACCATTCCGACGCATGTCCCACTACGCGTGAAGGGGCGGTACGACTTCGGTCAAGCAACATCACCATTTCGGCCCGTACGGCTCAACACGAAATGTATCACAGGCCGCAGGGATAGAGGGGGCCAAAGGGCTCAGCGGTATGGTTTCAACCCATGAGAAGCTCTTTATCATAAGAGGCTCCTGTAGTAGGAGTGGCCCCTACCTGAGCCTATCTGGCCTATTAGAAAATTGTAAGGCTCAATATGATATATGTAATGACATATATACCCTTATGGGAGATACATGACTATAAAGGCAAGATTGTAATTATACTTCATGAAGAAATATATACACACCCTGGACATGGAGGAGGGACAAGCGTTGTTCATCCATCACAACCACTACACTACTCTCCTACTTTACTGTTTGATCAGTAGCCACAACAATAGCCATAGGTAAAGACACGACACATTCGCATAAATGAAACATAATGTACTTGAACAGCGATTAAACTCAACATAACAGAGTAATCAGGAACAAAT
This sequence comes from Dendrocalamus sinicus, assembly GCA_036346575.1. Lineage (NCBI taxonomy): Eukaryota > Viridiplantae > Streptophyta > Magnoliopsida > Poales > Poaceae > Dendrocalamus > Dendrocalamus sinicus. The sequence goes on along the minus strand of CM070666.1, from coordinate 10,150,421 downwards.
GAGCACTGCCCAAACAGCTAGGATCATTCATCACAAGGTAATGCTTGGATCGGTTTGTTTACAAGCAGCACTAGGCCAAGGGACCAGAAAGTTCTTGGCGAATAAAGATTAACCTAGTTTGTTTTATTATACATGATACGATCGGCACAGGAGGCTCAAAACGAGTGCTGATAAAATGCCAGTTTATGTTGATGAATCACTTTCCGGTGGATCCGAGCGCTCTCATGATTGCGCTTTCCTTCATTTCGTGCTTGTTGCCAATGCAAAGATCTCATAGCTGCAGGCTGCAAACAAACATACAGCAGTCAGCGCAACTGTGAAGAGAAACTTCCATAATCAGATGCAAGAAGTGCTACCACAAGCTACAAGGTTGATGAAATGAAGCAGACATTTCACTTTTGCTCAGCTTCAGCAAAAGCTACTTCTACTAGCATTCTGTGGCTACGCAAGATTTCCTCTTTGAAATTTGAAACATTCAGTTTTCTGGTTGAAAAGAAGCATCCTAGTGTGCACCTGATTAAGTAGTATAAAGAACAACCCGCTGAAACCTACTGCCGGCTTAAGTCCGAAACATGTTTCAAGGATTATGTGCACTTCACCAAGTAGTATAAAAAAACAAAACTCTAATGAAACCTACTGTTGGCTTCAATACTAAACATGTTTCAAGGATATGGGCACCTAGCAAAATGCCAAAAGATATAAGTAGCTTTCTCGTGCAATTTCCATAGTCCAGTTACCATGGTAGTCACGGCGTCACCTAGGCGACGCCTAGTCCTGGTGACCGGAGGGAGACGCCGAGGCTATTCGCCTAGCCTGCTCCCGCCGTTGACGTCGATCTTTGGCCTGCTCCCGCCATTGACGCCAATCTTTGGCCTGCTCCCGCCGCCGGCGTCGATCTCCAGCCTACTTCCGCCGCCAGTGTCGATCTCCAGCCTACTCCCGCCGCCAACGCCCCTCTCCACTGTGATTACCATACCGGGAGCTGGAGGCGGCGTGGGGATGAGGCGGCAGGGAGAGGAGGCGCCGAGCGCGGGGAAGGGAGGCAGTGTGGGGAGGAGGCGGCGAGCAGGGGAGGCGGTGGGGAGAGGAGGGCCGAACGCAGGGAGGGGAGGCGTTGGGGAGAGGAGGGCCGGACGCAAGGAGGGGAGGCGGTGGGGGAGGAGGCGGCGGGGAGAGATCGGGTGCAGAGAGGGGAGGCGGCGGGGAGAGATCGGGCGCGGGGAGGGGAGGCGGCGAGGAAAAAGACGAGTTGGGAGAGAGATGGGGGGAGAAAGCGGGAGCCGGAGAGGAGTTGGGCGGGCTGGCTGGCGGCGGCTAGGGTTAGAAGCATGGTTGTCACGTCGTAATTGACGACCACGGCGCCTCGTAGGCGCCAGGACGCCTAGGCGACGTCCAGGCGAGGAGACGGCGACGCCTAGGCGACACTGTGTAGGTTCGACGCTGCGCTGTCTCCCCAAATACGCCATACGCTGCGCTGTCTCCCCCAATATATTAACTCATATGCGCTGTCTCCCGACTCTCTCATCTCACTCGCTCCCCCCGACTCTCCCGTCTCTCTCGGACTCTCCGTCGACTCCTCTCCCCGCCGCCGCCTCCCCCCGTCCGCCGCATCTTCTCCCCGCCGCCGCCTCCCCGCCGATCCTCTCCCACCGCCTCTCTCGCATCCTCTCCCATCGCCGCCTCCTCGCCTCCTCCCCACCGCTCCAGCTCTCGCGCCCGACCGCTAACCCTAGCCGCCGCGCCGGCGGGAGGAGGAGGCGCGGGGTGGAGGCGCCCGTCGCCGGCGGGAGGGAGGAGGCGCGCGCGAGCGCTTGGCCGAGAAGGCGAGGCGGACGGCGTACCTGGGCAAGGCGAGGCGATCCTCCCTGGCGTCTCCTCCCCGGCGCCTGGACGCCAAGTCGTCGCCTAGGCGACGCCGTGACAACCTTGGTTAGGAGAGTTATAACTCTTAGTTTTTTGCGATTAAGTCCTCAAAGTTTCTAAAAATTACGAAGACCCTTTTTAATAAATTTCTTCTAATTTAGACCTCTTGAGATATGGTTATTTAGATAATTTGTGCCATTATATTGCATGGTTATTTATTTTTCAGTCATATAAGATATTATCTGTCGTCTAACTACTATCGTCTAATTGTCACCATGGCGGACGCCTAGTCGACTAGGCGTCCACACGCCCCGGCCTCGCCGCAACTTGCCGGAGCGCCGTGACAATCTTGCCAGTTACTATGGTCATGGTGGGCGACTAACAACAATATGGATATATAAGGAAAATGCGTCTTTAAAAACACACATAATCTTTAACGTTGTGTAAATGCAATTGCCAATCCTAAGCATTCATCACGCAATAGAAACAACTACAGACACTACCAATTGGTAACTAATCAAACATTATCAGCATCTTATTTTTCAAATGCCAACTTATGGCACTATAAATATTGACATCAGAAGCTAGTGAATAGAAATACACTCAACAGTTGGTGCTAAAAATCTAGACAGAGAATAAGCAAAGTGTCAAGAAACAATAGAGGTAGTGGATTGCTACAAGAAATCATGTCAAAATAGCTACCACATGGGGTCGTGGATTATACTGCAATATTATAAGATCAAACAACATAGCCTATATTGCACTGTTGAAAATTAAACATCATAGTCTACCAGGGTCTAAACAACATAGCCTATATCGCATTGCTTGCATGGCAATACTAAAGAGTAAACAACATAGCCTCAACATGATCTCATGCACAAACAAGGATATAATACAGCAATGCCTTCAATCAAAGGAGCTGAATATGGAAGATATCTTACCCATTATCGATGAAGAAACAATGAATCATGCTACCATTTCCACACCAATATCAAAATACTATTGACATTTCTTTTTAAAATCTAGAGAATTTACTAGCCATGTCTATCAACTAACAAGATAATAGCCAATAGGCATATACCAGTAGGGCAAGTGGTCAACATCCATTTACAAGACGAATCGTTATTTACTGCACCATACACCTTTTAAAGGTTTAAGGCGCAAGAAAAAGAAGCGGTAAGAAAAACCAAAAGTAAGATACCATACCAGCGACAACAACAAGAGTGAGAACATTCCCAACTTTCGAGACCTGTTTCACACTGTTCTTGTAAGATTTGAACCTCTTCAAAGCAGTATCCTCCTCTAAAAGCTGTGAGTCAATACTGAAGAGTCAAAACAAACTAAAGGGAGGAAATGACAGCACTTCTACAGATAAATAGCTATATCAGATAGAAACTCGCAAAATCAGAAACTATGCCTAGACGAAACTAACACAACGTAAAAAATAATAAACTAAACACTACTTTGCAAGGTGTTGTAGACTTTTAGTATTTAATAACAGCAACAGCAAGGAATCTTCCTAACACAACTAGCCTTCATACCAAAAACCCAGTTTGTGAAGAAAAAATAATATGCTTATCTGAAAAACTAAGCTCCAACTGAAATGCCAGTTCAAATGTATTCCACTGCTACATACAAAGTACTGTTTTCCACAAAAGGCTACTAAGGGTACAAAAGAACAAAAATCTTCACATTTACAGAAATGTGAAATCCTTTCAGAAAGAGGCAAAATTAAACGTAATCACCAAAACTGAAGTTCAGCAATAAGTACTGCACTATCCCAGAATTCGATACAAACAATTTTTGGTTATCCGCTAAGTCATTTAAATGATTCACAAATCACAAGAGATCAGCAAGCAAAGGCATTACACTAATTGATCCTGATTATACATATTATGCACATGCACCTTCATCCGAATACGGATACCATACAATGACTTCTGCATCGTTCAACTCTACAAAACTGCACATTTGCACGTCTCCTACCCAGAGAACACGACGTACACTACTTCTAAGCATGATCAGCTGTATCAGCTCTTATCGCGCTGATAACCTCGTAAGCACCATGATTGAGTACCACCATGGTAGATGGCAAAACCTAGTTACTAAAGCCGGCCCCAAACAAGGCACCTGACCTCGACGTCAACCAATCTGAATGGGAGAAAAGCTGAAACTTTCTACCAATACTCCCATTGCGTCAATTACCAGCATCCATCCCGTACACTTAACAAAAAAATTCCCCAATCCCAACAGCTCGCCTGTTGAGATCGCATCGGCGCGTTTCGAGATCGCGCGCAGATCACGACGACCGACACGATCTATACTTCAGAAGCCAGGACGCGCAACGGAGAAAACCCTAACTCCTCGTACAACGTAACGACCGAATCGAGATAAGAGGAAGAGATGTGACGAGAGGGCTGACCGCTTTCTCGCGAGCGCCGAGCTCGACGTGGTAGCCGCGGCGGGGCTGGAGGTGAGGGGTCGGCGGCTGCGGCTGCGAAGACCGGAGGCGGGAGCGGAGGGAGGAGAGGAAGGCGGGCTGCGCCATGGCGGAAGCAGAGCGAGGAGAGAGGAGGGCACGGGGCGGCTCGAACGCGAAGACGGAGAGATTGACAAGGAGACCGACGCGCGCGACTAGTCCAGACTCCAGAGATGCTGTTTTGTCGATTTGGTCCCTGTGCAAATGCGTTTTCGCGAGAGGGAAAAAATCGAACTAGTCTTTTTTTTCTCTCACGGAATAGCAGAAGCTTTGCTATAATAGCTCTATGCTTTTTTCACTTATAGTTATCCCGAACAAATAAACAGAATAATTTTATTATCATCTTTTCAAAGTAATTTATTAAGATAGCCTTTTTAAAACAACTTATCAATTTAATGACATTTAATTCATTCGCTCAAACACTCGCTCTATAAACAAAAACCATCAGCCGCAACTATAAACCATCAGCTGCAACCGAAAAGAGCAGATCTAATTAACTCATTAAAGAAGAGGCCAAACCAACGAAAACATTATGTTTAATTTACAAGTACTATTCATTAAGTTTAATTTACAAGTACTATCCTCGGCGGCAAAGCCAGGATTGAGCTACCAAGTTGTTAAGTAGCCTAGAAAATAGTAGTCATGTTACAGTAATTCGATTTTCCTCCGGCGTGAGGGCTTTCAATTTGGCTGCTCCACTTAGTATCCCTGCTCGAGCCTCCTCCTTGATGATCGCCATTGTTCCCCGTACGTCATTCCTTTGGCTTTCAATTCCTCTGATTCCTCGTTTCAGCATGGATTCTGTCCGTCCACCACTCTAGGATGTTACCATGCAAATGCCATTGTCCCGGGCACAAGGTCGAGCGTTGAAGCCATGCCGACACGTGATCCCAGGTTCTTCTGGCGTACGATCGAGCATTCGACGAACAGATGAAAAGCTGTTCCATGGTGAATGCTACAGAGGGCAGTGCTGGTCACTGGACATGTTTCGTGCCACTAATCTGTCTGCGGTGAGAAGGTGATGCTGGATTAGCATCCAAACGAAAATTTTGCACTTTTGCGGCGCCCATGGCTTCCAAACTAATCGCTCAAAAGGCTTACGAATTGAGCCTCATAGGCCGACTTGGTTGTGTATCCACCTTTTGGCGTCCAATTCCAAACAAGATCGGCCGGCCTGATTTGACTTGTTGAAGCATTGCAAAAAGGTTTATGAAGTCGACAATGAGATTGTAAGTCATCTGCAATCCAGTTTTTGCCCGTCAAGGCTTCTCTCACCGTCCTATTTTTTCTTGTTGATATGCGAATAGAGTTCTGGCATGACATTTCTCTTAGTGGCTTCGAATTGATCCATGCATCTTTCCAAAATTTGCCTTGTTGCCAAAAGTATCGTGGTGGATGCGCGGAACAGACTCCGGTCAACCTCGTCGATAGGTACTTGCATCCCACACCACGGCCTCTCTGGCGTTTTCCAATCAACCACAGCCTAAGCGCAGGGCAGAGGGTCCCGCTCGTTTCAGCTTCCACTTCTGATTTCTGATTTTTAATTCACTATTTATTTATCTCATCTTTTTTGTCTTTGTACTTTTTTGGGACTTTTTATCTTTTCTTTTTTTCCTATATTCCTACATATTATCCGTGATGGGATAATATATTTTTTCTATTTTAAATTTAATTACGTCAAATAAGTCTCCATCAGCTACAGTAAAAAAAAGCAAAAGTCATCACCATACTGAGCACCACATAGCTCTGAGGACCGTTTGGTTTGGGGTTAAGAGTTGGGTTAGGACTTTAACCTAGCAAACATCATTGGATTAGATAGGATTAACTTAACTCAGTTAAAATATTTTAACCCTCCTAATCTAGGATTAAGTTAACCCACTAAATTAATAGAATAAATTAACCTAGCACAACTAATTATCTTAAAATTTGTTTTTTCTAGCACTAGCCTAGCTAACCCACCTAATCTAGCTAAATATAATTTAGATTAACAAGATTTGTTATCAAATATAAAATTTAAATTAAGCTAACCTAGTTAAATTAAAGTTAGCTAATCCATTTATTTTAACCTAGAACAAACATGCCCACCTTATCTCTTAGGGGCGACATACGACACTCGAGTTAACAAGACATTGCCCTCATGTACATGAGTCCGATGGAACCGCTCCATACGTGGTCACCTTATCTCTTGGGGCGACATATGGCACTCCATTTATGTCCCATTCAATCTGGTTTTTTTACCGACTTCTGGCTTTAGCTTTTTAATTTTTGCCCGAAATTGCGCTATACTAGCTGTTAGTTTTTTCTGAATCATTCAATTAAAGAAAAATAAAAACACTGTTATATCTCAACAGACAATGCAAAGGAAAAAACCAAAAAAATCCAAAATTAATAAACCGACGTGTTCATTCTGGCTTCCGCCTTAACAAGACATTGCCCTCCTTTCCATGAGTTCAATCAAGCTGCTCCATAGCCACGCTCTCCGTCGATTATCTAATTGTTTTCCCACCCAAGCTGGGAGGTCAGCAACAGTCATTTGGTAAATTGGCATGGCCATCAAGACCGATTTCAAGATGAGAGTGACTATTACATAGGCGATTGTTTTTCCTCTTCATCTTCAGTCACTTTTTTATACTTCAACTTCAGGTGATTGAGAGTGCAACTTCAGGTGAGGGGATTTAGTACACTGCAACTTTAGGTGACTAAGAGTGCAACTTCAAGTGACTGAAAGATAAAAAAATTTCAGTCGACTATACAATAGCAAAACCGTTTCAAAAGTCAACCTCCCTACCCTGGAGAGCATGCACCCCTTGTATCCCGCTAATCTCTCTTAACTTGTCAATCGGTGGTTGCAGGTGGATCTTCCTTAGCTTGTGCAGCTCCAAACGGTTTCAACCTTTTAGCTTCTAAATTTTGGTTTGTTTTTTGGCTTTTTTTGTTTTTGTTTTTTATTTTATTCCTTTACATTGTTTTAAAAGTTTTAACGATGTTTTCTTATTTTTTTTGAAATTATTTACTATTTTTTTCTTATTTTTTAATTTACAAAAAGTTAACCCTACATTAAAAAAGCCAAAAGCCAGAGCTTAGCCCTTTGGTGCAGAACCCGAGGGATGTGCATGGCAGCTATTTCCAGGCAGCCAGAGAATTTGACAAGAACTGCTCAAGGTCTTGGCATTGAATCGGGATGACTGCCCTCTTACTTTATGTTTTGCCTTGAGCCCTGTAACATCGCCAAAGATGTGCAGCAACTCATTAAGCATATTCACCTCCTCCTTGACCGGTGGAATGAAAATTATGGCATCGTCCGCGTACATAGAAACCCGCAGTTTCGCTGCCCTTCCCTTCAAAGGCGTCAGCCAGCCTTGCTGTGTCGCTATGTCCAGAAGGCGCTGTAGGAGATCAACGACTAGGGTAAACAGATTTGGCGACAGGGAGTCTCCTTGATTGGCGAACTCCTCGATGATGTGCTATTTGTTGCCCCCGGGTTCCATTCAATATTTGGCAAACCTAGTCTTGCTATTTGATGGCTTAGCTATTTTCCTTCTTGAAATTTTATTATCGGTGGATGTGCTTAGAGATTTGTGGTTCTCCAATCCTCCTCTTCGGGCTACAGCGAGCTCCACAACCTCCTTTGAGTGCGTACGGTGAAACGCGTGCTTGATCGCCTTTCCTTATCTTTTTAAGTAAAATGTATGTAGGTCATTCAAGTCATTGTACTTGAAAATAAATATCTAGATTACTGATGTGGTATAAGTGGGTCATTAGTCCTTCTAAGCTGTTCATATTGGTATATTTCATACATGTGACATGTCATGTTGGATTCAAAGCTTTCCTAGCTTTGAAATTAACACAAAACCCCTTAAATAATACAATTTATCCTTTTAACCCTATCCCTGTGGTATCTGTTATCTGGTCAAACCAGACCAAATTCGTTCACAAGTCACTCAAGCATTTCTCCTCTTCTTCCATCTGCATTCTCTTTAGATGAATTTTGAGGCGGCGGTGCCGGTGGCGGCGGAGTGTGGCAACGGCGACAGAGTATGGTTTTGTCCTTGCAAGAGTCATCACGCTCTAGCTAGAACCGTCGGGTATCCTCGTTGCGCTCGAGCCCTCACAGCTAGAGCTGCTCGTCATGCTTGGGTACTCGCTAACAGCATGCCTCGTACGTTGTGGTGGAGTTCGAAGTCGTCATCTATTTGGTTGAGGTTTTCTTCTATTTTGGTCAGAGTCTTCTAGCAGCAAAGACCATCTTTTAGAATCTTCCAAACTTAAAGACATGCATTCATTTCAGGCCACATATATGCATAGAGTTTCAGCATCATTACTTACAGGTCTATAATTGCCGACAACTAAATAAGTAGCATACTAAATAGACTTACACAATACTATTGTTCAAGAAGGTCCAAAAGAAACCACGTATGTATCTTTTAGTTCTTGCAAGCACCCTGGCCAAGCATTGGTATGCACTTCCATGTTCCTTCTCACACGTGCTCACGCACAAGAGATGTGCGCCTCCTCGCCGATGCGTCGGATAGCGTTCGACGATGTCACACACTGCGCCGTCGCTGCCACCGCCGATGCAGAAAACGGTTGCTGCTATTTGATGACGGCTCTCTTGCAAGCGCCCACGAGGATTGGCTGGTTTTCGAGGGGGATGACGGGAGGTTGTTGCATATGCAGATCTCGATGATGGAAAGGCATCACACTAAACGGTTTTAATCCAAGCATGCATGAATCCTGATGGCGATTCCCTAGACTTGATTCCTGCATGATAACGATTGAGATGAAATAGGTGTGTTCTGGTTGGATTTAGTTAATTGGATTTAGTTAATTAGGATTTGGAATAGATGGGTTAAGTAGGATTTGGTTAAGGGGCTTCAAAAAAATAATAAATAGTTTTTTTTTGCAAATGTCCTATCAACTACATGGAATCTAACATGGCATACAACACATATGAAATATGTTAGCGTGGGCAGCTATAATAGACCAATAACCCACTTATGTTAGATTAGTAGTCTAGATATGTATTTTAAAATGCATTAACTTGGATGACACACATAAACAAGTTTCGTAACTCTTCGTGCGTCTTCTTCTTCTTTTTTTACCTTAGACTAAGGTAGTAACTCTTCGTGCATCTTCCTCTTCTTTTTTTACCTTAGATTAAGGTAGTGCTCCAAACGACTTATAAGTCCAGTCTTCTGGTTTTTTTTTGGCACTGTAGTTGTTGAAAATATAATATAGATGTTGTTAGCTTTTTTGTGTAATTAAATTTTGAAATAAAAAATTATATCATCACGGACAATGCATAAGAATAAAGGAAAAAACGAAAAAGCCCAAAAAAACAAGAAACCAAAAAAGTTAAAAACAAATTATTTAGAGCAGGGCAAGAGTCGGAGGTGACAGTTGTAGCACAGAGTACGGTGATATAGTAGGAGGCTATGGTAGCATTGGAGGACAAGGCGGCAAGCTGACGAGACGGAGGGGCATGGCGATTATGGCTAGAGGGAGGAGAAACACGAGGCGGGTGGCGGCACGTGTGAGAGGGAGAGGTCACACACTTGCAAGAAAGAAGTCAATTAGAGATCTCGAGCATCCAATCTACATCTAACGAACTAGAAAAATATAACAACAAAAAGAAATACTCAACTTATCACAACAAAAAGAAATACTCGACTTATCACAACAAAAAGAAATACTCAACTCGCATATATACAGCTACTAGCGCGAGCCAACGGGCTACAGGAAAACAGAACACCGACAGGTTTCTAAACGCTTCATTGTTATCCGCTTGGTGCAAACTGTTAGATGCAAAGAACCTGCACCAACACGCCAGACAGCCAGAGGGATCAGTATGAATAACACATACCATGTTTTCAGGATTACAACTGCATGGAGTGTACAATGAAGCAGACGATCACACTCGTAGCGCTTGAAAAGCTTGGAACCAACAAACGAAATCTTCCATAATTTGCATTACTTAGCTTATTACACGCTTTCAAAAACAAGCCCCACACAAAACCAAGCTCCACGCCCTTCTTGCTTACAAACTCAAAATTTATACAGCACTTTGTTCTCAATATAAACCATGCGACTAAAACAGCACACATAGCACTGAAAAAATGGAAAATGCAGCCTTTGCAAGTTTGCATCAGGAAACTGTCAGCACAACGTTCTGCAGGCACTACCGCGACAACGATCCTGATCGTGAGTCATGATGGCAGCCTCTCTACCAGTCCACTTTAATGTAGATCTACTTGCACCAAGATGATTCGGCAGCCAGCTAGCTTTGCCATGTACCGCGAACAATCAGGCTTGCAGATTATACAGCTGTTGCCGCCAATCGGTAGCATTGTATAGTTACCAATTCTGTGGGATGAAATAAGAAAACGAGTGTTGTCTGTTCAATGGGCGGGATGGTGCTCTCGTTTCCCGTTGGGCCCTCTATTTGGAGATGGTGTTTTACCACAGCCAGCTAACCTCATCACTGTTGGTCAATTCACAGATGAAATCAACATTCAACAAAATATCACGATTGTTTTTGCATTGATTTAGTTTATGAAAGTTCCGCTTACCTCTTTCCCTCTCAAGCTCTTGGTCCAGCTCCTCTTTCCACTTCTTCTGCCTCTCAGCGAAGCTGATGCTGTTAACAGAATAGTTTACCAATTAGATCATGTGCTGGTTTATGGCAGAGAATCAATGCACCTACAAGCGAGACCAGCATTTTGCAATGAATTTACGATCCAGTTCTTCCATTTTGGTTAGGGTGGTTATGTTTTTGCAGAATATAATTTCGATTTCAAAGCAAGGTACACTGAACAAACCTTGGGCTCTCTTGGACATCAGTAGGGATTTTATCCCCAAGCTCATTGAGTTGAGGAGAAGCTATTTCTCTCAAAATTCGGTTGCTCTCTACACTGCCTCTTGAGAATTGCTTACTGCAGCTTTCAGGCATCATATTATTCAAATTATTACAAGTTGGTGCTCCTGCTGGACATCCTCTCATCTTACTTGGAGGTGACTTTCCTCGAGGGGGCAGTTTTGGACTATTTGTGAATTTTCCATTGGAAGTTTGATCAACTCGCTGAGAATTCTCAGCATTCGCTGTATTTTGATCAACTCCCTGAGAATTCTCAGCATTCGCTGTATTGTAGAACTCCTCATATAAAGGTGTTTGTAGCTTCTTCAGATCAAGAGCCTGGCGAAAACCAGTAAATAGCATTTAAATACTAGCAGCAAAATACTGAATCTGTGTAATCTTATAAATGCTAAGTACCTTCTCATCAAGGAATGCCTTTATTTTTGACTCTGTAAGTACATCGTCATCTTCACAACTTCCCTCGCAAGGGAAAGTAAAATCAGTTTCAGTCATGTGGCTTTCAACATGTTTGGCTAATCCACCAAATTCCCTTGATTGATGAGAACCTTGCTCTAGGCTTATGTCAAACTTGCTTTTCCAGTTATCAAATGGTTCAATCATAGGATTATAGCTCTGGAATTGACAGGAGTGGAATGTGAACATGAGGACATAAGGTAGTTGATTCACAATGTGATTTTCGAAATGCACAGAATAACTCATTGTAGAAGCTCAAATGAAATACTTAGAAAAGTCAACAGCAACAGCTGAAGCAAAATTCTTACAGATCCAACTGCCGGGTAGTCATCTTTGTCGGCAAACTCACACATATCATCATCATCACAGCTACCCTCCCACAAGGGTTTGATTTTTGATGATCTGTTGGAATTAATAGTGGACCAGTTGCCAGAATGATTCAAACCCCTGGAAGCAGTTAAACAAGTTGCAAAGTCATAAACAGAAAATCAAAATGAGATGGAGAATCCAGCAAGCTCAGGAATTACATAGGTCACTTACAAGTCGTTTGATGTATCATGTGCAGGAAGCTCATTAACGGAAGTTTCCTATATCATTGTTTACAGGTTAAGTTATTATTAAGTCAAACAAGTGGATCAAGCAAACATCAGATCATGCTAACAATCTAACCTTGTGTGCAGTGCGATTGAGTGGCTGTGGGTCATCCAATTCTCCTGTAACAAATGGATGCTGCAAAAAAATGTTTAAGATGTCACATTTACAAAAATTATAACATCATCGTACACTTAAAACCACACAAATACCGCCAGCTACAATGCAGCAAATCAATGCAAATATACCTTCAATAAATCTGATGCAGTAGACCTCAGCTCCGGTTCCCTAAAAGAAGAAAAATAATCAAGGCACCAGATAAGAAATCCAGGAACTACAGTTTTCAATTGCAAGAAGTTATGTAACGCTTTTGAACGAAATATTTGCTAAGTGAAAGAGATGACAATCATAGGCATACTTCTGCAGGCATTTTAGCAGAAAATCTTTGGCCTCTGGCGAGATATGTTCAGGTATTGGTGGGTGTGACTTTGTGGTTCCAACATGAAAAAGGAGGGCAACCTGAAAAGATTTTGTTAGTGAAATAAACAACCAAATTTTCAACTACTTTAGTGCCTGGGGTGATAAATTTTACCTCCTGATACTGCTGGCTCCATGGTGGTTTACCAGTAGCCATTTCAATGACTGTGCATCCCACACTCCAGATATCTGCAGAGCTGAGATATTGGAAGGGTAAGGGTCAGCTCACAAAATAACAACAAATAGAGAAATGGCATGATTCTAAAATATATTTTTTCAACTCACAATAGATTAATTCCCTACTTGGTACAAATTAGACATCCATAGAATCAATTGAAGACAACAGCAAGCAGGTATATTAAAAATAGAAATTAAAAAATTGCTGATTATCTCGCAAGTCACAAGAATTACTGTCGCTGTTTGCTGGCTTGCTGCTCAGCTTGTTCTGTGCTGGACAAAATATCACATAACTAATCATTTACAAAATGGAAGAAGTGATTATTAACTCATACTGGCACAGTTCATGTAGCTCAGGAAGTACATATTGTTATTGAGTAGTGCTTTTACACTCTCCAAAAAAATCTAGTAGTGGACATGTCCAAATCAGCTCCACAGTGTGTTTTAGAAATTTCACTTTCTAAGATAGCATTGAAGCTTTTTAACATTCTACTTTTAAAGCAGTACAAACAGGTACAACTCAAAAAAAATATTCCTCTGAGATCAATTATAGCAAAATGAAGAAAATGAGAGAGAGAGAGAGAGAGAGAGAGAGACTTTGAGCCCTGTTCAAACTAAAAAAAAGCAAGAAATAAGGCACTGGAGAGTTTCTCCCCATACAAGTTATGCCCACTCCCAACAATGACTTCAGGTGCCATCCAATGTGGCGTGCCTTTCATTGTTTTAGCTGCTGTCACAGTAGCCTGACAAAGCATGGAATATTGTTGTAAGTGCATTGACAGGGGAATATCTTGAACAAAGGAAATACAAAGTGACAAAGATAACCAAAGATCATCGCATCTTCTATATGTTACACATAATTATGATGCAAAAACATGACATTGTTATTCAAGAATGTGGCACATGCTAAGCTTCTTTCCATGAAGCAGTAATCAAATTCACAGGTAAAATTAGTACTGATCAATATAGAAGGCTGAGCGCACAACAAAACATCATGTTAATCATGTGCAATGGGGGACTGTCCCAGTGCTTGATAGGCTGATACTATACTAAAATGACAAACCACATATGCATGGGTACTGCAATGTATAACCGTGGCCAGATCACTAGAATTAGAAAATATGATGACTGATAAATATCAGGTGTAATGAAAGTAGACAACATCAGCTACATTTTATTATATCAACCTGTATGCTCCTATGAGATTATCACATTTTATTAATATTCTAGAGGCACAACATAACCTTATTGTGCTTCCTTTCCCCCATTGTACATGTTTTTCCCCTCCTATTGTACAAATTGCAAGAGTTTAGTAAACATTATCTTACACCTTGAATGTAAGCCTGCATGGGACAAAACTCACTCTTTCATGTTTCTCACAGACCAGTAGTTTAGTGCAATAGCTAAGAATTCATAATCAGATGGCATAATTAGACAGGGGAGATTTATGAATAATTCATAAGCTTGTTTAGGAAAACTCTTCAAACAAGAGTGTAGAATATTCTGCTATGTTGTGTGTTGGGGGAAGGGTCCCCGCTTTCCCTCGAGTCGACGCAAGTCTTGGCAACCCGCGCGACGTGCCAACCCGATTGACCCGCTGCGCACCTGGACGCGACAAGGGGAAGAAACGAAGCACACAAAGAGGACCTCCCACGGTCTTGAGACCGGGGATGGCGTCAAGTGTCGCTCAGGCTCGCCTTAGCGTGCACTCGGGGGGTGGCACAGCAACAAGCCAAGCCGTGTGGATGAAGGCGCTCCCTGTCTCAAAGACCCGGGGTGACGTGGCGACCTACATGCGACGGCCCATGCTCAAGGCGAATATACGACAATGACCCCGAGGTTGTACTAAGATTAAAGGGTAAAAGTGTAACTTCACTGCCTCCCCCCCCCCCCCCACTCTATAGATAGGACGTCACTTGCCTCACTTACGCTTCGCTTCCCACCTACGCATCCCCAGTGGTCAACGTAGCCAACCGGAGGTGCCTACAAATCTACTGCCTAGACTCATATCTACAACATTGTGAAACACTATTTTAATAATCATTGTCTTGACAAGTAGATGAAGGCTTCTATTTTCCAAGTTTGACCAAAGAAACTGTGCTCTATGACTTCTCTGGATTATTCTCGACCTTAACAGTTAACAGCACATTGAACATAATAATTTTTCAATCTTACCAACTTTGCCACTTGCTTAGATGCCCCAAAATCAGCAAGTTTAATGCACCCTTTGTTATCAACAAGAATGTTTGCACCCTGAAATTTCATAAAATCCCAGGAATTGTCACGATACGGAAAACAACCAAACAATCAAGGATTAAATAAATATGCCATTAACTGTACAGACTTCAGAGTTTGTACCTTGATGTCTCTATGTATTATTGCATTGCTATGCAGATACTCCAACCCTTGCAAGAGCTGCTTAGTATACTTCCTAATGACCTGATCAACATATGCAACAGATCAGTGTCCCTTGTGCAATGAAATCCACCCAAATTGCAAACCACGCAGATTGAAGATTACTTACAGCCTCCGGGAATGAACCGAGCTTCCCGAGAAGCGACTGAATGGACCCTCCGGGAACAAACTCCAGCAAAATATTCAGTGTGTCTTCCTCCCGGACCGTCCCAAGGTACCTCTTCTCAAACCACGGAAAATAGATCAAACAACGACAGCATAGCAATTACCTAAAGAAATCAATTTTCTAATTCGTGTTGCAACCACTCACCACGATGTTGGGGTGCGATAGGTTCTTGAGGAGCTTCACTTCTTCCTCGAGCTCTTTTATATGCGCCTGACCATAAAAAACAAAACCACAGAGCACCCCATATCAAACAAAAGCCTAAAAATTCTTATTTGCTAACCAAACAAACAGGCGGTTGGATGAAAGCTACTAACTTGGGCCTTCTCCCGCGTCGCATTGCTACTCCCAATTAAAACCTGGAACCGAAAAATCATAAAACGGAGCAAGTCAATATGCCGAATGCCTCCAAAAGTACAAACCGTAAAAACCTAATCCCACGTCGCGAAACCCACCTGCTTTAGTGCGAGGAGCTCGCCGGTGTCCAGGTTCATCCCGAGGTAGACCTGCCCGAATGCGCCGGACCCGATCAGCTCGCCCTTCCGCCACCGGATCGGCGGGTTCTCCTCTCCTCCTCCTTCCCTGGCGCCGCCACCCGACACGGGCGTCAGCGGCAGCAGGCGGCGCGGCGGGGAGGGGCTCTTGGAGATGAGCCCGAGCAGCCCCATCCCCCTCGACTTGCGGAGGAAGGAGCTGATCTGCTCCCCGATCCCGCCACTGGCTCCCGCTCCGAGGGGGCCCGCGGAGGGCTCCGGGGCGGCGGCACTGGTGCGGAAGGCGATGGACCGGCGCACAGAGTCGAAGAGCTCGTGGAACCCGGCACCGCCGCCGCCGCCGCCAGCGTCGTCCCGTCGCATGGCTGGGGCCTAGGGTTCGGCGCGCGTCGGCGGCGGCGGCGTTGGAGTGGTGGGGTTGGATCGAATCGGGGGAGTGGGGAATGGAGACGCCGCTATCGGCTGCGCGGTTTTGAAATTTCGGGGTTTGTGGGGGCGGTGGAAAGACGGAAATGCCCCCTCGCAACCGTTACGAAGGGACCTTGAGTGCCGAATTTTTTCTATTTTAGCTTTTTTTTTTTTGAAAAATATTCACATTTAGGCCCCTGATAGTTTTAATTCCGTTTTTGGATCCAGGGGTCGGAGCCGTGACCCACGGCGCCGAGGTAACACATCTCGGCGCCGTGGTCCACGGCGCAGAGGTGCTGAGCCCGCGCGGCGTGGTGGCTGCGTGGCGCGGCGACGCGGCACCTCGGCGTCGTGGGTGGTGGCTCCGAGCTCGGAGCTGTGGATCGTGGCGCAGAGCTCGGAGCCGTGGGTCGTGGCGCCGAGCAACTGGCAGCCGTTCCAGGATTGAACATCTGAAAGTGTTTTTGAAGTGCATGGACGGCGAATACGAGATTTTACGTACTCAAATTGCTGACCTTATACATTTTAGCAATGAAAAGAGTCTCACACGCCGCTTTGATCAGATGCTATACAAAAAACTATATTTCATATCCATTTTGCTCTAGCATGTGTAATTACCAATTAGACAAGCATCATCTGTGGTAGCCCTAAATTATATGCTTTCTGCGACATCTATTGTTTAAACTAGCAAGTAGTATGTGTAATTACCAATTCAGGTTAGAGATGCTTTGTGCTTTTAGAATTAAGACATAATGTAGAAAGCATGATTGGCCTTGATATTCAAGTAATGTGATACTAATCAATAATACATTCTTTATATTTGACTTGGTAAGAACAAACAAGCATTGCTACCCTGTTATGTTCTAGCTCAGACTCATTACCTGCGGCATGTAATACTTTAATAGGTTGATGCATAATGATTGCTTGCACTTCTCTTTCATGCTCGATGTAATATATGCATGTTTTATTGTTCATTTCCAATATGCATCTGGTCCTTTTGTTTCTTAGCATGTCTGTACAACTGTCTCATACTGTGTCATGATGGAACAAGTTCAAATAGTACTGAGTCCATGAACTATGTTTTAGGATAGTGCAGATCCCTTGGCAAAATGCCCTTCTTCAGCCACAATCTCCAGCCATAGGTGTATATGAGGAGCGCGAATTCCTTTATACCCACCCAATTAGAATTAAAGGAAATAAAACATAAATGGAGAAAATTCTCATCATAAGATCATATCGGGCGCACGTGGCATGTGGTATGTGTGGAACTCTGTACTTGTAATGTTCAGAACTCCACCACTAGTCCTAACATGCCTTAGGGAATATAATTTGCTGGGTCTATTATATTTTGTCTACTGAGTGTAGCGTGGTTGTTTCCCCTTTTTCTCACGCCCTGAAGATGGCTCCACTGCATCCTTCGTCCTGTCACTCTTGGTCTTGAGAGCTGCCTCACGAGCTTGAAGCTCTTCCTCCTGACGCTTGATGGCTGCTTCACGCAGTCTTAACTGCTCCCGCCTCCTTTGCAGCTCATCCTCCTTGCCCTTTAGACGGATTTGGTCCACCCTCACGCGGCACTCTTGCTCAAGCCGCATCTGTCGTTTCAACTCGCGAGCCTGAGTCATCTTGACAAAGTATTGTGCTTTGTTTTTCACCTCCATTGGCCGGTTGCGTGACCATGCCGGCGGCACCCGATCCACCCATTCGATGAACCCGCAAGCCTATGTGTGGCGTGGTAGATGTCACGGATCAAGTTGAAAAACGATAACAAGAAACAAAGGATTTAGTTGTCGTCGTTACCACGAAGTCGTCATCCAGGTCTGGACACTTGAAGAACCTACGACCGTAGTTGGCTCGTTGTACTGGATCCGTGCAGACGCACAACATCGTCCTAAAGCCGCAATGGCACTTCGGGCGCTCATGCCACTCCGGCACTCCAAATGGGTCAGACCTCCAGGAAGACATTGTTGTGTAGTAGCATTGTGATGCCTAGAGGAGGAGATGTGGTATGGAAGACATAGGAGTCCTTTATGTAGGCAGGTTATCTGGTGCAGTGGGCATAGTCCATGGAGAGGACATATTCGCTTTTCAGATTCGGTGTAGCAATAAATGTTCCTATGTAGGCTTTTGAGCTGTAATCTCGTAATAAATTCATAGTTCGTAGCCTTTTGATCGATTGCGAGAAGCGATTCGTAGGCTTTTCAGATTCGGTGTAGCAATAAATGTTCCTATGTAGGCTTTTGAACCTGTAGTCTCGTAATAAATTCATAGTTCGTAGCCTTTTGATCGATTGCGAGAAGCGATTCGTAGGCTTTTCAGATTCAGTGTAGCAATAAATGTTCGTATGTAGGCTTTTGAGCACTGTAGTCTCGTAATAAATTCATAGTTCGTAGCCTTTTGATCGATTGCAGAAAGCAGTTCATAGGCTTTTCAGATTCCGGTGTAGCAATAAATGTTCCTATGTAGGATTTTCAAAGCTGTAATCTCGTAATAAATTCATAGTTCGTAGCCTTTTGATCGATTGCGAGAAGCAGTTCGTAGGCTTTTCAGATTCCGGTGTAGCAATAAATGTTCCTATGTAGGCTTTTCAGAGCCTGTAGTCTCGTAATAAATTCATAGTTCGTAGCCTTTTCAGTCGATTGCCGGAAACAGTTCATAGGCTTTTTCAGGATTCCAGTGTAGCAATAAATGTTCCTATGTAGGCTTTTCAGAGCCTATAGTCTCGTAATAAATTCATAGTTCGTAACCTTTGCAGTCGTTTGTAGGAAACATAAATTCATTGCAGGAATTATAGAACCACAAAGTACAGACTACAGATTCGTACACAAATATCACATGAATATAACATATACACATATATACAACAAGTAGCTCATTACAACGTGCCTCCTAGCTCATTACAACATATATACAACGACTTTTAAGCCCAACGACAAGCCTACACATAAGTATCACTGCCTCCTAGCCTTACCCTTACCCTTACCAAGGGCGTCGGTGCCTTGAGTGTAACGGCTAGGCTCGCGGCAGCGTCTGCGTGGTAGAGGCTGTGAAGGCTGAGTCGAAGGAGCCTCAACGAGCTGAGATGGGCCTATCTCATCGTAAGTCTGCTGCTCCGCCTCGTCCTCGTCCTCGTCAGTGAAAGTGTCGCTCCTCGTGGGGGACGAGCTCTGCCCCGTGTACGACCCTCGCCGCGTCGGGTCTGCAAGTCGTGTCGAAGGCACGTCTACGTCCCTCGCCGCGCCTGTGCTGCAACCACAACGACCAGCCGCATGACGTAGCTGACCTGCTAGCCCTGTCATCCAACATTTTGTTAACCAACAAGATACGAAGATATTAGGTACTAATTTTGTGAGTGGCATTGTCGAAGCTTACCTCTAGGAAGCTACGCGTCCTGACGTCGCCATATCTGGAGAAATGCTCTATGTCTGTGCGGATTGCTTGAGTGTTGCCACGCAAACAAGCAAAAGAATGGATAATTTGCTATATGTAGTGGTATTTATGTCTATTGGAAAATAAGCAATGAGATTGAACATTACCACGGTCCGGGTGGTGCTATCTCCACTGCGTCCCAAGTCGAGTAGACCGGTCGTAGGGCGTGTCTTCGTCGTCGGAGGACTCAATGTCGCATAGTCATCTTGAGTCCATTGTCCCTTAAGCTTGGACGCGTCGCGCGCGGTACCAAACTTGGTACCGCCGGAAGTGCTCGTTCTTTGTGCGGCTCGTCGTTGTCGCCCACGTGGTCCGAAAGTGTCCCCACTCCTCAAGCGTACGTGGTGGTCTTGCTCGAAGTCGTGACCTTCTTACATCGCCGACGATCAAATCGCATGTCACGTAAACCAAGCGTTAAAATTAGAAAAAGCTCGTGCAATTGGAATCCAAGGTTAGAATTGAAATTGCATGCCACTTACTTGTGCAAGGCCACGGGACGTGGAGAACGGCGCTCACGCCACACTACCTCATACCAAAGCGGCGTGCAACTCTATGTGGCGGTGATACTCAACAAGATATAGAAAGCAGATAAGGGCCACCTCATCCGTAGAGGGCCTCGTCTATCTTTGCTGATGGCGCTGAATCAATGGCCTCCACCTCTTGCTCGACGTACGGCTCCCACTTAACATGCATAGCAACAATTTAACGTTAAAGGTCATATACTAATAAATGAAAATCACGATACCAAATAGAATTAACTTACATTGGAGGCCGTGAGCGCATCTAGCTCGTTCGTGTACTCTAGGTAGGCCCTCTTCGTCCTGGCGTAGGGAACTGAGACCTGGTCCCAAAGATATGCAAGTGTCGGACGTCGACGAAGAGGAACCTCTGCGAACCACGGATGACGAGGCGAAACTGTGGGACGACCAACTAGTAGACGACACCACATCCACAGCTGGAGGAGGTAGAGGCAACCACCTACTGTCGAGTTCGTCGAACTCCGACGACACGCCTCGCAGAGGTGGCGGTAAAGGAACGCCAACACCACGGAAGCCCACTGTATCTTGCCCGCCGTGTCCCAGTCAGTGAGGCAGTGGATGTACATCCACGAGGCGCTGTCCCCCGTTCCGTCGGGGAAGAGAACGCAGCCAAACAAGTGCAGGATCCATGCTCTGCAATTATATGTAAAATGATATTAAATCAAACTATGTCAATTTTAGAAAAAGCTAAATAAGACGATGAGTTGGTTCGATATCCACCCCTACCTGCAGTAGTAGGCAACTGCGAAAGTCTGCCGGAGCCATGTGATCGGAACTCCAGAAGTGCGATGGCCTGCCTCAGGAGGAAATGGCTATCACAGGAAATGGCTATCAGAAGTGTGCCCTGGTACTTGCCAAGAAGAAACGTACCGTCAATGGAGAAGACGGGACGACAATGCCGAAAGGCCTCGATGGACTGAGCAAAGCACCAGAAAGCACGAAAGAATATCTGCATCCCATCTTGAGTCCATTTGTTTGGTTTTGGGACGTACTCATAATGCATGCCTGGATTAACCGCTTTGATTGCATTGAAGAGTCTTGGCAGCGCAAGTACCCATCTTCCAGTCCCCATATATCATCTTCGGATCGTTGCTTTGCCCTCCATGCTTTTCCATACCTTATCTCGTATCCAAATTTCTCCTTAACAATCCCGGCAAGTGTCTTCACCTTCATATTGGGTTCTCCCTTTACTATGTGACACAGTGACTTGGCAATAATGGTAGAGGTCAGCTGTCGATGCTTCGTTTGAGCTCGCCTCGGCACAAGTGTGTGGGCCAACGATTCTTGTGATCTTGAACTTTCCGTGTCCTTCGTTTCCTAGCACAAACCCTCCATTCACATGTTTCCTTCTACACAACTGTGTACCTCCGCTCCACATAAGAATGCCTCACCTTGAATGCCTTTTACGAATCTTTGAATACTCCTGCAGCCACCTTTTCAATGCGACAAGTCCTCAAACACCATGCCCTTCTCAATTGTCATGCTTGACCGGCCTCGGGAGCATCTAGCAACTCGTCATCCCTTCCTTCGCATAAGCCTCATGGGAATGCCTAAGATCGCTGAATTCATGAACCGATGGATCCGGCTAGGCAATAACGCTGATCGACTCAATATCACTTTCGGTCAACTCTCCAAAGGCGGTCATCATCGAATCAACGGCCCTTGCGATCTCGTAAGGCTCCGGATCATCCACAATTTGAACATCCACACCTTTGTTGGAGTCCTGCAGACTTCTTCAACGTTGCGGATGGAGCAACGGGAGGAACACCCACATTATCGGGAATGTCTCACGTATCATAAGCACGAAACGATGGGATTGAGGCAAAAGAATGGAATGACGGAAAAGGCTAAAGTGTTGCTCGACACTTACCGGGATGATTCAGGTCAAAGGGATCTCCGAGGGCGACACGACATCATCGATCCGACATTCAACTCGGCGGTTGAGAAATCGAACCTCGTTCGGGCGATTGAGCATCGGGCACCTCGGACACTTCTTCCACATCCACCGCAAGGTCCGTATGAGCGTCAAAGGGTGCACGATGACCTAGTTCGTGAATAACCGTGAGGTGGGATCAATGGACACCTTCCGCACAACAAGGTCCAAACATTGGAACTCATTCCTCATAACCAATTTGACATATTTGTCCCATCGATCCTCACAACCAATTAAGATCAAGCGCCTTAGAATTGTGTCTTTCGAACCGAAGTGAAGTAACCCCTCAACTGTGATGCTCTCCTCGTTTGCATGACAATGTAGCTCCTCCCGGGCCCTAGCAACCAACTCACTAAACGACGGGCGATCACTGAATATCAGAGGCACCCTTTGCATTTCAACAAATCGAACATTTTCATAATCATCACTTGTCACACTGCCTCCATGACATAGGGTGACTAGGTTGTCCATCTAGTTCATACAGAAAACCAAACTTAATACCTTCAATCGAAATTGGATACTAGATAGTAACTAATAAGTCCCTAGTCACTAACTAAATGCTACCTTTATTCGAAATTGATGCTAATTAGCTAACTAAATTGCATAGTCAATTGCATACCCAAAGATAAACAACCCTTTTGTTCGTGATTTGCTTGACTGGCTGTGGCAAACATTTCGATTTCAGGTGCAAACTAAACTAAACTAAGCTCTACTCCACTCTACTACATAGAACTTTCATCAAATGAAAGTAACTTGTTAAGCTCCTGATCTATGGTTCGGTTCTCAATAGTCAGTTATACTTCATACGCCTCCTGGCAATAAGTTTTACTGCCAAATTATTAATACACTAGGTGGCGAATGTAACGTTCCAATCCAAATCTGTGACAGAATCGAGGCACGCTGTAACAAGGTAATACTACAATCCCATCCAAATCCAACACAACACAATACATTTCTATAGCACTAGTCCTCTTGTCGCAAAAGAATCAACTTGACTTATAGCGAGCCATATCGCCGACTCCAATACTCCACACAATCCTTCCATTCTACAGCACCATTACCCAAGCGACAGTGATAAATAAGGGTAAACAGCCTAAGCATCAGACATTCATAGCACCACACATCAGCCCACTCGACATCACATCCTCAAAAACTACAACGACGCTTAACAATCGACACCACACAGCAACAGGCACCCTACGACCTTTACTACACAAACATCTGAGCGCTAAGAACGAAGAGGAGAAGTCGTCACCTTGAGGCACTGGCGGTCGAGGAGGGGAGGCGGGCGGCCGCGGCGGGGAGGACGCACGAGCGGGGACGACGTCGGACGGGCGGCCTAAGCGGTCGAGGAGGGGAGGCGGGCGGCCGAGGCGCTGCCGGCCCGGGACGCGGTGGCAGCTGGAGGCGCGAGGAGGCGCCGGCGGCCGAGGAGGCGCGGGGGGGGAGGCGGGCGGCCGGGAGGCGGCGGCAGGCGAGGCGAGGCGCCGCGGCCGGGAGGAGGTGGGAGGCGCGCGCGAGGAGTGGCGGGGAGGCGCAGCGAGGGAGGCGGCGGCGGCGGCCGGGAGGCGGTGGCGGCCGGGAGGCGCGGCGGGGAGGCGGGGCGGCGAGTCGGGCGGCGAAATGAACTAGCATGCGCTCGGCGCCTGGACAAGTGCCCCAAGCTCGGCGCCACGACCCACGGCTTCGAGCTCGGAGCCACGACCCACGGCGCCGAGGTGCTGCCACGTCGGCGCCACGCAGGCCACCACGCTGGGTCCAAAATCAGAATTAAAACTACGAGGGGTCTAAATGTGAATATTTTTCAAAAAAAAGGGCTAAAATAGAAAAAAAAATCGGCCTTGAGTGGTTCGCCTCTAGAGTCCGCGTGCGCATGTGCGCAACGAGAACAGAAACGGACGGATATTTTATTCCGTATTCTATCTTATATTTTTTAAAATTAGATATAGATAATGCTGAATACCTATTTCTTTGTTCTGTATTTGTTCGATAAATCTTTGGGCGGTCGGTTTGATGAAAATTATCCATTTCCTTATACAAAATATTGGACAATAGGGTACAATCAAAACGAATACGGAGAGACTAATCGTCGAGATACCGAAGGAAAAATGCTCAATATTCCCCGTATGTTTAGAAATGCCAATCCATCTATGTTATATTATTCCTAAGTGAAGTCACAATAGATTTTTTTTCATATCACTTACATATAGATATATGTGGACGGATATCACTCATTCTGCATCATACTTCATATATTTTTCCTCTGAGTCAGGCATAGATAGTACTGGATACCTTATTTACCTCTTCCGTATTTATTCCACGAGCCTTCAGTTGGTCGATCGATCGAACAAAAATTATCAGCTCCGCTTGCACTCGTGGTCAAGTTGATTAATCAGAAGTGTGCGAGAGATAGGTGCCACGCAATGATGCAAAAGGCGCCCTAGGTGGCTGCCGAGGCGACGCGTATGCAATAGTCACTTCCTTTTTTAAAAAGGTGCCACGTCATTAGTGAGCGTAAAAGGTGTGTGATGAAGATTAGAGCTTATTATCATGGAATATTTGAGGACACTCTTATGTTGAGAGATAAAATCCATTTTTCAATGAGATTCGTCTCTCAAAACCTTCCAATGAGATTCGTATCCCATGGGACAATTCATATCCTGTCACAGTTTTCAATGGCAAATGCTGTTTTCAGATATTAAAACGCTAGAAATGGATCACATCTCCATGCATGCTTCTTGGATGTTTCTATCTGGGATCCAAGTCTTGCACCATCCAAACATTTAGAGGTTTATTCTCTATATATGTTTCTTACGGGGAAATGCCTCATTTGTTAACGCAAAATGTACGAAAGACAAAAAGGTGATTTAAACTATTATACCTCTTATATTCAGCCCTAATCTTCAACCATGCATGCAACTAAAATTTGTATATATTTCAGTGATAAACTAATTATGTTCATATGCTACAAGGACGCCTCGCAAAATAAAAAGAAAAGAAAAGGACAAAAGTGTACCAAAATGTGGTAAATGGACTTATTTATGCCCTAAGATGGACACATATTGTACAATATTCAACTAAATATTTGGGGGCAGTCTAAAAGGTACAGATTTGTGTTCCACGTACGTACATATAATATTATTTTCGTGTACCTTCTTCAAAATTTTGAAATCCATTTTTCAAAATACGTTCTGAACCTCAATAGGCAATAATATACTATACAGGTCTTATTTCCTGACCTTTTGGCGTATATAGTGTCTTTTGTATCCGTATATACAAAAATAGTCATATGCAAACGGAAATGACAAAAATGGTGCTTATGTCGCCCGGTCACTAGGCGGCAGCGCCCTACAGGTGACGCGCCTGCTGCCCGGCCACCAGGAGGCGTGTAATTAAGTAGTCTAATTAGCCAGCTTAATTGCCCACCTAAATTAGTTTTATATGTTATATTTGTTTAAATTTTTAAATATAGTAAATGAGCTTAAAGAATTATAAAATTTTATGAATTGTCTCTTGACACAACGTACTTTATTGTGTAATTTTTTTAACAATTTTATCCACTGTGAATATTGCTCAAAAATTCATAAGATTATGATATTTTTAAGAGTTGTTACATATAGGAAATGAGCTCCAAAAATTATGAGATTTTATGTGCAGCCTTCCGACATAGTTGACCTAATTTTGTAATTTTTTGGGAATTTTATATACTCTAAATTTGCTATGTTAATCCATGTTAATTTAATCATGAAATTAGCGATATGTAATGCTCATTTAATTAGCGATTGAAATCGCCACCATGTGGCAAGCATCTTTTGCGGTGCTTAACCTCTGTCCTTCACACATATGTTGGCTCGTTGCCGCTATCTTTCCTTTCCCACTTCGTCCTTCACACAATTGTCACTCTGTCTGTGTCGTACCCCCTCGTGCGCTCCCTCGTCCGTACTTACACTACTACAAAAAGGGCCATCAAGATGGTTCAAAACTGTTATCATAGACGGTTTTTTGAACCGTCTGAATTTATGCGTCAGTAATAATCAGAGATTATCATAGACGGTTTGTAAGCTGTCTGTGATAAATACATCACAGATGGTTTGTAAGCTGTCTGTGATAAATACATCATAGACGATTTGTAACTAGAATGGATGGTGATGTGTATCACAGACGGTTAGTATATAGAACTGTCTATGATACTTCCCCATTACAGACAGTTTCTGGTTCAAGCTGTCTGTGAAAATTCTTCACAGACGGTTTATACCACAAAACCGTCTGTGATAGTTTATTCTATACCTAAATTTTTTCTATTTTTCATCTATCCTCAGGAAATATTGACTATATCATCTGAAAAACAAGAAAATACAGCAACAAACACAACAACACATTCTATTTCTATTAAGATTAGAATCCACCATTAAATTATAGATGATAACTTTTTGTGGAGGCAACCATAACATTTTCTATAATTAATAACTTCGCTAGTAACCATCCGTGTGGTGGGTTGGTGGAGCGATTGTCGGTCAAAGGGATCAGGGTCGTGCGCTTATTCTATGCATAGCCACTTCTATGTAAGGGGTGCAAACGGAGCGGATATTTCCCGACCGTTCGTCCATCCATTTTAATTCAGATACAATTCAGAGCATATTCTTGGATATCTGAAGGTTTTATCGAATACAGAAATAGAGCCGGATGATTTTTGTCGGATATGGAAATGGATTCGGAAAAGACATTATTTGATGGATACAGTGCTATCCGGGCATTTTTCTGGATAGTAACGGATTATTATCCGATAAAAATGCTAAACAATGCAAACACTGCAGTGCTGCATAACCACCTAACCCTAGCCAGATCCACTCGAGTCTGATCTCTACTCCTTCGGTCCTCCATCCCACACAGAATAGCAGCGGCGCCCTCGCCACCCGTCCCAAGGCCGGCCTCCTCCTCTTCCTTCTCCCCTCTCACATCTGTATGCCTCCATGGAAGTTAGGGCTCGATTCATGGACTCGGTAGATTAAAATTTTATTTAAATTTTGGTTGTAAACAAGTCCCTTTAGAAGGTATGTGGGGCTCTGCATTTGGATTTGTTTGACATTTAGGATTAGTCACTGACATGAGCATTTTATGCAATTGTGTTGAAAGATCAGTGCAAGGTTGTATTTTTTTTAAAAAAAAGATCGACAATATGCACCAATGTAGTATGTCTCATGTAATGACCTATGAGATTGTTATTTGAACTTCAGATATATGAATGAACTTCATTATAATGCATCCTTAAATACAAGTTTCCTATCTGACTCTTGCTAATTGTCTGTATGCCCCCTTGTTTTTTCAATTTGCAGGTGCAGAGTGTCTTCTTCTCCCTAGAAAGGTATTACATTTCATGTGTTATAAGATATGCTGTCATGTGCATCATCTAGAAATTGTTCCATGTGCCACCTTAAGTTTTGTCAAAAAATAGCATTTTTCTTCAGTTTAGAACTTCATATGTTCTTTTCTTGTTAAGAACCTGTTAGCAATATCTCTATATGTCATAGTTTGTATCTAGGAAGACGATAATTCAACTTTATGAACATATTTTTCTTGGAGCTACAAAACAAGAATGTATTTGTGTATACCTTTGCAGTATGACTCTCAAAATGTGATGAACTTGAATATAGAGAATGGGGGATTTTGTGCCAAATTGTCCCTTACATAGAGATCTTTGTCCATCCATAGCAACCTTCGCAGAGATGCGTCAATTGATTACTCCATGGCATCAAAATGTTAAATTTCACTTTCAAGCTGATATTGTCTTTGGCACTTGTCATTTATTCATATACACAACTTGACATATGTTGCACCATTCTGTGTATTGTGTATTATATGCTTTACATCATAAGTTGCATATTTTCTAAATCTGTGTGTATTTGTGCATGTGTTTTTGCGATATTGTTCTTATCTAATTTTCTTCTTTTCTTGGTAATTTCAAGGATCGTGGATTTCTCAGTCGGCGTGTATGAGGTAATATTTTATTTTCTCCAGTCTTGAGGTGTTCTGTGTATCTTCAGCTGTTCTAATTCCTTACGGTGACTACACCACTTATTCTACCGAGTCCTTTTTCCTCACACGAGCAACATTTCATAATTTTTTACTTACCTCCATGTTCTTTACAGGCATTAATCAAACTTGATTTCTTTTTGGATTCACCTGCCTTCTACATAGTTTATGAGGTACTTCCCAATCACATATCTACCTTAAGAGAGCTTGTAGTCTGGGTGTAAAACTAGTGTTGATTTTTTGTAAATTCCAAGTTGAGTTGTTGGACCACCAGCTTTCTATCTGAACTTGAATAGGTCATATGATTAAAAAAATGCAGTTGACTACTAAGGTCAAAAGCGCAGAGTAAATGCAGATTTTTCAGCATTATGAACTTATAATCTAAGCCTAAGCCATTTTATCATCTTATTTCTTGTCCAAAAAAAGAATGCTACTTTGGCGCATTCTTCTTTGTTTATCTGACCATATTTATTTAATAGTTATATGCTTTGGTTTATTTTTATGGTTTATATTTTGAAGCAAAGATTTTTGTGAACCACATCAAATTTCTGGTAGTAGGTAGTTTAGGCAACAAAGTCAGCAATGTTGTTTCACACTTTCACCTGCTAAAGCAAATTTATACTTTTCACGGGTTTCACCATTTAAAGACTACTTACGATCAGCTCTGTCAGAATTGTTTCTTGAGTTTTAGCACCCAGTATGGTACTCTTTATTTTTCTTTTGCCAGTTTAACATTTCACTCACCCAAATATACTATTGAATAGCAAGACTATCATGAGCAAAAGAACAACAGTTTCTAAAATTTGCAACCCACAAAAGCGTAGTGGTAAAAAAATAACATCCCCAGAAAAGAAACTCCCATAATCTTATTTATACTATAAAATTTTCAACGTTATATTTTGGATCATCAAGATGATTTATTGACATTGGCGGATCTACAGGGTATGCCGGGTGGGCCCCGGCATACCCTGTAGCGGTGGGCGGCATGCTATCGTACTGTCAATACTGTCGACTATGATACTATGTACTATGTGATCAAACTGGAATCCTATATTTTATATATACAGTTAATTAACCACATCAAACGATTCACAGAGGGAAAAAAACTGCCGTACAATATACGTATTTGAGAACAATTCAAGTTCTTTATATGCGCTGTACAGAACATACTGTCATGCATGCATGCATGTGTGAGTCCATGACCCATACGTGATAATCTCTACCATACGTGACGTGCGGGCGTACGGCTCGAATGAGAATCGATCCCTTCGCGGCTTCCTCGCCTGCCGAACGCCGGAACGCGTGACGGCGTGAGTCGTGACGCGCCGAGAGCCCGAGACCGGCGAGACGGTTCCTTCGCTCGCCAGATCGCCTGCCCGCGCGTGACGCACCGTCGGCACCGAGACGGTTCGCCGCAGCCGCTTGCTGCCGCGCGGCGTGGCGCGCGCTCGCTCGTCAGGCGAAATCAATCAGGTAAACAAGTATGATTTCTTGTGATTTTTTTTGTTTCAGATGAATCAATCAGGAAATCGTTTGGTCTCTCGATGGATCATGGATGAGAGCGATCAGCGATGCCATTTTTTTGTGATTTTTTTTGTTTCGGATGAGACCACTGCCCGCCCTAATGTACTTTTGAGCAATTGTTTTTTTTTTTGGAATTGTTCAGTTATGAAGAGAAGCGGAGACATTGCAGTATTGTAAAAAAGCGTCGGCTAAAAAAGTCAGATAAGTAGTATTGTAAGTCTCTTACTCTCTTTTATGCCTATATTTTGAACTATCAGTATGGCGTTTGAACTATTCATATTGTAATTTGTGGATGTTTTCAACTTAATCTTCAAATTTAAGACTTATCATGTTATTTAGTGCATATATGCCGAATAACGTTGTAAATTTTACAACTGTTACCGAATTGCCAAATGGTTTTACCGAATTGTATATGAAAATTTTTGGACGGCATACCCTTAGGTAAAATCCTGGATCCGCCACTGTTTATTGATGCTCCTTTTTCTTGAGTAAACACTATTTTCTTGTTCACCTTGCTCTGTATCTGGTAGGATTTCAAAATGCTATGTACACTGTGATGACTTTTCAACATGGACTGCTCATTGTTCTATTGTAAATTACATTGTATAACTGTCTATGCATGTAATGACTGCGCATTTTTCATTGTTCTATTGTAAATATTAACTGCCAATATATCGCTAAAAATTCTTAATTGCCAATAACCTCCTTGGATGCCCTAAATCACAAGCTTAATTAATTTATAATTTGAAAAGTACCAACAAAATACAACTTTCCATATCATTTAGGGCAGTGTTCATCTGTCTTAAACACTTACTGAGCACTTTCTAGTTTCTGGCAGATTAATTGACTGTTACATGCTGCAAAGTTCCACCTAATTTTCTGCCCTTACTCATTCATAAAAGTTCAATTGATATTTTTTTTGTAGGATGAGATAATGACCAAGGCTGAACTCCACTGAAGTATGATTAGAGATGGCTTACTGCTAGCTTTTGCTACACATGACATGTGTTGCGAACTTGTCATGTAATGTAATTAAGTTAAAGAAACTAGTGATGTACTTGGCTATGAATATTTCTTACTTTTGGACAGTGTGACATGTCTACTACTTGCTTAACTATCCTCTATCATCTACTTGCTACTTTGCTAGCTAGAACTTATTATTTAGTAATAACTATTACTACTTGCTTAACTAGTTCCTGTCAATGTGTTCTATAGTTAAATTTGCTTCATGCTTGTTAAGCTACTAATGCAGTTCTATTTTAGACATATAGTGTGGTTGATTGATCTTTATACTGTGACATATATAGTTTTTTGCGTATTATCCAACTAAATATTCGTGGCCGAGACTAACCGTATTCGGAGCAACATGTATTCGCTCTACATTCATGACCGGAGACATCCTCATTCGTATTCATATCCGACACTATCTATGTTTGACTTTAAGAAAAATATATAAAATGATGTGGAACAA
Source organism: Dendrocalamus sinicus (assembly GCA_036346575.1). Lineage (NCBI taxonomy): Eukaryota > Viridiplantae > Streptophyta > Magnoliopsida > Poales > Poaceae > Dendrocalamus > Dendrocalamus sinicus. Next base: position 10,119,104 of record CM070666.1, on the reverse strand, counting down.
TCTATATCCGTTTTGTTTTCACCTCTAATCCTAGTATCCTACGCACATGCCCTGCTTCTTGCACCCATGCACTCGGCTACTCTGAGCCTTCCGATCCATCTAAGGGCCTAGATACATGTGGGACAATTTTGCCAAAAACCACCTCCTCCTTGTTGGCATATTTGTGAAAACCCCCGTCGTCTCTTCCTCGACCCCACCTCCCTCCCTCGAACCCTAAATGGCCAAATCAGGTAGTTTCCTCCATGCGGCAGCACGGCGACCACGGGCGAAGGGTTCCATCCTTCCAACGGCGACCACCCCATACCCAAACCCAAATCCTGCTAGGGTTTGCTCCTCTCCAGATTGAGTTGTTTTATCAGTTACGAGCTTCCAGCCGCCTCCACCATCACTCCCCTTCTCCAAATTGTCCAATTCGTCGCGGGGAGGTAGGGTTTGGCGAAGGCGGCGGCCGCCAACTCGCTCCAACTTCTCCATCGTGTGGAAGATGATCCTATATCTTTGACCCAGACCAGCGCGATGCTAGGAGCTCATGGCCTCAGCCTCGATCTATGGTTGCAATGGTATTCTTGTCTCCGGCCGGCCATGCATCGTCTACATGATTGTTTTGTGCGTCGTGCGACCACCAAGTTGTAAATTGTTGTGTGCTTGGAAGCTAAAAATACCTGCTGCTAATTTCTTGCACTGGTGGTGCTGTTGCATGCTGAAATATTGTTTTTTCAGTGTTCTTGAATCAGCTAGTAGCTAGCTTAATCTTGTACCAGTTTTTGGATTCTTGTTGAATTGGTTCCTTCATACTGATGCATATTCTTAGATGTAGCTTAGGCTTGTTGATTTGACTAAATTGAACTGTTGAATGCAAAAATAAACTTGAATGGATGTTTCCTGAGAAAATCCTATAAATTTGTTGAATCCTTATTGTTCATTGCAAACTGATGAATGTAAATGAGAAGTGCTACATTACTGAATGATAGGAGAGCATGTAGGTTCAGCAGAAACATATTTTGAGTGGAAATCTTTTGATTCTTTGCTGCTGCATTCGCAAAACTAATTGAAGCGCTCAACACCACCTGTTTCTAAAAAGGGAGTGTCTAAGCATCACTCGAATGTTTTCTTCCTAACTATCATCTAAATTTTTGATCATTGGATTAGATCTCACGAGGCCTCTTATTTTTTAAGGGGGAATTTTTTTCAAGAGGGGGCATAATTCAAGGGGAGGGGGAGAATTTATGTCTATTGGATTTTCAATCCAACAGTCATAAATCTGGATGATAGTTAGGAAGAAAATATCCGGATGATATTTAACAAAACCCTTCTAAAAAAGCGCTCAACACCGGGCAGCATGCACAAATAAGCTTTTTCTGTGATGGATGAATGAGTGAATGTTACGGAACATTTATGAGCCATTTCCATGTCAAATTGAAACTAATGGATGTGAATATGCATAGTGACGACATGTGTATGGTAAACATCCAATGGAGAAGAAACAAGCGACTACCAAAAATTGCATGGCTATTTTGAATGAACGATGGTTGAATGCTCAACTGTTTTGGAATGTAGCTCTCATTGCAATTTTCGAATCATTTATAGAAGCGATCATAAAGTTGCAATTTTGACGACAAAAATCGTGCACCTTATACAAACAATTCAAGTATTTGCCTTCATGTGCTTGTAACATCAATAAATGGTAATAAAATTTCTGAAAGATTGTACATTGCAAAATATTCACATCTGACATGCAAAAAAATTTTGCCATCAACATCTAGTTTTTTGTTGACACAAAGGCATAGAAAAGTGAAAGATGATCTCATAATATTAAGTTTGCAGTGAGGCACGACAACTAACAAAGATAGGCTTTCTTCTTCCTCTTTGCATGCATCAAGAATTTTACAACTAGAACATCCATAATGTGAACTTTGCGAGCTTCAAAATTTTGCTCAAGAGTGCTATATTCAAGAACTTTAGCTACATCCAAAATTGGAGACTCTCATCAAACATTTGAGAAATATGCACGCATATGGCAACATCCCCGATACTATTCATGAACCATGGACATAGCATAGAAGCACATTTCTACACATATAATGGATAAAAATAACTAGTTCTTGACAAAGGCTACATGAGCTACACTAGCACAAATCCAAATTGAACACTGCAACTATAATAAACTCCACCTAGCTACCGCCGCGGAGGCTAGCTCTGTTGCTATTTCTTCAATGTCAGCTGCCACTCATCTTCTTGCCCGACGAGCAGAGGGGACCTCAAATCTTCAGAGCTGCGGTTTGGAGATGGACTCGAGTGGCCGTTGACAAGATGGACTCAGAGTGGCCGTTGACATTGTCGCCCTGGTATCCATCGTATTCGCCGCTCGTGGTGGTCGCCGTCGTCGGCAGACGGAGGGCTCCCAGCCGCCGCCGCACGGAGGGATTGGAGATTTTAGGGTTCGGTAGATGACAGAGGGAGGCAAGATGGGGGAGGTAGATGAGGGCTTGGGTCGGGAAGCCGAGGAGTTTTGAAATTTTTGGCCATAGGCGGCGGTATTCTGAAAAAAATATATCCTTCCCAAATCTCACTGGATGGTGGCCGAATGCGTGAGTGCGTGAACTAGGCGGTGTGTATAAGAAAAGGAGAAAGAAGAAGGGTAATTTGGTCTTTTATGAGCGCATTTAACAGGCCATCGATGGAAGATGGACTGTAGTGGCACGAAGGGAAAGAAAATTCATTCTAAGAGGTATACGAAGATTTCGAGTGACATATCAGGGAAGAGGGAAACTCTCAGTGGTATATAAGAAATTTGGAATTTTCTCAGTTAGTATTGCACCTATATCATGAATGATTTCAGGCAGAAATTTTCAGATATACACGCATCTATATAAAACGGAAGAATGCAAGACATTGTTCACTTCATCTTGAAAATGCTACGTCATATTCAGCTCGCAGGCATCAAAAGTATAGGCTCCATAGAATCTGGAATAGCTTGGCCGGGGTTGTGTAAGGTGGTGGTTCCTTGTTCCATATCATAAACATACAATCCCTTGTCATCAGAATTGGAGAAAAAGATGCAGTTTGCCTTCAAACCAACCTCGTCAGCAGGCATCGACGCCCCAAATTGTTCAAGACAGACGAAGAACACCCTGTTGCTACCGAGTTGTTCCGCCTTCACCCAAGCGCGCCTCGACAAATCCAGCTTGTCAACTTCAACACGCAGAATCCTTGGATGGGTCAGTAGCGAGGTGTAGAATTGCACCATGAACAGCTCCCACAAGACTCTACCAAGCAGGTGTATCTGTGGTTGCAACCCGTCGGCCATGGTCTCGCAGCAGCAGGAGCACTCGCCAAACTCGGGTTTGGCGAGAACTCGAGTGTTCCCATCGTATGATATTCCGTCAGATCCATGTAGAACTTGCCCGCACCGCCGTGAGCGTTTTCATAGCGCGGATGACGGCGGTGCGGTCGTCGTGAATCAGCCTGGGCCGGTACTCGTACCTGAACCACTGGCTTCCTCCGGGCCGGCAGTAGCACAGCACCGTCTCCGTGAAGTGGATCACCAGCACAACGCAGTTTGGGTCCATGGGCGTGTGCGACAGCACACATAGTCTCGCTACTGCTTGCGAGGAGGTTCTCCCGGTCCGGGGTAGGTGAACCCTGCGCGAGGAGAAGGGATCGCGCAGGAAAGCATCGCGCGAGCCCGAGTGCAGCGTGAGCACCCACCCCGCGATGTAATCCAGTTGATGTGGCTGATGAAGTCGTCGAATCCCTAGCCATCAGCTGCTGCCTCCTGGGTATGCTGTACAAGAACTTGGAGCCGCTGCCTGCCCTGGAGCCCCATGACTGTAATCGAACAGTAGAACTGGAGCTGGGCAAGGTTCTAATGTAGACGAACCTTCGTTTTCGGTGATCTCCATACGTGGTCGAGGGTACTAGTATCGATCTGTTGAGCGAGATATCGATACGAGTTTCCTGCAAGGCTGCAACAACGATATATTGCTCTGAAATTAAGCAGGAGGCCTATTAGGTACGTCCCTCGCACGCCTATAATTAAAGACAGCACTTTGGAATCCGATCGTGACACGTTCCAATACAGAGGATACCGTATCGGAGTCCCTTTCCGATCGTGACAAGTCCGAAGAACAAGAACTGAAGAAGAAGGCCGAAGAAGCAGCGAAGCCAGGCCCAATTCACGTCCGTGGTCCGCCCACCGGCCCACCGCCCACATCCCCACCGGTTTCCCGTGTCCGAAATTTCCCCAAATCCGAAATCCCCAATCCATTCCCTTCCCCATTCCCCCAAATCCCCAATCAATTGACTAGGCACGGAGGCAGTGAGGGTGGGAAGTCTGGGGATTGAGGTTGCTCACCCGTGCTCAAGCCGAGGCGGGAGGCCGGAGCCAGAGGCGCCGAGGCGGTGGGAGGCCTGAGTGGTGAACCTGAGCCTGGGAGGCGGGGGCGCAGGGCCGCGCCGTTTGAAGCCCGCGACGCCGCGGACCGAGAAAGGAGACCGGAGGCGGGGTCGCGCCGGCCGCCGGGGTGTCGGGGGCCCGGGAGGCTGGAAGCGGGAGGGCCGGGTCGCCGGGAGTGGCGAGCGAGGGCGGACGCTCTGCGGGAGTGCGGGCTGCGGCTGCGCTGCGGCTGCGGTGGGGTTAACCGGTTAAGTACGAAGGCGTGATTGCGTCGCATGAGGGCGTTGAAACTGCTGTTATTTAGCTCGGCGACTGGCGAGTAGTACTGATACTGTTGCCGGATTGGTCTGAAATTAAGCCGGAGGCCTATTAGGTACGTCCCTTGCACGCCTATAATTAAAGACAGCACTCGTTGCAATCTAATCATGACACGTTACAAGACACAGAGAATACACTATGGGAGTCCCTTTCCGATCGTGACACGTTCCAAGATACGAAGGATGCAATATCGGAGTCCCTGCCGATATGCACCTACGGGTTCCAGCTGATCACAAAACTAAGGTGGTGATCAGTTGGGCTTAAAAGCTTATAACTTATGGTTGAAAATACTGTAGCTAGCTAAAAATAATACTGTAGTTGATAGAGATTTATTTAGTATAATTAAATTTAAAAAAATTTTAAAATATAAAAAATATGTTAGCACAATATGTATAATACAAACGAATACAGAAAAAAAGAACCGGCAAAAAAGCTCAACAAAAAGTTAAAAATTCAGAAAAAAGACGAAATTTATGAATAGTAAAAAATAAACCAGAAACCAAAAACTCAGGCCGAACCGATCAGGGAAACGGTTCTGTGTACAATGCTTAGCGCCCGTATGGTTGCCCGTTCCATTCGGGTTCAGGTATTGGAATAACGGCACTGACAAATGCGTACTGCGAAGCATAGTTTATCCTTTGATATTTATTCTTTATAGAGAGATCGACCCATCAATCATGCCGGAGTATTTTCCTATTAAATCATTATTATCTTACATCAAAAATAAAAATTATGTTTAAATCGGATGAATATTGTTTAGTATTATAGCCGCACGTTCCGCATCCGCAAGGAAGAGTTCTGCCAGTGAAACGAGGTCAAACTACAACCTACAGTGAACACTTGTGATTTATCGACGCGCCTTTTTCTTGAGTAAACACTATATTTTTTTTGTTCACCTTGCTCTGTATTTGGTAGGATTTCAAAATGCTTTATACACTGTGATGACTCTTCAACAGGGACTGCTCACTGTTCCATTGTAAATTACATTGTATAACTGTCTATGCATGTAATGACTGCTCATTGTTCAACAGGGACTGCTCACAGTTTCAACCAAATACCAATAGCTACAGCCGGTTAGAGTAGGGTCTTAATGTCTTTGGCGAATCGATAATTCATCTGTTCTTTTTAGGTGACTTCCGTTCAAGTCCACTCAGCGTGCGCTCACCTAAAAAATTTTGGGTACACACGCACATGCGTTAAATGGGACAGCCCGTTTACACTCTCCGAAGGCCCAGATTAATTTTCTATCGTGTGTAAGGGACACGTATGCATATTTGCATGTGGGGAGTGCGTGTATGTGGTGTGTGTGGGTTGTGTACGCGTCTGCCTTGTACCCATAAAAAACCATCTAGGTTAGTTATATGAAAATTACTATTTCTTCCATCCTGCAATATAAGTTCAGCGCGTATATACTTAAAAAGCATTAAGACTTATATTTCGGGAGGAAGGTAATATATTATTAGATTTATGGTTGAAAATAATATTATAATTTTATTAATATATAATAATATAAAGTAATGCTCATAGTAATAAAAAAATAAAAAAGTCGCTTCAAAAAGAATAATGGAGCGAATACTAGATTTTCCTTACTGAAACTCGTAGACCCGAACATGTAACGTGCCGGTACACCATGCACATGTACGGCATCCGCAACTGCTCCTTCCTATTCTAATGGAATTCTTCTCGGACAGCAACCACCAACCATAGCTGAGTCAGACGGGAACATGAACACCACCACGGAATAGCAAGGTAGCATGAAACGATTTGCCGAGAACTAGTCGCGGTTGAATTCGTATCGCGCTCGAAAAAATTATCGGAGTACGAGTGGGAAGGGAACACCAAGAGAAGGTAGCATAGAACTCTAGATGTAGGTCTGTTTCAAAACCAAGGACTATATACATGCAGACACCACGTAACGTATCTCTCTTGCACGCGCTTCGCGAGCTACGGCGAGAGCGAGATGGAGGCAGCGTCTTCGTCGCAAGGACGGGACTGGTCGTCTCTCCCGGTGGACCTACTCGTCCTGATCTTGAAGCATCTGCGGTGGTCGAGCCACCTGAGCTTCGCCTCGGTGTGCAAGCACTGGCACTCCGCCGTTTCTCCGTTCTACCCGGCGTGGATCACCCCCCTCCTGCTCAACGCCGCCGACGTCGGCTCGACCAACGTCCGGTACTACAGCCCCTACTTCCACAAGAACTTCGAGATCGCCGACACGCTCGACGCGCCCGGCGCCAAGATCTGCTGCGCCACCGGAAAGCACCTAACGCTACGCCTACCGAACCTGATCCTCGACGCCGAACTCCTGAGCGGCGTCATCTACGAGATGCCACTGATGGCTCAAACCTTGTTCGACTTCGTCGTCTATGACGGTGCGCGGAGGATGTTCGGCGTCGAAGCGATTGGCCCGCTGCAGATCGCCCGTTCCACCCAAATTTGTGACGGCGAGTGGGAGCGCTGGAATAGGACGAAGTATGACGACAACGGGCCACAGTTTCAGGCATCGCCGGTTTCTAACCCGGTCCTCCAGAACGGCTTCCTCTACCTGTTGGGGGAAGACGGGAGGCTGGCTGTGTACGACGAGTGCAGGCACGACGAAGGATTTGAAATTCTCGAGAAGCCCAAGAGCTTCGGGTTCGAATGCGAAGACAGCTACCTGGTCGAGTCCGACCAAGGCGAGCTAATGGCCGTCCTCATCGGCCACCGCGGGACGCCGGTCCACGTCGTCAAGCTCAACGAGCAGACGATGGAGTGGGTGAAGGTGGGGAGCCTGCAGGGGCGGGCATTGTTCGCCGGCACTCTCACGACGTTGATGAAGACGACTAGTGTTAAGTGGATGCAGAACAAGGTCTTCCTCCCGAGGCTGTACGATTGGCCTGAGACCGTCCATGTTGACCTTGTTTCTTGCGATGGAGAGGCTGCTTTCGTGCCGAAGTCGCGACGCGCGGAGACCATTATGGTGAAGGACGGTGACGCCTATGGTGCGAACATGTGGTCTTACGAATTGGGGCAGCATGAAGAAGCAAGGGAGTTTTGGGGGGGACAGAGGGTGGACCATAGCATCTGGGTTGATCTTAGCAATAATTGACTCCAGTGTTACTATGGACAATACTCGTAGATTATTTCTATGTACAATTTTGTTTTAAGAATGCGCTCCATTATAAAAGACTAAAATTCAGTTCCCCAGTCAACCGACCTGCCAAGATGTAAATTTCAGGGGCATATGTTTTGACATATAATTTTCCACGCTTACCTTAGACGCGCCACTTTCTTTAGCTACGTGATGAACTTTCTAGCTACGACCATAAAAGGTTATCCGGTAATATAAGTTCATTTTCCTAGAAAGTGTCATCACAAAATGTAAGTACATTGAGGAGGTCAAAAGATATAATGATTGCAAATTTTCTACTTATACCCCTGTTTTAACATAAAAAAAAATTAGATAAATCATTGTAGCATGACATTTAATAGAGATATATATGTCTAATGACATTAGCTTTGCCTTATATATGTCACTTGATGTCTCATTAGCATAAGAGACTAGTCACATGTTAATTAGACATCAAATGCATTTCCTAAGATGTCAACTGTTGAAATGACAGATCATCCATTTTCTCAATAATTTTTGCTTCCAGTCTCAGTGGAATGACATGAAAAATAATGATGTGTGCATTTGAGGACTTGAAAAGCAAGTTCGTTGACGCAAAAGTGACTCAATTTAGCAAATTTCGAAACTTCATTGTGGATCAACGAATTAGAGCATCACCCGTGCTCCAACGTGTAAGATAATCATGATTAGGGCACTCTCAATCTGTAGTTTCTTCAGCATGCCACCTAGGATTAATACTTATGTCCGATTGGTCTGAAATTAAGCCGGAGGCCTATTAGGTACGTCCCTTGCACGCCTATAATTAAAGACAGCACTCGTTGCAATCTAATCGTGACACGTTACAAGACATAGAGGATACACTATGGGAGTCCCTTTCCGATCGTGACACGTTCCAAGATACGAAGGATGCAATATCGGAGTCCTGCCGATATGCACCTACGGGTTCCACTGATCACAAAACTAAGGTGGTGATCGGTTGGGCTTAAAAGCTTATAACTTATGGTTGAAAATATCGTAGCTAGCTAAAAATAAATCAGTAGTTGATAGAGACTTATTTAGTATAATTAAATTTAAAAAATTTAAAAATATAAAAATATGTTAGCACAATATGTATAATACAAACGAATACGAGAAAAAAGAACCGCAAAAAGCTCAACAAAAGTTAAAAATTCGAGAAAAAGACGAAATTTATGAATAGTAAAAATAAATCGAAACAAAAACTCGGTAGAACCGATCGGAAACGGTTCTGTGTACAATGCTTAGCGCCCGTATGGTTGCCCGTTCCATTCGGGTTCAGGTATTGGAATAACGACGCTGACAAATGCGTACACTGCGAAGCATAGTTTATCCTTTGATATTTATTCTTTATAGGGAGATCGACCCATCAATCATGCCGGAGTATTTTCCTATTAAATCATTATTATCTTACATCAAAAATAAAAATTATGTTTAAATCGGATGAATATTGTTTAGTATTATAGCCGCACGTTCCGCATCCGCAAGGAAGAGTTCTGCCAGTGAAACGAGGTCAAACTACAACCTACAGTGAACACTTGTGATTTATCGACGCGCCTTTTTCTTGAGTAAACACTATATTTTTTTTTGTTCACCTTGCTCTGTATTTGGTAGGATTTCAAAATGCTTTATACATCGTGATGACTCTTCAACAGGATGCGCCATCTGTTCCATTGTAAATTACATTGTATAACTGTCTATGCATGTAATGACTGCTCATTGTTCATTATTCTATTGTAAATATTAACTGCCAATTTGTCGTTAAAAATTCTTAATTGCCAATAACCTCCTTGGATGCCCTAAATCACAAGCTTAATTAATTTATGATTTGAAAAGTACCAACAAAGAACAACTTCCCATATCATTTAGGCGGTGTTCAACTGTCTTAAACACTTCTCGAGCACTTTCAAGTTTCGCGATTAATTGGTGTAACATCTTGCAAAGTTCCACCTAATTTTTCGCCCTTACTCATTCCTAAAAGTTCAATTGATATTTTTTGTAGGATGAGACAATGACCAAGGCTGAATTCCACTGAAGTATGATTAGAGATGGCTTACTGTTAGCTTTTGCTACGCATGACATGTGTTGCGAACTTGTCATGTAATGTAATTAAGTTAAAGAAACTAGTGATGTACTTGGCTATGGATAGTTCTTACTTTTGGACAGTGTGACGTGTCTACTACTTGCTTAACTATCTTCTATCATCTACTTGCTACTTTGTTAGCTAGAACTTACTATTTAGTAATAACTATTACTATTTGTTTAACTAGTCCCTGTCAACGTGTGCTATAGTTAAATTTACTTCATGCTTGCTAAGCTTCTAATGTAATTCTATTTTAGACATATAGTGTGGTCGATTGATCTTTATACGTGTGACATATATAGTTTTTGTTTTTGCGTATTATCCACCTAAATATTCGTGATCGAGACTAATCGTATTCGGAGCAACATGTATTCGCTCCGCATTTGTGACCGGAAACATCCGTATTCGTATCTGGCACTATCTGTGTCCGACGCCAAGAAAAAATGTGTAAAATAATACGGAACAGGTGATATCTATCCGTATCCGCTGTGTTTGCACCCCTAATCCTAAGCACATGCCCTGCTTCTCCAGATTGAGTTGTTGCATCAGTTATCCAGCCGCCTCCACCATCACTCCCCTTCTCCAAATTGTCCAATTCGTCGAGGGAGTAAGGGTTCAAAGAAGGCGCGCCGCCAACTCGCTCCAACTTCCCATCGCGTGGAAGATGATCCTATATCTTTGACCCAAAGACGACGCTAGGAGCTCATGGCCTCACCTCGATCTATGGTTGCAATGGTATTCTTGTCTCCGGCCGGCCATGCATCGTCTACATGATTGTTTTGTGCGTCGTGCGACCACCAAGTTGTAAATTGTTGTATGCTTGGAAGCTAAAAAATACATGCTGCTAATTTCTTGCACTGGTGGTGCTGTTGCATGCTGAAATATTGTTTTTTCAGTGTTCTTGAATCAGGTAGTAGCTAGCTTAATCTTTTACCAGTTTTTGGATTCTTGTTGAATTGATTCCTTCATACTGATGCATATTCTTATATGTAGCTTAGGCTTGTTGATTTGATGAAACTGAGTGTTGAATGCAAAATAAACTTGAATGGATGTTTCTGAGAAAATCCTATAAATTTGTTGAATCCTTATTGTTCATTGCAAACCGATGAATGTAAATGAGAAGTGCTACATTCTTGAATGATAGGAGAGCATGTAGGTTCAACGAAACATATTTTGAGTGGAAATCTTTTGATTCTTTGTCTTTGCATTCGTAAACTAGTTGAAGCGGTCAACACCACTGTTTCTTAAAGAAAAAAGCTCAACACGAGCAAGCATGCGCAAATAAGCTTTTTCTGTGATGGATGAACGAGTGGATGTTACGGAAGCATTTATGAGCCATTTCCATGTCAAATTGAAACCAATGGATGTGAATATGCATAGTGACATCCAATGGAGAAGAAACAAGCAGCTACCAAAAATTGCATGTCTATTTTGAATGAACGCACTGGTTGAATGTTCCATTCCAACTGTTTTGGAATGTAGCTCTCATTGCAATTTTGTAATCATTTACAGAAGCAGTCATAACGTTGCAATTTTGACAACAAAAATCGTGCACCTTATACAAACAATTCAAGTATTTGTCTTCATGTGCTTGCAACAGATATAAATGGTAATAAAATTTCTGAAAGATTGTACATTGCAAAATATTCACATCTGACATGCAAAAATATTTTGCCATCAACATCTAGTTTTTTGTTGACACAAAGGCATAGCAAAGTGAAAGATGATATCATTATATTAAGTTTGCAGTGGGCACTGACAACTAGCAAAGATAGGCTTTCCTCTTCCTCTTTGCAAGCATCAAGAATTTTACAACTAGAACATCCATAATGTGAACTTTGCGGGCTTCAAAATTTTTCTCAAGAGTCTTGCATTCAAGAACTTTATCTACATCCAAAATTGGAGACTCTCATCACAAAGATTTCGAAATATGCACGCATATGGCAACATCCCCGATACTATTCATGAACCATGGACATAGTATAGAAGCACATTTCTACATATATAATGAGACAAAAAGTAACTAGTTCTTGACAAAGGTTACATGAGCTACACCAAAGACAAATCCAAATTGAACATTGCAACTATAATAAACTCCATTTAGCTACTGCTGCAGAGGCTAGCTCTGTTGCTATTTCTTCAATGTCACGCCACTCATCTTCTTGCCCGACGAGCGGAGGGACCTCAAATCTTGAGTGCGATTTAGAGATGGACTCGAGCGGCGTTGACAAGATGGACTCGAGTGGCCGTTGACATTGTCGCCCGTGTCCATCGATTCGCCGCCGTGGTGGTCGCCGTCCCGCCGACGGAAGGGCTCCCATTCTTGCCCATGGAGGATTGGAGATTTTAGGGTTTGGCAGATGTGAGAGGAGGCAAGTCGGGAGGTAGATGAGGGTCGGGTCGAAGCCGAGGAGTTTTCGAAAATTTTTGGCCATAGGCAGCGCAGATTCGAAAAAAATCCTTCCCAAATCTCACCCTTGGATGGTGTTCGAATGCGTGAGTGCATGAACTAGGCGGTGTGCATAAGAAAAACGAGAAAGAAAAAGGGTAATTTGGTCTTTTGTACTCATTTAATGTGCCATTGATGGATGATGGATCGTAGTGGCACGAAGGGAAGGAAAATCCATTCTAATGTCAGTATAAGAACTTGGAGCCGTCGCCTGGAGCCCCATGATCAGAATCGAACAAGAGAAGCGAGCCGGGCAAGGTTCTAATGTAGACGAACCTTCGTTTTCGGTGATCTCCATACGTGGTCGAGGGTACTAGTATCGATCCGTTGAGCGAGATATCAATACGAAGTTTCTGCAAGGTCGCAACAACGATATATACTCGTTGCAATCCGATCGTGACACGTTCCAAGATACGAAGGATACAGTATCGGAGTCCCTGCCGATATGCACGTACGGGTTCCAGCTGATCACAAAACTACAATGGTTCTGCCGATATGCTTTGCGCCCGTATGGTTGCCCGTTCCATTCGGATTCAAGTATTGGAGTAGCGGCGTCGACAAATGCATACTGCAAAGCATAGTTTATCCTTTGATATTTATTCTTCAAAGGGAGATCGACTCATCAATCATGCCGGAGTATTTTCCTATCAAATTACTATCATCCTACATCAAAAATAAAAATCATGTTTAAATCAAATGAATATTGTTTAGTATTGTAGTCGGTGACTGAGTAGCAGCGTGCGGCGTGGCCTTAAGGTTGTCATGACGCCGCTCTGCTTGGGCGACGGGATAGCCATGGCAGAGCAGGGCATGACGGTGACATGCTGTCAGTCAGGGTCAAATGTTGTGGTATGGGTGTGGTTGGTGGGCCAGAGAAAAGGGAACAGGGCCAGGATGCTCAATTAGCCATTTTCTGCTCTTGTAGTTTGAGTTCCAAATGCAAATTTCAAGTTATGAATTTAAGCCTAAATTCAGGGTTCGAATTGCCACTGAATGTAAATTCTAAATTTTGAATTCACATTTTTTCGTTTCGAATTTTCTTTTCTTTTATTAGTAGAATTGTTATTTGTACTTGAGGATTGTTCCCCGACATTATTTTACATAGCACTAAAAATTTGAAAAAAAAATCCAATTAAACTTTTAGTGGAAAATTCGATTGCCAACAAGATGCGACAAAAAGTTTTAAAATTTTCATGTTTTTGAACATCTAAATTTTTAGGATGTTACAAACCGACCCCCTTAAAATGAATCTCAGGCCCGAGATTCTGGTAGAATAGAAAGAAAGTAGGTGAGGGCTAAACTGGCAAGCACTAGGTTTTAGGATTCTGCTTGACGTGTTGTCCGATTCCTTGGAGTAAATGGAAGGGGGAGAATCTTGTTCTTTCATGTGGATTGTTGGCTTCTAATGCTTGCTCCTTGGTATTGTCGTATTCGCATCATTGCAAAATGGAGTGGTCGCTCCATTTGCTAGACTCATAGTGTTCGCAATTTTCCTATTGATAGGTTGACAGCAATGGCCTATATTCGAAAGGATTGATGGCCTTGCAGATGCCGATATGACAACTGGCGTTGCTACTTTGGTGGTCTATGTCCTTACTGGAAGCTTTTTTTTTTTTTTCTTCGGCCTACTAAATACTGTCAACTTAGGCATTACTTGCAATACTTACCACCACAAGATTTTTGACTGGTGAATCCTCTTACATCGGTTGGATTAGTCTTACTTTAAGTTGCTACACGACCAACAGTAATTATATATCATAGTGGTACTTCAACATTTTTATGCATTCTTGCTACCCCTCTTAAATTAAAGGGGATTGGGCACTTGTAATAATAATGTCCTGTTTGTCCACATGTGACGCATGTTCCTCGTGTAACTTGTCAGATTGGGGACATAATTGGGCGGCATGTCCTATCTTACCACACTCGAAGCATGTATCACTGGATTGAGTTTCTGGGTCGGGTAATAGAACTTTGGAAGACATAGCTTATTCTTTCCTGGTGCACTTATGTTCTCCTTTGCCGAAGCTGAGGTTGGTGGTGACAACACCATTTCCTTGTCTTTCCAGTTTTCGAAGGTGCAACTTCTCAGATAGTCTTCTGGGTTGCCGCAATCGAAACAATTGGCTTCCTTGCCTTGCTTCTTTTGAGGGCACTTACTGTAGTAGTGTCCGGTATTTCCATAATGGAAACCAGTGACATCTTTTTGAGGACTGCTTGGTGTAGTACTACTGTTATTTCCATTATGACGGCTTTCCTTTGACATTCCTTGAGGAGTGGGGCTAGGTGATAGTTTGTATGGATGGTTAAGGTTATAGCGAGCATCGACTATTAGTCTCCTTTTCTTACTTTTGACAATGGTAGTCGTCTTGTCCCAGCCATTGCATCTGATTGGTGAGGATTTGATCCATAGATCCTTTGTGAAGGTAAAGAGAAAATAACGATAGTGAGTCGAATCTTGGTTCTAGTGCAGGTTGAGGCTTCCAGTCGTCGTCTTCTTGATGGTATTGTTTTCTGAATATTGGAAGGTTGTGAGGTCTTCACTTTGTCCTTGATTGCCTTGGTTTGGCTACCCGTTACTTCACTCTTCTGACCCATTGGGGGTTTTTTTTTAATCAAAAGGTGAGAAGAAATAGCATGAGACGCGGGAAGAATCACAGAGATAAGGTAATCAAAACCCATATAAAGTTTAAAAGAGCACACCCAGGAAGCTAGGGTGGCACACAAGTTATACAGATTTTTGAAAACAAGCTTTTCTCGTGACTGTGAAATACAATGTCCGAGGGCAAGAAGGTAGTGCACAAGGTCCAAGTAAAATCTTGCAATAGTACATCTATTTGTGGGGACGCACATAAAAGGGTGCATAGTTTAGCATACGCAATCTATTTAAGATGAGATCATCTTATCTTCTTGAACATCTTCGATATTCCTAAACTTAAACTTTGGAGTAAGGGTAAGAAAAGAGAGAATTAATCTCCTTTTGAAATCAAAAGTGGGGAGAGGAGAGCATTCAGAGGGGATTTGATTAACACCAATACTCACCACCGATTACATAAAAGACTAACATTTAAAGTATACAGATTCTGAATGCCCAGACCATGTTTTTGTTTGGGCCTGCAAATTAAAGGACATTTTACTAAATGATACTTTATTTTATTCCCACCACCTTGCCAAAAAAAAATGTCTTCTAGTTTTATCCATCCTGGACGTGTTTCAACAACTTAATTCTTGATTCGAAAATAAAGGGGAACAGGGGGAGAAAAAAATGGTTGACTAGTTCAAAATGTAGTATATAATCTTGAAACCCCTTTTTTTGTACCTAGCTAATTTAAGGGCATCTGGCATTTTCTATATGTTTTGTCGAGCGCAATCCCTCCATTACCCAACTACTGTTCCTTTTTGTAAATTAACAAAAATAAATTAGCATAGAAAGACCAATTCTCAACATTTCCTTTGCAAAATGCTAAAGCAAACTATCGATAATCCAAGGAAATAATTCTTATAGAAAACTAAACAGACGTTTAAGAATTAAGGCATCAACATAATGTATGAACAAATTCCAAAGCATCTACGGACCAGATGGTATGCTAAACTGAAAGTTACAAGTAGATAACAAAAGAGACCTGAAGATGATTATCTGTGTCGGCTTTCTTCGTTGAGTGTTGATTGGTTTGGTAGAAGTCTAGTAGAAGTTCCCTCAATGCAAAGTAACAGTAAGATAATTCCTTTTGATCTAACAGGCCCAGACCACTTCCCTTGTCCCACACAGCAACTCATCGCACACAGCACGAGGTGCGACGCTCCGATCGCGGAGGTGTTAGACAAAGCTTATGGGCTTAGCGTATGGATTTATGGCCTTGGGCCCATGAGCCCTTAGTCCGATTCTGCTAGGGTTTTCCAGGATTCTGCTAGGGTTTCCGTGTTGATTGCAAACAATCATTGCGCATAGCACAGCAGTCCGTCGCCGCTCGCTCATACGCACACTCGCTCTCTCTGTCTCGCTCAGACGCATACTTAATACTCCCTCTCGCTCGCTCTCTCCCACTCAACCGCCTCGGCGCCTCCGCACTCTCTCTCTCTCGCTCGGCGCTCGCTCTCTCCCTCTCCTCGCGAATCCGCCTCCACGCCTCGTCCTGCTCTCCTCCCTTCTCAAGAGAGCTTCCTTCTAAATGAGCGCCAGTTCGCTGGCTGTAACAAAATTCCTGCTCTGTATAGTATATACTACAATTAACTAGCCTTTCATCTCTGCTGAGCGTTGAGCTCGTTGAGCTCAACGTCTTATATCGGCGGCAGGAGGATGAGAGAGGAGGGGAGCGAGCTTCACAGGGAGGAGCATGCAAGGGCGAGGCGAGGCGCGGGAGGCGAGGCGCGGGGAGAAGGGAGGACCGAGGCTTTGGTTATGGGGAGGTGAAGCTTGGAGGAGAGGGGGAGCCGGAGGTCGACACGCAAGGCGCCAACCGAGGGGAGGAGGAGGAGGCCGGGAGCTAGGGCGGCGACTCGGAGATGGAGGCCGTGAGCAGATGGCAGCGCGCGGCCGCCGAGGATGGTGGCGCCACGGGTGAAGGGATGGAGGCCGCTAGGGTTCGACTTGGCCGAGGCGGCGAGGCTTATGTGACAGTTCCCACCGCCCCGCTAATCCCATCTCTTTGTACTTGCCTTTTCCGGTTCTGGGGCGTTCGCCTTCGCCGCCGCATCGCTTTTATTCGCCTAACCGACGCCATACAGACGCTTTAGGGTTGAGGCGGACGCCATACTTACTCCACCCAAGGCGTGGCCGACGCCTTAGAGCACATGACCGCCTTACCGCCTAAGCGTCGCTTAAGCGACGCTTAGGCGACGCCTTAATATCCATGGAGGGGAGTGGTATAAAGTATGTCTGATGCTCAATCTTAACTCACGTCTATTTCATAAATTCAAAATGAAATCTCTCTGGTGCCCTAGGGATCATATTTATAGCCATAGAAGATGTTTACACATATGCCCCCCTTGGGTCCTTCTATTAGCAAACATTTTTTTCCTTGGTATAGCCTTAATGGGCCTGCAATGTAGCTACACACATAATGGGCCTCTGCCCTAGTAGGCTAACTGAGCCTAGGTGAGGGCCACTTCCCCAATAGAACACTTTTCCCACTGCTCTTTGTTATGCCAAAGCTGCGGCAGCACAGAAGTCAAGAGAGTAGTTAAGTTTCTTATCTTCCAAGTTAAGTTAGTATCTTAGTTGCATTCAAATATTCTTTAGCTATCCATTGTTAGGGGATGGTATGTTAAGCCACGCCATTATCTTTGAAAGGCAAGCAAGAAATACAACGGAGGTTGTCTCCTCCTTCTACCTTCTGTCAGCCACGCGGTTGCGCTAGGACGTTGCTGCCATCACGGCACTGCCAAAGCGCAGGAGCCTTGGTTTTCACCCTCCAGTTTCTCACGACTATAATCTTTGTTCTATGCCACTTCCAAAGTGAGGCCGTGACAGGTTAATTGTGATGCAAGCTTATTCCACCTTTTTGGTGGATTAGCCAAATCCTAGGTTAGCAGAATAAATATTAAACCCTGCCCGACCAAAAAAAAGAACGGCCGCAGTGGCTTCACCAAGCCGGGTGAGCTCTAAGGGCCAGAGATGAAATGGGTGAGTCTTTGTTGAACCAGCAGACCCACATGGGTTTCTAAAACCCAGTTAGGGGACAAGGTTGGGCGAGCTGGGTCGATTGGGTGGCAAAGTTGGATAGCACCCTTTGCACTGTCCAAAGGCAAGCAATGCCTGGGTTGTCCCAAAGCAATGACTAAGAAATGGCAGGAATCTAATAAAATACTGGAATAAGCCCATTTGGCATCCTCAACTATGACTGGATTCTAGAAATCAACCCCCAAATACAAAACTAATTACTTGACCCCTGTTGTTTGTCATTTGCCAGCACACACCTCTGTATTTCTACTTGTAGTTTCATCGAGCTCTACACCTCACGTAAGGGTAGTGTCTGTATGTGTGTTTTGGGGCGTCCGGCGCGGGGTTACGGACTGGGAATTTGAGGGTTCAGCTCTCACCCTCACCGTTTTAAACCCAGGGAGGGGCCGGAATTATAGCAGAACTGAGGTGTAGACAATGATGGTTACATCTATGCCCTTCATCCTAACTTATATTAGGATTCTCTGGAATCAACAAATGAATTCTCATAATTTTCCATCCCTCATTTCCAAAGATAAGCCTGGACTAAAAAGCAAACTCTCATGTCCAATCCCACACAAAACTCCTAACTCTAAACTCACATTCCCCACCGCTGTGATGCAAGAGTACTTTGGCTGAGTCGCGTACCACTACCAGGTACGGCTTGGGCACAGTACACAGAGGTACCAGAAAATTGCCGAATTAAAAAAATTTAAAATCCGGTACTGCTGGGTACTCCTTGGTACTGGTATTGCCCATTAAAACGCCCCTTGTTTGCAAGCCCAGCACACACAAAGAACTCAAGTTAACCCTACCATATAAAAACCTTTGCCTCTCTTGCAAGTGCATGTTAGAGAGAAGTGTTCAGCCCCCCGTGTGCAGCAAATAGTTGAGGCTGAAACTCTTTGGAAGCAAGTTAATGTTTCTCTTATGGACCTTATTTATCTACATTTGCCTGTCATGGACCTTATGGTTGTTGAACTGAGTTGTACGGACCTTATTATGTACTAATATTTATGTGTCCTCTGAACTTATGTATGTATGTACGTACGTATGTATATTGTCATACTAGTGTATCGGTGATTTTTGGGAAATGCCATATTGCGAGCATGTGCAACATAGCCCCTTAGCAATTGTTGCCACACACCCCACTACCTCATTTAGATTGGCCCCATCACGGGACAAACATGTAGTGAGAGATGATATTGTTCGCGCAAAATCAAACAAACTCCTTTGTGATGCATGTGATCCTATTCTCAATGCACTAACCATAAACTATTATAGTCTAGGATCTCGGCGATGCACATAGCAGGCTCGTGAACAATACCGTGGGCTATTGCAGCACGAGATGAACAGTACTCGCGCCGGATGAACAATACACACGGCACTGTAGCACCGTAAACAGTACAACATGGTCCTGTAGCTCCGTACAACTCGTGAATAGTAGCTCGAGGTGACATATGGGTTCTATTTAATTAGTTTCCTTATTATTTGGGTTTGTTTCCTTTTAAATTATTTATATGTATTAGAGATTAGTTTGCTTAATATAGAGATATGCTTCTTAAGGATCAAGTTTAGCCATCCCTATAAAAGGGACAGCATTGTATCGTTATTATTAAGTAAAGAATAAACAAAATTTTCTAATCTCCCTTTCTTCAACAGGCCTTAGAGCCTTGCCGACGGCATGGCCAACCGATCAAGGGCAAGTGCCCTACCTCTAGTTCTCGGACCCGTACCATAATATTTGGTATCAGAGCTACTCACCATAGCTTCCGATACTGAATTATCTCTCTTACGTATGTTGATGGCTAGCAATAAGAAATAGAGTCCTTATTCGACAATATGATGGCCAATTTGGAGAAGACTATGGAGTTGGCGAACAAGCTAAAGGAGCAGGAAGAGGCGTCGCGTGCTATTGCAATGGCTGCGCTGCCACCACCTACCTCGGTGCTGGCGTTGGCAATAGCCACGTCACCAACGACTCCTCTTCAGGTTTCACCTTTGGTGCCTTTGCCAAGGAGAAAGGTTGTCGTTGTCCAGCGACGGTCATCTCCACGCGGCCAACTGACACCATGCCTCTGTAAGTGTGGAGCACAACGGTTGCCATGTGGGGGTCAGCAACGTCGTCGCATCTCTTCAACAACAGTTGCATCCCGAGACAAGAAGGATGATGTTGCTGCCCCGCGCTGGGTGCCCATGCCCTCGACGATGATTGCATCAAACCACGCCCAGGGGTTACTGTCCATTGGAGCTTCACTGATCTTCCATACAACACGACGTCATTATCATGCCCTCTCGTCAACATGGGATTACGAAAGACTTCAATCATAGCCACCACCGACAGCTCGAGGACGAACTGTCTCGTCGCGAGAGGTATAATGTTATGGCCTAGGATCCCAGAGATGCACGCGAGCAGGCTCGTGAACAATATTGTGGGCTATTACAGCGTGGGATGAACAACAACCACAGTGGATAAACAGTACCCACGTGGCACTGTAGCACCGTGAACAGTACCACGTGGTACTATAGCTCCATGCAACTCGTGAATAGTAGCTCGGGGCTGCCGTATAGGTTCTATTTAGTTAGTTTCCTTATTATTTGGGTTTGTTTTCTTTTAATTATTTCTATGTATTAGAGATAAGTTCCCTATTATTAGATATTAGTTTGCTTAATATAGATATATGTATATTAATAAAAAGGACATCATTGTATCGTTATTATTAAGAAAAAAATAAACAAAGTTCACTAATCTCCCTCTCTTCTTCAATAGGCCTTAGAGCCTAGTCGGTGGCATAGCTAACCGATCAAGAGCGAGTGCCTTACCCTCAGTTCCCGGACCCGTACCACAACATAAACATCATGCCCTAAAGAAATATGAAAGAAGCTTTGAAACCCAATAAACGTCAAAGCCAAGCAAGATCCGGCGCAAATCAGCTAACTCGCCCATATTAGCTGACTGCTGAGCCAAATTAATGATCAAATGAACCAAATAGCTATAGCCCTCGCCAAAGAACACTATAGTTTTCTACCATTTGTTAATATTAACATACAAAAATGTCGATAGTCACTACTGAGACATACCTCCCCTTGCCGCAAATGAGAGAGCATCTGGCCTGATCCAGGAGAGCGCCCGTACCAATCAGCCATACCTGCACATCAATAGAGATTCTAGTATGATGAGATCGGGATATGGAGAAAATGGCTCGACGACAAACATCATGCACCGAGCATAAATCAATTGCACTTCCTAGTCTGATAAATCCAGCGACCCTACAATGAATTGTGACAAACCTTTATATCAGTCTTTAGTACACATGCTGTGGCCAACACCAGCCCCCAAAACCACTGATCGCAAACTGGCAAGAAATGATAGTGTGTAAAAAGACGTCCACCTGAGGGCTCTACATCATCTCCAACCTAGAAAGTGCACCGATCTGGGAGAGTTACTTCGTCCTAGGGCATGGCCAGCAGAGGCGAGAGCCCCTTAATGAAACATTGCTCTCCAAATATGGCTTATCACCAGCCAAGGTCAACCGTCTCAGTACCAAATTGAACAGATTAATGCGTCCACCGCGGACTTGAACGAATAAGATCCTACACAAAGTGCACAAATCTCACTTTAAATCTTAAACACATAGCTAGCTTGGCTCCGTGTGAAAAAAAAAAACATTTTCAAGCGAGAACCAATATGCATTACTCCCTTCATGTCTTTTTATAGACATATTTTGGCTAGACAGGGGGATTAAGGAGATTGTAAAATCAAGAGAAAATGATCATGTAATCCATGCTGTAAATACTTTGAAAATGTGAGAGAGAATAGTTTGTTAGAGAGTTGCTTATAAATGCAAGAGAGAATATGTGATAAAGAAGGGCAGACAATGAAAAACATCAATAAATTTGCATGCACGCCTTATGTTTTCGAAACAAAGGGAGTATAATTAGTGGGAAAAAGGAAAAGAATATTTCCTTGTGATTCAATGGAAGTGAGAGAATTGAAGTTTTTGTATTCATGCAAAATTAAAGTCGGTTTCACCACTCCAAAATCGGACAATTAGGACTTCAATTGTCCGTATATAAGGAACAGATGCCCAGCCAATTTCAGTATAATTGGCCGGTTAGGCTATACAATCACTAAGAGGTGGGTAAAACATCGAGTAGAACATTGCTCAATTTTTCAATTATACTTGGAGGTATTAAATCACGACTTTCACGCCTTTGCAACAAGGTCAGAAAAAAGCTATAGCAGCTATCGCGGAAGCTATCCTACGTAGTTATTTTTTATCTTAAGTATAAAATAGACATTATTTATTGTTGTCTTAAGATTAAAAATGCTATCAAAACATAAATACAATAATAATAAGCTCAAAAATTCAATACAATAATATCATGATCCTATATTTTGAGTAAAAAACACATGCAAATATTGAGTAACGAATTGGATGACCAGATCAAAGGGAGAACATCTTTCCGTCCAACCCATAGCTGCACATAAACAAGAAAGTTGTATGATATGGGGAATAGAGAAAATTAACATGACCAGCTACAAGACAACAGAGCATAAACTGTATATGCTACGTACCGTCTCTGAGCATAAACAATAAGTGTGACAGACGTTCACTAAATCTACCCAGGGATTTGCTGAGGCCATAGTCATGCGAAAGGCTGGAATTGCAGGAAAGCAGCCACTTCCGTGGCTCCAAAACCACCGATCGCAAGCTGGGGGGTGATGGCAGTGGGTAAAGGTTGCCCACCGAAGGACTCCAGTTATGCACAGAGGCCTGATACATCACCAACTTACGAAGTGCACCAACCTTGTGGACTTCCTTCGTCTTCGTCCAATGGCATGGTCTGTGGGTGACTGGGTGGAGGCGAAGTGCCTCCGGATTTCATGACAGATGACACTTCCCCATGCTTCTGAACAATTAGGTGCCTGAAGCTATACAGCACGGTTTGATCCAAATACTTGCAGTCCAATGTCAGCTAGCTACATGGTAAATCGGTGGTAACATATTTCCCTTCTAAGCCCCAGATCCAGCCTATCTCCGGCCTAGGTCGACGTCCTCGTACCGAATTGAAACGGCCTAGGTCGACGTCGCGGTACCAAATTGATACAGATATAGGCCTCCACGGCGGACTTGACCTAGCCGCATCACCGGCAAGGTCCCTGCCGCCCAACCACACCTATAGCTCAAAAGTACCTCGGAGAATTCATCGCCGGGAGGCGATTGCGACATGATGTAGTGGAGGCAACAACAACCAGCCACTGGCCCATGGTGGCGGCGGAGGCCACTGACATCTCGCCTAGCAAGATCAACTCGTCAATCAGCCATGACAGTAGATCTGTCACAACCGAAGCTGCAGCTCTAACGGATCTGCGAGAATTCCATCGCCGAGAGCCGATAGGTAGATCAACCACCGGCGCATCGCGGCGGAAGCCCACCCGGTGGCTCAGCACGCGCGCCTTCCCTGCCATGGGAAGGCCAGGATGATAGCCGGAGCTCGGCGCCACCAGCTCCTCCAGCGACACGGCGCGAACGCCGGTGGGGCTCGCTCGGAGCGGCTAGAACCTCGCCGGAGCGCGTCAAAACGCGCCACGAGGGCTGCTACGGTGGCGGAGGATTGCGGCGGCGCCGCCAGTGGCACAGGCTAGGGTTCGCGAGGCAGCTTGGAGATAAGGGGAGCGAGAGGGACGGGGATTCCGCTTCTGTCGGTAACAATAAAAATTCACGCGAAGGGGGCGAGCGTATGAGCCGTATACGTCGGTCGAGTAATAAAAGTCGCATGCGATGCGAGGAGCGGAAGAGCCATGCACCGGTGAGCCTGGCGCATCATCCGTGCAAGCACCGCAAGCAGCGCCGATAGGGTGGAGCGCATGGGCCGCGTCTACGTGTCTAGATGGTGTTTTTGGAATAGTAAGAAAACTTTCGACCGACAGATGTGGGGCCCATGTTGTCAGGTTTACTTTCTCGGCGAAAAAACATTACGTAAGGCGCTTTGCGCGGGCGTCCGTTTTTCTTCTTCGGCCCACCTCACCAGGCGCGAAGCTCTTTTGAACCGGGCCTCCAAAAATACTCCTCTGGCCCTAAGAGGGGGCGGGATGCACTTTCTTTTTTTTTGAGAGAAACTTCCAAGCTTACATGGCAGCATACCTATTTTTGTCCTTCCTCTTGTTCTTCAAATAATGTGTGGGTGTGGCCTCATATAGAGCTAAAACATTATATGCGGTCAATCTTCCAGGAATAAAAGCGCTTCGCTTCATTGAGATGATCTTAGCCAAAATTCTTTTCAGCCGGCTTGCTAAAACCTTCGATATTAGCTTAAAAACAACAACTAATTGATCTCAGGTGGGAAGGGTTCTTTGCCTTTGGAATAGGGACGATATTTGTTTGGCGGTTACGGTTCGGGTTCACTTGGTTCGAGTATGTCTCCACCGGACCCTCAGCCTTGTCAATGGTTGTTTTCCCGTCTCCTCCCCTCCTCTACATTAAGCATGTTCATATTAGCTTTTACTAATAGAATTTAGCTGCAGTTAATGAATAGTAATGTATTATGAAACAAAGACAATGCAAGAAAATGCACTATAATATTTGGACCGTTATGCAACTTACGAAATTGTAATATAATAAAGAGAAAATTGATTATACGACATTGAATAGCGTCCGCTTCTATAAAATATTATTGAAAAACATTTTATCTATTATATGTCATTGAATAGCACCAAAATTCTATTGTATGCCACTGCCATTAGTTAACCGTTTTACTTTAAAGAAAGACCAAACTGTCCCTAGTAAAGACCGAAAACCTGATTTATTTAAAATATCAAACAACATCTAAAAATTATGAAAATTCATAGAGGTGTTGTTCAATATGTCAGTGAGCTAGGAAAAAACTTTCAAGGCACTATTCAAAGAAAATTTTTAGATTTTTAATTTAAATCCTAATAAAGGCTACTATTTACAAACATAGACTAAATGAGGTCTAAAAATTCTCACATGCTCCTAAGATGTCACATAGCTCTCGAAAATATGATTTTCTATTTTTCTACAGTGATAATATGATTTTCCATTTTTCTACAGTGATATTGTCTCAGTTTAAAAAATAACTCAAATAAGCTAATTTTGGATTTGACTTTCAAAAATAGAACAAATGGAAGAGTCAATTCACAAAATTTTATATTTGAGTTGTACACTACCCCAATGAACCACCAAAAAATGTTAGTATTTTTGGCTAAGCCAATTTTCCCTATATTTAATTTTTATCATAGGGACAAATTTGAATTGAGAGCAAAATCATCTTTTTCTAAATGTAAACATACCCTAACTGATGGCAATGATGTATAATAGAATTTTGGTGCTATGCAGTGGCATATAATAGAGATAGTATTTTTCAATGGCATTTTATAGAAGTGGACGCTATTCAGTGGCATATAATCAATTGTCTCTATAATAAAATACAAATCATGTTACAGTATGTGAAAACAAAAAATAGTGACTGGTGAATAGTAGTAACTGATAGAAATGATTTATAAAAGCTAGATCATTTGTATTAGAAGCAGAACTAATATGAATAAGCCTATTGACTTTGTTCTATGCTCGAAGTGGCAAGAAGGATATTGCTTGCTGCACCTATAAACTTTTCGAACCCTCCTCCAATCCTTCTTGCGTGCTCCAAGTAAGTATTGGCTGGGGTTCTTTTCTACTTCTCGGTTTGTGGCTTACGCTACAATAACTAGCTTTCAAACGATGTGTTTTTTCAAAGCGGAATCAACATGAAGATTGTAGTAAAAATTATACTGAGTTCAGCTGTATGGCCAAAATTGTATACGACTATTTTTCTGTGTGTACTACCTCTCACGAACAACCAAAATTCATAAAATTTAAGGCATAAGTCATAAGCCACAACCCAAAAGAACCCACTCATTCTCCACTTGACCTATATGTCTTGGACCGCTTAGTTCGACTTATATAAGTTGGCTTATGGTTTATTTTATACTATAGCTGACTTATTTTATACTATACCTGTTGGTAACTTTTTGATATAATTAAATTTAAAATAATTAAAAATGTATAGGTTAGCCCATCACTAGAAAAAGACCAGAAAATGAAAAATAAAAAATAAAAAAATTAGAAAAAACAAAATTGAAAATTAATGAACTAGAAATCAGAAGCAGGAAATTAAGGGCCTGTTTGGTTGCCCGCATCTTCTCAACCCATCTCGTATGGCTCATCCTGGCTAGTCTGAGCCTGGCTAGGCACATGCAAATATACTTGTTTGGTTGCCTGTATCCATTGAAGCTGTATGAGTAAAGATGGTGTTTGGTTGCCTGTATCCATTGAAGTTGTATGAGTAAAGATGGTGTTTGGTTGCCTGAACAAGTGGATTGCTGAGACTATTGCATGCAAGAGATTGTGTTTGGTTGGCTGCATCTGTATGGTTGGCTGCAGCTGTATGAAAGTGAAGACAATATTCTTATTTGTCCTTGTATTCATCTATGGGGTGTAACTATTTAGGTAGGTGTGTTCAATTTGCTTCAAGAGCTTGATCCGGAAGAGTTCATGACTATTGTTATCATGGAACTCAGTATCCATCATAAACATGCAAGTATGAAACATGTTACAGTAAATAGACACACACTGTCTTCATTTTTGTTCAATTACCAGTAGGTCACACAAAATCCACACACTGCCAGAACTCAAATCAACGGTATGAAGACAAACTTAAAATTAAAAGCCTCACCCTGTTTTTTGGAATAGATCATTCAGCTTGTCCCACCTATCCATGCTTAGACAACCAACTGAGAAACCAAACAAGCCATTTGACATATTTCTGAATGGGGAGCATTGACTATTTTTCCCCACATCATAAACAACTCGGTCTTGCAAAGAGCCTCCCAGCCTAATCCTCAAATTATCAAATGTTGCAGCCAAAATTAAAGAAGTTTTCTGGAGACATTTAGCAAGCCAACCGACCATTGATTACAGTTGAAAAAGAGTTCTGCAAAGAAAGAGAATTCTATTTCATCTACATAACTTCCAACTACATATCATGCAGAACTACAGATTTTTTATGTCAGAATTCAGAGGACTTGTGTACTCGATATAGCACAGATAGTAACAAATGAGAATATCATCTCAAAAGAAAAAATAACTTTCTTTGGAATACACAGTTCAAACTTCAAAGTAGCTGGGCCTATTATGAACATATAAATCACATTCTTTTTGCCTACAAAGCCAGAAGGTTTAAGAAAAAATAGTCAATTCCTCAACACATACAAATCAATCTGCTATCAGCTAATTGAGTTATTGAGTTATTGAGAATTCGATATCCATTATAGTCAATTCCTCAACACATACACATAAAAAAATGCATGGTCTTATTGTCAGTTTGTAATTGCTCACATAATAGGCAAGCTTGCCCAAAAGGTAAAGCATGTAACAGGTCGTGGACACTGCAGTATGTACAAAGACAATAATGATTTGGTACACATCAACATATCAAAATGGAGGAAGTAAATTATGCTTGTGAGAATAAACCACTAGTAACCGATGCCAAATGGCCCAAATCGATTCGAACAATGAAGAATAAGGGATTTCGAACAAAGATTGCATCAATGTGTACATACACAACCGTGAGTTTCATTATCACCAATAGTACTAAAAGCAGAGTTTGATCATAA
Source organism: Dendrocalamus sinicus (assembly GCA_036346575.1). Lineage (NCBI taxonomy): Eukaryota > Viridiplantae > Streptophyta > Magnoliopsida > Poales > Poaceae > Dendrocalamus > Dendrocalamus sinicus. The sequence continues at coordinate 10,091,405 of CM070666.1, read as the reverse complement.
CAAAAGATATGTTGTCCCACTACCACCACAAAAGTAGGCCTAGATTTATACAAAATATATGGTGTCCCACTAGCACCACACCACCAAGTGTGTTAGCGCTATAGATACATAGCAAGGTGTGTAACCACCTCTCCAAATAGTTAGATAACTAGTCACCTGGTACCAAATGAGGGAAACGCTGGTTAGGAAATTCTAACCCAAAGCACACGATGCACTGTGGTCATTTGCAGAAAGACTAGGCTTTCGCCTTGTTGTTAGTCAAATGAGTTAGAGCATGCAGCAGTGCCTCCATACTATAGCCGAGGAGATCTACCACTGCATTGTGCAGTCGATGCACCTCAAGATGAATCAGAGAAGTTATGGCTACTGACCACGTTATTCACAAAGAGCGGTCATGTTTGTGAAGAGGGTAACTTCTTCCTCGGACATAACAGGGCACTTTTTCTCTTAAGTGAGCTAGATCCACCACCGACGTCATTTGATGGGTTCATTTCGGAGAAGGACCAACACCACTAGCTCTAGCACCATTACCACCCCCAACACCACATCAATTTCTTCAACACTAACCCCCATTTTCACCATTATTCACGTGGTCGTTAGCCATGTCACCAAGTGTTCCAAGAGGCTCATTGTAACCCATTGCAAATCTCCCTGTGGCTTGCCCGTTGCCAAATATGGTGGCCATCTGTGTGTAGTTCTCTATTGGCACGTTGAGAAAGTCAGCATCCTTAGGATGGTCCTATAGGAAAGGAATTAAGAAAGCATAAGTGAAAGGACTTATGTAGTGCTCTTTTAGTAGTTCATGTGATAGATGTTTACAAACCTTAACATGGCCCATGTAGTGCTCCTCTTCTAGGAGTATCGTGCAGGTTTGATCATCCCATTGAGCCCCACTAAGGTCTCGGAGTTTAGTACTGCGTACCCATCTTTGACGCCATTTGCGAAGATGGTTATACACTTGGGTTCCACTAATGTCAAGCCCATAGTGCTCACTCAAAGCCTTACCAACTTGGTTCAGGTGCACTTCCTTGAACCCTTTGTCGGCCCTAACGCCTTGCGCTATGAGCTCAACCATGCGTCTTAGCATAAAGCCGACATTGGAGTTGTCCAAACGAAGGCCCCTTGCCTCATTGCGCAAAGAACCTCATCAACCATATCAGCCATCCTACTACAGGTCACATAGAATTTATGGGAATCATCATGCCATAATTGAATTACAGATAGTACATGCAATAGTTGAATTACAGATAGTACATGCAATAGTTGAATTACAGATAGTACATGCAATAGTTGAATTACAGATAGTACATGCAATAGTTGAATTACAGATAGTACATGCCATAATTTAATACGAAGGTAAACATGTCACTACGAAAATCAGATCCTAGATGTCCTCTATTGTTCCACATATCCGTAGCCAAATCATCTCTAACTTGTGCCATTCCCTACTATCTTGCGCTAAATCGTTGGGCCCGTCTTCATTTTCAGGATTTGCATTCCATTCGATTCGGTGGCACACAGTCATCACTCCCAAACCAAGTATCCAATTATGAAGTATGCAACAGCAAGAACTAGCTTCACTTGCGCCTTGTATGGATGGAAAGGCTTGTTATAGAGTATCTTGAAACGGTTTTGAGGGCTCCAAATGCGCGCTCAACTGTGACTCTAAGTGAGGAGTGTCTAAGATTGAACAACTCCTAGAGTCACGTGGGTGATGCCTCCTCCAAACTCCTCAAGTGATATCGGCACCCACGGTATGGTGGAAGGAACCTGTGTCTAGCAAAGATAACTAGCATCAACAAGATAGTACTTGCCTACGACATAACAAGAATGGGTTTGATTACTACTATAGCAACAACAAAATTTGGTCGCTCTTAATTTTGGGCACTTGTATTACTGCGGGCACACTCGCACCATCATCCTCTCCAAGGCATCCGCAAGTATTAGGGCATCATGTGCGTAACCTTCCCACCAGCAAGTACATACGTAAACTTGGATCGAAGTCCACTGCAGCCATAACGTTCTGGGTAGTTACACCCTTCCTCCCCCTAAAAGCCGGAGCCCAAGTAGTTGGAACTCTAGCAAGGATATGGGTTCCATCTATTGCACCAATGCAGTCCTAGTATGGTAAAATAAGGTTATGACATATTTCCAAGATGAAAAATGAAGCTATTGAACAGATTGGACACTAGGTATTTACCTTAAAGTAGGGGTTGAATCTCCTGTTTCCAACAATTTTAGGGTGGATGTCTGTTGACGGGGGAGTGACCATCTCATTACGCAGCTCACCAACCGCATACAAGACCTCTCTAAAATACCTACTGATGGTTTCAATGGACCGCCTAAAAGTAGGTTGTAAGGCCCTAAATCTATGGTTATGGCCTACAATAAGAAGGAACATGGCAACTTGTTCCTCAACTGAGCTATGTATACTGTCTCGCAATAGTTCTCTCTCACGAAACAAGTTACACAACTGAAAAAATGGGCCCCTCTTCATTCTAAGTTGGTCCAAGCAGTGTGTATCATCTGAATAGTAGATGAAATGCAAATTAGATTGTCTAGTTATGTCCCTTTCTAACATTGGGCCATAGCTTATCCTAGGGGCACGTTGTCTAGCACTTCTTACAACAAAAGCAAGGTAAGCATACATGACAGAAACTAAAGCTGCTGCCTTAGCCATTAGGTCCCGTCGCCTACGTCGTAGCTCATCCATCTATTAATAAAACAGCATATAGCAAAGTTATCAAAGTATTACACTATAACTTAACTCATGCGAATAGGAAAAAGCTTTGAAATATTGCATCAAATACTTCTGTAAGTCACTAGTTTTTTCAACAAAACAGCACTAGCAGGCAGTTGTATGTTCATGGCTAACATTCACTAATAGAAAACTGGAATAAATATTCACTAATATGTTCAGGATCACTAATATGTTCATGGCTAATATTCACTGGAATAAACATTCACTACTCAGTACTACTCAGTAATATGTTCATGGCTAATATTGTATGAGCATCCCTACAATCAGGAGACAAGTACTACTCAGTACTCACATTGTAGGTACCAGATCCGGTGAAGAGCAGAGGCGGTGACGACCGGAGGCACCAGATCCGGTGAAGAGCAGAGGCGGTGACGACTGTTGGCGGCGCCTCCGAGCGAGAGGAGGTGGTGAAGACCAGAGGGAGGAGCGGAAGCGGAGCCGAGCGGTGGCGCAGCCGAGCGGTGGTGAAGACAGCAGCTGCCGTGCGGGAGGAAGCCGGCACCGACCGGTGGAGCAGCAACCGAGCGGGAGGAGGCCGCCGCCGAGCGGGAGGAAGCGGGCACCGAGCGGTGGAGCAGCAATTGAGCGGGAGGAGGCCGCCGCCAAGCGGGAGGATACCGCCGTCGCCGACCGGGAGGAGACCGCCGCCGCCGAGGGAAACCCTAGCGCCTGGCTTCGTTCCCTCCGCACGCGGGGTCGCGGTCGCCTGGCTTCGTTCCCTCCGCACGCGGGGTCGCGGTCTCGTTCGCACGCGAAGTTGTTTCCCTCAGGCGCCCTCCGCACCTTGCGCTGCATCTGACGGGCCAGGCTGAGGAGCGAAGGACCGAGTCTTCGTTTCCCTCGGGCCTGGCTCGGGATAGCAATTTGCATGAGATGGGCCCGGCTCTGAGAGCCAACCAGGCAACCAAACACATGCTCATTGCATGAGCTCATGCAAGCCAAGATGCATGCAGGCAACCAAACAGGCCCTAAACGAACGGGCTCATCAGCAGCACTAAATTCAGCACTCTTTACTCTGAACCCTCGTAACATTCATCAGTATCTTGAAGTGATACTTCTTTTCCAGAAACTTCTGTCCTAGACAGTAGCTTTTCATCTAATCGCAGCATGTGGATGAGATGAATGACCTCTTTCAAAACTTCCACAAAGAAGCATGTCTGCCTGATCAGAATTCCACTTATTTTGGCTTAAATTTTTAATTTCTGACTTATTTTTTATTATTTATAAATTTTGTCTTTTTTGGTTTTTTTGAATTTTTTGTCAGTTCTTTTTTCGTATTCGTTTGCATTATTTGTGATAGGTTAACCTATTTTTTCATTTATATTTTTTAATTTTAGTTATACCAAATAAGCCACCATTAGTTACAGTGTAATTTCAGTCATAAACCAGCTTATTTCAACCCAACCGAGAGCCACCCAAATACCTATTCCAAATCAACTACCATTAGGGCGCTACTTATTTCATTTCGGTTTTTTCGTTGGCTTTTGTCTTCTAGTTTCTTAATTTTATGTTTTTTTTCGAGTTTTTGGTTTTTAGCTTTTTCGCATTTTTCTTGTATTTCTTTGCATTGTCCGTGATGGGCTAAATCTTTTTTTTATTTTTAATCTTTTAAATTTAATTACGCTAAAAAGCCACCAGAAGTTATAATATAAAATAAGTTAGCTATAGTGACAAACAGTAAAAAAATAAGGCATAAACCACAAAAAAACTCAAATGAGCGGGGATCCCCTCACAATCTCATCACATACCTCATCAAATACCACAAAGTAGTATGTCTACCTCATCAAATACAGTAACTAGCTTTTAAATAAAGTGATTTTTAAAATAAGATCTATAATAGTAGATATTATCCCGCGTATGAGTATCTCTCTTAGTATTCTTTCACGAACAACTAAAATTAAAAAAAAATTACTTAAAATTTTGCGAGGAAGCCGAGTCCGTACGCGCATGGAGGAGCTGGAGACACGGTGGACCGGTGCACCATGCGCGGGCCCATAGAGCGGGGCATGGTGTACTAAGGCCACGTACAAAACATAAGCGTTTTTGGAAAATTATGGGTTGGGTGGTCATAATTTTTCTCTTCCCCATCAGTCGTGGCCCCACAGCAGGTCCGGTATGTTGACGTCCTCTGGGTGGTCATAATTTTTGCTTCACGGAGTACGCTTTTTTTTCTTCTATTTTGCCGTTCCTAATTTGCCCGCACCAGACAGCTTTAATTTCTAATTTATTCTATCTTTTGATTTATTTCAGTTAGAAGTCATCTAAAACTTGTCAGCTTTTAATTTTAACTTATTTTAGCCTTTTAGATTTTTGGCTTTTATGCCTTTTTATTGCATTATCCGTAACGATATAACTTTTTTCTTTTATTTTTTAGTTTTTCTCTCGGAAAAGCTAATGATCACTGTAGTGCAATGTCAAAAATCAAAAGCCACGACTAGTACTTTAAGGCCCTGTTTGTTTCCACTTAAGATTATTATAATCTAGCTTAAAATCATAAGTGGAAATAAACAGCCCAAATTATAAGGTAACTTATTATAATCTAATAGCCCAGATTATTGTAATCTAATAAGCTCAAAAAAGGAGCTTATTTCAGCTTATAGATCCACCTTTTATCTTAATGCCCATAAGACTTTAAAATATTTACCCACCTTTGCCATCACCCACCCCCAATCTGTCGTGCCTCTCTCCCTCTCCAGGGGCGTCTCTCCCGTGACGCACCCCAACTCCCGTGCCTCTCCAGGAGCGTCTCGCGTGCGACTCCTTTCCTCTCTTCGAATCTTCTCCAAATTTCCCGTCTCATCTTCCAATCTTCCAACATGGATCCGCAAGATTTCGATGATGCGGAGGCCGGCCTTGCCCGTGCGCTTGCCTACCAGAATTCCCTTGCGCGAAGCCCCGTGGTCGCCGAGGAAGTCGCTGGGAGGGGCGGCGCTGGCTGAGGCGGCGCCGACCGGGCGGCGTCGGGAGGGGACGTGGTGCCGGAGAGGCGCTGAGTCGCGGAGGCCGAGGCGTCGTGCTCGGCCTAAGCGCGGCGGCGGCTCGGCGTCGGCGTCGAAGGCCTCGGGCGGCGGCTGGGCATGGGCGGCGACCTCGGGGTGACGACCTAGGCTTGGGCGGCGGGCTTGGTGTGGGCATCGGCCTCGGGCGACGGGTGGGCACGGCGCGGCGCCGCCGCCCGCATCGGTCGTCGGGTGGGCACGAGCGACCTCGCGGCGGGCGGTGGGCACGGAGCGACCCTCGGCGGCGGCGGCTGGGACGCGCGCCGCGCAAGGTGCCGCGTCGGGAGGCGCACTGGCGCCAAGGGCGGCCTTGGGACGAGGACCTCACACCCGGTGTGGATGACGATAGCTCCCTACCTTCAGTGCAGCGTCGAAGACGGCGATCTGCTGAAGGACAGGATGCCGATGTCGGCAACATGGTAAGCTTTTCTATGTGGATTATTTCGATGGGTGGAGGAAGGAGTGAGGATATTGATTCTCAGTATTGAGTAGAAACCACAGAAGTTTGGAATTTTAATTCCTCACTTTGCTGTGTATCATTTTGTGTTGATAGCTTATGTTTGGTTAAACAGAGGTGATTAAGGGGGGCAATTTTTGAGGAAGTATGCTGATTGATGTGGGATGATAGGTTTTCCTGCTGGGCTATGTGTTGATGGAAGCATTAGCTTTGTTGATTTGATATCCTGTCCAGGCAGATCCCTTAGAATTGGCATAACCGATGTAGGTTAGCAACTTTTAGTTTGTCTATGACGACAAAGCTTGTAGAAGTTCAGATTTTAAATCATACGGTGGAGGCATGCACTGCGATGATGGTTGGGCCTGTACGTGCAGGGCTAGGAGTTGAGGCCATGGAACTTTCTCAGTTCATGACCAGATCTGGCATTGGTTTTGATGTAGTCAGCTTATCAGGGGTTTTCAGTGCATGTGCTGAGATTAAGGGGTATTTTCAAGGGATGCAAGTCCACTGTTAGCAATTAAATTAGGTTTTCATGTGGACATCTGTGTCAGAAATGCAATTCTCGATCTGTATGGAAAGTGCAAAGCATTGGCAGAAGCACACCTTATCTTCCAAGATATGGAGCAAAGAGATTCAACCTCATGGAATGCTATTATTGCGGCTCTCAAGCAAAATGGGCGCTATGAGGAAACTATAGCTCATTTTAATGAGATGCTGCACTTCGGTATGGAACCTGATGATTTCACTTATGGTAGTGTTCTTAAGGCTTGTGCAGACTTACAATCTTTGGAGTATGGACTGATGGTTCATGACAAGGTTATCAAGTCAGGACTTGGTTCAGATGCTTTTGTAACGAGCATTGTTGTTGGCATGTACTGCAAGTGTAGCATGATCACAGAGGCTCAGAAACTTCATGACAGAATTGGGAGACAAGAACTTGTTTCGTGGAATGCCATCATAATTAAGCTTTTCTACCACTTATATATTCAAATTCGTATGTTACTAATGTTTTGCAAGTCCAAACTAATAAAAAATATGTCATAAAAGAATAAATAAGTCACCAAAAAAGGTCAAGGGTATTGTAGTCTTTAAACATTCGAATACAATAATCCATAACTCTGATAATCCAGCCGCCAAACACTGATGACTTATTTCCCTGACTTATTATAATCTAGCTTATATAATCCCCCACCTATAAGTTGGATTATAATAATCTTAAGTGGAAACAAACAGGGCCAGCTTATTATAATCTAGCTTATATAATCCCCCAACTATAAGCTGGATTATAATAATCTTAAGTGGAAACAAACAGGGCCTAAATTGTAAGCTGGTTGGAGCAACACCTTTGTTAGATCAAAGGCCACTGACATCTCGCCTAGCAAGATCAACTCGTCAATCAGCCATGACAGTAGATCTGTCACAACCGAAGCTGCAGCTCGAAACGGATCTGCGAGAATTCCATCGCCGAAAGCCGATAGGAAGATCAATCACCAGCGCATTGCGGAGGAAGCCCACCCGGTGGCTCAGCACGCGCACCTTCCCTGCCATGGGAAAGCCAGGATGATGGCCGGAGCTCGGCGACACGGCGCGAACGCCTGTGGGGCTCGCTCGGAGCGGCTAGAACCTCGCCGGAGCGCGTCAAAACGCGCCACGAGTGCTGCTACGGTGGCGGAGGATTGCGGCGCGCGCCCGATGGCACCGCTAGGGTTCGCGAGGCAGCTTGGAGATAAGGGGAGCGAGAGGGACGGGGATTCCGCTTCTGTAGGTAACAATAAAAATTCACGGGAGGGGGGCGAGCAAATGAGCCGTATATGTCGGTCGATTAATAAAAGTCGCATGCGATGCGATGCGAGCGGAAGAGCCATGCACCGGTGGGCCTGGTGCATCGTCCGTGCAAGCACCGCAAGCAGCGCCGATAGGCTGGAGCGCATGGGGCGCGTCTACGTGCCTAAATGGTGTTTTTGGAATAGTACGAAAATTTTTGACCGACAGATGTGGGGCCTATGTTGTCAGGTTTACTTTTTAAGAAAAAAAAGCATTACGTCTCAATAGAAAAGACATCACCTCACTTGGATGCATCGCTTCGCGCGAACGTCCGTTGGCGTGTTTGGCCAAGCTTAAATGGCAGGATACCTAGGACCTGTTCTTTTCTGCTGTGGTTTTTAGTTTTTGGTTAAAAGTTTTGAATTTTGGCTGTTTATGATACAGATTACAGAGAAATAGGTACTCACTTATAATTTTAACCGGTACACATGTTGGATTTTAAACATGTAGATCGTTTAATTTATAGACCCCGTCTTGAGAAAATACCCCATTTAAAAGTTAGGTACTGTAACAAAAGTCAAAAGCCGTCGGCTTATGAGGTAAAGAATAGACACCTATTTTTGCCCCTCTTCTTGTTCTTCAAATAATGTGTGGCCTCATATACAACTAAAACATTATATGTGATCAATCTTCTAGGAACTAGTAAGGTGCCCGTGCGTTGCAACGGAGTACCAAAAAAGTGATACATACTATCAAACATTATCTCAAACTGAACAATAAACATCAATTTTATCTTATATCATCATGTATCAAGCAAAGCATACATGTTCATACTCGTAAATAAATCAAACATCATATTAGTGAAGCATAATAGAACAAGTACAACATATGACAATATGTACAAAAATAATATTAAACAATATGTTTCCGTAGTATACTTAATACATAAATAACTGTCAAACCATCTTAGAGAATCTTCATCACACCCTGCCAAAACTGTGAATCTTCAGATTTGGTATCCAGTTGTGACAAAATGTGATTATGAATGTATTTCTTCCTCAGGACTTCCTGCCAAAGTCCAATTTAAGTTTCAATTTTCCGCAGCCACTTCGCCAAGAGGCTAATGTTCATACTATTCAAATCTAACACCCCAAACCCCGTTGATCCCTTGGCATACGCATAGAAGGCCAGTTTACCGAATGATATTTCCTAACCTCTGATCTTCTTGCCAAAGTAATCGAGCCCTAAAAAATCCATGCTAAAATGAATGTCTACGTCTCAAGAGTGCATAAAAGCTTACTAATGAACTTCTTGACAAAAAAGGTACTTCAATCCACGAAATTGTCTACAGAAACATTCCAAAGTGAAGCATTTGAATCCAGTACCGTTAGATTCTCGGGAAATTGGGCACTACACAGCTGACTCGCCGCCGTTTGGAGCGATGCCCCGAAAGGAGAACCGTTCTTGCCAACTTTCGCAGAAACGCTTCTTTATTTTTTCAAGGAAAAGGCACTTTTCAGCTCCTAACCTGATAAGTTACAAACTGACAATAACATTTGGTTGAAAGAAATTAGTACTAATATTGAAGAACTTTTACAAAAGAGCTCTATATTAGGCTATAAGCAATCATCAAACATCACAAATAAGCGAAATTAGAAAAATGACATTGCAAAGGATCTTGATTGCTAAATGGCTTCACAATCACCATTTATTATGGAAACAACATTGCTATGGAATATTCTGTTAATGAGGACTGCCATCTTACTTTTTTTCTTGAACAAGTACAAGTGCAGCTTCCTCTCAGTTATTATATTGTGAATAAAATGTATTAGAGAAATGACATTGCAAAGGATCTCGATTGCTAAATGGCTTCACAATCACCATTTATTATGGAAACAACATTGCTATGGAATATTCTGTTAATGAGGACTGCCATCTTACTTTTTTCTTGAACATGTACAAGTGCAACTTCCTCTCAGTTACTATATTGTGAATAAAATGTTTACTTGCAACAACATTCCAACTTGGTTTCATGTTACAGAAACAACACCCAGGTGCACACCATTGAGCTCAACAAAAAAATTCTTTTGTTCAACAAAAGTATAAGTATGTGTGCACAGGACCACGAACACAAAATACACATGATCTGTAAACTAAGCAAATAAGTAGTTGTAGCTAGAAAAAAACTACAAAAGTTCTTAAAATGATGAGGACCTCAGTTGAATCCTCATGATATAACAAAGCGACAAATAGGCAAAAACTTCAACAAATAGTATGAAAATATTCTTTAAACTGTTAGCAGTAGCCCTTCAACATGCTAAAACTATTGATTGTGATAATCACTAATCTATATTCACAAAGCAAGCATTTCTGTAAAGGTTTGGATTTTCTTTTGTAAAGTAGTACCATAACTGGACGTAACATTGGCCTCATTTTGTAAATGGGAAATAATTTACTACTTCCTACACCTGTGTACAGATAAATGTAGGATTCCTGCAGGAAAGCAACAAAAGCCACAATTATCCATAGCCCACAAGACCAAAATTCACATATCATTCCAAGAAAAAGAAAAGGACGAGGTGGTTTCCAGGTTAAGTTGTTGAATTTACCTTCCGAAGCATTTCTTCTGTGGTTGGCAGGTCATCATTTCCAAGAATCCTCATGTGCCACTCAACATCAATAGCTCGACACGGAACCGACAACAAAAAAACGCAGTCATCATCTCAAATTTGGCACCAGTAACATAAAAGTTTAAACTATAGAGATTCAATTTGTAGTAATCTTAGCACTTTAAACTGGTCATGCACATGCAAGGCTCGATCCTCTGCAAGAACGCACAATGAGCACCATCCCTATCTTGTAGGCGAAACAACGAACACCTTGCACGTGAGGCGCCGACGACAAACCAAACACCATGAATCTTGGCCGATGACAAGACCGTGCAGAGCGGAGGTTGGCAGAGGTATCAACATATCATTATCAAAAAATTATTGAAATTAAACATTTATACTAAACTAATTCAATCATTGTGAATCATGTAAAACTTATAATGGTGTAAATAGAGCTAAGATACATCCCATTACAAAGATGTGCTAGTTGTAAAATGCCAATGCAAACAAACCTCATTGCTAGATGCCACTACAAACATTTGATCGGTTGCAATATGCCACTACCAAGTTAAGAAAATTTTGTAATGTTAAATATTTTGTTGCCCTGATTAACCTCAACACTTTTCTATATTCCATCACTTCAACCCCCACTGTTAACATCTTGTTGCCAGCAACCAGACCATCCATTGAAACAAGAGATCAACAATAATCAACTAAATTCTAAACATGGTCATGTCAGAAATCTAACAAACAAATCAACCAGATCATAGCTTGACTGATCATTGAAAACAGAAGTCATGAATCCAAAAGTTTACATGCTGTGTGGTAAAAAGCTAACACATAAATAGAAGTTTACATGCTCTCCCATTGAAAGCAGAATATTATGTTGGTCTCTCTGGATTCAGTATGTGTATAGGAATCCAAAATGGTGTACTTAAATTAGAGCTGAAAATATACATTATTTGGCAGCAAAGAAAATCACATAAACAAAAAATGTAAATAAGCAATTATGCAAAATAGTTTACTAACTCGTGAATCCTCTCTGGAGCAAAATAGCTAACAAAACTAACTAATTCTGGCACCTAAAATGGTACTCCATTTCAAAATGAAATTTTAATGCCAGGGGCAAAGTAATTTTCAGACAAAGGATGGATGGAATTCTGACCTCAAAATTCATGCACATGTCTCAGATGCGCATGCAATTGCATTTAGCTTCCCACACCAGGCAACTATGCTGCAGTACATCTTCTATGGAGCAAGCAAATCAGCATGCCAAACCGAAGCGAAGCAACCTGCTGGGGCTGAATCGGGGTGGGAGGCGAGGGAAAGAGGGGATGCGTCGTGGGGAGCAGTTGGGAACCAATTATCAACCGCCCGGCAGCCAAGAAATCAACTGGCTTGATGTAGGAAATACCTGCTCGTCGATCTTCATGGCGGGGATGCGCTGGCGGTCGAGGATCTTGATGGTGAAGACGCAGCCGATGCCGGTGTGTTGCGCCAGCCTCACCTTGCCGAAGTGGCCCTCCCCTAGCGTCCGCCCAATCTCGTACTTCCCATCGCTTTGGCGCTGAATCAAGCTAGAGGGGAGGCGATTAGATCGAGAGAGGGGAGGGACGGCACAAGACGGATGAGGGCGGAGCGGAGGAGGCGGCGGCAGCGCGGAGTGGGTAGGAGGAGGCGAGGGCGGAGCGGAGGAGGCGAGCGCGGGGTGGGGAGGGGAGGCATCGGCGGAGCGGGGGAGCGGAGGGTGGCGGCAGCGCGGGGTGGGGAGGGGAGGCATCGGCGAAGCGGGGGAGCGGAGGGCGGCGGCAGCGCGGGGGCGGAGCAATCGAGGGGTGCGAAGGAATCGGTGGGGGAGGAGCGCGGTTAGGGATGGAGGAGCAGCGGCGCCGAACAGATCTCTACGCAGAGAACGTGGGAGCGAATGGACTGGAACGATACGAGTGAGTGGAGCGTCGGCGCGGAGAACGTGGGAGTTGGGAGTGAACCGGTGGGGAGGTGGCCCACACGTCGGCGCCAAGTGTCTGGGAGGAGGCGCAGTGTATGTGAGGAGGGACTGGGGAGAACGGACGGACTGCCACCAACTCCAATTTTTAAGTAGTAGAGATAAAGGCACTTCGATTCATTGAGATGATCTCAGCCAAAATTCTTTTCAGCCGGCTTGCTAAAACCTTCGATATTAGCTTATAAACAACATTACACGAACTAATTGATCTCAGGTGGGAAGGGTTCTTTGCCTTTGGAATAGGGACGATATTTGTTTGGCGGTTACGGTTCGGGTTCACTTTGTTCGAGTACGTATGCACCGGACCCTCAGCCTTGTTCTATGGTTGTTTTCCCGTCTCCTCCCCTCCTCTATATTGAACATGTTTATATTAGCTTTTACTGATATAATTTAGCTATAGTTGATGAATAGTTGTGAATTATATAACAAAGACGGTGCAAAAAAAGACACTACAATATTTGAACCGTCATACAACTTACGGAATTATGATATGATAAAGAGAAAATTGATTATATGCCATTGAATAGCGTCCGCTTCTACAAAATATCATTGAAAAACACTTTATTTATTATATGCCACTGAATAGCACTGAAATTCTATTATATGCCACTGCCGTTAGTTGACCGTTTTACTTTAAAAAAACAAAATGCCCTTAGTAAAGACCAAAGACCCGATTTATTTAAAATTGCAAACAACATCTAAAAATTGTGAAAATTTACAGAGGTGTTCTTCAATATGTCAGTGAGCTAGGAAAAAATTTCAAGGCACTGTTCAAAGAAAAATTTTAGATTTTTAATTTTAATTCTAATAAAGTACTATTTATAAATAGAGACTAAATGAGGTCTAAAAATTCTAAAAAAAATCTTACATGCTACTAAGATTACATAGCTATCCAAAAAAAATTCTTTTAAGACGATATCTACAAGTTAATTGTAGTAGATATATTATCCTGACTTTATCTATATTGACCAAAATCACATATGAGTATCTCTCTCAGTATTCTCTCACCAACAACTAAAATTAAAAAAATGTACTTAAAATTCTGCGAGGAAGCCGAGTCCGTACGTGCATGGAGGAGCTGGAGACACGGTGGACCGGTGCACCATGCGCGGGCCCGTAGAGCGGGGCATGGTGGACTAAGGCCGCGTACAAAACATCAGCTTTTTGGTAATACTAGCCACGTAGGCGTGGCGCCACGCCAGCCACCGTGTGGACCGAAACAAAAGAGACGACAATTCGCAGGGAGTTTTGTAAAAAAAATCGAGGACACGTGCGTAATTTCGGAAAAATAAAAGGACTTTTTCGAAAAAAATCGAGGACCTGTAAGGACCTGTACGTAAGTAAATAAGGCCTGCAAGGACCTGTACGTAAGTAAATAAGGACCTGTACGTAATTTTGGAAACCCGCGGGTCGCCATCCAAAATTTGTTTTTAAAAAAACTGGGTGCAGGGACCTTTTCGCGAGGAAAAAGGACCTTTATGTAATTTCGGAAAAAGTGAAGGGATTTGCCTCCCCCGGCCGTACCAAAAACCGGGGGACACCCGTCGGCCAGCCGCGCGTGGGGGGGCGACGTGGAGGGGGTGCGAGCGGCGGAACCCCCCATCTTTAATACCGGGGAGTATTATGGGCTGGGTGGTCATAATTTTTCTCTCCCCCATCAGTCGTGGGCCCCACAGCACGTCCGGTATGTTGACGTCCGCTGGGTGGTCATAACTCATAAGAGCAAGTACAATAGTATAGTCAACTAGTGGCTATAACACTTGTCCATTTTATCTATAGTCTTCAAAAAAATAGTTCATACAATAAGGTAGCTATTACAATAACTATTTGGCCCCACGTGTAAGAGAGTGCAATGTATATTTTTACGTGCTATAGCTAGCTGTAATTTAGTAGCCAGCTTCCTTCTCTCTCTTCCTTTCTCTCTCTGCCATGTAAGATTTGGTTGATATTATATTTGTTATAGCCTGCTGACTAAGCCTTATTGTACCTGCTCTAACTTTTCCTTCGCACGTTACGTATTTTTGCTTTGCAGAGGGGGTGGTCATAACTTTTCCTTCGCACGTTACGTATTTTTGCTTTACAGAGTACCAAACAGCTTTAATTTCTAATTTATTCGACCTTTGGATTTATTTAAGTTAAAAATTACATAAATTATATCAGTTTTAATTTTAGCTTATTTTATTTTTTTAGATTTTTGGATTTTATGCCTTTTTTTCTCTTATTTCTTTGCATTGTCCGTGACGATATAACTTTTTTTTATTTTAAGTTTTTTTCTAGAAAAGCTAATAATCGCTATAATGCAATTTCAATTATAAACCAAAAGTCACAACCAAAAACTTAAACCGTAAGCTGGTTGAAGCAACACCTTTGGTAGTGTTTCAATTGAATATATATTGACATGAAGGTTTGATGTGGACACTCTACCTAAACAAAGTCCATTAAGAATGCAGCTGATGCACGAGGTATCCCGCCTTCCCCTGTACAAGGTAAGGAAAAACAAGGGATGTATATTATGTACACAGGCCATAGACAAAAGATCAATAAAGAGAGAAGGCTACAGAGATTATATCTGTGTGTTCTTGTTCATCTTCAATAATAGTTCTACGGTAGCATCATGGTGACTATCTCCAAGTGGTAATATGCAACACGTTATTAGCACGAAATTGCTCGTATACCGTTGATCCAAGTATGTCATTCCAGGGGCGGATCCAGGCCTATGGCAGACTTGGTTCCGATCCAAGGTGTGAGATTTTTATCAATGTAAAACTCAATAAGCTCGGAGCATAATCTCTTTCTAACCTAGATAGTAGTGGTCTCTAGCCCTCCATAGTTTGGGACGTAATGAGATCTTGGATCCGTCGTTGTGTCATTTTATACATATATGCTTTTACTGTTACATCAAATCTATTCCGATTCTAATCCTTTTATCTTTTCTTATCACATGCTCTTCATTCGTCGATCGAGCCACGGAGACGTCACGCGCCCATCCACGATCACATCCCCTGGACTAGCCGCCTTCATCTGCTGATCCTCCCATGCATCACCGAGAGCACATCAGGAAAGCACATGCGTCTGACATATGCATGTACATATGCATCTATGCATGCATACGTGCATGGATCGGCTTGCATCAACCGAAGGTATGCAGAGCATAGTTTAATTAGTAGATTAATTTTGCAAGTACTAGATTGAATGTACTATTCTACCAGTGAGCTTCGCGCCATGTTGCTCTTCATCGGTCGCCTCCATGTCCGTGTCTTGCACTATGCATCTGCGCAACGCCACCCACCAACAGCCGAAGCGAGCCATCGATGGGATGATCGGGTACATGCCTTCGCATCCGTGCCACCAACTGCAAACGTCACTGGGTGATAGATACACATCTCTACGTGCACGCCGTCACGCCACCAAGGTCGATCGGACCAGGTGCACACCTCCGTGTGCACGCCGCCGGATCGCCACTGTTGGACTGGGGCACGCATCCGTGTACACGCTCCATCTTAGGGCATCGCACTGCCATCGCCTTCACATCATCGTCGGGATTAGTCTCCTCATGGGACAACACGTGCCATCGTCACCTTCGTGCCGCCAGCAGCAGTCACCATCATCACCTCCACGTTGACACTAACCATATCGCCAGCCATGCTCTGCGCCAACATCGTCACCTCTGCATCGGGTTGCCAAGGATCGGGATGACCACGATGCCTCAGCATCATGGCTTGCCTCCGTCGGGCTCCACGCTATCGTTATTGCCTATGCTGTCATTGGGTGAAGCTGCCTCGAGCCGCTAGGCCGCCTCCACAGCCGACCAGGCGTGGCACTGTGCACCGTTGCTGCTCAGATCATGACCTTGGCACGGGGTTGCCGCTACTGTCTTTGGCATGGACAAGCGTCAAGCGGCCACCACCGCGGCTACCACCTTTTGTCAAATCCCACAGATTGGAATCTAGGAAGAGAAGAAGGTGGTCGCCGCAAGACTAAGAACCCTAGCTATCGAGACTATGAATTGGGGATAATAATTAATGCCCTTCTCTTTTCCACCCAAAATATTATATATGAGTCTTACATATGAGTTTAAGAGAAAAAGGGATATTACAACACATAAACAAGCTTAAACCCGCAATCTGAGACTGTTCACTAGGAATGGCAACGGGGCCAATCCCCGGCGGGGAGTGGCTCCCCGCCCCCGCCCCCCGCCAGGGAATTTTTCCCCGCTCCCCGTCCCCGTCCCCGGTCGCGGGGACACAATTTCCCCGTCCCCGGCCCCGGCGGGGATCCGGGTCCCCGATGGAGTAAAATTCCCCGAGGCAAAACAGACAGAAATCACACAGCAGGATCAGGATTTCTCCTTCCACTAAGAGGCAAACCTTGCGAGGATCATTCAGTTCATTCAGTTCACAACAGTTCATTCAATTCACAAATGTATACCCTTTATCAACTTTATCAACTAAAAGTAACACACTTTATCAACTAAAAGTAACAAGCAGAATAATATCCTATTATGGAGGGATAATAATACTACAACAAATAACCCATGGCCTACTAAATAATTATGCCATGCAGGATAATAATAACAAGCAGAATAACACAACAGTTCTTCTTGCGAGGCAGAAGAAGCAGTCTTCCAAGAATCTCAAGGTATACATTTGTGAATAACAAGGAGGCAGAATAACAAGCAGGATCTAACCATACCTTGTTACAGTGGAGCATGCGGGATTTTCTTGTCTGCAACAAGCTAGCAAATGTGCATAACATCAACTACATGTCCACATCATGATAACAAATTACAAGTTCAATAACATGCCACAGATTACAAGTTCAAGAAGCACAAATTAACTCTCAAGGTACAGATACATGCCAAGACAGCCAAGTTCACAACAAATGGTCCTAAACACAACACAAGTAGTAGTAGCTGAGACAACTTGGTTCCTTCAACATCTCCAAGACTCCAAGTCACCACACTCCACCTCACAGTGCAAGGTCCTATCAAGGGTAACAAAAAAAAGCTATAAAGCCAGCAAAAATAAGAGTAGGCTGAAGTTGAAATTATTTGTAGTGAGCACTTAACCTGCATCCCTTCTTGAATGTCTTGGAGACAAGTCCAGAAACTAGCAATCTCCGCTTTCTCTTCAGCTACAAAAGATCAAAACATGATAGAAATTAACCAATTGATTGATTCCAACTTAAAGATAGAAACAAGAGAATTTACCTTTAAATTTATTTCTAAGCCAATCTTGTGAGCACATTAATGCTTCCAACATTTGAGGAGTAAGCCGGCTGCGATGTTCACTAAGAACCCTTCCACTTGTGCTAAATGCAGATTCTGAAGCAACGATACTAACTGAAATAGCAAACACATCCCGTGCAATCATCCTCAAAGTTGGATACCGTGTCCCTGCCACCTTCCACCAATCTAGCACACTAAATCTTTCCTTTGATATGACATAATCGTCCTCCAAATAACGATCCAACTCAGATTTAACTCTTAAAGATGATGGCCTTTTCTTAGCAACACAGGCATTGAAAATGGACATAACATTTGGAGGTTGAATAGAAGGAGCTTTTGAAGAGGACTCTGTATTATCCTCTTCAGTTTCTACATGGTACTCATTCATCAAGTTGCACAAGTTGGTAGTGACATCTCGAACACGTTTCTCACACTCCTCACCTGTAACACCCATTAGCATCTCATAGCAAACTAGCAACATTTCAGTTTTAAATCTAGGGTCTAGAAGTGTAGCAATGCCCATAAGACCTTGAATGTCAGTCCAATACTTGTCAAACTTCTCATTCATGGCAACTGACATAGCTTGTATGGTTGGATTGCCACAAGTTGACCACTGTCTCATTTTCATTTTAATTTCACAAAGCTTAGGAAAGTAAATATTTGCAGTGACATAATCCTTCCCAGAAAACATTTAAGTGATTTCATAAAATAAACCCAACCTCTCAACAACCATAGCAGCAAATTCCCACTGGTCCTCACTAGGAGCACAATCAAATTGTTTATCAACTCAAATTGCGCGATCAAAAACAGCCTTGTAGGGAATTGCAACATTAAGCATGACATAAGTTGAGTTCCACCTTGTTTTGCAGTCAAGGCACAACTTTTTGTCTACTGTCACTTTCACATATTTAGCAATTTCCTCAAATTTCTCTATCCTTTTTAGTGTGGCTATCCAATAAGCAACACTATCACGAATCTTTTCAATCGCTTTCTTTATTATATCCAAACCATCCTTAACAATTAAATTCAGAATATGTGCACAGCAACGCATGTGTACCATGGTACCATTCAACATAAACTTAGATAGCCCTATTTTCTTCACTAGCAAATCTATTGCCTGTTTTAAATAACAATAAAACATAGTTGGCAGCATGTATATAACCATAAAACGTAGTTGGCAACATGTATATAACCATAAAACATAGTTATGGTACCTTGTCGTTTGTAGTACAATTGTCCACTATGACAGTTGACACCTTCTCATCAAGATTCCATTCAACCAAAGATTCATTTAATTGGTCAGCAATAACCTCAGAAGTATGCGGAGCTGGCACATAGATGAACCTAGCAAAAAGAAATGCACATAAATTTCTATTACTATGTAAAAAAGAAATGCACATAAAAGTCTACAAATCTACCTCATAACAATGCTTCTAAGCTTCCATAATTCATCTATGAAATGAGCTGTGACTGCCATATATCCTTTCTTTTGGTTATCCGAAGTCCACATGTCAGTAGTTATAGCAATTCTAGATTTAATCCCTGCCATGTACCTAATGGCCTTCTTCTTTTCTTCCTCAAATTGTTTCAGAATGTCATTCCTAATAATTCAAAACACACAATTAGGCAAAAGGCAATATATCACATAATAACATGTAAGTGCTCATGAGGCTTTCAGTTTTCATACCTAATAGTATTCCTTGTGACCATTTTGAAAAGGGGCTGAAGTGAACTAACAAACCTACGGAAACCTGCATGATCAACCATACTTAGAGGGTACTCGTGTAGCACCAACATGGCAGCAAGCTCCTTTCTAGCAACATCTTGATCAAAAGTGTAGCTCCCAACTGAAACTTTCCCACAATCTTGTGAACTAAATCTCAAAGAAGATTGGGAATAAGTCTTTTGTTGTGCTGCCAAAATCTTGCTCTTGCGGTATGGACAAATCTTCAAATGATCATGAAGATGCTTGGTACCATTCTTGGTATCTCCTCCAAGTTTTTTGGCACAATGATTACATTTTGCTTTGACTCTACCACACACCTTAACTCTCTTAAACTCATTCCAAACAGGAGAAGTTAGCTTCCTCTTCGATCCAACATTACCATCTTCATCTTCCTCTTCCTCTTCATTCACCTCTTCATCATCCACTTCTATTGGATATGCAAAGTCATTAACAGACTGTTGCTGCGAGGCAGACTGTTGCTCGGAGCTAGTTACAGCTAAGGCTGCTAGTTCTTGGCTACTACTTCCATTATTAGGAGATGACATTGCAAATCTGGGATGTTCAACATATAAAAAACACTAAATCAATTATCTACAAACAACATGAACAGATCCAAAGCAATTTGGAGTCGGGAAGTTGGGAGTACCTCGTCGTTCGGGACCTCGGCCACTCGGTTCTGGAGGACGTGCAGACTTCAACAACTTGTCCAACCCCTGCAAGAGAATATGGTAAAATGCCCTTTCGTCAGTAAGGTGCAGGGAATGATCATCAACCAAGTACAGGTTCACATTTTCAGTAGCAAGAATTGTTGTTATTTCGTACATTTGCCCTGTATCAAATACAATGGGACACAAATCTTGCGAAGGATACATATTTTGATTGTATTATTAGTCAAATAGATAGTAATAAAAAATGGAAGTACTCCACCCTTGGCAAGTAATAAGTGGATAATTTTTTCTAGACAGTGTGTTCATGTTCAGCATGTAGTCTCAAAGCAAAAACAGGATAGCAACGGTGGTAGAACTGGTAGTGACAAAAGGACTACATCTTTTTTTGTTTTGCATCATCTGAAGAGTCACTCATGCATATTGAAATGATGGTGACTGAAGGGTTTGTGTGCATATTGAAGAGAGGTTTCAGCTAAACAAACAACTGCATTCAGTATTAGTCTAACTAATTTTAGTATATACCATGGCCAGCTTATTTGCAGCTACAAGCTTACAGCCACTAAAAATATGCAGAAAATAGTTTATACACAAACTAGATCGTCAGTCGGAGTGAATATCCATTCTTGTCAATATGCCAAAAAGATTTTAGTATGCATGATCAAGCCAACTAAAGAAAGGGGAAATATAAGTACTAGGGAAACCAATTTATGTTCAACAAAAAACTTCTTTCAGTATCGTACTTCCAAGCTTGTTCTTGCAGTCATGCCTTCATGAATACCTCCGTTGTACTGGTAAGTATTTGAGAAATGTATAATCACGAATATAAAGGACGACAGTTCAAGGTGTAAATTATTCGGTGAAACAATGGTACATCAGTCCATCCTTAGACACTAGAGATGCAAACTATACAAATGAAGCAATATCATCGAAAAAAATCATGGCATGAATATAAATTAAAATAAGCCTCCAAGCAATTTGGAGATCTGGGATACAAACAACATGAGATGACATTGCAAATCTGGGATGAACTCGGGCACTCGGCCACTCGGGAGTCAGGAAGTCGGGAGTACCTCGTCGTTCGGGACCTCGGCCACTCGGGAAGGAAGGCCTCTGTGCCGCCGCCGCTGTAGCCTCCGCGCCTGTAGCCTCCGCCGCCTGTAGCCTCCACGCCGCCGCCGCCTGTAGCCTCCGCGCCGCCGCCTAGGGCTTCCGCGCTGCCGTCGCCAAGGTTCGAGGGGCTGGGGCTCGGGGGTGCGGAGATGTTCGCCGGCGGCCGCCGCCTGGGTGGCTGGCCCGGATTGCCGGAGTGCCGGAGGCGACAGGCGAGGACGCGAGGTACGCGAGGAAATGTTTCTAGGGTTAGCGCCGCCGCCACCTGTGGTCAGTGTGGGCTGCGGGAATTGGGGAAATGTTTCTAGGGTTTGGGCTATGCATTTCTCAAAACCTTATATACTTACATACATGGGCCCACATGTCATACTCTAATCGGGGCCCCGAACGGGGAACGGGGACTAGGAATAGGGGAACGCCCCCGCCCCCGCCCCCGCTTCACCCGACGGGGGATCCCCAAATCCCTCCCCGCGGGGAGCAAAATCCCCCCATCCCCGTCCCCTAATAGGGGAATTCCCCGACGGGGAACGGGGAATGGGGCCCCGTTGCCATTCCTACTGTTCACCGTAAGTTGATGATTCTGACGTCAACAGTATTTACCGAAACTCTCCAGGCTATCGATCTCTTTTTGAAAGGGTATGGACCAATCTCCGCCGTCCAAGCCAACTTTACGCTTCATCAACGAGATAGCCAACTGAAAACTCTGAATCCAGTTCTCTTCAGGTTTTGACATTTCCCCTCCTTAACTCTTCACCCGTCCCCAAGTGGTTGAATCAGGAAACCAAGATTTAATAGTTTGAGAATAGAATTTAGGAAATGTACTCTTGATAAAGTCGGTGTCCTCCCAGGAAGCATCTTCAGGTGGAAGGTTTACCCACTGCACTAGCCATTGCATAACCAAATTTCGGTTTCTGGGCATTGCCCTTGTCTCCAACACATGTATTGGTTCCACTTTCAAATGCTTCATCCTGAGGTCCCTTACAATCAAAACCCCCCCTTTTCAGCATATCGTGCAGGGGTCTACAAATGATTCCATAATCGCTAACGAACCTTCTGTAGTAGCCTGTCATTCCCAAGAAACTCCTTAACTGAGAAACATCCTTTGGTTTAGGCCAATCTCGAATAGCATTGATTTTATTAGGATTTATATCAACTCCTTGACCGGATATGACATGGCCCAAATACGCCACTTGTGAAGCAGCTATCACACACTTACTCAATTTGCAAATAACTTGTTCTGTCGCAGTATTTCCAAGACTACCGATAGATGTTCTAGGTGCTCCTCTTCACTTTTGCTATATACCAGTATGTCATCGAAAAAGACAAGGATGAACTTTCTCAAGTACTTGGCAAATATAGAATTCATTAGTGCTTGAAATGTAGCTGGGGCATTGGCATAACTAGGTACTCATAATGCCCAAGGTAGGTTTTGAATCCAGTCTTGCTGATATCATCTTCATTCATTCTAATTTGGTGATACCCGGATCTTAAATCCAACTTGCTAAAAATTGTGGCTCCATGTAGCTTTCTTAACCGTTTGGGCATTTAACTTCCTGTAATCGATGCATAATCTCCATGATCCATCCTTATTTTTAACAAGAATAGCAGGTGAGGCATATGGACTAACACTCGGTCTAATTATTGAAGACTCGAGCATCTGTTGGATCTGCTGTTCCATTCTTGTCTTGTGATGATGTGGGACTCAGTAAGGCCTCACATTTGGTGGTTCAACTCCCTCCTTGGTGGGAATTGTGTGATCAGAATTTCTAACCGGTTGTAGACCTTATGGTTCTTGGAAAATGTTCTGATATGTTTCAATAAGGGCTTGGTATGGAGGCTTCACTGTATGTATATCTTCTTTTGTTCCTTAGGTCTGCATTTCAATCACGAATCCAAAAACTCCCTTCAATGATAACTTGTCCATCTTTTCAGAGTCTACCAAAGGTAAATATACTCCTTATTGTGACTTGCAAATGTCACCTCTTTCCCGATGCTGATAGATCCAATCACAGCCTAGCACAATGTCATATCCCTTCAATTGTAAAATCTTGAATGAATTGCAGAATTTTTCACCACTAATTTAGTAGTCCACATTGGGGATATGGGATCTTGTCAAAAATGTGCCCCACCAGCCACTGTCACTTTTTGCAATGTATTACTGAAGATTCTGTAGGGCACTTTAGTAGCAAACCTTAAATCTATAAAGGTATGCGTGCTTCCACTATCCACTAACGCCACTCCTGTCCTCTTTCCCAGATTCACCACAAGAGTGTAAGTAGTCACCTTGGTCAGTCCCTTGACTGCTTGAGCAGAAATCTGCATCAGTTGTTCTTCTTGGTCTAAATTAGTGGATGGATTCTCTGCATTATCCAAGGGACTCTCTTCTAATTCATGTTCTTCTTGTGGAGTATCTTCCGTTTCAAAAACCACGAGGTTAACTTGTTGCTACTGTTGCGTTTATGCCCTAGGAACCATTTTCCTCTACAATATTTATAGACCCTAGGAATAAAACGTTTGAGACAATTTATTTTTTTGTGGGTTAATTTCCCCTTGGAACTTGTTCTTACTTAAAGGAACCTGGTAACCACTCTTCTGCTGTGTCGAGCTGACAGTATTAGAAGTTCTTTTGGTTGCTACCCTTGCTCCCTTCTCCATGTCTTTAGCCATCTAGTAGGCTTCACACAATGTTTGAGGCTTCAATGGTTTGAGATAATGTTTGATGTCAGTCCTCAGCCCATTTACAAAACATTTGACAAAGAAGAGGTTGTTTTGCCAAGGATTCTCACTTTTATATATTGCCATCAGCTCTTCAAATTTGTTGATTTAGTCTGAGACAACGAGGTTATATTGTTTGACCGAATGGGAATTCTCTAAGACCTCATACCCACTGTATTGAGCGAATCTATCATAGATCATGGCACAAAATTAGGCCAAGGGGGTGGTTCCCACAGTAAGCCTATGCTTCTTAGCCACTTATCTGCCCTTTCCACAAAGTAAATCTGAGTCAAATCAAACTTAGCCTCATTAGGTACATTGGCCATGGCAAAATAGGTTTCACTTTGCCTAATCCACTCTAAAGGATCACTTCCATCAAATTTTGGAAAGTCCAGTTTGGGCCCTTTAGCAATGGATTTGTAAAAATTGTTAATCCTGTCATTGCTCAGGTTTGGGTGCTATTGTCAAGCATAGTACTGACAATGAGATTCTCTAGATTAGGGTTCCACTGTCTAGTAAAAGCTCTTCCATGGTTGGAATTCAGGTGATTCAGAGTAGGTGATGTAGGAGTAGAATACATCATTTGATTCTACACCTCTCCTCCTACCACCATCAATTCGACCCCTTGGTCGTCTTGACGGTAATTCATGCCTACACTCTGTGCAAGAGAAGAATGCTACTTAGTCATTCCTTACAACTATGTAAGCCTGAAGATGAAATTAGTTCTTCGATTACCTTTAGGCGTTCTTCTTTCTCTTCGGTGGGCACATCCACCAGAATGCAAGGGGCCTCCACCTCAAGCAATGAAGCCTTTTCGTAGATAACCTTGACCCGGGAATTAATTTCCTCCAAATCAAGGTCTAAACATACATGCATAGTAATCAATAAATAGTACTAAAAAAGTAATCTAATTATGAATACGAATACAAATGTCACTTACCATTCTTGTAGTCCCTAGTCGGATCTAAAACTCCCGAGTACATCCACATGGGATGTGCTCGATGCTTTAGGGGACTGATTCGGCGCATGATGAAGTCCTTCACCACATGCCAGCCCGTAAGACCCTTGTCCCTCAGCTCTTTGATCATTGAGATGTAAGGGGCTATGCGTGTAAAGTCTTTGGGGGCTGGGTTCCAAAGGCTGTTCTTCTCTGCAACCTTCCCTACGAAAGAGAGGCTATTTTCTCTGGTCATTTCCCAGTAGAATCACCACTTTTTCCATCCCAGCCATGAAGACTTGGTAAACATTGGGATGTACAACTCCGTCTTGCCATCGTGGAGCTTCAGACCGCAGCACCAAGCTATCCCGGTCTGCCAGCTCATTTCGTAGTAATACCCAAAGAGCTTGAGATCCGACAGGATACCCAAATACGCCTCGCACAGGTACATGAATACACTAAGTATCGTGATTGAATTGGGAACCAAATTTACCAATTTGACCTCAAAATACTTGAGTATAGCCGTGAGGAAGGGATGAGCAGGGAGATGAAGGCCACACTCATAGTAAGCTTGAAACACCAGGATTTCTAATATTTTCCCTGATGGCCAATGCTGCCTGGTGGCTTCAATCCTTCTAATGAACTACCACGGTGGAATCTTCTCAACACCCTCCAATACATTCAACTTGGTATTATCTATCTCTGACATAGCCCAAGTAGAGAAAGACTTTGTCATTCTTTCAGGTGGTTGGAGTAAATTTTGGCAAGATTGAAGGAAGAGGAAGATTTCGTCATTGGCGGAAAGCTCTGAGCAATTTGGAGCAGATGGGAAAAGTAAGAGACTAAAAATTACTCCACAGTAAGTTTTTATAATCTTACGTATTGGTTACCCATCTTGGGAACCGAACGGTTATCTTGAGAACCAGTTCGATGAATAAATCAGTGAAAGTCGATTGGAATTCCTTTGTCTGATGTCTGTCTGTTTTCACAACTCAAGCGAAATTACCTTGTTGACCAAGCCTATTTCTAGTCGATAAGAATCAAAAAGGTCTTGCTTTCGATCATCTTTCGTCTAAAACCTCACTTTTTCAAGTAAGTTACTTTTACTTGAAGTTGGGGGACTAGGTGACAAGGATATAATAATCTTCAAATTATCATGTCATTATATATCTCGAATAAACTCCATATCGATAAGGAAGAAAGTTCACAGAGTAGTCGTAAGCTCTTCTATGACCATCTCTTAGTCGTAAGCTTTGCTACAACCATATAGTCATAAGTCCTCCTACGACTACATAGTCGTAAGTTCTTCTACGATCACGTACTCGTAAGATGTCCTACGATCACCTCGTGGTCGTAGACCTTCCCGCGAGTCATTTATATCCGATCGACTTGTCTAAACGATGCCCTACTAGATCGTGTGGATGTCTGACAAGGCGATTAGAATTTATGTTTATCTCTAATAACCTCACATGTTCTCTCTCTGACAACAACTGCTACACAGCGAATGGCCACCACGTCTCTCTGACAACAACCTCCATTAGACGGTATCATCCAAAGCGTTAAGGCATCTTCTGGTATGAGACAATGACCGTTGCTTCATAAACTATATAAAGGTTGACGTCGGAGAGGGAAGGGAGCATTGGATTCTGATCAACGCAAGAAATAGTTAGAGCATTTCGCATTATGCTCACTTGTAATCCATTCTCTGAGCAATACCCACATAGGAAGTAGGGTTATTATTCTCTCAGGAGAAGGCCCGAAGCTGTATAAAAATTTGTGTGTCTCTGTTCTACATGATCTAAGCCGAGTCTTCTAAGAGATTCCCCAAATTAAACAAATCATATGTAAGATCGATATTAGAACACCGACACTATACGAGATGATGGAGAGGAAGAGCCGTAGCAAAGGAGTAGGGGCTCCGGAGGAGATTAGGATCTGCCCGTGTCGAGGCACTAGGCCAGCTTATCATCCGAGCTCGCATGGTCGTCTGCACAACCGGCACCTTTCCCTCTTGGTTGGTTGTTGTGGGTATTTTTCTAAATTTGTTGCAGCACCCTTTGTCAATTGTTGCACTAACTGTTTCATTTTGTTTGCAATGTATCTCTTAGAAAGTTGCATTGAGTTGTTTTTGTTGCAAGAGGTTGTGATTTGTTGCGTATGGTCATCTTTTTTTGTTGCAGTAAATGTTATTGTGAACATTTATTCCCATTGTTTCACGAGCAATTTTCAAATGCTGCCATTATTATTTTCAAATGTTGTAGTGTTGTGAGATTGTAATTTTTTGTTTGGGAATTCTGATATTGTTTTAGCACTTTGCAATGCCATATATTCATGGTTATTATGCATTTTATAAGAAGATGATATCTTTTTAAATTTTTTTTGATTTATCTAATGTTTTTATGTATTTTATTATATACGATGACCATAGTTATTGCTAAATTAGTTTACGGATATTGCACTGAAGCTTACAAACTTACACTGGGAATCTGGGCGCTAGTTGCCTCCTCTGGGAAGGCATGCGCTTGGATCAGCACGAGAGTTCCGGATTCTGTCGCACACTCGCTCCTGAAATCTATTGGCTAAGCTAGTGGAGTTTTCGGCTATATGCAGACTAATCAATAACTTCTCTACATCTAGCCTCGAGAGAAAAACATGCGTTTTAGGCCCCGCTCAGTTGGGCTGAAAACTGTGGCTTATGACTGAAATTGCACTGTAGCGGCTGAAATTTCACTGTAGCTGAAGGTAGCTTATTTGGTGTAATTAAATCTTAAAAAATTTAAAAATAGAAAAAATATGCTAGCTCAACACAGACAACGCAAACGAATACGAGAAAAAAAGAACTGACAAAAAAGCTCAACAAAAAGCTAAAAGTTCAGAAAAAGATGAAATTTATGAATAGTAAAAAATAAGCCAGAAGCTGAAATGAGAGGGACCAGTCCAGAAACATCTCTTGATGTGCATGTGATTGATAGTACTTCCTGACGAAAAAAGTAGTAATACTGGGACGAGGCCTCTTATTTTTTAAGGGGGAATTTTTTTCAAGAGGGGGCATAATTCAAGGGGAGGGGGAGAATTTATGTCTATTGGATTTTCAATCCAACAGTCATAAATCTGGATGATAGTTAGGAAGAAAATATCCGGATGATATTTAACAAAACCCTTCTAAAAAAGCGCTCAACACCGGGCAGCATGCACAAATAAGCTTTTTCTGTGATGGATGAATGAGTGAATGTTACGGAACATTTATGAGCCATTTCCATGTCAAATTGAAACTAATGGATGTGAATATGCATAGTGACAGCATGTGTATGGTAAACATCCAATGGAGAAGAAACAAGCAGCTACCAAAAATTGCATGGCTATTTTGAATGAACGCACTGGTTGAATGCTCAACTGTTTTGGAATGTAGCTCTCATTGCAATTTTCGAATCATTTATAGAAGCAGTCATAAAGTTGCAATTTTGACGACAAAAATCGTGCACCTTATACAAACAATTCAAGTATTTGCCTTCATGTGCTTGTAACATCAATAAATGGTAATAAAATTTCTGAAAGATTGTACATTGCAAAATATTCACATCTGACATGCAAAAAATTTTTGCCATCAACATCTAGTTTTTTGTTGACACAAAGGCATAGAAAAGTGAAAGATGATCTCATAATATTAAGTTTGCAGTGGGCACTGACAACTAACAAAGATAGGCTTTCTTCTTCCTCTTTGCATGCATCAAGAATTTTACAACTAGAACATCCATAATGTGAACTTTGCGAGCTTCAAAATTTTGCTCAAGAGTGCTATATTCAAGAACTTTAGCTACATCCAAAATTGGAGACTCTCATCACAGCATTTCAGAAATATGCACGCATATGGCAACATCCCTGATACTATTCATGAACCATGGACATAGCATAGAAGCACATTTCTACACATATAACAGATAAAAAATAACTAGTTCTTGACAAAGGCTACATGAGCTACACTAGCACAAATCCAAATTGAACACTGCAACTATAATAAACTCCACCTAGCTACTGCTGCCAGAGGCTAGCTCCTGTTGCTATTTCTTCAATGTCAGCTGCCACTCATCTTCTTGCCCGACGAGCAGAGGGGACCTCAAATCTTCAGAGCTGCGGTTTGGAGATGGACTCGAGTGGCCGTTGACAAGATGGACTCAGAGTGGCCGTTGACATTGTCGCCCTGGTATCCATCGTATTTGCCGCTCGTGGTGGTCGCCGTCGTCGCTGCACGGAGGGGCTCCCCCGCTGCTGCCGCACGGAGGGATTGGAGATTTTAGGGTTCGGTAGATGACAGAGGGAGGCAAGATGGGGGAGGTAGATGAGGGCTGGGGTCAGGAAGCCGAGGGGAGTTTTCGAAATTTTTTTGGCCATAGGCAGGCGGTATTCTGAAAAAAAAATATATCCTTCCCAAATCTCAGCCCCTGGATGGTGGCCGAATGCGTGAGTGCGTGAACTAGGCGGTGTGTATAAGAAAAAGGAGAAAGAAGAAGGGTAATTTGGTCTTTTCGCAGCGCATTTAACAGGCCATCGATGGAAGATGGACTGTAGTGGCACGAAGGGAAAGAAAATTCATTCTAAGAGGTATACGAAGATTTCGAGTGACATATCAGGGAAGAGGGAAACTCTCAGTGGTATATAAGAAATTTGGAATTTTCTCAGTTAGTATTGCACCTATATCATGAATGATTTCAGGCAGAAATTTTCAGATATACACGCATCTATATAAAACGGAAGAATGCAAGACATTGTTCACTTCATCTTGAAAATGCTACGTCATATTCAGCTCGCAGGCATCAAAAGTATAGGCTCCATAGAATCTGGAATAGCTTGGCCGGGGTTGTGTAAGGTGGTGGTTCCTTGTTCCATATCATAAACATACAATCCCTTGTCATCAGAATTGGAGAAAAAGATGCAGTTTGCCTTCAAACCAACCTCGTCAGCAGGCATCGACGCCCCAAATTGTTCAAGACAGACGAAGAACACCCTGTTGCTACCGAGTTGTTCCGCCTTCACCCAAGCGCGCCTCGACAAATCCAGCTTGTCAACTTCAACACGCAGAATCCTTGGATGGGTCAGTAGCGAGGTGTAGAATTGCACCATGAACAGCTCCCCACAAGACTCTACCAAGCAGGTGTATCTGTGGTTGCAACCCGTCGGCCATGGTCTCGCAGCAGCAGGAGCACTCGCCAAACTCGGGTTTGGCGAGAACTCGAGTGTTCCCATCGTATGATATTCCGTCAGATCCATGTAGAACTTGCCCCGCACCGCCGTGAGCGTTTTCATAGCGCGGATGACGGCGGTGCGGTCGTCGTGAATCAGCCTGGGCCGGTACTCGTACCTGAACCACTGGCTTCCTCCGGGCCGGCAGTAGCACAGCACCGTCTCCGTGAAGTGGATCACCAGCACAACGCAGTTTGGGTCCATGGGCGTGTGCGACAGCACACACATAGTCTCGCTACTGCTTGCGAGGAGGTTCTCCCGGTCCGGGGGTAGGTGAACCCTGCGCGAGGAGAAGGGATCGCGCAGGAAAGCATCGCGCGAGCCCGAGTGCAGCGTGAGCACCCACCCCCGCGATGTAATCCAGTTGATGTGGCTGATGAAGTCGTCGAATCCCCTAGCCATCAGCTGCTGCCTCCTGGGTATGCTGTACAAGAACTTGGAGCCGCCTGCCTCCCCTGGAGCCCCATGACTGTAATCGAACAGTAGAACTGGAGCTAGGCAAGGTTCTAATGTAGACGAACCTTCGTTTTCGGTGATCTCCATACGTGGTCGAGGGTACTAGTATCGATCTGTTGAGCGAGATATCGATACGAGTTTCCTGCAAGGCTGCACCAACAATATATTGCTCTGAAATTAAGCAGGAGGCCTATTAGGTACGTCCCTCGCACGCCTATAATTAAAGACAGCACTTTGGAATCCGATCGTGACACGTTCCAATACAGAGGATACCGTATCGGAGTCCCTTTCCGATCGTGACAAGTCCGAAGAACAAGAACTGAAGAAGAAGGCCGAAGAAGCAGCGAAGCCAGGCCCAATTCACGTCCGTGGTCCGCCCACCGGCCCACCGCCCACATCCCCACCGGTTTCCCGTGTCCGAAATTTCCCCAAATCCGAAATCCCCAATCCATTCCCTTCCCCATTCCCCCAAATCCCCAATCAATTGACTAGGCACGGAGGCAGTGAGGAGTGGGAAGTCTGGGGATTGAGGTTGCTCACCCGTGCTCAAGCCGAGGCGGGGAGGCCGGAGCCAGAGGCGCCGAGGCGGTGGGAGGCCTGAGTGGTGAACCTGAGCCTGGGAGGCGGGGGCGCAGGGCCGCGCCGTTTGAAGCCCGCGACGCCGCGGACCGAGAAAGGGAGACCGGAGGCGGGGTCGCGCCGGCCGCCGGGGTGTCGGGGGCCCGGGGAGGCTGGAAGCGGGGAGGGCCGGGTCGCCGGGAGGGGCGAGCGAGGGCGGACGCTCTGCGGGAGTGCGGGCTGCGGCTGCGCTGCGGCTGCGGTGGGGTTAACCGGTTAAGTACGAAGGCGTGATTGCGTCGCATGAGGGCGTTGAAACTGCTGTTATTTAGCTCGGCGACTGGCGAGTAGTACTGATACTGTTGCCGGATTGGTCTGAAATTAAGCCGGAGGCCTATTAGGTACGTCCCTTGCACGCCTATAATTAAAGACAGCACTCGTTGCAATCTAATCATGACACGTTACAAGACACAGAGGATACACTATGGGAGTCCCTTTCCGATCGTGACACGTTCCAAGATACGAAGGATGCAATATCGGAGTCCCCTGCCGATATGCACCTACGGGTTCCACTGATCACAAAACTAAGGTGGTGATCAGTTGGGCTTAAAAGCTTATAACTTATGGTTGAAAATACCGTAGCTAGCTAAAAATAATACTGTAGTTGATAGAGATTTATTTAGTATAATTAAATTTAAAAAAATTTAAAAATATAAAAATATGTTAGCACAATATCTATAATACAAACGAATACGAAAAAAGAACCGCAAAAAGCTCAACAAAAGTTAAAAATTCAGAAAAAGACGAAATTTATGAATAGTAAAAATAAACCGAAACCAAAAACTCAGCCGAACCGATCGTGGAAACGGTTCGTGTACAATGCTTAGCACCGTATGGTTGCCGTTCCATTCGGGTTCAGGTATTGGAATAACGGCGCTGACAAATGCGTACTGCGAAGCATAGTTTATCCTTTGATATTTATTCTTTATAGGGAGATCGACCCATCAATCATGCCGGAGTATTTTCCTATTAAATCATTATTATCTTACATCAAAAATAAAAATTATGTTTAAATCGGATGAATATTGTTTAGTATTATAGCCGCACGTTCCGCATCCGCAAGGAAGAGTTCTGCCAGTGAAACGAGGTCAAACTACAACCTACAGTGAACACTTGTGATTTATCGACGCGCCTTTTTCTTGAGTAAACACTATATTTTTTTTGTTCACCTTGCTCTGTATTTGGTAGGATTTCAAAATGCTTTATACACTGTGATGACTCTTCAACAGGGACTGCTCACTGTTCCATTGTAAATTACATTGTATAACTGTCTATGCATGTAATGACTGCTCATTGTTCAACAGGGACTGCTCACAGTTTCAACCAAATACCAATAGCTACAGCCGGTTAGAGTAGGGTCTTAATGTGCTGGCAGAATCAGTAATTCATCTGTTCTTTTTAGGTGACTTCCGTTCAAGTCCACTCAGCGTGCGCTCACCTAAAAAATTTTGGGTACACACGCACATGCGTTAAATGGGACAGCCCGTTTACACTCTCCGAAGGCCCAGATTAATTTTCTATCGTGTGTAAGGGACACGTATGCATATTTGCATGTGGGGAGTGCGTGTATGTGGTGTGTGTGGGTTGTGTGCGCGTCTGCCTTGTACCCATAAAAAACCATCTAGGTTAGTTATATGAAAATTACTATTTCTTCCATCCTGCAATATAAGTTCAGCGCGTATATACTTAAAAAGCATTAAGACTTATATTTCGGGAGGAAGGTAATATATTATTAGATTTATGGTTGAAAATAATATTATAATTTTATTAATATATAATAATATAAAGTAATGCTCATAGTAATAAAAAAATAAAAAAGTCGCTTCAAAAAGAATAATGGAGCGAATACTAGATTTTCCTTACTGAAACTCGTAGACCCGAACATGTAACGTGCCGGTACACCATGCACATGTACGGCATCCGCAACTGCTCCTTCCTATTCTAATGGAATTCTTCTCGGACAGCAACCACCAACCATAGCTGAGTCAGACGGGAACATGAACACCACCACGGAATAGCAAGGTAGCATGAAACGATTTGCCGAGAACTAGTCGCGGTTGAATTCGTATCGCGCTCGAAAAAATTATCGGAGTACGAGTGGGAAGGGGAACACCAAGAGAAGGTAGCATAGAACTCTAGATGTAGGTCTGTTTCAAAACCAAGGACTATATACATGCAGACACCACGTAACGTATCTCTCTTGCACGCGCTTCGCGAGCTACGGCGAGAGCGAGATGGAGGCAGCGTCTTCGTCGCAAGGACGGGACTGGTCGTCTCTCCCGGTGGACCTACTCGTCCTGATCTTGAAGCATCTGCGGTGGTCGAGCCACCTGAGCTTCGCCTCGGTGTGCAAGCACTGGCACTCCGCCGTTTCTCCGTTCTACCCGGCGTGGATCACCCCCCTCCTGCTCAACGCCGCCGACGTCGGCTCGACCAACGTCCGGTACTACAGCCCCTACTTCCACAAGAACTTCGAGATCGCCGACACGCTCGACGCGCCCGGCGCCAAGATCTGCTGCGCCACCGGAAAGCACCTAACGCTACGCCTACCGAACCTGATCCTCGACGCCGAACTCCTGAGCGGCGTCATCTACGAGATGCCACTGATGGCTCAAACCTTGTTCGACTTCGTCGTCTATGACGGTGCGCGGAGGATGTTCGGCGTCGAAGCGATTGGCCCGCTGCAGATCGCCCGTTCCACCCAAATTTGTGACGGCGAGTGGGAGCGCTGGAATAGGACGAAGTATGACGACAACGGGCCACAGTTTCAGGCATCGCCGGTTTCTAACCCGGTCCTCCAGAACGGCTTCCTCTACCTGTTGGGGGAAGACGGGAGGCTGGCTGTGTACGACGAGTGCAGGCACGACGAAGGATTTGAAATTCTCGAGAAGCCCAAGAGCTTCGGGTTCGAATGCGAAGACAGCTACCTGGTCGAGTCCGACCAAGGCGAGCTAATGGCCGTCCTCATCGGCCACCGCGGGACGCCGGTCCACGTCGTCAAGCTCAACGAGCAGACGATGGAGTGGGTGAAGGTGGGGAGCCTGCAGGGGCGGGCATTGTTCGCCGGCACTCACGACGTTGATGAAGACGACTAGTGTTAAGTGGATGCAGAACAAGGTCTTCCTCCCGAGGCTGTACGATTGGCCTGAGACCGTCCATGTTGACCTTGTTTCTTGCGATGGAGAGGCTGCTTTCGTGCCGAAGTCGCGACGCGCGGAGACCATTATGGTGAAGGACGGTGACGCCTATGGTGCGAACATGTGGTCTTACGAATTGGGGCAGCATGAAGAAGCAAGGGAGTTTTGGGGGGGACAGAGGGTGGACCATAGCATCTGGGTTGATCTTAGCAATAATTGACTCCAGTGTTACTATGGACAATACTCGTAGATTATTTCTATGTACAATTTTGTTTTAAGAATGCGCTCCATTATAAAAGACTAAAATTCAGTTCCCCAGTCAACCGACCTGCCAAGATGTAAATTTCAGGGGCATATGTTTTGACATATAATTTTCCACGCTTACCTTAGACGCGCCACTTTCTTTAGCTATGTGATGAACTTTCTAGCTACGACCATAAAAGGTTATCCGGTAATATAAGTTCATTTTCCTAGAAAGTGTCATCACAAAATGTAAGTACATTGAGGAGGTCAAAAGATATAATGATTGCAAATTTTCTACTTATACCCCTGTTTTAACATAAAAAAATTAGATAAATCATTGTAGCATGACATTTAATAGAGATATATATGTCTAATGACATTAGCTTTGCCTTATATATGTCACTTGATGTCTCATTAGCATAAGAGACTAGTCACATGTTAATTAGACATCAAATGCATTTCCTAAGATGTCAACTGTTGAAATGACAGATCATCCATTTTCTCAATAATTTTTGCTTCCAGTCCCAGTGGAATGACATGAAAAATAATGATGTGTGCATTTGAGGACTTGAAAAGCAAGTTCGTTGACGCAAAAGTGACTCAATTTAGCAAATTTCGAAACTTCATTGTGGATCAACGAATTAGAGCATCACCCGTGCTCCAACGTGTAAGATAATCATGATTAGGGCACTCTCAATCTGTAGTTTCTTCAGCATGCCACCTAGGATTAATACTTATGTCCGATTGGTCTGAAATTAAGCCGGAGGCCTATTAGGTACGTCCCTTGCACGCCTATAATTAAAGACAGCACTCGTTGCAATCTAATCGTGACACGTTACAAGACACAGAGGATACACTATGGGAGTCCCTTTCCGATCGTGACACGTTCCAAGATACGAAGGATGCAATATCGGAGTCCCTGCCGATATGCACCTACGGGTTCCAGCTGATCACAAAACTAAGGTGGTGATCAGTTGGGCTTAAAAGCTTATAACTTATGGTTGAAAATACTGTAGCTAGCTAAAAATAATACTGTAGTTGATAGAGACTTATTTAGTATAATTAAATTTAAAAAAATTTAAAAATATAAAAAATATGTTAGCACAATATGTATAATACAAACGAATACAGAAAAAAAGAACCGGCAAAAAAGCTCAACAAAAAGTTAAAAATTCAGAAAAAAGACGAAATTTATGAATAGTAAAAAATAAATCAGAAACCAAAAACTCAGGCCGAACCGATCAGGGAAACGGTTCTATGTACAATGCTTAGCACCCGTATGGTTGCCCGTTCCATTCGGGTTCAGGTATTGGAATAACGACGCTGACAAATGCGTACTGCGAAGCATAGTTTATCCTTTGATATTTATTCTTTATAGGGAGATCGACCCATCAATCATGCCGGAGTATTTTCCTATTAAATCATTATTATCTTACATCAAAAATAAAAATTATGTTTAAATCGGATGAATATTGTTTAGTATTATAGCCGCACGTTCCGCATCCGCAAGGAAGAGTTCTGCCAGTGAAACGAGGTCAAACTACAACCTACAGTGAACACTTGTGATTTATCGACGCGCCTTTTTCTTGAGTAAACACTATATTTTTTTTTGTTCACCTTGCTCTGTATTTGGTAGGATTTCAAAATGCTTTATACACTGTGATGACTCTTCAACAGGGACTGCTCACTGTTCCATTGTAAATTACATTGTATAACTGTCTATGCATGTAATGACTGCTCATTGTTCATTATTCTATTGTAAATATTAACTGCCAATATGTCGTTAAAAATTCTTAATTGCCAATAACCTCCTTGGATGCCCTAAATCACAAGCTTAATTAATTTATGATTTGAAAAGTACCAACAAAGAACAACTTCCCATATCATTTAGGGCAGTGTTCAACTGTCTTAAACACTTACTGAGCACTTTCAAGTTTCTGGCAGATTAATTGACTGTAACATGCTGCAAAGTTCCACCTAATTTTCTGCCCTTACTCATTCCTAAAAGTTCAATTGATATTTTTTGTAGGATGAGACAATGACCAAGGCTGAATTCCACTGAAGTATGATTAGAGATGGCTTACTGTTAGCTTTTGCTACGCATGACATGTGTTGCGAACTTGTCATGTAATGTAATTAAGTTAAAGAAACTAGTGATGTACTTGGCTATGGATAGTTCTTACTTTTGGACAGTGTGACGTGTCTACTACTTGCTTAACTATCTTCTATCATCTACTTGCTACTTTGTTAGCTAGAACTTACTATTTAGTAATAACTATTACTATTTGTTTAACTAGTCCCTGTCAACGTTTGCTATAGTTAAATTTACTTCATGCTTGCTAAGCTTCTAATGTAATTCTATTTTAGACATATAGTGTGGTCGATTGATCTTTATACGTGTGACATATATAGTTTTTGTTTTTGCGTATTATCCACCTAAATATTCGTGATCGAGACTAATCGTATTCGGAGCAACATGTATTCGCTCCGCATTTGTGACCGGAAACATCCGTATTCGTATTCGTATCTGGCACTATCTGTGTCCGACTCCAAGAAAAAATGTGTAAAATAATACGGAACAGGTGATATCTATCCGTATCCACTGTGTTTGCACCCCTAATCCTAAGCACATGCCCTGCTTCTCCAGATTGAGTTGTTGCATCAGTTATCCAGCCGCCTCCACCATCACTCCCCTTCTCCAAATTGTCCAATTCGTCGAGGGGAGTAAGGGTTCAAAGAAGGCGGCGGCCGGCCAACTCGCTCCAACTTCCCCATCGCGTGGAAGATGATCCTATATCTTTGACCCAGCACGACGCTAGGAGCTCATGGCCTCAGCCTCGATCTATGGTTGCAATGGTATTCTTGTCTCCGGCCGGCCATGCATCGTCTACATGATTGTTTTGTGCGTCGTGCGACCACCAAGTTGTAAATTGTTGTATGCTTGGAAGCTAAAAAATACCTGCTGCTAATTTCTTGCACTGGTGGTGCTGTTGCATGCTGAAATATTGTTTTTTCAGTGTTCTTGAATCAGGTAGTAGCTAGCTTAATCTTTTACCAGTTTTTGGATTCTTGTTGAATTGATTCCTTCATACTGATGCATATTCTTATATGTAGCTTAGGCTTGTTGATTTGATGAAACTGAGCTGTTGAATGCAAAAATAAACTTGAATGGATGTTTCCTGAGAAAATCCTATAAATTTGTTGAATCCTTATTGTTCATTGCAAACTGATGAATGTAAATGAGAAGTGCTACATTACTGAATGATAGGAGAGCATGTAGGTTCAGCAGAAACATATTTTGAGTGGAAATCTTTTGATTCTTTGCTGCTGCATTCGTAAACTAGTTGAAGCGGTGAACACCACCTATTTCTTAAAGAAAAAAAAGCTCAACACGAGCAGCATGCGCAAATAAGCTTTTTCTGTGATGGATGAACGAGTGGATGTTACGGAAGCATTTATGAGCCATTTCCATGTCAAATTGAAACCAATGGATGTGAATATGCATAGTGACATCCAATGGAGAAGAAACAAGCAGCTACCAAAAATTGCATGTCTATTTTGAATGAACGCACTGGTTGAATGTTCCATTCCAACTGTTTTGGAATGCAGCTCTCATTGCAATTTTGTAATCATTTACAGAAGCAGTCATAACGTTGCAATTTTGACAACAAAAATCGTGCACCTTATACAAACAATTCAAGTATTTGTCTTCATGTGCTTGCAACAGATATAAATGGTAATAAAATTTCTGAAAGATTGTACATTGCAAAATATTCACATCTGACATGCAAAAATATTTTGCCATCAACATCTAGTTTTTTGTTGACACAAAGGCATAGCAAAGTGAAAGATGATATCATTATATTAAGTTTGCAGTGGGCACTGACAACTAGCAAAGATAGGCTTTCCTCTTCCTCTTTGCAAGCATCAAGAATTTTACAACTAGAACATCCATAATGTGAACTTTGCGGGCTTCAAAATTTTTCTCAAGAGTGCTGCATTCAAGAACTTTATCTACATCCAAAATTGGAGACTCTCATCACAGCATTTCGGAAATATGCACGCATATGGCAACATCCCTGATACTATTCATGAACCATGGACATAGTATAGAAGCACATTTCTACATATATAACAGACAAAAAGTAACTAGTTCTTGACAAAGGTTACATGAGCTACACCAGCACAAATCCAAATTGAACATTGCAACTATAATAAACTCCAGCTAGCTACTGCTGCCAGAGGCTAGCTCCTGTTGCTATTTCTTCAATGTCGGCTGCCACTCATCTTCTTGCCCGACGAGCAGAGGGGACCTCAAATCTTCAGAGCTGCGATTTAGAGATGGACTCGAGCGGCCGTTGACAAGATGGACTCAGAGTGGCCGTTGACATTGTCGCCCTGGTGTCCATCGTATTCGCCGCTCGTGGTGGTCGCTGTCCTCGCTGCACGGAAGGGCTCCCCCGCTGCTGCCCCATGGAGGGATTGGAGATTTTAGGGTTTGGCAGATGACAGAGGGAGGCAAGCTGGGGAGGTAGATGAGGGCTGGGGTCAGGAAGCCGAGGGGAGTTTTCGAAAATTTTTGGCCATAGGCAAGCAGTATTCGAAAAAAAAATCCTTCCCAAATCTCAGCCCTTGGATGGTGTTCGAATGCGTG
Source organism: Dendrocalamus sinicus (assembly GCA_036346575.1). Classification (NCBI taxonomy): domain Eukaryota; kingdom Viridiplantae; phylum Streptophyta; class Magnoliopsida; order Poales; family Poaceae; genus Dendrocalamus; species Dendrocalamus sinicus. The sequence goes on along the minus strand of CM070666.1, from coordinate 10,052,081 downwards.
AGTGCATGAACTAGGCAGTGTGCATAAGAAAAAACGAGAAAGAAGAAGGGTAATTTGGTCTTTTTGCAGCTCATTTAACAGGCCATTGATGGATGATGGACTGTAGTGGCACGAAGGGAAGGAAAATTCATTCTAATGTTGTACAAGAACTTGGAGCATTGCGCCTAGAGCCCCATGATCATGAATCGAGCAGAGAACCGAGTGGGCAAGGTTCTAATGTAGACGAACCTTCGTTTTCGGTGATCTCCATACGTGGTCGAGGGTACTAGTATCGATCTGTTGAGCGAGATATCGATACGAGTTTCCTGCAAGGCTGCAACAACGATATATACTCGTTGCAATCCGATCGTGACACGTTCCAAGATACGAAGGATACAGTATCGGAGTCCCTGCCGATATGCACGTACGGGTTCCAGCTGATCACAAAACTACAACGGTTCTGCCGATATGCTTTGCGCCCGTATGGTTGCCCGTTCCATTCGGATTCAAGTATTGGAGTAGCGGCGTCGACAAATGCCAACAAGAACGGCGCCGCAGCCGCCGCAGCACACCCCGCAAGAACCCTATGGCTAAGCCAAGGCACCGCCGCTCCAACCTCAACAAGGGCAAGAAGGCATCGGGTCAGAAGAACCCTACTTGGAGGTGTAATGATTGCAAGAGGGAGTTTGAGTTAGGCAAGAGCTGGCCAATTAGGAGTAGTGACTAGCCTGTACACATAAGCAAATCGGGATTTTGTAAGAGCGGTCCGTCAAGCAGAGGACTTGGCCCAGCCAGTCGTAAGCTGGGCCTGTTCTTTTTGACTCAAGCTTATAGCTTTTAGTTGTTGCTTGTAACTTTTGGACTGTTTATACGAGAAATTACATAGTAACAGAAACTCACGTACAATTTTACCGATATAAATGAAATCGATACAGTATATACTAAAATTAACTAGTAGACCCTATCTTAAAAAGATAATTCGTTTAAAAGCTAATTATTTTAGAAAAGTCAAAAAATAGATTTGAGAAGCTGAAAAGAACAGACCCTCTGCCTATACTTATCATTATTTCACATGCTGATACTCTCTTTCTGGAAACATGCTTACCAAAATATATATATTTGTTTGTGAAATCAGGAGAGGGCGTTCAGCAGAAAAAGAAGCTTCCACGACAAGTAGAAGAAGCAAATACTAAAATAAATACGCAGCATTGTTATCTTGACCTTGTGATATTTTCTATATGTAGAGAGGGGGAACATATTGCTTCCGAAATATAAATATTTATAAACCAAAACCAACTCTCCCAAATGATGTATACTTTGGATTGAAAGGATTATATAGATTCTTGTGACCACTAGATTTATGACAATTGGCACCATCAAATTCTTTCGAATAAAGCATCTAAAATATCTAGATATTTCTAGAAAACTATCTGGATTTAAGATCATGTTCATCGGATCTCTAGAACCCTTAATTATCTACATCTTTCATGTAGATAAATCATCCAATATTCCATCCAGTAATTTTAATCTACAGATTAATATATGGTACTAGAAGATGATAAATTTACCAGATAGCCGGATTACAAAATTTATAGCTTAAAATCTATTTATCTGATCAACATAAATAAATATTGTACAGAAAACTATCGAATTTCTCTACAATTATCTAGTAGATAAGATTTTAAAATTACTCTCATACAGTACCCAAAATTACAGGAGAACAATATAGCAGATTAGCCGATATACTAGTCTTTTTCCTAACGAATATGTTAAATTGGTATTCTAGTTGACCTTTGCCTTAATTTTCATCGGTATCTTAGTATCCAGCTAGAAGCACATATTAGTGCCTCAACCATAGCTGGGCGTAATGCACTATGATAATCATCAAGTACTCTACCGCTAGCACTAAAGGTTGATTCCAAAGATACGGTGCTAGCAGGTACAGTTAAAAATTTCTTTGCCATATTGGACACTACCGGGAACCTATGAGCATTCAACCTCCACCAATCTAGCAATTTGAAACTTGTGTCTGCTAAAGGATGATTTGGTTCATCCAGATAGATAAGTAATTCTGATTTAGATGGTTCCGTAGAATTAGAACGCAGAAATGTCTGAAACTCACTTAAAACTGAGGCCAATGAGCTACTAGTCTCTACGGTTGAAGAGGACTGAGAGACCATGTGGAGGTCACCTCATGGTTGTGATGAGTAATTGACTCTTGTTCTTGGAAGAGTGAGTTTGGTTTTTGAGGTTTGAGCTGCCTCTGCAAAGTCGTAAGCCTTGAGAATGGCTCTTTCGTTGGGTAGGCTTGAGACCTGTGGTAAAGGGGTTTACGACTTGGTAGTCGTAGTCGAGCTTACATCTTTGTGTTCAGCAGAGTGTCAAGCTTTATCGAGTGGTTATAGATTGCCTTCGACCTCGGTGTGTTGTCTCGTGAGGTCGCAAGTTCCTTCGGTGGTCGCGAATGTTTACGACCATCTTTGTGACTATTGAGTGGTCGCGGACCGGTTTGCCATGGTCGGAAGTCACCGGGAGGCGCACGACCGTTTTAGGCGTGGTCGAAGGCCATCCGCAAGTTTACGACCACTTGTTGGAAGTCGAAGGCCACCGAAAGTTTACGCCACCGTTGAGTAGGTTACGTGCGCGGTCGTAGCATCTAGGAGAGGTCGGAATCCTTTTATCGACTTTGTTGTTCTGGTGAAACTCGTAAACTTGTTGATCGAGTGGTCGAAAGGCTTTACGAACACGTTGGTCGTGGTCGGAAGCTGCGCGACCGCTTATGACCACTTTGGCGTGGGACGAAGGTCACTCGAGAGGTTTACGACCACTCGCCGTGGTCGAAGGGCACCGAAGGAAGTACGACCATTTTTGCCGTGGTCGAAAGCCACCGAGCTGGTTACGACCACTTTGGCCGTGGTCGAAAGCCACACGACCACATTGGCCGTGGTTGGAGGTTGCCAAACAACTTTACGACCACGTTAGCGCGAGGAAATTGGAGGTCAAGGCTTTGACCGTTGCAATCGATAGTCGGCGGACCTCGACTACGACCACGTGGGAAGTCGGTGGACTTTGACCACGTTGTGAGTCGATCAAACATGGTCGGATCGCACTCGGACGCAGGTCCGATGCGGTCGAACGTGATCGTAGCGCGTTTGGCTCAATCGGTTGCGGTCATATGTGGTCAGAATGGCTTGGGACTCGGTCAGTTGTGGTCTGAATGGCTTCGACTACAGTGAAACAAGTCGTACATGATCGGAAAGGGCTTCGACCATGGTGGCGATGAGCGTAAGAGGTCGAGGTGCGGGAAGACTCGATGGGCTCGAGTGCCTCTTATTGTGTCTAGACTTTGAGCGATAAAGTCGTAGCAATGTTGTGTGCGGTCGTAGGCTCGGTACGACTTGGTGATCTGCTTTACGACTCGGTAGTCGTAGCCGCTATGTGGTAATCGTTGCAAGCTTACATTGGTCGTAGCTTGTGTCTTGGCGGTCGAGCGACCTAGTGAGTGGTCATAGGTGCAGGAAGGCTCTTGTGAGTGGAGGGTTTCTGCGTTCGTACAACAGAGTGGTCGTATGGGGTATGGTCCTTATGCGATAATATCGTAGCGGCTAGCAATGGTTGTGGCATGTGTCCGCATGGTCGTAGTGAGCTGTGAGACGGTCGTAACGACATGTTGTGTGGTCGAAGGAAGCAGGGAAGTGTTCCAGGGCTTCGACCATTTCTTGAGTTGTGCATTCGAGTGGTCGTAGGGGGTTTACGATCAGGTTGTGTGCTGTGACACCTGTTGGTTGTACCGATGGTTTGTCTGTTGTCTGGTGCGGTGCTATGTGACGGTTTGCTTGTCTGTGATGGTTGCAGGACTTCAGAGCTATTTCATGGTGAGGCGTGGGAGGACCGGGACTAGGCACAGGAGGTGTTGAGGTCCAGACGGTCGGAGACGCCGAAGATGATCGAGGCTGGTGAAGTGGTTGCAAGCCGGGGAGACGAGGAACCGGAGCAGGAGCTGCCAGAGGTGGACACGACGGGCAATGGTGAGGTGAACCAGGACTAGGCTCAGGAAGGATCTGAGGTCCAAACGGTCGGACGCCTAGTCTGTGGCGGTCGGATGCGGCAGATCTTGGAGACAAGTCTTGGTGAGGCCTGGAATGGTCGGGACGAGACACAGGTGGTGTCGGGGTCCAGAACGACCGAGTGAGGCCGAAGAGGACTTGGTCTTGTGAGATGGTTGCAGGACCTTGGAGACAAGTCTTGGTGAGGCTCGGAGTGGTCGGGACTAGACATGGGAGATGTTGAGGTCCGTAACGTGGGTGAAGCCGAAGAAGACTTGGGACTCAAGGTGGTTGCGTCGCGGACCGGGACTAGGCTCGGAGGAGTCGGAGGTCCGATCGGTTGGAGGTAGGTTCGGTCGTGCGTGATCGGCAAGGAAGCGGGAAGCTTAGGAAGGTGCGTGAGGGCAATTTGGAGAATTGACTCAGCCCGCAAAGGGAAGCGGTTTCTGTAAAAGCACTGAAATCTGTCATTTGTCACCAGAACGGGTTGCGCGTGTGCGCGTGTGTAAAACCCGGTGTTAGGAGGGGTTTACTGGGTTAGCGGTATGGACTAATGGATGGATCCATTAGGGTTAGTCTCGGGTGTGAGGCTATAAAAGGGAGAGGGGAGGCGCGAGTGTGAGTGAGTTGGCCGGCTGGGCCTTGGAGGCAGCCGCCTCTCCCTCTCATGGGAGTCTGTGTGAGTGTGTTCTTGGGATTGTGAGAGAGAGGATGAGTGGAGAATCCATGTATGAATAATCGAGAAAGAGAGAAAGAGAAGAGGTGTGAGCTCCTCTCTATGCTCTCCGGGCGTATCGGGATTCCTTGTACTCCTTGATGGTTGGAATGGAAACTCTGAGTTGTGGTCTCTGTCTTGTGTTTGAATGATTTGTTTGCGCTCTCTTTGTTCCTTCGTTTATCTGTGTTCTTGGCTTTCTGAAATCGCAGTGACATGTGGGTTTTACTCCAAGCCATCTTGGCTATTCTAGTCCCACGAGCGGTTCTATTCATCAACTCTGGTACTTCTTGCTTTGAGTTGTGTTCTTGGTTTGAGTAGGCCTAGTTTTGATTTGCTCAAAACAGGGAATCTGTCTCAAGGCTATTTGGGCAGTTCATTCCCGAGAGCAAGAGTCGAATCGGAGAAGTGTTTGCGTCTCGCGGTCGTGCGCCGAGTACATGCTCTGCATTCGCACGACCACGTTGAGACTTTTGTGCATGAGTCGACCGAATTCTCTGTTTGATTTCGACCACACCGCTTGTCCGGATCTCGGCAAAGAAGTTTTCAACGCCTTGGTTTTTCTGTCAAAGGACGTGAGCAAACGTTGTCTAAAGTCTCATACCCGATTGCTTTGTGAATTGCAAGATATTTGGAAATCAAAGCAAGTGGTCATGAGCTCGCTTGTCTAGTTGGTCGTGCGCGCCTTCTGCTTTCGGTCATTCTCGTGCGTCTCTTTTGTCGGTCGGATCTCGGGTTTTGGTGGATCGTCTGTCTTACCGAGTGACTCGATCGACCACGAGTTGGCGTTCGATCTCTCTGAAACAGATGGTCTATCTCTTTGTCGAGTGATCACGATAGATCCTTTCGATCGCCTTGTTTTGTCCTCGGCGTGGCGATTCTAGTTCGGTGTCGATCGATCTTACGTTCTCCAGTGAACATTCGATCTTCCTCTTCATAGCTTTGTAGCTATTGGAGAAGAAGATTGTGTGAATACTTGGAGAGATTTTAAGGCACCATTCACCCCCCCCTCTGTTGCCTTTTCGGTCCTACAAGGACTCGGCCCTGCTATTGGCAGCTTTGGTGTGCCGATGCTGCATCTCATATGTGGCATACAGATCAAACAACTCGGCACAGATTTCAGTCTCCTCAGTAATGGCTTTGGAGGAGTCAAATATCTGTGTGAAACACCAACTAACAAACCTCATCTTAAACCTAGGATCAAGAATAATAGCAATAACCATAACATTATTTTTTTCAGCCCAATACTTGTCTATCATTGCTGAACCCATACGCTTAACATGTTCATCAGTAGAAATGCTTGCAGCCCTCAATGCAATCTTAACATTCACTATGTAAGGATAGAAAACATTAGCTGTTGGGTATAGAGAACCTGAAAATGCAGTAGTTACCTCAGCCAATGCTTTCAATATTGGTTGAATTTTGTTGTATAATGCCCATTCTTCATTCGAATGCTGCCACTTGTAATTAGCATCGGAATCAGCATAGCACATTAATGCATCCTTGTAGGCAATACAAGCGGACAACATTCTATATGTTGAACTCCACCTTGTTGACACGTCCAACTTTAAGCCCTCTCCAACTTCCAAAGCAATGGATTTACAAATTTCTAAGAATTTGTATATACGGGATGGAGACTTCTTCATATACTTGGCAGATTCCCTAAGTTTGCTAATCAAAGTTTCCAATGGTGCCATGCCATCATTCACTACCAAAGTCACTATATGAGAACAACAACGAACATGAAAATATGAAGGAACAAAGTTTTCTGATCCCCTAGCAATGAACTTGGTTATCAAACTCCTAGCAGCAACATCATTTGAGGCAGCATTGTCAAGAGTAATCATCCTAATCTTGTCTTCTATTTTCCATGCAGTTACACACTCAAAGACTGCCTAAGCTATCACAATCCCGGTGTGTGGAGGATCCAACTCAACAAAATTTAGCACACGACATTGCATAGCCCAATTAGAATCAATGTAATGCGCCACCAAACTCATATAACAAAGGTTTTGATTGGAAGTCCACAAATCACAGGTTAAACTTATGTTATCCACAGCTTTAAGACTCTTCCTAAGGTTTTCTTTTTCTGTTTGGTAAACCTTTATGCATTCAGCCCTTATAGTCTTTCTACCAATAAACTGGTATGATGCATTCATATACCTCATCAACACATTAAACCACATGTGCTCTACCATCTTAAATGGATACTCATGGACAATTATCATCTTTGCAATTAATCTACGAGTTTCCTCATGGTCATATTCACTAGGATTAACAAAAGGTAAACTTGATCCCTTGGGATCATAGTTGAGTGTACCTTGAGCCTTTTGCCTTCCCACTTTGTTTAGATAGGGTGCACACTTGGGAATGTGCCTTTTAAGATGTGAAGTGGCTCCTCCATGCTTGTAAGAGAATAGTCCATAACAAAACCGACACTTGGCCTTCGTCTCACTCACCCCTTTCTCCTTCTTGGATGGGACATTGACCACCTTGAATAGCTTCCAACAATCTGAACGCTTTACTCTACCCTTTTTGGTGGGAGACACTTCAATTCCCTTCTTCCTTTTCACTCTTCTGTTGGTATCGTCATCTTCCACCACGACTGCTACCGCATGCGCATGCGAACCTTCACTGTCATTTGACAAATCAAGCGTGTTCGACGAGACAGACTGCTCGCACTGCACACAGTATGCACACACACACATGCTAAATAAGGCAGTAATATAAGGCACTATCGTTATATCAAACCATCTAAATATAAGGCACTATCTAAAAAATTCTACTCACTCTGCTCTCACATAATTTTACCTAAGCAATCTTAATTTCGGTTGCAACTTATTCTGGTAGGAACTGCAATCTTAATTTCAGTTGCTTTATTGAGAATTATTGTTTCTTGTATACTAATGGTCAGGTAATCGGTTCATTTGAAATCAAAGCACTACTCTTTCCCTAATGATTGATGAAGTGCAACCAGTAGAACGAAGCCTGTTTATGGCAACAAACAAATCAAGTTCCTACCAGAGGAGGAGAGGTCAGTTTAGTCAATGTACTGAAACAAATCAAGTGCCCATCAGCCCATGCACCAACTACATTCATGAATTGCACATTATTCATATCATTATGAAAACCAAGCCTAAAAGAGGTGAATTTTACTTAATTCCTCTGCCTGTCTTAGTTAGCAACCTACACATATACTAGTCCTAGCAAAGAAATAGCAACACACGGTACACACCATCCTCTTCCCTTCCCCAAACATCTTGATAGCATCACACAGTCACATGGCACATAACAATGGCGACAGGGACAGCAGAAGCATGGATAAAATTCTCAAGACATGGGTTAGTTACTTTACCGAGGCTTCCGGTGCCGGGGTCGGAGCTGCTTTGGCTTTGCCACTGCAAGGTGGTCGTGGACAGGGGTTGGGGACGCCGACGCAGTTCACCACTGGGGTCGATGCCGAGGCGGAGTCAGAGCCAGACCCGGAGGACCTCCTCTCTCCGCGCCTGTGGTTCTTCGACTCCATGCTCTCCTGCGCGTGCCGCTCCATGCGCAAGAGTCCATACGCCGACAAGAGGCCGACGGCGAGGAGAGGTGCGGCACCGTGGCGGCGGATCTAGGGTTGAGAGGGTTTCGGGCGGGCGCCAGATCTAGGGGCTAGGGAAGTGGAGACTGAGGCGAGGAGGAGGGGAGGGGCCGGCGCCGGCGGACGGCGAGGGTGTGGCACCGTGGCGGCGGATCTAGGGTTGAGAGGGTTTCGGGAGAGCGCTGGATCTAGGGGCTAGGGCGGTGGAGAGTGGAGACTGAGGTGAGGAGGAGGGGAGGGGCCGGCGCCGGCGGACGGCGAGGGTGTGGTGCCGCACCGTCGTGGCGGCACCGGATCTAGGGTTGAATGCATCGGCGTCACCGGAAGGGCTGAAGGGGATCGGAAGGGGATCGGGGTCGGGGATCTATCCGGTGTCGGTGCGTGCGTCGAGTCTTGACCGAACCGCGCACTCGCACAGACGGGCCGTCGGGCACAGTCGCACTCCCACACTCGCGCTATCGTGCAGATGGGCCGGCCCGAGACAGACACAGACACCGAGCCAAACGAGCCCTACGAGCGGCTCGCAAGCCAGCTTGGGCTCGGCTCGTTAAGAAGCCGAGCTCAACCTTCGACTTGGCTCGTAAATGCCACGAGCCGAGCCAAGCCTGTTGTGAGCCGAGCGGAGCCACGAGCCTCGAGCCATATGTCTACCCCTAGTCACACGGAGCCGCCGAGCAGCCAACCGGCTCACCGACAGGCGATAGACTGGCAGCCAACAGCGCTAGATTTGGCAGCCTCCCCACTAGATCTGGTCGCCTCCCAGCCAGATCTAGCCGCCTCCCCGCTAGATCTGGAGCGCCCGAGCAGGACCAGCCGACGCTGACCAGCAACGAGGGAGAGGGCGAGGAGAGGAGAGGAAGGCTCGGTCGGCGGTCGTCGATCATCCGGAGGGCGGAGGACGGAGAGAGAGGGAGAAGGAGGCCCGGTCGGCGATCACCGATCGATCGGAGGGCGGAGGGCGGAGGAAGAGGCCGAGAGGGCGAGTCGCAAGTTCTGGCAAGAGAGAGAGGGAGAGGCCGTGAGGGCGAGCCTGGATCTGGCGAGCGTCGAATTGTCGTCTCGTTGAGTTACTTACTATTCATGAAACATTAAGTTATTCATGAAACATTAAGTTATTGTCACCTGTTATGTTGAACATTTTTTGTGCATGAGATAGTATCTTCATAAATTATAGGTGATAACTTTTTGTGCATGAGATACTAACTTTGCCAAATATATGTAACTTTATGAATTATAGATGATAACTCTTTGTGCATGAGATAGTAACTTTGTCAAATATAAGTAACATGATGAATTATAGATGACAACTTTATGTTCATGAGATAGTAGCTTTTTCATAGCTAACAACCCCACTAAATCCCAGAAAAAACGACATGTAGTACCTCTTGCAAAGGGGAGAAGGGGGCACAGGGCTAACGCGCGTGAGAACTGTAAGTAGCTTTATGAATTACAAATGATAACTTGATATGCATATGAGAGTAGTTTTACCATAATTAACAAACACTACCGCTTTGTTAGGAACCATCTGTGGGGTAGGATGGTGGGGTGATTGGCTGATTGAGTCGGTCAAGGTCACATGCTTATTCTATGCATATATTTTTTTCATGTGGTTCACATTGGAGTATCTTATATATATATATATATATATATATATATATATATATATATATATATATATATATATATATATATATATATATATATATATATATATATATATATATATATATATATATATATATATATATATATATAGGAAAAATACCTTTTACACCCGGGTGTAATTACACCCACCTCTAATATACCACCTAAACGAACTTGAAATACTCCTTTATCACTTTACGTATACTCGTATACTAATTATAAGATACTCCAATGTGAACCACACGAAAAACTTGTAAAGAAGTTCATAGTTTTTAGCGTATTTTGTAAATACCCTTATATACGCGCATAAAAAGGAGTATGTTGAAAAAGAGTACATACCACCTCTGAAAAATTGTTCATACCACCTAGATGGTCTTAAATACTTGTATACTACACGTACATACCCTACGTTACGCGAGATACTCCCTACATTGCGAGATACGATATTTTAAATGCATCAATTCTATCTAAATTTAGGTATATTTTTTTTTTGAAAATATCAGTTTTAGGGTGTATACTCATCTATAACAATTCAAATGAAACATATAAGTTTGAAAAAATATACTCAAATTCAAAGTTTTGAACGAATTTAGATCATATACTTTGCTGATTTATATATATAATCACTATATACCTACAATCAAACTATCATCGAAAAAGGCAACTACAATTCGAAATTTAGTTCAAATTTGTTTGAACTAGTTAGTAAACTAGTTAAACTTGATATCTAAGAAATTTTAATATTTTTTGCACACGATACATACATATTTTAGACTATTGTGTCCAGGCACCAAGGAGCACTCGTTATTTTTACTATATATATATATATATATATATATATATATATATATATATATATATATATATATATATATATATATATATATATATATATATATACATACACACATATATGAAGCCTCTTTTCTACTCCCAGGTGTAATTACACCCCATATCATATCTCATAACGTATGGAGTATCTCGCGTAATGGAGGGTATATGCGTATAGTATATGAGTATTTAAGACCATAGAGTTGGTATGAATAATTTTTCAGAGATAGTATTTACATTTTTTTCGACATACTTCTTTTTGTGTGCATATATGAAGATATTTATAAAATACACTAAAAACTATGGACTCTCTTACAATTTTTCCGTGTGGTTTGTATTAGACTATCTTATAATTAGTATATGAGTATACCTAAAGTGATAAATGAGTATTTTAAGTTTGTTTAAGTGGTATATTAAATGTGGGTGTAATTACACCAGGAAGTAAAAAGTATTTTTCCTGTGTGTGTGTGTGTGTGTGTGTGTTTGTATGTGTCTTTCTTAATTTTTATTAAGTTGAGTGCAAATTTGATCCTAGGACAGTACCAACTCGGCCCATAATACGTGCTGTTTGATGTTTCATAATAGCAGTAAGCCAGTAATGAAAAAGATTTCAAGCTGTGAGATATGAGAACATTACAATATGATTTTTTTTTTGATTCTTTCCCTTTGATGATGCCCAAATATTTTGGTTTAGTCTAGCAATGTGAATTTGTAATACATGAGCATTATCTTGTTCGTTGATAATTCTCCTCTATGACAATATTGTCTTTTGGATCTTTTTTACTTATAGCTTATGGTTTATAACTTATACTATAGTAACTAGCTTTTAAACGATATATTTTTTCAATACGGGGTCAACAAGAAAATTATAGTAAAAAGTATATTGAGTTCAGCTGTACCGACCAAAATCACATGCGACTATTTTTCTTTATGTGCTGTCTTTCGCGAACAGTCAGAATTTAAAAATTTAAGCCATAAATCATAAACCACAGCTCAAAAAAAAACATTATATCAGAGATTTCTGACCTTGTGTATGCTTCAAAGTTAAAATCTTCGATGCGTCCATATTTAAAATCTTCGACGCGTCCATTTGTAAAATGTATTCATATTATTTATCTCGGAGATTTCTGACCTTGTGTATGCTTCAAAGTTAAAATCTTTGATACGTCCATATTTAAAATCTTCGACGCGTCCATCTATAAAACATGTTTTAGTGCAAGGTTTTATATTTTCTATGCATCCATCCACAAGTCTCCGTTGTCATCAGCTACACAACCTATGATAGGATATCGGTGGTGATCAAAAGAGCTTCAGCTTCTAGCTTCCGGCTTATTTTTTACTATTCATAAATTTCGTCTTTTTTTGAACTTTTAGCTTTTTGTTGAGCTTTTTTTCCGGTTCTTTTTTTTTCCCGTATTTGTTTGTATTATACGTAATGGGCTGACATATTTTTTATATTTTTTTTAATTTTTTAAAATTTAATTATGCTAAATAAGCCTCTGTCAGCTACAGTGTTTTTTCAGCCAGCTACAGTGCTTTTCAGCTATAAGCCACAAAAAAACCCAAATGATCACCCCAAAAAGCATGTACAATAATATGATATCAGTTATTTATAAATATTATCATGCAGGATATAAGATGACATAAAAGAGATAGTGGGAGCATAGAAAATTATGCTGTTTCTCATACAATACTCCACTGTAACATGAGAAACAGGATACACTATGGCTGGGTTCGACTGTGCGTTTGGCTTACGGCTTATTTACGGATGAATAACGCGCCGTTAAACAATGCGTTTTTTTAAGGCGGTGTCTACAGATAAATTATAGTACAAATTGTACCGAGTTTAGCTGTACTAGCCAAAATCACGTGCAACTATTTATCTTTGCATACTGCCTCTCACGAATAGACAGAATTCAAAAACCACAGTTATAAGTCATAAGTCTCAGCTCAAAAGAACCCACTCTATGTCATGGAAGAATTGTTTAGAGCATCTCCAACAGTATGAGCTAATTACTAGCTCTAAGACAACTTCTTCAATAGTACTAACTTTTAGCACATAGCTCATAACATAAATAGCCTCACATGACACTCTCACATAATCTTGGAATGTGTGTATGAGATTAGCTCTTGATCAAGAGATAACTTTTCTCTCTCTTCTATTAAAATATGAAATAATATGCTTAGAGCTAGCTCATAAGTCACTATTGGAGATGCTTTTATAAACATATGTAAAAGGATAATCTATTATACTAGCTGTCTTTAGTGCTGTCTGTAGATGAGATGAAGTGGTTCTATAGACAGCAATTATCTATGCCATTAATGCCCTAACTAATCCCTCCCACTCTTAAAAAGATGTGCGTACTTAATTGTGCTAGTTGAGGTCAATCTTCATACATGTTGTGTTTAATAGTGATAGATGTTATGAACCATCATTCACTACTACAAAACTTGCTGTTACTATTGTCATAGCAGCAAAACCTTCAGAGAATATCTCACTGTTAGTTTTGTTTCAGTGTCACCTCTTGTCCTCAACCATCCAATGTTCCATCAATGGACATTATTGCACCTCATTGTCTATACGATGCAAGCTCATAGGGCTATGGAGTTCCAGCAAATCCATTCCTAATAGTACATCATAGCAACGGATAGGCAAAACCTTCAGTCTCTTGCAAAAAGTGGTACCTGTATCCACCATTCGCATTCACATAGGTTCTGTTAGTAAATCAGCAATAGTGTCCTTGCCCATATGACTCTAATTGTAGGTTCTCCTAATTTTTCTATAATCAACATGTTTTCTTTGTTCTTTTATTTTTGTATTTTAAAGCATATACGTGAAACACAATCTACTAATTTTTTTGTTTGATCTATATCTTGCTTACTAGTATTCACTAGTAGTGTGCCCGTGCTAACGCTACGATAAAATACAAAACAAGATAAAATTTATAAAAAATAAAACGAACAATCAGATTCATTAAGATTCACGTCTCATATATTGTATAACCAAATATTTTTGCACATAATGAATGTCACATAACGACCGATCCTTTGAGGAGGCGAAAACATCATTGGACTCACCCACCGACGACTTTCTCCATCCCCACATTGTTTAAACTTGAGGCTACAAAGAAAACAAACATTTTTGTCACATAAAGAAATATGAAACACAGTAAGAAAATAGGTGTTTGTGGACTATTTATTTACCACATCACCATGCTAGGACGTCTTTATACACAATATTTTTGGTGTTCTTCCCTGAGGCATCTACTTCTTTCTTTGGTTTGGCCAAAATTCTTGTCGTTTGTCTTGATACACCCCTTGATAGCGCGACATAAAGCTGTCCATGTGAGAAAATAGGCTCTGAAAGGTAGATGCCAACATTTGGGATGGTTTGGCCCTGCGCTTTGTTTGTGGTCATTGCAAAACTCAGGCGGAACAAGAATTGTTTTCGCTTGAACTTGAAAGGAAGTGAGATATCGTCGGACGGAGCCATAGGGATTCTAGGAATAAACAGACTCAATGCATTCGTTTATGTAATCGACATAAACTATTAAGTTATACTTTCCTGTGGTATAGTACCGGCACAAATCTCACGAGGGTAAAATTGTAATTATCCAACTAAGTTTGAAACGAACTATATAGACAAACTATTACAGAGAAAAGTCTATAATATCCCTATAAAAAATTACAGAGAAAAGTTTATTATATTTCTACTAAATTAACGATTAGATTTAGTATCTACTATCATCCTTGCTATCAGTAAAAGGAATCGTAAAGATTCTCGCTGCCGAAATGGAGCGCTTACTGGTAATTGTGCTGTCAAGCAAAGTAACATTTGCGGATGTACACAAGGGGCCTTCTCGGTGCCTCAAATAATTTACTCAGAGATACATGACCGAATCTCAATCTATACTTCTTGATCATACTGGGCACTGGGATCTGGAAGTAACAAAAAAGACAAGAGTACGCATTCAGATTTGCTTCTTCGAGCTCTTCACGTACTTTAATCTCACAAAGATTCCGACGACGTCCGTGAAAGTTGGCATTGCCTTTTTTTTTCTCTTTTTAATTGACTTCGACGAATGCGACTTCTCCTAGTTTATACTCAGAACCTTAGTACTGGGGCATTACGGACTTCTCAATTTTTGATTTTTTTTTAAAAAAGGACAACGGCGAGAATACGGAGAAGGTGTGGACTATTTCCATGAATTGGAAAGCAAATCCTGAAAACCACTCTCTGCTGTGGCATTCTTGCATATTTGCATTACCTGAAAGAAGATGACCCAAACTCCCGTTGTTGGGCTAATCGGTAGTTGGGTTGAGCAGGAGAGAGCACGGTTTGCGCGGACCCGATCTCACCTAGATCCGGGCACCAGCACGCCTGAGACGCAAGCCGAAGGCCGGCAACCTCGTCACCGCCGCCGCTCCACGACGACACCACTCCACGCGCGCGCCAACACCGTCCCCACGCCCCCGCACGCCCGGAGACACGCTCCGGCCCCGACCACCGCCCACGCCGCTCAGCCTCCACCGGCGACCACCAACGGGGCCCCGCCACCTCGTAACCGTCGCCCAGATCTAGAACCGCCGCCCAGATCCAGGCGAGAGAGCCCCCCGCCGCCTTCCTAGCACCCGCACAGCCTCCAGCGGCATGCTCCAGCGGCGGCAAGGCAAGATGTATGGAGGGAGTCGGCGCTGGGAGAGGAAGGCTAAGGAACGGCGCTCAACTGCTTATTTTGCATTATATAATCAAAACGCTGATCCACCTCCTTTCGTCTTCCCTAGCAAAACATCTTTGGCCTCATTGATCTTTGAAGCAAGGTAATGACTCTATTGTAGAATGAAAATTGTAACTACAGTGTAGAAGTCAGCACCATCCACCATTCAATGCATGGGACAGGACTCTTTACAGTTAACCATCACAAAATCATCTAAGATAAGATACCGAACAAAGCTATGAAATGCTATATTCCACAATATGAAATTAAACACAAACGCAATCACCTGCCAATGAAATTTAACTAATAAATTGTTAAAAATACTCAGTTAAAAACACAACAATTCAAAAAATTTAAAGAAAGCAAAAGAAGTCGAAAGAGCTCCAAGAAAACATTTGAATAACAATGTCTCTAAATATTCATGGTTTTTAATATTCCAAATTGAAAGGACTTGAGCACAATATTTGGAACAAAAAGAGGAAATAATGGAGAAGTACTTTTACAGATAGTAAAGCTAAAACTATCTGAGTTATTACCTGGAGATATCACTTTGTGTTAATTCAACATTCATTGGATATTGTACCTGCAAAATGTAGCAAGAAAATCCATAAGCCAATAGTTGTCTATGGTTAAATTCTCAAGAAAAACATGTTAATAAAATGAGGTAAAAATAACTATACCTTGATTCCAGCAACAGTTCCTGCCCATCGTCCAGAAAGTCCACCAGGTCCTAATATGGAGTCTCTAGATAGTGTTTCTTCTTTTGGATAAGATAGATTGGCATATCTGCGTAATTAAAAAAATGAATGAATAATAAACATATTTAGTAACAGATAAAAATGTATTGAACAATAAACATATTTTATGAAGAACTGATAATGGCAGACAAAATATTAGGAAAAAAAAGAAATTTTCACCAATAGAATGTGCACTGGAAAAGAATAGCAAACGTGGAACAAAAGAAAACAGTTAGAATCAGAAGCATGCAACTCTAAAAAAAGAATCAGATGCACGCAAACAGAAGGAACAGTATTGCTGACTTTGTCACTCTTGTTGACTTTTTGCAAGACCAGTAAATGGATTCAGAACAATTTGATACAGATTAGTTGAAAACTTGAAATGTTATATCTTTGCCTTACATCTTTTGAAAACATGGAATGAACAATTACCAAATAACCCTAGATGTAGTGGGAAAGCTCTAATAAGTTGATCCAGCTATACAGTTGTAGCCTTGTAGGGCATTTGGGAGTTGGATTATATGTGGGCAATGGGCAATGTGACACTTATTAGCTTAGTTCGTCTTAAAAATCGATCAAGTTACTGTGATATTTTAGTTAAGCTTATTAGCTTCCTTTGACTATTAATTGGGCCAACTGTTTAATCAAAAAATCACTCAATGATTCAGTGTCTCGTTTTTATTTAAGCCAAATGAAACACAATGTATCATAGACATAAATACGACAGAAGATACACGTACCTATCGGGAATCTGCCTGTCAGGCTGGACACTTGGTAAGGATGCTGCTCGATGTCTCCCAAACTTTTGCAATGATCCAGTAGCACTTCCAACCAATGGCTGAATAACAAAAGAAATGGCAAAGTATAACCACAACAAGAACCAGAAAATCAGAACACAACTCTTTCTCCCAAATTGGTTCAGAATATATTACAGGCTAGGAAATGCAGTGCAATGCCATGTATACCTGTGGTGTATGTGACCTTGGGGTATGCTGCTCTGTCCTATAAGTTGCAGCATAGGTTCCATTTAGACTATGAGGTTCCATGGTACCTCCCCAGTTAAGCTCTGTAATCTGCTGATAGTGATGCAAAACTGGCTTCAGCAACTCTAGCTCATCGATAATATCCAATAGTTTCTACAACAAAACCAGTCACTTTGAGACATGACAGAAAAAAAATCTGACAAAGTTTCAACATGACGCAAATCTCAACGTGATCCTGAATATCATGCCTCACCGTAAGCAATAGATTTAAGGTTTGAGATGTTCTTTTTAATCCTGACAAGTTTGCACATGTTAACAGTCATGTACGCACTATCTTGTGCAATTATCAAATGTACTTCCGATGGAACCACATCTGAAACCATAGACACAATAGCAATTAAACTCGGAGGGGAATCATGTGGAAGTACCTTCTTGAAGAACTCCTTTTCTCTGGACTTGACCGCACGGCAGTCGCGATAATGCTTTGGAATCGTCTCACACAGCAAACTGCAGCCAATCAGACGTCAGATGTAACACCCGAACACGATGCTGAGAAACTAATCATAGCATGATACAAGTAACAAAGCCATTCACCACCCCACCTTGAGTATCTCACGAGGATGACGTACAGCTCGAGTAGGTTCTTCTCCTCCCGATATATCTTAGCCTGCAAATACCGCAAAGCAATTTAACACAATTAGCGACCATATCAATAGTCCTATAGTACTCACAGTAATTTTGTTTAATAAAACAACAGTCCCCAACTCGCCAAATCGCAACGTAGAACCAGAGAAAACTGCCGTGTTTTACGAGTATATGCTTTTTTTAGGGAAGTAAAGCTAGTTTTCTTTTTTTCGCATCATAGGAAGGCTTAAGGGACTATTTCAATCAGTGCACTTATTCATGCTTACATTCCTAAGAATAATTGTACAATTCAATATTGATGGTATGCAATATGTACTGCATTGTAGCAACTAAACCTAGAAACCAAGTACTCAAACAAAGTGATGGAGCACACTGAGTGAGTTGGGCTAAATATTTTCTAGAGAGAAGAAGCTCTAATTGTTTGGCTCTAAATTCTCTCAAAAATTAATAATAAAGAGTACTTTGATACGCTTCACCTTTTACTCACCATATGTATTGCGCAGAATAGCAAAAAAAATGCCCACAATATTACTCATCTTCTTCAAAATCCATAAGAAAATCAGTTAGGTTCTCAGAATCATCAGTAGCTTCTTCAAGTGACATTTGATCTTTCTTTAACTTTTCTTGGAAAGACAGAAAGAAATAAGCAATGCCATTTGTGACCAATGTATGTATTATGACAAGGGTACAAAAAATGCAGGTTTGTGTTGGGAATAGAAGTTGCTACAGTTACATAATCTGCACATGTATCGCCATATAAATTAGTCAGAAACTTCCATGACTTTACACAATACTAATGCATATGCATATAATTAGGTAAGACATTCTATAAGACCAACAAAAATGTCATTAGTTCACAGTGTTTCTAAATGCCAAAAGATTGCATGAATTTGTTTCCATCAGAAAATAAATGACTAATAAATAATAAGGTACCTTTGGCTTTTGAGCCTGTCCAATAGTCTTTAGAACAATTATGACTCACTTTTCCTTCAGCTTCCTCAACATCATATCCATCATCTTCCTCATCCTATTGGTAAAGTAAAAGAATTCAACATGATGTGTTGGAATAAAAATGTACCAATGAAAGCCGGGTGGAAGCTGCTGCGGGCGAGGTAGTACATAATTAAATTTAACTATTCATTATAGTTTTCTGTTGATCAGAAAATTCTTGTAATATATGAAGGCTTTTGATATTCAATAGTACATAATTAAATTTAACTATTCATTATAGTTTTCTGTTGATCAGAAAATTCTAGGTAAGCAAGACAATAAATTTTGGCAACCAGTGAAACAGACACAGAAGCAATTAACAACCAAAGGACCTTAGCAGGCAAACTGAATAGAAAATGTTGGTGGATAGAATAATAAGAACCTCCCCACCTGGCGTAGATTGATAGATTGATAAGATGTTCAAAGGAATCTTTTATGGTATTAGAGAAGGCTTCATTTTTGGCAAAACTTTCTTCCAGTATTTTATCAAGAGATGCCTTAAATTCCAGAAGAAATGGAACCAGTTCCTTGTCCTTCTCATCATCCATGATTATGCCCTGACCTGTGCCCCGAATATATGAACTAAGTGCTTGCTTTAGTAACTCAAGAGCATTGACTCTCTGGAAAAGAATGTACATCCTTGCAAGATCATTTATACGATGTGCTTCCATGAGCATTGTGAACCCCTAAATGAGGCAAAAACAAAGATATCAGAGCTGAGCACCAGGCCAACCAAATTGCAAAGTTTTGCTAAATTGATAAACGATGGAAACACCAGAAAAAGCCAAACAATTGCCTATGCAGGACAACATTGATAGAACCACCATTTCATGGTTTATCATGGACACGAGGAAGACAAAATCAGGATTGTTCTAGCTACATAACAGCTAATGCAATTGTCAATTCATAAATTACCTTCTCCAAAATTGCAGATGTATGTCGCTATAGCAGTTTCTTCTCAGTAGTTTCTATAAGTGGCTTCTTTGTGTACGTTTCCAAATATAGAATGCACCTTTCATGTTCTTCATGTAACCTTGAATGTCTTATCTATTGCTTCACCAAGCCTGATTGAACAGAACTATAAAATCGTAACACTTTCCAGTCAATAAAATCTCATATAGTATAAAGACAATGACAGTGTAAGTTCACAACTAATTATAGCATAAGATATTTATGGTACCTAAAAGAACAAAAAAAAATCAAATGAGATATGTATGTGCAACAAGCTTCCTAAGCAAGGCAACTTCTAGGTCAGAAATCATTTTCTAAAACTTAATACCAGATAGCAATACTAAAGTTGGTACAAGTATAGTACATCTCAATGTTGTCCGTTAAACTCAGGTAACAATTGCTACAGATTATAACAGGAAGTCTCTAATAACAAATTTTATTGAAGAACATCAGTACCTCTCGCTCTCAATCAATCTTAGGAGACCAGTGATAGTCACAATAGCTCAATTCATGAGATGACTTCAAATGGAATAAAATTGCAGTGCAATATGACACCGCTCAATTTAATTCATCAGATGGCTATAGCATCAAATTGCAGTGCAATATTACAACGGACTCAATTCATCAGATGACTTCAAATAGTATCAATTTACACTATCTCAGTACTACTGATCTACCCAAGCACTTTTTGGTGGGTGAAGAAATCTTATGATCACGGCAGATAGCACTTGAATCAAGACATAATAGCGTTACAATTGCTGGAGATTTTGGGGGAAAAGTTTCATGATCCAAGAAAATCCTGTGAACCAAAAGGAGAGAAGGGCACCTTGGGGCGAGGAAGAAGGGGACGGGGTCGCGGCTAAAGGTGGGGTGAGGTAGCCCGGGGAGGTTGCAGCTGATGCTGAGGTACACCGGCTTGCTCTCCCTCAGCGCCGTCGCGATGGCCGTGTCGATCTGCTCGTGCGCGTCGTCCAGATTGGTCACCACCGCCTGAATCCACCAACAAGCAAATCAGCCAATCAGACCAAGAACCGCCCGATGGAACCCAAGAAATTAAAGACAGCCAAGAAGACACAATGGGGCACGTACCGAGGTACCCGATGCGCTTCTCCGGGAAGCCCGCTGCCGCGATGAGCTTGAGGCACTCCATCTGGCCAAAGTGGGTGGGGTACCCGAGCATGTGGATGAACATGAGCTTGGCCATGTTCCGGTGCCGGTAGTCCTGGTCGCCCTCGCTGATGGCCGCCCGTATCGCCGCGCACTCCCGCCACACCACCGCCCGCTCCTCCGCCGCCGTCTTGCACGCGCGTATCGCCCGTATCATGTCCCTGCGGCAGCGTCACACACGTCTCAGTTACACCACGCACAGATCTGAGGGGGGCGGGGGAGGGGGTGCGATCCGAGGCTGACCGGAGGCGGGTGCCGGAGGAGAAGGGGTTGATGGCGAGGTCCATGGAGAAGTCCTCGATGATCTTCTCGACAGAATCCAGGGCGAGGCGGCAGGGGATCTCGTCGTCGCGGGACGTGTGAAGGGAGCGGAGCGGAGGAGGAAGACGACGACGACGATGGCCGGGTGGATCTGGGATTGGGCGGTGGTCGTGATGGGAGGAGGCGGCGGGGCGGTCGCCGTGGGCGCGGAGGGGCGGCGCACGGGCGGGGGGGGGCTTGAGGAGGGGATGAGGCGGCGGAGAATCAGAGGGGAGGAGCCGAGGAGCGCACGGGTTCAGTTGGGGGAGGCAGGAGCAAGGTCGTCGGGGGCATGTTCGTGGGCGTCGGGTGGGGGGCGAGCCTCGGCGAGGGCGTTGCGGCGCGAGAGAGGTGGGGGTGGGGCGGTCGCCGTGGGCGCGGAGGGGCGGCACGCGGGCGGGGAGGGAAGGAGGAGGGAGGGCAGGAGGCGGCGGAGAATCAGAGGGGAGGAGCCGAGGAGCGCACAGTTCAGTTGGGGTGCATGATCCAAATGATTTTGACCGTAGGATTTTCAATGAGTAAGAGAAGAAGGCTTGAGGAGAGATTCAGGTCATTCATTTGTATGAAGTTGGAACTCTTTGGTATACAAATCTGGGTGGACTTAGATTAGGCATGACTGTGGGGGTGGTTGAAAGGTGGATTTAGTAAAGAAAATTTTGATGTATTATAGAGTAGGGTAGATAATACTTCAGAAACTAATGAAAGTATTTTAGTATAATTCAATTCTCTCAATTCCTTGGCGATAAGCGCTCGCTGAACTCCTTTCAGTTTGATGGCCAACTGATCACTCACAAAGCTATGGGTGCTCCCAGAATCTAGTAACATGAAGAACTCATGCCTCTGAATGAATCCCTGCAAGCGTACGTAGTCTTGGACGTTTCAGATCTCCTTCACTGTGGGACTCCTGAGAAACCGACTGTGCGCAAGGGTCTCCATTGATATGCAACATCTCCCAGAGCTCTTCTACGACATATCACTGCACCATGGTGTCGCACTTGTGGTCGTGGCTCCAGCGCTCACCACATGTATGACTAGGTGCTGCATGCTTGTCTTCAGTATCCAAGTCGGAAGGTCAATGCAAGATTACGACTGCTCTAAAATCACTACACAGACCATGAATGAACTGAGTGATTAAGAAAACAGGGTCCCAAGAGGAGGAGTGGTGAGCTAGCAAATTTTGCATAAACTCATTAAACTTTTCAGCATACTCTGCAACTGTACCATACTGACGAATGCGGCTGAATTGCCTGATCGGATGTTGGAACTCCCCTCTACCGAACCTAGCACAAACAACGGTAGCTGCGACACCTCATCTCGTGGCTCGCGCAAGGGCTTGCTTTTGGGTACCGGTAGGGGCGGAGGTAGATCACATGGCTTGACGACGAGCACAGGATTTCTGGCAATCTGTGTCACCTGAGAGCGCGGAGTTCCCATCTCCGAGCGCAATTCCTCGACGGTGGCGTCCATGTCCAGTTTCCAGCCTGTCAACTCCACCACCATGGGCTTGATTTCGTCTAGCAAGTAGCAACACCACCAAAGCGGAAAAACCATTGTGTTTCCGTACATATAGCAATTGGTTAAAGTCAAACCTCGGTTTTTTTTCTTGGAAGTGTCTATACAACATTCGACTATTTTTGAGAATAAAAACAATCAGATTTTGAGCTGTCAGATGAAGATCCAACACCCTAGATTATTTTTTTTGGAGGGGTCATTTTTTTTGAGGAGGGCTTGTATGAGTGGATCCGTTGGATGGAGATCTAACGTTCCAGATCAATTTGACTGTTTTTGAGGATAAAAACAGTCGAATGTTGTATAGACATTCCTTAAATGGAAGTGTCTATACAACATTCGACTATTTTTGAGGATAAAAACAGTCAGATTTTGAGCCGTCAGATGGAGATCTAACGCCCTAGATTATTTTTTGGAGGGGGTCATTTTTTTTGGAGGGCTTGTATGAGTGGATCCGTTGGATGGAGATCTAACGTTCCAGATCAATTTGACTGTTTTTGAGGACAAAAATAGTCGAATGTTGTATATATATTCCTTAAAGGAAGTGTCTATACAACATTCGGCTATTTTTGAGGATAAAAACAGTCAGATTTTGAGCCGTCAGATGGAAATCCAACGTCCTAGATTATTTTTTTTGGAGGGAGATTCAATCAATAGTCCACGTACATTTTGGTCTGCCTGCATGAAAATTCAGAAAAAGAAGGAGGAGAATCATGAATAGCCCATGATAAGGCCTAGCCGTCGATGAACTATGAAAACAAGTAGCATGTTCAGGAGTGTCCTGAATACAGGTATTGCCAAAGAAAAAAAGGAATGTCTATACAACATTCAACTATTTTTGTCCTCAAAAACAATCAAATTGATCTGGAACGTTAGATCTCCATCCAACGGATCCACTCATACAAGCCCTCCAAAAAAAATGACCCCCTCCAAAAAAAATAATCTAGGGCGTTGGATCTCCATCTGACGGCTCAAAATCTGACTGTTTTTATCCTCAAAAATAGTCGAATGTTGTATAGACACTTCCATTTACTTTGAATTTATCGGTCTTCCTCTTTCAAATAATTCGTCATGTTTCAACACACCAAGCAATTACACAAAGATTTTCGGCAACAAATCAAACAATCCTCCCACGGATTACATGTCCCAGCTGCACGCTCTGTTTTGTTCCACTTTCTTGCAAGCTCCTCCGTCCAACAAGAAACCCCACAGCGCGCTCCCGGCCTTAATTGAGCTCACCTCGCGACGCCGCACCTCAGAATATCTTAAAGTTCCGGAGCGACTGCGGCAGGGCCCACCCACCGCGGCCGCCGCCCTCCGTCTTCAACGCGTCGCGCCCGCACTGCCCGGCCCTCCTCGCGGCGGCGGCCCCCGCCTGCGACACGCCCGTGCATTCGTGCGCGGCGGGGAACCGGTGCTTGAGGCACACCTTCTGGCCGCATCCCTTGCAGTCGCTGGTGTTGGAGAAAGTAAGCGTCTCCTTGCACCGCCGCACGGGGCACCGCGGCTTGCGCTTCCTGGCCGGGTCGCAGCGCCGCGACCGCGCGTGCTCCTCGAGGATGTCGCCCTCCGTCTCCCCGGCTTTGCGCTCGATGGCGTCGCCGCAGGCCTCGCAAACCACGACGGTGCGGCCCTGGTCGGCCGCCCGCGCGCAGCCGTGGTCCCTGTACGTCCGGTGCTCGGCGCAGAACACCTTGCCGCAGCCGTCGCAGTCGAACGGCAGGAAGTCGAGCTGGTTGCAGTCCTCCCTGTCGCAGTGCGCGCCCAGGTTGGGGAACGCCTCCGTGCCCCGCCGCGCCATCGCTGCTCCTTCCTCCCCTCCCTCCCCTGCGCGCGCTTGTGCTAGCTTTCTTACGACGCCGGCGTTTGCAGTCCGGAAGCAAGCGATCTTGTGAGAACTACTGGTGCGTCCACGACGAGGTGGTGGTGCCGGACATATATAGCTCGCGTTGCCGTTGCCAACGAGGTTTGCGCGTTTTCCATTCTTATCGTGCAAGAAGGAGGACGGCGATGGCGCGCGTTGTTCAGGCGTGTTCCCGATTAGTCTGGTCTCCTCTGGAGGCG
The DNA here is from genome assembly GCA_036346575.1 of Dendrocalamus sinicus. Lineage (NCBI taxonomy): Eukaryota > Viridiplantae > Streptophyta > Magnoliopsida > Poales > Poaceae > Dendrocalamus > Dendrocalamus sinicus. The sequence goes on along the minus strand of CM070666.1, from coordinate 10,027,216 downwards.
CCTTTTCTTAGCCGAGTCGGTTTTGGCTTTGCGTTGTTTCGTCTAGGAGCGAGCGTCCGCGTCGGCCCTGACGTGGCGGGAGCGGCGGCGGTTGGGGTTGGCCGGTTGGATGGGTGGACCCGGTCGTTTTGGGTGGCCCAGCACTGACTAGTGGGTCCCGGTGTCAGTGTCCGTAGACTGCAGATGCGGCCCCGAGTTGGTGATGGTACTGGGTTCTCGGAGGCCCAATGGTATTGTAAGCGACGGCCCAATTCCATTCTATTGCATCTGCACTTCATGCATGTATTTTTCAGTTAAACAAGTTGAGTAGGTCCCTACGCATTTAGGGTCTGTTTGGTAGAGCTTCAGATTCTCATTTTTTAGCTTTTGCTCTGGATTCTCTGAGAATCTACTTCTCTGAGAATCTGGAGCTACCACTAAAAAAACGTTTGGCTAGTAGGTTAGCTCCAGATTCATAAAAGGAGGGATTTGATGAAAATAGACCATGTTACCCTTAGTTTTCACACAATTATCTTTTTGCTTGTTTTTTTGTTTATTTCGGATACATGATTAAAAGAAAATGAATATGATTGAAATAGATAAATAATGATACTTTTTATGATATGATAAATACACGAAAATACCTTTTAATTTCTAAACACTCGCAGTTTCCAGAACATATGCAAACCATCACCAATTCGAGCGATGATTGCTTGGATTTTTGTTAACATGGCCATCCTTGCTAAGATTGATTTACAATTAACTATTGATCTAACACCGCAGATTATAGCAAACTTGCGAGCAACAAACTTAACCTCTGTGGAATTTCTAAGTTTTCCCATTTTCCAGATTTCTTCATTATCTTTACTTTTGCAAGGTGAGCAATATTCCTATGGTCCAGTGAAAGGTGTGCCAAGAATGGTGTGAGCCAAATACAAAGTTATCTAAACCTTTGACTATTTTTCTGTATGAACGAAACTGATATTGAGTTTGTGACTAATATTATTTTTCACAAGGCATTTCCATACTCAAGTCAATGGAAACAAAGGAATTACTGTGACATTGGATGACATACTCAAGTGAATGGAAACAAAGGAATTACCGTGACATTGGAATTACCACAACTTTAAACTTTGAATTCATGCCCCCTCCACTTTTATCCGGGCTTGGGACCGGCATCGGCAGTGTTAGGCATCCCCCACCCCCACACATACCCCAAAAATAAAGAACATAGGCGCTACGATCTTGTATATCAAACATAGGGAACCATAAACTGCAGGAATGCCAAAAGGAGTGGCTCAAAGTATATTTTTCTAACATTGACCTTGAGAAAGCAATCATGTATATTTTTCTCTTCTATATACCATATGGATCTTAGAGAGAGTAAAACTCAATCTGAAATCTAGATGGGCATGTATCAATTGAGAGCGTGCTAAAATTGAAGCAATCCAATTGCCAAACAACTTGCCAAGTAGCTCACAGCAGAAGGTAAAACATTAAAGGAAAATATATAGAGATGTCAACGCTGTTCGTGGTCCTTTAGCCACGGTGTTGACTGTTGAATCTCCTATCCATGTGCACCAATAACATAGAACTTAAGAAAATTAATTAGCGAATTCTAGATCAACCAATGTGTCATGGATAGTTCAAGTTGGATCAACCGCATGCTTACAGACTTTGCACGTTTCCAAATCACGACATGGACAGGTAGCTCAAAGCCTCAAAACAGTCACACACAGCAGCCATCAAACATAATAGGCCCAAATTGATTCCTAACTCCTAAGCATTGAACTACAAGCAAATCAAGAAAATCATGAAATGAAATTCCATTCCAAGCATGGCCAAGCAACAAAATAGAAACATACTTACCAAACTACGATCTACTCCTAACACCCTATCTAAACCACAAAATTCAATTACAAGCCCAAATCTATGGTTAGGAGAGAGAGGAGGGAGATTAGGGTTAGGGGTTCACCTTGCTGAGGGGAGGGGGGAGGCGGCCGGCGCGAGTGGGAGGAGGTGGGAGGGAGGAGGCGGGAGGGAGGCGACGGTACCGATGCTGGGGACGAGATCTGGAGGGAGGCGGCCGGCGCGAGAGGGAGGAGGCGGGAGGGAGGCGACGGCCGGCGCGAGAGGGAGGAGGCGGCGGGGCTCGAGAGGGGAAGGGAGTCGGTGGGCATCGCAAGAGGGGAAGGGGAGAGGGGAAGGAGGCGGGCGGCGGCGCGAGAGGAAGGGAGAGGGAAGGAGGCGGCGGCGCTCCCGAGGAAGGCAGAGGAGAGGCGCGCGGGCGTGAGAGGGGAAGGGGAGAGGGGAAGGCGGCGGGTGCGAGAGGGATGCGAGGAGGAGGGCGAGGCGGCGAGGTGCGGGGATTTTGGTTTTTATATGGTGGCATTTTGCGGGTAAATACTACGAACTTCAATGGGTTATTGTATTTAGGGTGTGTTGGCTCCCCACGAGAATCCATCTCAACCCAGCTTCTCCTGAATAGTTCATTTTGGAACCTGCTCCTCGTGAGAAGCTGAATCTGGTCATTTTGGGAAGCGGGTTGTTTGGCACAGCTCCACCTGATTTAACAGAGAAGCTGGGAGCAGGAGTTGTACCAAACAGGCCCTTATTCGGGGTTTTTTTTTGTATTCTCATTTACTCAGGTTATATTAACGCGGTGCACGGCAATAAATAGGGGTGGAAACGGATCGGATACGGTCGAATAGTCTCAAATACGAATACGAATCTATATTTTTAAAACGAATACGAATACGAATTCGAATATTTTCAAATACGGATACGAATATTCTCGAATACGAATACGGATATTTTCGAATACGGATTTTCTCGGATACGAATATCGGATAAAACGGATTCCTAACGGTTTTGCCGATTTTTCATCGGTTTTTGACCGGTTACCAGTTTTAAACCACCTAAATTCAAGTTTTGAATCACAAAATTTGTACGGATTTTTCATGGGTTCTAGAAACGGATCAAATACGAATCGAATAGTCTCGAATACGGATACGGATACGAATATTCTCGAATACGAATACGAATGCGAATACGAATACTCTCAAATACGGATACGAATATTCTCGAATACGAATACGAATATTTTCGAATACGGATTTTGCTTACCATATTCGGATTTCTCTCGGATACGAATATCGGATAAAACGAATTATCTGTTACCGTTTTCCACCCCTAGCAATAAACCATACTCTCGAGTCTCGCCTTCTTGATTGCTTGTCTCGGTACCATACCAAGTTTTTCGTGTCCAAACTATTGATAGCACAAACTGTCGGCACTAGCTTGGTATTGGCATACGGCTCGACTATGCTCGCAAATTCAAAGTTGTATGTTTTCCAGCACAATACCACGATCATAAAGATCCAAACGTAGCCATCATTACGGTCTCATTTAAAAGTGCTACGACTTTTAACTTTTTAGTCTAACTTTTAGCTAAAATAATACTATAATATATGTTAGTTTTTTCTAAAGTATTCAATTAAATGGACATGAATAAAATGGAAAAAAATAAAAACATTGTTATATTTGAAAAATAAAAAATATCATTATATCTCTATAAATAATACAAAGAAAAAACAAAAAGAAAAGAACTACATAAAAAAAACCTATATTTTTTGAATAACTTTTAGTTTTTAAAGCGAAAAGCTTCTTGGAATGGTGACTAAATTTGCAAGTGTCATGCTGCTGATTGCGGATAAGCAGATAGAGCGATGGGCCCATCCTCACTAGGGATGGTAATTGTGCCCGTTTACCCGTGTACCCGTGGGTAAATACCCTAATGGAGCTGGGTATAAGGTGTATTTTCTGCCCACGGGTATGAAAATAGAGGGAATTCTCTGCCCATCGGGTAAACGGGTACGGGTACGGGTAGGCTCTACCCATACCCGTCTCACCCCTTTACCCGCCATCTAACAAAAGTAACAAAACAAAACCCTAACCCTAACCGAGTCCCGAATCCCCAGCCGCCGCCCACATTTCCCGTCTCGCCCTCGTCTCCTTCCACCAGATCCGCCGCCCCCCTCTCTCGCACTCTCCGCGGCTCCGCCCTCCAGATCCGCCGCCCCCCTCTCTCGCACTCTCTGTCTCTCCGCCCAGATCCGTCTCCGCCTCGTCGTTGCCCGTCCGCGCCGCCCCACTGGCCGCCGCCTCCTCGCCCCAGATCCGCCTCCTCCAGTCCTCCTCCTCCTTCATCCGCCTCCTCCGCTCCCCACCCGGCCGTCGGCCTCCTCCTCCTCCGCCCCACCCGCCGCCGGCTTCCTCCTCCGCCCCAGATCCGCCGCCTCGGTCCTCCTCCTTCATCCGCCTCCTCCGCTCCCCGGCCGCCGCGGCCTCCTCCTCCGCCCTATGCTACCGCCCATCGCTCGCTCGCCGCCGGCTGCGCGGCGTCCGCCGTACTCGCCCCCAGCAGCCGCAAGGTGTTCATCGAGGAGGAAGACCGCGTCCACCGTTGCGGCGAGTGCAACAAGAGCGGATTGGTACGCTGCCCTCTCTCTGATCTGCACTTTACGGATTGGTGCAACTTTGGTAACATGATATGTGAATTCTGTGCAGGTATTGTATTTTAGGAGATGGGTGCCAAATGGAGGGTATCTCCAATGAAGCTTGTTCGTTGGCTGGGCATTGGGGTCTTGGCAAGCTGATTGCTTTCTATGATGACAACAACATTTCCATTGATGGAGACACGGAGATTGCATTCACAGAAGATGTGAGCGGCCACCTTGAAGAGTATTGTCTCAGGGGAGTTGCCTGCTGGATGGGCTGATGCTCTTCCTGTAAGTGTTTTGCCATATTTACTAGTGATATTTGAGCTGATATATAAACAATGAGATTCTAATGCTAGATCACTTGGTTTGTCCAGAAATACACTCCAGATAGCCCAGCAGATGCCACTAGGAATCTCTCACAGCAGTGCTTGAATGCACTTGCTAAAGTTGTGCCTGGTCTTCTTGGTGGTAGTGCTGATCTTGCGTCCTCCAACATGACATTGCTTAAGATGTTTGGCGACTTCCAGAAGGATACACCCGAGGAGCGCAATGTCCGCTTTGGAGTCAGGGAGCATGGAATGGGCGCCATTTGCAATGGCATTGCTCTGCACAGCCCAGGGCTCATTCCATACTGTGCTACTTTCTTTGTTTTCACCGACTACATGAGAGCTGCCATGAGGATCTCAGCCTGATAAATAGAATTATATGTGTACTGCAGCAAGATAAATATGTGTACTGCAGCAAGATAAATAGAACTATATGTATTTGTATTTGTGTTTCGCGGGTAAACGGGTATGCCCGCGGGCGACAGGTATGGGCGAGATTTTTTACCCGTGGTCCTTCGCGGGTATGCCCGCGGGCGTAAATCGGGGTCGTGTGTACGGGTATGGGCGAGTACTACCCGTACCCGCCGCGCCCGATTGCCATCCCTAATCCTCACTGGCACCCCTTGGTGAGCATCTCTCTAACGTGCGTTTTTTTGGGTACGAACAGGAGAGAGAGACAAGTGACTTGGTAACGGGTCAACACATTCGAGCGAAACGTGACACCTGTACCAAGCTAGGTACCAACAGTAACGAAAAAGTGGCACACGCCGTGCGAACTAGAGCTAGGAATTGAAGCAGATTTATCCGTGCCAGCCTGAGGCCCGATTGACATGATATGGCCCAAGCACGGTATGAACATGCCACGTGGCAGGCTATGCCGGTACGGCACGAATGGTGGGCCTAGAAAGCTGACATATCGAGTGGCACGACACGGCATATCGTGCCATGCTTGGGCCGGCCCGGCACGACGAGCATGGCCAGCACGAGAGGCACGACCGTTACACTAGCTCCCGCAGCCACCTTGGCCTCCCCCTCCCACCACCCTCCCGTCGCCATCCCATCAGCCCATAGATTCTCACCCCACAAGCCATCATAAAGCAGAGAGAAGGAGTAGAGGACTAGAGTAGAGGGGAAGGAGCATACTAGAGCTCGACGTCATGCTTGGACTGTTGAACATGAGCGGCATGAGCTCCTCAAAGCCCTAGTTGCAGGTGTCTATGTCGGTGCGGACAGTGTCGAGCATTGTGTCGGTGGTGTCCTGCCTGCCTCCTCGTCCTCCTCGCCGTGACGGCGGCATTGCCAGTCGCCGCAGTCTATGTGCCACGTAAGCCTAGGCCACGAAAACTCGGGCACCCCGCCGGCCCCAATGTCCCTACCTCGGCACCACCGAAGCCGAAGTAGATGCCCGCGCCACTGAAGCCGACGTCGATCGTCCCTAGGAGAGAGGCGGTCGGGGGAGGAGGGAGGTGGCCGAGGGAGGTGGGGGGCCGAGGAGGTGGGGGTGGCTGGGGGAGGAGGGAGGCGGTCGGGGAGGGGTCGCCAAGGGGCGAGGAGGAGGCGGGTGGGGAGGTGGGGTTCTTTGGGAGAGGAGGAGGGGTGGGGAGGTGGGGGTGGCTAGGGGAGGAGGAAGGCGAGGGGTCGCCGGGGGGGCTAAGAGAGGAGGGAGGCGAGGGGTCACTGCGGGGTCAGGGAAGGAGGGAGGCGATGGGTTGCTGGGGAGGTCGGGGACTTGGGGGAGGAGGGAGGTGAGGGGTCATCGGGGGGCCGTGGAGGAGGGAGGCGACTGAGGAGGAGCCGAGGAGGGGTCGCCGGGGGCGGGGGAGGAGGAAAGGGGCCGGGGGAGGAGGAAGGGCGCCGGGGGAGGTGGGGTGGCCGGTGGAGAAGGGAGGGGCCGGGGGAGGTAGGGGGAGGAGGGTGGCGATCGCGGGAAGGGGGAGGAGGAGGCGGCCGCTGAGGTGGGGGAGGAGGGAGGGGGCTGAGGGAGGTGGAGGCGATCAGGGGAGGAGCCGAGGAGGGAGGCGCAGGTAGAGGAAGGAAGGAGGCGCCCGAGAGAATGAGTAATAGACAGTATACTAGTCACTAGTAGCCTTAGTAGGAGTCTAGGCAGAGAGCTGAGCATCTGATTCCCTTAGCTGAGAGATGATTGAGACTTGAGAGAGACAACGATCGACACAACGTCCACTTCAGAAGAAACGTTCGGGAGAATCAACGTTCGGAAGCTGCAATGTTTGGGACTCGAGAGCAATGGCTCCTTCCTGATGCATATAAATTCACAAGCTCGAACTTTTCATTTCTTTCTGCAACGTTCAGACTTTTAAGACATGTTTATAAAGCAACAAAGGTTCTATCTAGTGTTTATTACCTACCTCTTGCTTAGTTATAGAATTTATATGGTTAATTACAGACAAAATTACCAAAATCTAGAGATGATCCCCTTTTAGGCCATGCCGTCGTAGCAATGGAGGAAAATTTTATTAAATATTTTGGTTCTATATCACACTTGTATTGCTTTGCTATCATTTTTTATCCTACAAAAAAGTTGGCATGGAAGGAATAGGTGAATGCCTTGGCTTTTATTATTCGAAAGCTTTTTGCACATGTCAAAGAGGAACCCTAACCCTAGTTCGCCGGAGCTGGGGAGAGAGATGGAGCATGAATCTCGTGGTAAAATCATATGGTGAGAAATTTGAATGTTCAATCCAAAAAATACTAAAGTACTGGTTAGTAATTCCCTATATTTTGTGGATAAGAAGAATCGAGAAAGGACAGGGACACCACTGACCTCAAACCCCCACTTTGCTGCCATCCCTTGTTTAGTACTGAGGTCCATTTGGACGCAGAAATGTCACAAGTATTTCTTAAAAAATACGCCAGTTCCTTTAAATCCTATAGAATCCATTTGTCCCAACTGAAGGTCAAAGAAACAGGGAAATAATTCTCAGAAGAAAGAGATGAAACGTGGGAAGCATGTGCCCCATCATAGGCACGTTTGGGATAACATGGTATTTAGGCCCCGCTCAGTTGGGCTAAAAAACTGTGGCTTATGGCAATTGCAATGAAATATTATTGTAGCTGAAGGTAACTTATTTAGCGTAATTAAATTGAAAAAAAAATAAAAATAGAAAAAATATGTTAGCTCATTACGGATAACGCGAATGGATATGGGAAAAAAACCGGCAAAAAAGCTACAATAAGTCAAAAGTTTAGAAAAAAGACGAAATTTATAAATAGTGAAAAATAAACCAAAAACCAGAAGCTAAAATAAGCGGGGCCTTATTTTTCGCAACCCTCTCTCTCTCTCTGTAAAAAATCTGTCTAAATTTCATCCCAACTAATGTAACACGGGAAAGATTCGTTCCAAAAACAAACAAAAAAATGCAGTCCTTTTACTCTGACGCTGCCCAAACGTTTATGGCCAGCCGTTGTACTTGGTGGACGGGAGTCCTCTCCCCGTCCATCACTCTTCGTTGATGTCGTGTCCGATGGCGCCCAAGCCGAAATCGATCTGTGAGAGCTGAACAATGATCGGTTCTGTCAAGATGTGACATCGTGAAGTCCAGATTCTCCAGAACCTAGAACGAAGACTAGGTTGGTGCAGAACGCAAATCATCCGCTCATTTTGGACAGGGATCTTTCAGATGCATGCTGCATGCATGCGGCTCGGCACCGGACTACTGCCTACTGTAGTTGGCGATGCACATCTAGTAGGGAGCAGTAGGTCGTAGTAAGTAGTAGTACGGGTGTGTTTGGTTGGTGTTTAAATTAGTCTTGCTAAAATTGGGTTAGTTAAAATTTTGATTAAGATTTTCGTTACTTACAATTTAGCTAAGGATTAGCAAATATACATAGAGGATCATCTATGGACTATAGACGTACTAAAATTTAGCAATCAACTAAACAAATAACAAATTTTAACAAGAAAAATTTAGGTACCAACTACCAACTAAACAGTGAACACTTGCGACGTGCCAACGACGACCGAGAGGCCCCTCGCGTCACGCATCCGCTGACCAATCTCGCTTTGCACGTCCGGGCTCGTACGGAGAGTGAGCTAGCTAGCGACTCGCGCCCCGACATTTGCCAGTGCCGCGCGCCGCAATCGAAGGCGCGATCGAACGGATGCGCTTTGGTCAAATCCGAAGTTACAGAAATGATTGCGGACTCAGTTACAGAAGTTCGCTTTTGTTTAAAAAAAAAAGAAAGTCCAAAGTTACAGAAGTATCTTATTGTGCAGGTCAGCAGTGTACACAAATTGATGATGCCTCTTTCTTTTCATGAAGTAGTCTTTTTTTAGCGATTTTTTATTTTTTATTTTTTAGTAATTAGTATTTATTAGATTAATAAACTATAACTAAAAATTATAAGCCACAGTTTAAAAGTATATGTCTATAATTTATAGTCTATGACTTTTTCTAAATAAACAAATGATACAGCTTCTCGGTCGTCTTTTCGAAATAACTTATCGGTATTCGATTTATTTACACAAACGCTTACGCTAGAGTCAAAAACCATCAGTCGAAAAAGAACCCACCAATGTCCAACACCCAAGTGATTGAAAATTCAGCTGCAGAAGTCAACTGTATCAAGAACTCGCTGAAATTTAACCAAGTTCTTGGCGAAAGAAAAGAAGAATAATGAAATTTAAGAAAGTCGAGAAACTCGACAAACTTTGGGGGAGTTTACATGGAGGATTGCCCCCTCTTTTGGATTGAACTAATTCTGTAAAAATGGACCCCAAATATCCTTATCCAATCAGACCCTTACCGTTCGTGTGTATCACCTGACAATACATTAGCCCTGCAAAATGTTTCTTCACCAACAGCTCCATCTCACGGCCCTATTGCAAGCGCTTACTTGATAACACGGTCATCCAATCGAAAAAAGATAAATACCCCAGATAAGCATAACATTACTTACATTCCAAACAAAGCATTGCGACGAACGGGTCCGGCCAGCCAAACTATTCCTCGAGGAAGCAAAGCTAACGCTGCTAGTATAGTAGCGTAATCCAAGTTTGTTCAGCATCTTCTTTCGATAATCACGTCCCATTCAGCCTGCCTACTCCGACCTCCGCACATGGCAGCAAGCAACCTAAAGCGTTGACATTGCACGACTGGCACCCAAAGTCTTAAATAATGTCCTCCTTTTTTTTCCTTTCTTTTTTTATGAAAAGGTTTTGATTGCCTCTACCTTCAGGTGTTAGATTTTAATAAACCTTTAACCTTTTCTGTTGTAAAATAAAAACTTTGTTTTTGATTGCAAGGAAGATGCACGTATATACGAAATGTCTACGAGATTTTTTTTTAGAAAATGTACACGCCACCAAGAATGCACACCCCACTTGGCGTATGCTAGATTTTTTTTAAAAAAGAAAATGTATGCGAGAATTCACGCAAGCGAAGATTAGGTTTGCGTAATAGTTGCCAACTGTTGGTTAGTGTGGCAGTCGGGTTTGTCTGGCTAAAGGTGTACCTTGTGACCTCTCGTGTCGACGAAGTGATTTTGATCGCTGATATGTCAAAATTTTCACGATGATACGAATAGCCAATGGCTGATCTAGATCCAGAGTTTTCGAGAACAATGCTTCGATGCAAAAGGTCGGGTCTCCATGCTCTCAGAAAAGGCAGAGGCAACATCTAGGAATCACGCAAGCGATCGAAGGACCCTACAAGCAAAGGTAGACCATGCTCACCACCTTTGGTAGGAGATAAACATGGCCTGAGTGTCTATGAACAGCAGAGAACGAAAATCCCTCTACTGATCAAGCCATGTAGAGATTAGAAATCCATTGATCTTGCGGTAGGCAAATTTGCATGGCTGGTGAAGACGACTAGAAGAGCGATGGATTGATCATTGATGGACAAATCACATAGATTGTTGCTGTTTATCCCATCTTTTCTCTATTAATATAAAGAGTTTGTCTGTTGTCCTACCCTTTCCTCGCTTCCTACGTGCGTAGCCCAGCCCACAATGCCCCATGTCACACGTCCCAAAGAAAACCAGCTAAAAAAATCAAAACTCGCATCCCTTCCTCACCACAGCCGCCTCTGCCCACGCCCTTCCCCAACGTGCCTGCCTCTGTTTCCTATGCCCCAAGTCCTATGCTCTCCAGCAAATCCAACCTCTAGCACCTACCCTTTCTCTTCCTCTTCCGACTCCTCTCTCTCTCTCTCCGCCTTTGATGTCTCATCGATCGACGTCGTGAGGGGAGAGGTTCCGAGATGGGAGTTTTGATACCGCCAAAAGGTCGCCCACTAGTTGTCACCTAGCATGGTCCTCCTCATCGTCATCGTTGCTAGTCTCATCAAGTTGTAGGCCAACGTGAGATCACCCAGCTATGGAATAACATACCTCCTACCACTACTACAGAAGGGGTCATCACAGATGGTTCAAAACCATCATCACAGATAGTTTCTGAACCGTCTAAATTTATGTGTCAGTAATAATAGGTGGTATCGCAGATGGCTCTTAACCCGTCTATGATAATTACAACACAGATAGTTTTTCAAAACAACCGTCTGTGGTATGTCCGCGATCACCAATAGTTTTGGTATTATCCATCTGTGATATCTTATATATCACAGACGGCCGTATGTGATATGTAAAATATCACAGACAAATAATACCTAAAACCGTCTGTGATAGCCGAATATCACAAATGGTTGTTTTTAAAAACTGTCTGTGATAGCAGAATATCACAGACAATTGTTTTTAAAAACCATCTAAAAACAAGAAAGCAGATAACATATATAGCACAGGATAATCATTAGACGGATCTCACAAATGAATTAAACAACACAAGCAGATTACATATATAGCACATGATAATTGTTACACAGATCTCACAAATAAATTAAATAACTAAATTAAGTACAGTTGAATTAATTGTTTGATTAAGCACAATTGAGTGAATTACAATTGAATCAAATATTTGAACTAATTATCATCTCCGCCAGGGTTGAACTCTCCATTCGGTTGAATGACCTCCATCATCAAGAATTCGGAGAGATGTCCTCGAATTTCGGCGAGATTGCCAAGATCGTATGCACTTTGAGTCAAATTCTATGCCCTATCGCTAGAAGTGTTAAAGACATTAGCATACATATACATATATAGAAATTGATAATCATAAAATAAATATTGGCAAGTTGACAAACCTTTGGATTTTTCATCTTAGCGCCCATGATTTCCTACATATGTCTGCAAACGTAGAATCCACATACATTATCCTGTAGCTACTAGTGGCACTGCAAAAACAGAATTGCATACATAGGTATGATCAGTTCTAGATGTATTATTATGAAGTGTGATATAGGATTGTTGTGTTATAGCGGGTACCGGAAATCACGTCATGTGTCGCAGTGTGGCGCAAAATTCCCTGTATCTCCCTCCTTGGGCAACATAAGCGTTGAACGACCTACGTGATTCCAAAAAGTTAGCCTCAGTCATTGCAATGAAGGGAGGAGTACAAAAAAGTTATTTATGGAGGAAATGAGTTTACCTATCAATTATTTATTGCATAAAGGTAAAATCATGGTTGCCACTAAGTAAGGAATCAAGGTATATTATCTTGCTCCACTTTGATACAATCATGATCAGAATCCAATGAGCCCTAGTTATATATGTCACCATAGTAATTAATTCTAAGTTTTTGTTGCGTATAAACTACAAATGAAACTTGTATGGCAACTAGTGAAGCATTTACCCTGGTTGAAGGGTACCATAATATAATCCTTGTCACTCTAAGTAAGCAATCCCTTCATTATGCAATTTGAACAAGGGATGTTTATCATTGATGCATTGCTCAATGACCAAATGTGGATCGAGAAAACCCATAGGTTGTCGTTGTCACCGGACTCATTGGATCATAGATCTATACATAAGCAATGAGTTATGACCCTTATCAGTATTGGGTGAATGTAGAACTTAATTTTACAGTATACTTACAGTGTCCAGCATCGTAGAAGTGAGGCATCAAGTTCGTCGAGGTTGAATAGTAAGAATAAGTCATCGAATATCACAACGAAGTAACCCGAGTCATGGAGGAAATGCACCGCTGTGTATTTCATAGTGAATCCAGTTTGGTAGTTTGGTTTCCTGTTTGACCTCTGCATGTACTAGGAATGCAAAGCTCTGCAAACCAGTCCAAGGTTGGATAATTGTGATTTGGGGACCAACGACACTCTGAGCTTAAACTTCTAGGTCCCAGAAGGCACCTTAATCTTCTTCGGTTGGGCCTTAGCTTGGGTCTTAGTGTCTCGCTTGTGATATATCTTTGTCGTCATCTCCACGGAAGCTGATGTGACGGGCTTCTGAAATGGAGCTTGAGGTGGAGCCACATGAGCCGATGTGACGAGCTTCTAAAGCGGAGGTTGAGGTGGAATCATAGAGGGTTCTGTTTGACAAGAATGGTCGACATCAGATGGTTCGGGATCATCAGCAAACAAAGCTGGAAATACATCCACCCGCTGACTTGCTCGTTCGAGTGTCTCTCGAACACCCTCCAACTAAGCAATCAAATTAAATTGAGCATATAGACTCTCTTCCCTTTCTTGAGGGGTCTCAGCAAGGTTGATTCGGTCGCTCGCCGTCTCGACTAAGCACTCAAGTGACAGCAAGCCTCCTGGAGACATGCAACATCATTGTAGAGGACCACGTTGATGGCGAGGTTAGCTCACCAGAAGCGGAAGACCAACCAGAATATGCGACGGAGGAGGATGTCAAGATGGCGGAATGTGGCCTTTAACTGCTTTGGCCAATCCTCGGACATAAGAGGGAGGACATTGCTAGCACAGTGTCCTTCCGCAACATCCGCTAGTGTACGGTCGGAGAGGTGTTAGTCCAGGATGGCCAGGTTGGCCATCAATGCCGGCGACAAGGAATAGTAAGGAGCCATTTATTTGTGCTTAAGAGACAAGGAAGATAGCCGGCCGATGAGATGCGCATACAAGATATGTGGGGATTAATCTCTGGTGGCGGATGATCATTTTTATACAACAAGGAATACACATTCTACGCATGAGACGAAGAGAAGCATCGAGGAGCCGAAATGATCGAAAGGCGAGCATCGGGGAGACGAAGCGATATCACAGACAGTTCCAACCACAAGCTGTCTATGATACGCAACTATCATAAATAATTCATATCAATAATCGTTTGTGTACTATCACATACGGTTCTAATTAAAAATCATTTGTGATATATGCAATTATCACAGACGGTTTGTGTTAAAAATCGTCTGTGAATTATCACAGACGGTTATTAATAAGAACCGTCTATGATAGTTGCGTATCACAGACGGTACATGGTCACGCTTGTAAAATCGTCTGTGATAATACAACACAGACAATTGCCCATGAACCGTCTGTGAAGAGGTGTCAAGTATAGCTTGTTTTGTAGTAGTGTACCCCAGATATAAATCCAAATCTAGACTTTTCCTTCTCCTTTCCCCTTTCCTCGCTGGAATTCTCGCTAGCAGTTCGCCCCTCTAGTTGGCTAGGCTTCTCCCTTCATCCGTTCTCCCCTTCCCTTGCATTCGACTCTATGTCCAACCACCACGGCAGGTTGGCGGCTACAGTCAAGGGCAACAGAGGCGGGGAAGGAGATGGAGACCAGGGAGAAGAAATGGAGGTACGTAGGCTTGATTTTTTTTCTCCTCATGGCTTAGTTAAAAGTTGATTAATCCAATGGCGAAGTCAGGATAAAAATGAAGGAGGGACTCGTAGGTCAAAGCTTTCCCAATTGCCCACGTCGACACTGAAGATTAACACACACATGGTCAACGCCGCCATGGCCTGCTGTGGCACCGTCGACCTCGTGCACAAGTTCACGGTCCGTACTTGCTGGCGGCGGTAGGCGCATGATAAAATTTTATCCAAGGCAAGCATAAATATAGCTAATTCGTCGCAAACAAGTTGATTTATGCATCATACATACAGAGTTCACAATCACCGCAATTTGAGACTAAAATCAATCCTAAAATTTAATAGATAAAAGAAAGCAAATTCATTCCCTCAATTCGACACACAGTTTCTTCCTCTGATTCATTCATTCGTCCGCAAGTTGATCAAGGCATGATGCGACACAGCCATCGTCAAAGATCCAACGCAGAACGCATGATGTGTCTCCAGCTACACCAACATAGGCCCACGAAGCAAGCATCCGCTAATACAAGAGAATTGGATTAGATCAAGAGCAGAAAGAAGGTTTTATTTACAGATGCAGACACACGCGTCTTTCTTCCTAAACAATACCTGTCGAGGACACTGGCCAGCAAGGGTGCAGCAAGTACGGAGAGAACAAAGACATACGCCGAATTGCAAGCAACACCCAGCCCAGCTTGTCCGGCACACGAGCGAGCCGGCAACTTTATACATACATTTCGCACACCAGCACAGGCACAAAGTAGGAGTACTCGCAGAACAGAACATTTCCGACGGATTTGTCCCACATCGCTAGCTTGCAACACGCACGACCGCTCCATTATACTGTCACCGTGTTCCAAAACGAAGGACTCGTCTCGCATGACACAAACCAGCGTCTAATGGTATGAACCTAAGCAAGCAATCTAGATACAAAAGAAGGGGAATCACAGAATGGTTCAGAACTCGGCGGTGTTGCCGCATGACGAGACCCCGAGCTCGCGCTGCCGGCGCCGGAACGACATGAGCCCGTCCGAGACGATGCTGCCGCCGCAGTCGTCGCCGTCGCCGCACTCGAGGCTGCTGCCGGTTAGGTCCGCGTCGTCGTCTAGCTCGCCCCGCATGGCGCGGAGCGTTTTTCTCGCCATCTCTCGCCGGACGGCGCCGGGGGCGCCCTCCTCATCCACGCGACGGAGCGCCCTGTCCGCGCCGGCCGCGCGCGCGAGGCTGCGGAACCTGAGGGTGCTGCGGCTCATGGCGTACATCGCCGCGACGCAACACTCCTCCAGCTCCGCGTTGCGGGTGTCGTGGGAGAGGATGCCGGCCACGGCCGACACGGCGTCCGCGTCCATCAGCGCGGCGCGGCCCTCCGCGCAGGCGACCACGTTGCAGATGACCATGAGCGCCAGCCTGCGGATGGGCGTTGGCTCGGTGGCGCTGGACGCGACGGTGAGCAGAACCTTGGGCGCTCCCGCGAAGCGGGCGAACTTGGACTGGTTGACGGCGGCGAGGGAGAGGTGGTAGAGCGCCATTCCGGCGTCGCGGCGCGTGCGCGGGGGATGGGCGGGGGAGGTGAGGAGGTCGAGAAGGGGAGGCACCGCGCCGAGCACGCCGATGGCAGCGCGGTTGTCCTCGTTGAGCGCGAGGCCGAAGAGCGCGCCGGCCGCGTTTTCACGGGCCTCCGGTGCGGAGGCGCCCGAGCGGAGCACCTCGACGAGCGGCGGCACGGCGCCCGCGCGGACGATGCGCACCTTGTTTGCCGGCTCGAGGGAGAGGTTTACCAGCGCCGCGGTCGCGTCGGCCCGGGCGGAGGCGTGCCGCGGGATCAGCAGCACGCGCCGGAGCGCCGCGAGGAGCCGCGGCGTGCAGAGCGCGCGCCTACGCTCCGCGCTCTCCCGCGTAGCCTCACGCAGGACGGCCACCGCCGCCGCCACCTCTCCTTCCTCGTCCGCGTCCATCACCTTGGCAACCACCTCGTCCTCCAACGGGTCAACAGCCATCTCCACCTGGACCACCTCCTTCGCCGCCTCCTTAACCGGCTTCACGCCCACCTCCTCCTCCGCGGCAGTGATCTCCGAGGACGAAGTGTACGAGGAGGTTGACGCCGCGGACGCCGGGGACGAGTTCGACGAATTGGACGAGCTGGCCAACGCCGCCCGCCTAGTCCTGCCAGACTTCGCCGCCGCCGCCGCTGCGGCGGCCGGAGGCATCGCGCGGAGCACCGCCTCCCGAGCAGCCTCAGCGGACGGCGGCGCCGGCACCGTGCGACCAGAGCGCGCGCACCAGGTGCCGATGGCCGCCTTGAGCGCCGAATTAGGTATCATTGCATCGGAACCGGACCCCACGCCGGGGGGAAAGAACGCTAGCTCCGCGCAGGCCTGGAGGCAGGCGTGCTCGTACGTCTGCCCGGACGGCAGGATCACCGGGTCAGCCATGAGCGCGCCCAAGATCGGGCACAAGAACTCCGGCGGGACGGTCTCCTCCTCCTCCTTGCCGTCCCCGCCTCCGCTGGCGGCGGCGGCGGCGACTTGCACGGCGACGACGGCGCGCTGCGTTGGAAGGGCAGCTTCCAGCGCCGAGGACGCCCCGTACCCATGAAACGGAAGTGCTGCGAGGGGTATTTAGCGGTGGTGGAGCGACGCTGCTTTTGCTGCGGCGGCCATTGGCTTCGGTTTGTTTTCTTATTCTTTTGGGGTTTGGGTGCTTTGTGCCTTGGCTGGGAGTGAGCTGTGCTCTTGGTTTTATGCGCCGACCGGGAGAGAGACGAGAGAGGGAAGGGGAGGGAGCCTTAGCCTGGAAGGGATCGCGCGGTGTGCGTTGGGTTTTGCTACGCGGCTGTGGGTCTTACGACCTCGACCTTTTACGACGTTTCGGCGATCGGTTCGAGTACTTACGACCAATTCCGAACGCTTCAATCTCCTCCGATCGCTTTTTCAACGTGATCGTAAATTTATCAGTAGCAATTTACAACCGCTCGCGATCTCACGCCACGCCTTCCTTCAGTAGCCAAGATACCGTGATCGAAGCCTTCTACGATCACGCAGTGATCTTGGTGATCATCGTTCACCGTGGTCGAACACCGCATGCGACCACGTTCACTTCTTCAACGTGGTCTGAGTTGCTTCCACCACGTTCGCCTTCTCGGTGTAGTCGTAGCTCGTTACGACCACCTTCGACTTCACGCCGTAGTCGTAACTCCTCCCGATCACATGTGATCGTGAGTCCTTTCGACCACGTCTTATGCAAACACACGACAAAACAATGCTCGTGTTTCTCCCTCTTTGGTCTTTTCTCAATTGCTTGGTACATAGATTACATGGCTCTAAGCCTCTTTTTATACCCTATTGTCCTACTTCAACACGGGTTCTCAATATCTACTCCGACTCGATTCTAATACGACTTTGACTAGGTTTCCACCTACGACTTTGAATTGCGGTACAATTTGACTTCGATACACCCAAATTTTGCACATGACTCTAAAACAAGATTATTTACAACATTCTCTCCTAATCTTGTTTTTCAACTTCGATCATGCCAATCTTCTTCTTCATCTCGAAAACTTTATCCGCTTGGCGACTTTGTCAATATGTCGCTACGTTTCTTCTGGTTACGATATAGTTGATATCGATCTTCCTCTTCGACACAATCTACGATATAGTGATATCTTGTGTCTATGTGTTTGCTTCTATCATGTAGAACCGGATTCTTGCTCGGTGATATTGCGATTTGTTATCAACCCCGAAGCGTCACCTTTTGAATCGCTTCGCTTGACAACTCGCTTAATAGTCGAGCGAGCCAAACTCCTCGACACGATCTTTGCGCTTCACGCGATGTACTCGGCTTCACGAAGATAATGCAACCACCTTTTATACGGGTTTGCGGTGATCGGACTCTCCCGAGCACAAACATTATGCCTGTCGTGCTCTTTCGATCGTCGACATCTCCGCCATGTCGCTATCATCGAGCCCGCCACCGCAACGACTTTCCACCTCCTTTCTGTCATCGAATCCGAGATTCAAAGTACCTTTGATGTATCTCGGGATGTGCTTCACGGCATTCATATGCTCCCGAGTCGGTTTCTCCATGAAACGACTTACGTATCCGACCGCAAAGCGAGATGTCCGGTGGTGTGCACCAGATACCGTAGACTTCCGACAATGCTCCTATAAGTCGTGGCATCAATCGGTGATCTGGGCCCGTCTTGCTCAACTTCGGATGATTCTCCATTGGGGTTTGACATGGATTGCACTCTTCCTTACCCGACTTCTCCGAATCTTTCGAGCATATCCCGATCGACAAAGTGTTATGCCGTTGTCGGCTTGATTTACTTCAATGCCGAGGTAGTAGCACGAAGTCCCAAATCGGTCATTTTGAACAACCTCTTCATCTCTTCTTTAAACCTCATAATCTCCTTCGAACTCGATCCAAGAATGACCAAGTCGCCCACGTAAACGCCATGATCGATCCGTTCTTCATATCTCCCTTGAGTATACCGCATGTTCGAGTTGCTTCTTCGAACCCGAGTGCCGTTAGACTTTTGTCAAGCTTCAAATTCCATGCTCGTGGTGCTTGCTTAAGTCCGTAGAGAGCTTTGTTCAGCTTCAAGACTTTCTCGGCTTGCTCCTTGGATTGAAAACCGGCGGTTGAGAGACATAAACTTCCTCCTTAATGTCTCCGCTCAAGAACGCCGTTTTCACGTCCATGTGATGAATTTCCCATCCACCGCTTGTCGCTAACGCAAGAAGTAGTCGTATAGTCTCCATACGAGCTCATCGGGCAAAGACTTCTTCGTAGTCGATGCCTTGTTTTTGAACATACCCTTTCGCCACAAGTCGTGCTTTGTGTTTTACGACTTCTCCTTGGAATCCTTTTTACCTTGAAGATCCACTTTAAACCGTCGCTCGATGACCCTTTGTAAATCGGTGAGTTCCCAAGTGTTGTTGTCTTCAATGGATTTCAGCTCTTCCCGCATATTCTCCAATGTTCCTCTCCGTCGCTTCTTCATAGCTTTGGGTTCTTCAAATTGTGTATAGTAACTCTTCAGATCGCGCTTGGTTCGGTTTGTGCATAAATCTCACTTATGCTTCTCATCTTCTGTATTCTATCATCGAATCTTCTTCATGAGACTCTTCTTCATTAGGTGAGACTTCACGATCATCAAGACCGGTCGAATTTTGGCTTTGAGATGTGGTCGTAGCTTCTTCCGTATTGTCAAGATCGATCGCTTCGACTTGAAGGTTACCCACTTCGACATGTCTTTCTCAATGTCCTCGTGTTCTTCCCACTCCCAATGTTTGTTCTCTTCAAGACCACGTCTCTGCTCACATGAATCTTCTTTTCGACCGGATCATAGCTTTTGTGACGCCTTGGTGCCCGGTTCCGAGCCAAGATAAATCATCCGTCCTGCTCCGGTCGCCTAGCTTCTTGAGATAAGTGGATGGCTTCACATGGGCTAAGCATCCAAGACCCTTAGATGCTCGACATTGGGTTTTCTTCCGACCACTGCTCATATGGAGTGACTCCATCCGGTGATCGCGTGGTCGCACGATTTAGATGATAGACAAAGATGTCGATCGCTTCGCCCAAAGTCTCCGGGCAGAATCGGCTCTTCAACGGACTTCGTGCCATTTCGACCACGGTCGGTTTCTTCTTTCTACGACTCCGCTTTGTTGAGGTGAATACGGGCCGTGAAGAGTCTTGTAATACCCTTCTCTTCACAAATCGAGTCGAACTCTTTCGCGAGGAATTCTCCTCCTCGATCCGACTGACCGACTTCACCTTTTTGTCGACTTTTGCGACAAGAGTTACGAACTTCGAAAGTTCGTCTTTGCCTCATCTTTGCTCTTTCGCATGTACACCCACATGGCTCTTGAATAGTCATCCACGATCAACATGAAGTATTGATTCCCGGCATGCATGCGAGGTGTGATTGGTCCGCATGCATCCACGTGAACGGTTCGAGTGGTTGCGAAGCTCTGAAACTCGTCTGTGGAAAACCGCTACGAGTTTGTTTCGCCACCGCATGTACCTTCGCGGACTTGCTCCGGTGGTCGATTGTCGGAATCCGACCACCATCTCTTTTCCGCCATCGTGTTGAGACTCGAAATTCAGATGTCCGAATCTTGCGTGCCATAGCCAGCCGCATCATCGGTTGTAGTCTTCATACACTTCGCCCGCATGCTTCAATTTGAATTTTGTGCAGACGATTTACCGTTCTCTCAGACTTTCATTAGTAGTCGTTCGGTGTGGTCGTACATCTTGTAGGTGTCTTTGAGTTCAATCCGACAACCTTCTTGATCAATTGTCCAAGGCTTATAATGTTGCTTCGTGAGACTTGGAATGTAGTATACATTCGACAATCTCCTCTCGCTTCCATCCTTGCATCGCATCGAGGATCGTGCCTCTCCTTTTATCCGAATGGTCGAGCCGTCTCCGAACTGTACTCTTCCAAGCACATTCTTATTTAATTCATAAAACATCGAGTACATACCCGTCATGTGGTTGCGGCTCGTTGTCGAGATACCACCGCCATCCGCTCTTGAGTCCGCTCTCCTTTCTCCAATGCACTTAAACACTTTCTCCTCGTTTAATAGAACCATTGTCGGTTCGTCTGCGGTGCAGAGCGACAACAAACAATGTCGGCTCTTTGTGCTCATCCGTTTGAGCCGGGTTTGCTTCTTCTACTCTCTTCTTACTCCGGCAATTTGCAGCATAGTGACCATACTTCTTGCGGTTGTGGCATCGATGTGGCTCCGGCATTCGGCGCAACAGAATGTCCGAATTTCTCGCACGTGTAGCATCGATATCGACTTGTCCATGCGGTGATTGCTATCTCCACGCCACCACGACCTCCTCGACCACCTCTTCCACGGCCACCGCCATAGCCTCGCCCTTGTCCTCGCCATGAGGCGCGCGCGCCACGACCACGCCCACGCCGCGCCCTTGATGATGATTCTCCTCGGTTCTTCGTGTCTTCCTTTACAAACAATGCTTGTTGGTTGTAAGGCCCTTGTCCTTCATTGTCGCTTGATAACTCTTCGAAGTCGCTCGTGTGCTTTGAGCGCTCGGTCACCTCTTCAATCTTCATCTTCGAGAGGTCCCGTGAGTACATAAGTGTAGTCACTGGCGGGAGAAACTTCTCCGCAAGACTCGTAAGTACTTCTTCATCGCCACTTCATCTTTTAGATCGTCGCGAGAGATTTGATCTCATTTACGACTTCATTGAATCGACTGCAGAATTCTTCCACGGCCCGACTCTTCCCATCTTCATGGCTTCAAACTCACTTCTTAAGGTTTGAAGTCGAACTTCCTTCACTCGATCTACTCCTTCATGCATGGTTCGCAGAGTAGTCCGCACTTCCTTTTGTCTCCTTGCCGACTAGTCGTCGTGATCATTGAGTCGCACGGCTGATAGATCGCCGCCATCGCCATTTTGTCGAGACGATCTTCGAGGACCTTGTCCTTCTCCTTTGGTTCGACCGCACCCGCACGCCTTGCGCGATCATGTTGACCTTCATCTTCATCGCCCGGACGGATAGTTGTCCGAACCGGATCGGTATCGCAAGCGACACGCTCGCTTCGCCGTGTCACCATGTTTAACCACCGCTCGATACCAAATGTCGTAGGTCTTACGACCTCCCAGACCTTTACGACCGGTTAGAGTCGTTTACGACCGTGAGAATCAAATACGATCGGTTCGAGTACTTACGACCAATTCGAACGCTTCAATCTCCTCCGATCGCTTTTTCAACGTGGTCGTAAATTTCATCGTAGCAATTTACAACCGCTCGCGATCTCATTTGCCGCCTTCCTTCACCGCCAAGATACCGTGATCGGCCTTCACGATCACGCAGTTGATCTTGGTGATCATCGCTCACCGTGGTCGAACACATGCGACCACGCTCACTTCCTTCAACGTGGTGAGTTGCTCCACCACGCTCGCCTCTCGGTGTAGTCGTAGCTCGTTACGACCACCTTCGACTTCACGCCGTAGTCGTAACTCCTCCCGATCACGCTTGCGGTGATCGTGAGTCCTTTCGACCACGCCTTATGCAAACACACGACAAAACAATGCTCTGTGTTTCTCCTCTTTGGTCTTTTCTCAATTGCTTGGTACATAGATTACATGGCTCTAAGCCTCTTTTATACCCGGCTGTCCTACTTCAACACGGGTTCTCAATATCTACTCCGACTGATTCTAATACGACTTTGACTAGGTTTCCACCTACGACTTTGAATTGCGGCTGCAATTCGACTTCGATTACACCCAAATTTTGCACATGACTCTAAAACAAGATTATTTACAACATCGGCGCGGGCCGGCTCGATCATGTGACGGCGAATGGAACGGTGCGTGCCGTGCGGTTGGTCGCGGTCGCGTCGCTCTGGTTGGACTGGCCGGAATAGATGGGTGGAATGCGGTTAGGATGGCCGTCGTACGTTGCGTGTTTAGTTGGCTGCACGACTCGTAGGGAGTGAGCTCAGAATTCAGATAAGTCCGGTCCTTGGGGTCTCATCAACGACGAAATGTGATTTGTTCGTTGCTTGACCAAGTAAAATCTTTGCAGGTAAATCATCGTACCGTACCATCTACCATGCATTTTCGTACAGGTTCTATCGGTGAGGTGGTCGATGAATGTCAAGCCCCTTCTAGGTAGGACAAGTCCTTCCTATTTTGGATCTTAATACAAGAACGCTAACATATCGAACAACCCTGTTTTTTACATTCTAGATGACGCGCGGCGCGATTACTGGTAATTGAGCAATCGGTGAGGAACTCAGGTGCTATCTGTCAACAAGTGTTTCTAAGGATCCTGTAAACGAATTCGGAAGTCTTTTACATGACTCTACAACAACTGTGTATGTTGCTCGGGTCATTTTTTCCCACAAACAACTACCTCAACATACATCCACTTACCCAAGAAGGTGTCAATCGCAGACGTATGTTAAGGGGTTGCACTCGTATGTCCGTGCTTGTATGCCAACCTCGTAATTGAAAGAACAACCAAGAAGCAGTCTATGAAGCAGCGATGAACCGATGATTGTGCAGTATTTGCGTTACTATTCAGCCGGGTGTGGTTCATTGTATGCCCAGCAAAACTCATCCCTGTCTCCTCGCGAAATCTCTTGGGTAAGCGTACATGCATCACCGTGCGATCGTTTTCAGTACTCAGTACTCACCTGCCCGATTCGAACAGAGGAAAGGCTGAAGCAGTCAGTATGTTCGCGTCCTCTACGCCGCGGACAAACGTCTCAACGCCCAACGCCCCCGAATGGGCGGATTCCTTCCCCCTGCTGGCTGCTGCTCCCCGTAAAAAAGAGAGAGATTTTAAGCAGGGATTCGTACGACAACAATTGACCGAATGTGTGAATCGGAGAGCCGAGTCAGAACAGTGCTGGCCCGTAGCTCCGTCTCTGCGTCAGGGAATCTCTCACACATGGGAGTAATTGTTGTATAGTGAATATTCTGCGATCAGGATACAGTCGCATACTTGTTTTCGCAGACATGTCTGCTGTTTGATGTGCAGCGATTTGTTTGCATCTGTAGGCTGGGGCCGGGTTAGTTTGTGTTTCCTGCAGTTGCCGTGTTCGTTCTAGCCAATGCACAGTCATTTGTCATCTCTGAATTCGTTTTTGGTGTTAGTCCACTCTGGTCCTGTGTGATAGGATACAACGTGGCAAATTGACAAGCCTGCCAATGCTGATGAGACGGAATGTGATATAATATTAATGACGACAAATGTATACCAACCTATAAAAAATAAATCAAATTAAAGATAAGGAGAAATCTTTGATCTGACCTTTTTAGGTTATACATATTTGTCTCAACATAATATCAACTATTTTGCTTTAAGATTTTATAAATCATTTTAAAAAAAAGAGGTGTACCGAAGCATACCTCCATATTACTGGTAAATTAGAACGGCTCTTAAAGCTCAGGCTTTATCTAAATTTGCCTTGAATGAGCCCAGTTAGTTATCCACGAAGCTGAGGGAGTTTAGCAGCTTAGCTCAGGATCAAATCCAAGCTTAAAACAACTTAGCTCTGGATCAAATCCAAGCTTGGTGATCAGTTGGGCTTAAAAGCTCATGGCTTATAGCTGAAAACACTGTAGTTGGCTGAAAAAAAATACTGTAGCTGACAGAAGCTTATTTAGCATAATTAAATTTAAAAAAATTTAAAAATTTAAAAAATATGTTAGCTCAATATGTATAATACAAACGAATACGGGAAAAAAAAAAGAACCGGCAAAAAAGCTCAACAAAAAGACAAAAGTTTCAAAAAAGATGAAATTTATAAATAATAAAAAATAAGTCAGAAATCAGAAACTCAAGCCGAACCGATCAGGAACTTTCAACTGAGGTTTCCGTGAGAGAAAGGAAAGCACCTGAGGTAGCACGCAGCTATGCAAGTCTATCCCTACGTACCAACCCAGTATTAAAGTACGAGTAGCTTTGGCTATTAGCTGACTATTTAGATACACATAGCATATGCCTACGTGGTAGTTTAGTGTTCATACTTACCGGTCGATAACTGCAAAAGTAGGTTCTCGTCCGGATTCTTTTCCCGGCTAGCTCTTGTCTCTCGTTGTGAACAGCGTAGAATTATATATCATCTTCTGGAACTAATGGCACCATTTCGTATCATAGTATTGTGGGCACTAAAAATATGACACTAGCACAGTGCTGCTAGCACCACTGATTGGCTTGATCGATCGATCGATCTCTTGCTACTTTAGGGTTTATTCCTTAGCCCGGTGGCAGCACATGTTCCCCTCCACATGTTCTCCCTTTTCTTTTTGAGTACCCAATACACACATGTTCTGTTTGATACTCTGCTCTAACAAATCCATTACAGTATGAGAGTGTATTCAAAGCTTAGTGCCTGGTGCATTCCTTTTTCTAAATGAAAATGTCTGTGTGCACCACGAGAACATCAGTTACAAATTGTGTATCTGGTACAGAAACCACTCTTCACCGGCAAGAGAATGAACCACATTCATTTTTTTGCAGGAAATGAGCTACATTCATGTTATATGTACCTTGGTATGCCGTCAACAACGGCATCCCAAGATCAAACAGATGATAATTCTTCCTTGCATAACCAGACAGCTTTGAACATGAGTTTACAATGCATTCTCCCACTGCAAGAAGTCTGTCTCCCTATTGAGTTTTGATGCATACCCATTATCCGACGTTCTTGGCACAAACGCAAAG